>CM060910.1:469639802-470369802 GCA_030737875.1 Allium sativum
AGGCATAGGTTTGCTCCAATTAGGAATGTCTTCCAAGAAGCTTCGAATCCATTCTGCTTCTTCTGCAGTCTTATCTAGTGCAATAAACTCTGATTCCATCGTAGATCTAGCGATACAAGTCTGTTTGGATGATTTCCATGAAATTGCTCCATTTCCTAATGTGAACACGTATCCACTTGTAGACTTTGTATCATTTGATCCAGTGATCCAATTTGCATCACTGTATCCTTCCACTATTGAAGGATAGTTTGTATAGTATAGACCATAACTCTGTGTATACTTTAGATATCCTAGAACTCTGATTATCGCTTTCCAATGATGTTTACCAGGATTGCTGGTAAATCTACTTAGTTTGCTTACAGCATATGCGATATCAGGCCTAGTACAGTTCATAACATACATGATACTTCCTAGTATACGAGAGTATTCCAATTGGTAAATACCGTCACCAGTGTTCTTTACCCAATTTTGGTTCATATCTACTGGTGATTTTGCAATAGTTACATTATATTGCTTGAATTTCTCAAGTATTTTGGTGATGTAATGCGATTGGGATAATGCATATCCCTGTGGTGTTCTCAGAATTTTTACACCCAATATTACATCAGCCAGTCCTAGGTCTTTCATATCGAATCTAGAGGATAACATATCCTTTGTAGATGTTATTATGACCTTGTTGTTGCCTAGGATCAATAGGTCATCAACATAAAGACAAACAATGACATATCCAATGTGTGTATGTTTTATGTACACACATTTATCTGATTCATTTATCGTGAATCCATTTGATAACATAGTATTGTCAAACTTCTCATGCCACTGTTTTGGAGCTTGCTTAAGGCCATAAAGTGATTTTACCAGTTTGCAAACTTTATGCTCATTTTCTGAGCTTAGAAATCCTTCAGGTTGTTTCATATAGATTTCCTCCTCTAGTTCACCATTCAAGAATGCAGTTTTAACATCCATTTGATGTATTTCCAAGTCATGTACGGATGCAATTGCAATGAGCATTCTAATTGATGTTATCCTCGTTACAGGTGAATATGTATCGAAATAGTCCAGGTCTTCCTTTTGTCTAAATCCTTGGACTACCAGACGAGCTTTGTACTTGTCTATTGAACCATCAGGTTTCAATTTCTTTTTAAATATCCATTTATTACCTAAGGCCTTACATCCTTGAGGTAAATCAACCAATTCCCATGTATGATTTGACATAATGGATTCAATTTCATTGTTAATTGCCTCCTTCCAATAAGGGGCATCATTGGAAGACATAGCTTGTTTGTATGTCAATGGATCATCTTCTAACATAAATGTATAGAAGTCCGGTCCAAAGGTTTTTAAAGTCCTTGACCTTTTACTTTTTCTTGGTTCCTCCACTTGCTGCTCAACACTACTTTGCTGAATGTTATTTTGTTCAGCGTCCTCAATAGAGTAAGGAACTTCAATTTCCCTTGGTCTCTTAGGTGCATGATTTTCAGTACCATGTTTCAAGGGAAATATATGTTCGAAAAATCTAGCATTTCTCGACTCAATGATGGTATTTTCATGAATATCATCAATTTCAGATTTGTGTACCAAAAATCGATATGCAGCACTGTTTTGTGCATATCCAATGAATACACAATCAATTGTTTTTGGTCCAATTTTGACCTTCTTTGGTTTTGGTACCTCTACTTTGGCAAGACACCCCCACACTTTTAGGTATTTGTAGGATGGTGGTCTGTTTTTCCAAAGTTCGTGAGGAGATTTAGATATTTTCTTTCGGGGTATTTTATTTAAAATATGATTTGCCGAAAGAATAGCTTCTCCCCAATAGTTATCTGGCAAGCCAGAGCTAATTAGTAAGGCATTCACCATTTCTTTAAGAGTTCTATTTTTCCGTTCGGCTATACCGTTGGATTGAGGTGAATACGGGGCTGTAGTTTGATGTATAATTCCATGTTCAGCACAGAATTCCTCAAATGGAGACTCGTATTCTCCTCCTCTATCACTTCTTAAAGATTTTATTTTCTTGTTGAGTTGATTCTCAACTTCTGCCTTATACTGTTTAAACATTTCGAATGCTTCGTCCTTACTTCTAAGGAGATACACATGACAGTATCTGGTACAATCATCAATGAATGTAATAAAGTACCTTTTTCCACCTCTAGTTTGACACATTTTCAAATCGCATACATCAGTATGTATTAAGTCTAGAGGTTCTGTCACTCGTTCAACATGATGAAACGAGGTTCTTGTCAATTTTGCTTCTGCACAAACTTGACATTTATAGTTGGAATCTATATTGCATTTTGGTATAAATTCTAGATTAATCAATTTTCGCAATGTATCAAAGTTTACATGCCCTAATCTAGAATGCCATATGTTAGAAGATTCAACGATATAAGCAGAAGATTCACTTTCATTCATTTCAGTGCGTGGTACAATAGTGGTTACATTTGCTTTAAATAAACCATCACACACATAACCTCTTCCAACATACACCCCATTCTTGGAAAGAACAAATTTGTCAGCTTCAAAGATCAATTTGAAGCCATGCTTGCTCAGCAACGATCCTGAAATCAGGTTCTTGCGAATTTCTGGAACATGGAGAACATCATTTAAAGTCAGTTCCTTTCCAGAAGTCAGTTTCAGCACAACTTTTCCTTTTCCTTCGACCTTGGAAGTGGAAGAATTGCCCATAAAAAGTTGTTCAGCATCAGTTGCAGTTTTATAGGTTGTAAACATCCACTTGTTAGCACATATGTGTCGAGTGGCTCCAGTGTCTACAAACCATTCCTTTGAGTTGCCAATAAGGTTGCATTCTGATATTACTGCACATAAATCAAGATCAGAAATACCTTTCGAAACATCAGCCGTATTTGCTTCCAACTTCTTCTTTTTAGGCGCACGACATTCGGCTGCTTTGTGCCCCTTCTTTCCACAGTTGTGGCAAGAACCCAGAAATTTCTTTGACTTCTTAGGAGCGTTCTCCCTTTTTCTTTTGTTAGTTTTGTCTGACTCAACAACATTTGCTTTGGCAGCAATATTCTGAGAAATCTTTTTCTCAGAATTTCTGTTATCTTCCTCAATGCGAAGCCGAACTATGAGATCTTCCATTGTCATTTCCTTACGCTTGTGCTTAAGGTAATTTTTAAAATCCTTCCAAGAAGGAGGCAATTTCTCAATAGTTGCAGCAACTTGAAAAGTCTCGCTAAGAGTCATCTTTTCATCTTCTAATTGACGGATGATAAGTTGCAGTTCTTGAGCTTGACTTATCACCGTTTTTGAGTCAACCATTTTGAAGTCTAGAAATTTTCCAGCAATGAATTTCTTCATGCCTGCATCTTCAGTTTTGTACTTCTTTTCCAGAGCCAACCAGAGTTGTTTGGACGTTGCAAAAGTACAATAAACATTGTAGAGGCTATCATCCAGACCATTCAGAATATAGTTTTTGCACATGAAATCTGAATTTGTCCAGATATTAAGTGCCTCTACTTTAGTAGCATCAGGTTCGAGTTCGTCTACCACAGGAGCCTCTTCAGTCAGAAACTTTGCAAGGCTTAGTGTTGTTAAATAAAACAACATTTTCTGTTGCCAGCGCTTGAAATTGATTCCATTGAACTTCTCTGGCCTTTCGCCATGAGACAGAGCCATTGTCGGAAGCACAGGCGCTGGCTGAGCAGTTTTCACCGTCTGAATCGGTGCAGAATCAGTGCTGCTGTTTTTTGTCATCTGCAACAAAATATTGTTTCAAGATTGTTAGAACTTTTGTAATTACACAATTGTATTACAAACAGACAGCAACAACAATCACTGTTAACCAATTATGTCACAATTGTCACGTCAAACTATGTTTACAATAATCATAGAAAGCGTAACCAATTTGTGCATAAAATCAAAGATAAACAGAAAGTATTCTGTTTAAATAATGTCCGAGTCCAGAACTTTTCTGTTTCCTTGAAACAATATTGCCGTCGTATACACCAATCGACGTAGTTGCAATTTGTTTCCCAGGATAAAACGGACCAACTCCGTAGCTTAGTGCCAGCAAACGGAGCTCCGACGAACTGAAGTTGGTTATAGAAACTAGATCAGAGAATTACGTTGAAGAAGAAGGAATAATACAGCAGAAAAAGTGAATTCTGTCTTTGTTTTGGGCAGTGTATATATAGGCAAGGAGGAGTGCCTGTTCGCATGCATCAGTAACCGTCAGAACAGGAAAGGTTGCGACCCTTTAACCGCTCTGTTATTAATATGCATATGCTGAGAATTCAAATGGTTGTACTCGTTCAGTTAACAGACATTCCTTTCGAATTCTGGACTGAACAGACACACCTTTTAAAATTCTGAGAAAAAATATTCTCATGTCAGTGCACTAGCCCAATCAGCAACGTCGGCCATATCCAATCAGGAGACCCCAAGAGCCCCAAGGCCCAAGGCCCTTATCTATGACTTTTTAATGTATTTAATATGGCCAAGTCCACATCCTTTTATCATCCCTCTCTTTTTTATTTTACATAAGCCTATTTGGCTTCTAATATATAAGGAGAGATTGTGCTAATATTTCTATGATGTGGGACTTTAAATGTTGCCACCCCTATCTCTTCTTCTTCCCACTTTTCTCTTTCTTTGCTCATTCATTTTCCAACAATCCCCCACATGAATGAGCAATCGATCTTAGTTTCACGAACCATTTATCGCATCGGTTAAAGTAGCACAAGGGCTTTGAACTTTCCTAGTGATTACCTATTTGAATCACCGGCGAATCAGTAGACATAGACTGTCCTTGAACTGTAAGCCTTTTGTGTAATTCCAAAGTAGATAACACACGATAAATGTTTCTTATAACCCTTCGTTCTCTGTATGTGTTCGTTTTTGCCTTGAACACCTGCCTGGTCTCATAAGTGCTTAGAGAATTTGGCCTCATAATTCTCTTTGAAGCGGCGCCTTCACACTTACGTAGGTGATTCTGTAAAGGGTATTCTTTAATTCCTCAAATACAGACATCATTAAAAGTATTAATACTTATCCTTATTCAACATATAATGCACTGACTTATCATAGGAATGGTTTGTGTATAACAGTGCCATCAAGTTTCTCTAAAACTTCATTGTCCCTTTGAACCTAGATCTTGGGATCTCCAGTCAACTAGGTGGGGTTTCCATTTCAGAAAAACCTTTAGTCTATAGGCCTTAGCCCCATTCCCTTCGATAAGGTTTGAACTTTCTCTCTTGGCAAGCCTTTTGTAAGTGGATCCGCTAAGTTATCTATAGATCGAATGTAATCTATTGTGATAACCCCATTAGAGAGAAGTTGTCTTATCGTTTTATGTCTACGACGAATATGCCTAGATTTACCATTGTATAGTGTACTATTAGCTCTTCCAATAGCTGATTGACTATCACAATGTATACATATTGGAGGCATAGGTTTGCTCCAATTAGGAATGTCTTCCAAGAAGCTTCGAATCCATTCTGCTTCTTCTGCAGTCTTATCTAGTGCAATAAACTCTGATTCCATCGTAGATCTAGCGATACAAGTCTGTTTGGATGATTTCCATGAAATTGCTCCATTTCCTAATGTGAACACGTATCCACTTGTAGACTTTGTATCATTTGATCCAGTGATCCAATTTGCATCACTGTATCCTTCCACTATTGAAGGATAGTTTGTATAGTATAGACCATAACTCTGTGTATACTTTAGATATCCTAGAACTCTGATTATCGCTTTCCAATGATGTTTACCAGGATTGCTGGTAAATCTACTTAGTTTGCTTACAGCATATGCGATATCAGGCCTAGTACAGTTCATAACATACATGATACTTCCTAGTATACGAGAGTATTCCAATTGGTAAATACCGTCACCAGTGTTCTTTACCCAATTTTGGTTCATATCTACTGGTGATTTTGCAATAGTTACATTATATTGCTTGAATTTCTCAAGTATTTTGGTGATGTAATGCGATTGGGATAATGCATATCCCTGTGGTGTTCTCAGAATTTTTACACCCAATATTACATCAGCCAGTCCTAGGTCTTTCATATCGAATCTAGAGGATAACATATCCTTTGTAGATGTTATTATGACCTTGTTGTTGCCTAGGATCAATAGGTCATCAACATAAAGACAAACAATGACATATCCAATGTGTGTATGTTTTATGTACACACATTTATCTGATTCATTTATCGTGAATCCATTTGATAACATAGTATTGTCAAACTTCTCATGCCACTGTTTTGGAGCTTGCTTAAGGCCATAAAGTGATTTTACCAGTTTGCAAACTTTATGCTCATTTTCTGAGCTTAGAAATCCTTCAGGTTGTTTCATATAGATTTCCTCCTCTAGTTCACCATTCAAGAATGCAGTTTTAACATCCATTTGATGTATTTCCAAGTCATGTACGGATGCAATTGCAATGAGCATTCTAATTGATGTTATCCTCGTTACAGGTGAATATGTATCGAAATAGTCCAGGTCTTCCTTTTGTCTAAATCCTTGGACTACCAGACGAGCTTTGTACTTGTCTATTGAACCATCAGGTTTCAATTTCTTTTTAAATATCCATTTATTACCTAAGGCCTTACATCCTTGAGGTAAATCAACCAATTCCCATGTATGATTTGACATAATGGATTCAATTTCATTGTTAATTGCCTCCTTCCAATAAGGGGCATCATTGGAAGACATAGCTTGTTTGTATGTCAATGGATCATCTTCTAACATAAATGTATAGAAGTCCGGTCCAAAGGTTTTTAAAGTCCTTGACCTTTTACTTTTTCTTGGTTCCTCCACTTGCTGCTCAACACTACTTTGCTGAATGTTATTTTGTTCAGCGTCCTCAATAGAGTAAGGAACTTCAATTTCCCTTGGTCTCTTAGGTGCATGATTTTCAGTACCATGTTTCAAGGGAAATATATGTTCGAAAAATCTAGCATTTCTCGACTCAATGATGGTATTTTCATGAATATCATCAATTTCAGATTTGTGTACCAAAAATCGATATGCAGCACTGTTTTGTGCATATCCAATGAATACACAATCAATTGTTTTTGGTCCAATTTTGACCTTCTTTGGTTTTGGTACCTCTACTTTGGCAAGACACCCCCACACTTTTAGGTATTTGTAGGATGGTGGTCTGTTTTTCCAAAGTTCGTGAGGAGATTTAGATATTTTCTTTCGGGGTATTTTATTTAAAATATGATTTGCCGAAAGAATAGCTTCTCCCCAATAGTTATCTGGCAAGCCAGAGCTAATTAGTAAGGCATTCACCATTTCTTTAAGAGTTCTATTTTTCCGTTCGGCTATACCGTTGGATTGAGGTGAATACGGGGCTGTAGTTTGATGTATAATTCCATGTTCAGCACAGAATTCCTCAAATGGAGACTCGTATTCTCCTCCTCTATCACTTCTTAAAGATTTTATTTTCTTGTTGAGTTGATTCTCAACTTCTGCCTTATACTGTTTAAACATTTCGAATGCTTCGTCCTTACTTCTAAGGAGATACACATGACAGTATCTGGTACAATCATCAATGAATGTAATAAAGTACCTTTTTCCACCTCTAGTTTGACACATTTTCAAATCGCATACATCAGTATGTATTAAGTCTAGAGGTTCTGTCACTCGTTCAACATGATGAAACGAGGTTCTTGTCAATTTTGCTTCTGCACAAACTTGACATTTATAGTTGGAATCTATATTGCATTTTGGTATAAATTCTAGATTAATCAATTTTCGCAATGTATCAAAGTTTACATGCCCTAATCTAGAATGCCATATGTTAGAAGATTCAACGATATAAGCAGAAGATTCACTTTCATTCATTTCAGTGCGTGGTACAATAGTGGTTACATTTGCTTTAAATAAACCATCACACACATAACCTCTTCCAACATACACCCCATTCTTGGAAAGAACAAATTTGTCAGCTTCAAAGATCAATTTGAAGCCATGCTTGCTCAGCAACGATCCTGAAATCAGGTTCTTGCGAATTTCTGGAACATGGAGAACATCATTTAAAGTCAGTTCCTTTCCAGAAGTCAGTTTCAGCACAACTTTTCCTTTTCCTTCGACCTTGGAAGTGGAAGAATTGCCCATAAAAAGTTGTTCAGCATCAGTTGCAGTTTTATAGGTTGTAAACATCCACTTGTTAGCACATATGTGTCGAGTGGCTCCAGTGTCTACAAACCATTCCTTTGAGTTGCCAATAAGGTTGCATTCTGATATTACTGCACATAAATCAAGATCAGAAATACCTTTCGAAACATCAGCCGTATTTGCTTCCAACTTCTTCTTTTTAGGCGCACGACATTCGGCTGCTTTGTGCCCCTTCTTTCCACAGTTGTGGCAAGAACCCAGAAATTTCTTTGACTTCTTAGGAGCGTTCTCCCTTTTTCTTTTGTTAGTTTTGTCTGACTCAACAACATTTGCTTTGGCAGCAATATTCTGAGAAATCTTTTTCTCAGAATTTCTGTTATCTTCCTCAATGCGAAGCCGAACTATGAGATCTTCCATTGTCATTTCCTTACGCTTGTGCTTAAGGTAATTTTTAAAATCCTTCCAAGAAGGAGGCAATTTCTCAATAGTTGCAGCAACTTGAAAAGTCTCGCTAAGAGTCATCTTTTCATCTTCTAATTGACGGATGATAAGTTGCAGTTCTTGAGCTTGACTTATCACCGTTTTTGAGTCAACCATTTTGAAGTCTAGAAATTTTCCAGCAATGAATTTCTTCATGCCTGCATCTTCAGTTTTGTACTTCTTTTCCAGAGCCAACCAGAGTTGTTTGGACGTTGCAAAAGTACAATAAACATTGTAGAGGCTATCATCCAGACCATTCAGAATATAGTTTTTGCACATGAAATCTGAATTTGTCCAGATATTAAGTGCCTCTACTTTAGTAGCATCAGGTTCGAGTTCGTCTACCACAGGAGCCTCTTCAGTCAGAAACTTTGCAAGGCTTAGTGTTGTTAAATAAAACAACATTTTCTGTTGCCAGCGCTTGAAATTGATTCCATTGAACTTCTCTGGCCTTTCGCCATGAGACAGAGCCATTGTCGGAAGCACAGGCGCTGGCTGAGCAGTTTTCACCGTCTGAATCGGTGCAGAATCAGTGCTGCTGTTTTTTGTCATCTGCAACAAAATATTGTTTCAAGATTGTTAGAACTTTTGTAATTACACAATTGTATTACAAACAGACAGCAACAACAATCACTGTTAACCAATTATGTCACAATTGTCACGTCAAACTATGTTTACAATAATCATAGAAAGCGTAACCAATTTGTGCATAAAATCAAAGATAAACAGAAAGTATTCTGTTTAAATAATGTCCGAGTCCAGAACTTTTCTGTTTCCTTGAAACAATATTGCCGTCGTATACACCAATCGACGTAGTTGCAATTTGTTTCCCAGGATAAAACGGACCAACTCCGTAGCTTAGTGCCAGCAAACGGAGCTCCGACGAACTGAAGTTGGTTATAGAAACTAGATCAGAGAATTACGTTGAAGAAGAAGGAATAATACAGCAGAAAAAGTGAATTCTGTCTTTGTTTTGGGCAGTGTATATATAGGCAAGGAGGAGTGCCTGTTCGCATGCATCAGTAACCGTCAGAACAGGAAAGGTTGCGACCCTTTAACCGCTCTGTTATTAATATGCATATGCTGAGAATTCAAATGGTTGTACTCGTTCAGTTAACAGACATTCCTTTCGAATTCTGGACTGAACAGACACACCTTTTAAAATTCTGAGAAAAAATATTCTCATGTCAGTGCACTAGCCCAATCAGCAACGTCGGCCATATCCAATCAGGAGACCCCAAGAGCCCCAAGGCCCAAGGCCCTTATCTATGACTTTTTAATGTATTTAATATGGCCAAGTCCACATCCTTTTATCATCCCTCTCTTTTTTATTTTACATAAGCCTATTTGGCTTCTAATATATAAGGAGAGATTGTGCTAATATTTCTATGATGTGGGACTTTAAATGTTGCCACCCCTATCTCTTCTTCTTCCCACTTTTCTCTTTCTTTGCTCATTCATTTTCCAACAATCCCCCACATGAATGAGCAATCGATCTTAGTTTCACGAACCATTTATCGCATCGGTTAAAGTAGCACAAGGGCTTTGAACTTTCCTAGTGATTACCTATTTGAATCACCGGCGAATCAGTAGACATAGACTGTCCTTGAACTGTAAGCCTTTTGTGTAATTCCAAAGTAGATAACACACGATAAATGTTTCTTATAACCCTTCGTTCTCTGTATGTGTTCGTTTTTGCCTTGAACACCTGCCTGGTCTCATAAGTGCTTAGAGAATTTGGCCTCATAATTCTCTTTGAAGCGGCGCCTTCACACTTACGTAGGTGATTCTGTAAAGGGTATTCTTTAATTCCTCAAATACAGACATCATTAAAAGTATTAATACTTATCCTTATTCAACATATAATGCACTGACTTATCATAGGAATGGTTTGTGTATAACAGTGCCATCAAGTTTCTCTAAAACTTCATTGTCCCTTTGAACCTAGATCTTGGGATCTCCAGTCAACTAGGTGGGGTTTCCATTTCAGAAAAACCTTTAGTCTATAGGCCTTAGCCCCATTCCCTTCGATAAGGTTTGAACTTTCTCTCTTGGCAAGCCTTTTGTAAGTGGATCCGCTAAGTTATCTATAGATCGAATGTAATCTATTGTGATAACCCCATTAGAGAGAAGTTGTCTTATCGTTTTATGTCTACGACGAATATGCCTAGATTTACCATTGTATAGTGTACTATTAGCTCTTCCAATAGCTGATTGACTATCACAATGTATACATATTGGAGGCATAGGTTTGCTCCAATTAGGAATGTCTTCCAAGAAGCTTCGAATCCATTCTGCTTCTTCTGCAGTCTTATCTAGTGCAATAAACTCTGATTCCATCGTAGATCTAGCGATACAAGTCTGTTTGGATGATTTCCATGAAATTGCTCCATTTCCTAATGTGAACACGTATCCACTTGTAGACTTTGTATCATTTGATCCAGTGATCCAATTTGCATCACTGTATCCTTCCACTATTGAAGGATAGTTTGTATAGTATAGACCATAACTCTGTGTATACTTTAGATATCCTAGAACTCTGATTATCGCTTTCCAATGATGTTTACCAGGATTGCTGGTAAATCTACTTAGTTTGCTTACAGCATATGCGATATCAGGCCTAGTACAGTTCATAACATACATGATACTTCCTAGTATACGAGAGTATTCCAATTGGTAAATACCGTCACCAGTGTTCTTTACCCAATTTTGGTTCATATCTACTGGTGATTTTGCAATAGTTACATTATATTGCTTGAATTTCTCAAGTATTTTGGTGATGTAATGCGATTGGGATAATGCATATCCCTGTGGTGTTCTCAGAATTTTTACACCCAATATTACATCAGCCAGTCCTAGGTCTTTCATATCGAATCTAGAGGATAACATATCCTTTGTAGATGTTATTATGACCTTGTTGTTGCCTAGGATCAATAGGTCATCAACATAAAGACAAACAATGACATATCCAATGTGTGTATGTTTTATGTACACACATTTATCTGATTCATTTATCGTGAATCCATTTGATAACATAGTATTGTCAAACTTCTCATGCCACTGTTTTGGAGCTTGCTTAAGGCCATAAAGTGATTTTACCAGTTTGCAAACTTTATGCTCATTTTCTGAGCTTAGAAATCCTTCAGGTTGTTTCATATAGATTTCCTCCTCTAGTTCACCATTCAAGAATGCAGTTTTAACATCCATTTGATGTATTTCCAAGTCATGTACGGATGCAATTGCAATGAGCATTCTAATTGATGTTATCCTCGTTACAGGTGAATATGTATCGAAATAGTCCAGGTCTTCCTTTTGTCTAAATCCTTGGACTACCAGACGAGCTTTGTACTTGTCTATTGAACCATCAGGTTTCAATTTCTTTTTAAATATCCATTTATTACCTAAGGCCTTACATCCTTGAGGTAAATCAACCAATTCCCATGTATGATTTGACATAATGGATTCAATTTCATTGTTAATTGCCTCCTTCCAATAAGGGGCATCATTGGAAGACATAGCTTGTTTGTATGTCAATGGATCATCTTCTAACATAAATGTATAGAAGTCCGGTCCAAAGGTTTTTAAAGTCCTTGACCTTTTACTTTTTCTTGGTTCCTCCACTTGCTGCTCAACACTACTTTGCTGAATGTTATTTTGTTCAGCGTCCTCAATAGAGTAAGGAACTTCAATTTCCCTTGGTCTCTTAGGTGCATGATTTTCAGTACCATGTTTCAAGGGAAATATATGTTCGAAAAATCTAGCATTTCTCGACTCAATGATGGTATTTTCATGAATATCATCAATTTCAGATTTGTGTACCAAAAATCGATATGCAGCACTGTTTTGTGCATATCCAATGAATACACAATCAATTGTTTTTGGTCCAATTTTGACCTTCTTTGGTTTTGGTACCTCTACTTTGGCAAGACACCCCCACACTTTTAGGTATTTGTAGGATGGTGGTCTGTTTTTCCAAAGTTCGTGAGGAGATTTAGATATTTTCTTTCGGGGTATTTTATTTAAAATATGATTTGCCGAAAGAATAGCTTCTCCCCAATAGTTATCTGGCAAGCCAGAGCTAATTAGTAAGGCATTCACCATTTCTTTAAGAGTTCTATTTTTCCGTTCGGCTATACCGTTGGATTGAGGTGAATACGGGGCTGTAGTTTGATGTATAATTCCATGTTCAGCACAGAATTCCTCAAATGGAGACTCGTATTCTCCTCCTCTATCACTTCTTAAAGATTTTATTTTCTTGTTGAGTTGATTCTCAACTTCTGCCTTATACTGTTTAAACATTTCGAATGCTTCGTCCTTACTTCTAAGGAGATACACATGACAGTATCTGGTACAATCATCAATGAATGTAATAAAGTACCTTTTTCCACCTCTAGTTTGACACATTTTCAAATCGCATACATCAGTATGTATTAAGTCTAGAGGTTCTGTCACTCGTTCAACATGATGAAACGAGGTTCTTGTCAATTTTGCTTCTGCACAAACTTGACATTTATAGTTGGAATCTATATTGCATTTTGGTATAAATTCTAGATTAATCAATTTTCGCAATGTATCAAAGTTTACATGCCCTAATCTAGAATGCCATATGTTAGAAGATTCAACGATATAAGCAGAAGATTCACTTTCATTCATTTCAGTGCGTGGTACAATAGTGGTTACATTTGCTTTAAATAAACCATCACACACATAACCTCTTCCAACATACACCCCATTCTTGGAAAGAACAAATTTGTCAGCTTCAAAGATCAATTTGAAGCCATGCTTGCTCAGCAACGATCCTGAAATCAGGTTCTTGCGAATTTCTGGAACATGGAGAACATCATTTAAAGTCAGTTCCTTTCCAGAAGTCAGTTTCAGCACAACTTTTCCTTTTCCTTCGACCTTGGAAGTGGAAGAATTGCCCATAAAAAGTTGTTCAGCATCAGTTGCAGTTTTATAGGTTGTAAACATCCACTTGTTAGCACATATGTGTCGAGTGGCTCCAGTGTCTACAAACCATTCCTTTGAGTTGCCAATAAGGTTGCATTCTGATATTACTGCACATAAATCAAGATCAGAAATACCTTTCGAAACATCAGCCGTATTTGCTTCCAACTTCTTCTTTTTAGGCGCACGACATTCGGCTGCTTTGTGCCCCTTCTTTCCACAGTTGTGGCAAGAACCCAGAAATTTCTTTGACTTCTTAGGAGCGTTCTCCCTTTTTCTTTTGTTAGTTTTGTCTGACTCAACAACATTTGCTTTGGCAGCAATATTCTGAGAAATCTTTTTCTCAGAATTTCTGTTATCTTCCTCAATGCGAAGCCGAACTATGAGATCTTCCATTGTCATTTCCTTACGCTTGTGCTTAAGGTAATTTTTAAAATCCTTCCAAGAAGGAGGCAATTTCTCAATAGTTGCAGCAACTTGAAAAGTCTCGCTAAGAGTCATCTTTTCATCTTCTAATTGACGGATGATAAGTTGCAGTTCTTGAGCTTGACTTATCACCGTTTTTGAGTCAACCATTTTGAAGTCTAGAAATTTTCCAGCAATGAATTTCTTCATGCCTGCATCTTCAGTTTTGTACTTCTTTTCCAGAGCCAACCAGAGTTGTTTGGACGTTGCAAAAGTACAATAAACATTGTAGAGGCTATCATCCAGACCATTCAGAATATAGTTTTTGCACATGAAATCTGAATTTGTCCAGATATTAAGTGCCTCTACTTTAGTAGCATCAGGTTCGAGTTCGTCTACCACAGGAGCCTCTTCAGTCAGAAACTTTGCAAGGCTTAGTGTTGTTAAATAAAACAACATTTTCTGTTGCCAGCGCTTGAAATTGATTCCATTGAACTTCTCTGGCCTTTCGCCATGAGACAGAGCCATTGTCGGAAGCACAGGCGCTGGCTGAGCAGTTTTCACCGTCTGAATCGGTGCAGAATCAGTGCTGCTGTTTTTTGTCATCTGCAACAAAATATTGTTTCAAGATTGTTAGAACTTTTGTAATTACACAATTGTATTACAAACAGACAGCAACAACAATCACTGTTAACCAATTATGTCACAATTGTCACGTCAAACTATGTTTACAATAATCATAGAAAGCGTAACCAATTTGTGCATAAAATCAAAGATAAACAGAAAGTATTCTGTTTAAATAATGTCCGAGTCCAGAACTTTTCTGTTTCCTTGAAACAATATTGCCGTCGTATACACCAATCGACGTAGTTGCAATTTGTTTCCCAGGATAAAACGGACCAACTCCGTAGCTTAGTGCCAGCAAACGGAGCTCCGACGAACTGAAGTTGGTTATAGAAACTAGATCAGAGAATTACGTTGAAGAAGAAGGAATAATACAGCAGAAAAAGTGAATTCTGTCTTTGTTTTGGGCAGTGTATATATAGGCAAGGAGGAGTGTCTGTTCGCATGCATCAGTAACCGTCAGAACAGGAAAGGTTGCGACCCTTTAACCGCTCTGTTATTAATATGCATATGCTGAGAATTCAAATGGTTGTACTCGTTCAGTTAACAGACATTCCTTTCGAATTCTGGACTGAACAGACACACCTTTTAAAATTCTGAGAAAAAATATTCTCATGTCAGTGCACTAGCCCAATCAGCAACGTCGGCCATATCCAATCAGGAGACCCCAAGAGCCCCAAGGCCCAAGGCCCTTATCTATGACTTTTTAATGTATTTAATATGGCCAAGTCCACATCCTTTTATCATCCCTCTCTTTTTTATTTTACATAAGCCTATTTGGCTTCTAATATATAAGGAGAGATTGTGCTAATATTTCTATGATGTGGGACTTTAAATGTTGCCACCCCTATCTCTTCTTCTTCCCACTTTTCTCTTTCTTTGCTCATTCATTTTCCAACAATCCCCCACATGAATGAGCAATCGATCTTAGTTTCACGAACCATTTATCGCATCGGTTAAAGTAGCACAAGGGCTTTGAACTTTCCTAGTGATTACCTATTTGAATCACCGGCGAATCAGTAGACATAGACTGTCCTTGAACTGTAAGCCTTTTGTGTAATTCCAAAGTAGATAACACACGATAAATGTTTCTTATAACCCTTCGTTCTCTGTATGTGTTCGTTTTTGCCTTGAACACCTGCCTGGTCTCATAAGTGCTTAGAGAATTTGGCCTCATAATTCTCTTTGAAGCGGCGCCTTCACACTTACGTAGGTGATTCTGTAAAGGGTATTCTTTAATTCCTCAAATACAGACATCATTAAAAGTATTAATACTTATCCTTATTCAACATATAATGCACTGACTTATCATAGGAATGGTTTGTGTATAACAGTGCCATCAAGTTTCTCTAAAACTTCATTGTCCCTTTGAACCTAGATCTTGGGATCTCCAGTCAACTAGGTGGGGTTTCCATTTCAGAAAAACCTTTAGTCTATAGGCCTTAGCCCCATTCCCTTCGATAAGGTTTGAACTTTCTCTCTTGGCAAGCCTTTTGTAAGTGGATCCGCTAAGTTATCTATAGATCGAATGTAATCTATTGTGATAACCCCATTAGAGAGAAGTTGTCTTATCGTTTTATGTCTACGACGAATATGCCTAGATTTACCATTGTATAGTGTACTATTAGCTCTTCCAATAGCTGATTGACTATCACAATGTATACATATTGGAGGCATAGGTTTGCTCCAATTAGGAATGTCTTCCAAGAAGCTTCGAATCCATTCTGCTTCTTCTGCAGTCTTATCTAGTGCAATAAACTCTGATTCCATCGTAGATCTAGCGATACAAGTCTGTTTGGATGATTTCCATGAAATTGCTCCATTTCCTAATGTGAACACGTATCCACTTGTAGACTTTGTATCATTTGATCCAGTGATCCAATTTGCATCACTGTATCCTTCCACTATTGAAGGATAGTTTGTATAGTATAGACCATAACTCTGTGTATACTTTAGATATCCTAGAACTCTGATTATCGCTTTCCAATGATGTTTACCAGGATTGCTGGTAAATCTACTTAGTTTGCTTACAGCATATGCGATATCAGGCCTAGTACAGTTCATAACATACATGATACTTCCTAGTATACGAGAGTATTCCAATTGGTAAATACCGTCACCAGTGTTCTTTACCCAATTTTGGTTCATATCTACTGGTGATTTTGCAATAGTTACATTATATTGCTTGAATTTCTCAAGTATTTTGGTGATGTAATGCGATTGGGATAATGCATATCCCTGTGGTGTTCTCAGAATTTTTACACCCAATATTACATCAGCCAGTCCTAGGTCTTTCATATCGAATCTAGAGGATAACATATCCTTTGTAGATGTTATTATGACCTTGTTGTTGCCTAGGATCAATAGGTCATCAACATAAAGACAAACAATGACATATCCAATGTGTGTATGTTTTATGTACACACATTTATCTGATTCATTTATCGTGAATCCATTTGATAACATAGTATTGTCAAACTTCTCATGCCACTGTTTTGGAGCTTGCTTAAGGCCATAAAGTGATTTTACCAGTTTGCAAACTTTATGCTCATTTTCTGAGCTTAGAAATCCTTCAGGTTGTTTCATATAGATTTCCTCCTCTAGTTCACCATTCAAGAATGCAGTTTTAACATCCATTTGATGTATTTCCAAGTCATGTACGGATGCAATTGCAATGAGCATTCTAATTGATGTTATCCTCGTTACAGGTGAATATGTATCGAAATAGTCCAGGTCTTCCTTTTGTCTAAATCCTTGGACTACCAGACGAGCTTTGTACTTGTCTATTGAACCATCAGGTTTCAATTTCTTTTTAAATATCCATTTATTACCTAAGGCCTTACATCCTTGAGGTAAATCAACCAATTCCCATGTATGATTTGACATAATGGATTCAATTTCATTGTTAATTGCCTCCTTCCAATAAGGGGCATCATTGGAAGACATAGCTTGTTTGTATGTCAATGGATCATCTTCTAACATAAATGTATAGAAGTCCGGTCCAAAGGTTTTTAAAGTCCTTGACCTTTTACTTTTTCTTGGTTCCTCCACTTGCTGCTCAACACTACTTTGCTGAATGTTATTTTGTTCAGCGTCCTCAATAGAGTAAGGAACTTCAATTTCCCTTGGTCTCTTAGGTGCATGATTTTCAGTACCATGTTTCAAGGGAAATATATGTTCGAAAAATCTAGCATTTCTCGACTCAATGATGGTATTTTCATGAATATCATCAATTTCAGATTTGTGTACCAAAAATCGATATGCAGCACTGTTTTGTGCATATCCAATGAATACACAATCAATTGTTTTTGGTCCAATTTTGACCTTCTTTGGTTTTGGTACCTCTACTTTGGCAAGACACCCCCACACTTTTAGGTATTTGTAGGATGGTGGTCTGTTTTTCCAAAGTTCGTGAGGAGATTTAGATATTTTCTTTCGGGGTATTTTATTTAAAATATGATTTGCCGAAAGAATAGCTTCTCCCCAATAGTTATCTGGCAAGCCAGAGCTAATTAGTAAGGCATTCACCATTTCTTTAAGAGTTCTATTTTTCCGTTCGGCTATACCGTTGGATTGAGGTGAATACGGGGCTGTAGTTTGATGTATAATTCCATGTTCAGCACAGAATTCCTCAAATGGAGACTCGTATTCTCCTCCTCTATCACTTCTTAAAGATTTTATTTTCTTGTTGAGTTGATTCTCAACTTCTGCCTTATACTGTTTAAACATTTCGAATGCTTCGTCCTTACTTCTAAGGAGATACACATGACAGTATCTGGTACAATCATCAATGAATGTAATAAAGTACCTTTTTCCACCTCTAGTTTGACACATTTTCAAATCGCATACATCAGTATGTATTAAGTCTAGAGGTTCTGTCACTCGTTCAACATGATGAAACGAGGTTCTTGTCAATTTTGCTTCTGCACAAACTTGACATTTATAGTTGGAATCTATATTGCATTTTGGTATAAATTCTAGATTAATCAATTTTCGCAATGTATCAAAGTTTACATGCCCTAATCTAGAATGCCATATGTTAGAAGATTCAACGATATAAGCAGAAGATTCACTTTCATTCATTTCAGTGCGTGGTACAATAGTGGTTACATTTGCTTTAAATAAACCATCACACACATAACCTCTTCCAACATACACCCCATTCTTGGAAAGAACAAATTTGTCAGCTTCAAAGATCAATTTGAAGCCATGCTTGCTCAGCAACGATCCTGAAATCAGGTTCTTGCGAATTTCTGGAACATGGAGAACATCATTTAAAGTCAGTTCCTTTCCAGAAGTCAGTTTCAGCACAACTTTTCCTTTTCCTTCGACCTTGGAAGTGGAAGAATTGCCCATAAAAAGTTGTTCAGCATCAGTTGCAGTTTTATAGGTTGTAAACATCCACTTGTTAGCACATATGTGTCGAGTGGCTCCAGTGTCTACAAACCATTCCTTTGAGTTGCCAATAAGGTTGCATTCTGATATTACTGCACATAAATCAAGATCAGAAATACCTTTCGAAACATCAGCCGTATTTGCTTCCAACTTCTTCTTTTTAGGCGCACGACATTCGGCTGCTTTGTGCCCCTTCTTTCCACAGTTGTGGCAAGAACCCAGAAATTTCTTTGACTTCTTAGGAGCGTTCTCCCTTTTTCTTTTGTTAGTTTTGTCTGACTCAACAACATTTGCTTTGGCAGCAATATTCTGAGAAATCTTTTTCTCAGAATTTCTGTTATCTTCCTCAATGCGAAGCCGAACTATGAGATCTTCCATTGTCATTTCCTTACGCTTGTGCTTAAGGTAATTTTTAAAATCCTTCCAAGAAGGAGGCAATTTCTCAATAGTTGCAGCAACTTGAAAAGTCTCGCTAAGAGTCATCTTTTCATCTTCTAATTGACGGATGATAAGTTGCAGTTCTTGAGCTTGACTTATCACCGTTTTTGAGTCAACCATTTTGAAGTCTAGAAATTTTCCAGCAATGAATTTCTTCATGCCTGCATCTTCAGTTTTGTACTTCTTTTCCAGAGCCAACCAGAGTTGTTTGGACGTTGCAAAAGTACAATAAACATTGTAGAGGCTATCATCCAGACCATTCAGAATATAGTTTTTGCACATGAAATCTGAATTTGTCCAGATATTAAGTGCCTCTACTTTAGTAGCATCAGGTTCGAGTTCGTCTACCACAGGAGCCTCTTCAGTCAGAAACTTTGCAAGGCTTAGTGTTGTTAAATAAAACAACATTTTCTGTTGCCAGCGCTTGAAATTGATTCCATTGAACTTCTCTGGCCTTTCGCCATGAGACAGAGCCATTGTCGGAAGCACAGGCGCTGGCTGAGCAGTTTTCACCGTCTGAATCGGTGCAGAATCAGTGCTGCTGTTTTTTGTCATCTGCAACAAAATATTGTTTCAAGATTGTTAGAACTTTTGTAATTACACAATTGTATTACAAACAGACAGCAACAACAATCACTGTTAACCAATTATGTCACAATTGTCACGTCAAACTATGTTTACAATAATCATAGAAAGCGTAACCAATTTGTGCATAAAATCAAAGATAAACAGAAAGTATTCTGTTTAAATAATGTCCGAGTCCAGAACTTTTCTGTTTCCTTGAAACAATATTGCCGTCGTATACACCAATCGACGTAGTTGCAATTTGTTTCCCAGGATAAAACGGACCAACTCCGTAGCTTAGTGCCAGCAAACGGAGCTCCGACGAACTGAAGTTGGTTATAGAAACTAGATCAGAGAATTACGTTGAAGAAGAAGGAATAATACAGCAGAAAAAGTGAATTCTGTCTTTGTTTTGGGCAGTGTATATATAGGCAAGGAGGAGTGCCTGTTCGCATGCATCAGTAACCGTCAGAACAGGAAAGGTTGCGACCCTTTAACCGCTCTGTTATTAATATGCATATGCTGAGAATTCAAATGGTTGTACTCGTTCAGTTAACAGACATTCCTTTCGAATTCTGGACTGAACAGACACACCTTTTAAAATTCTGAGAAAAAATATTCTCATGTCAGTGCACTAGCCCAATCAGCAACGTCGGCCATATCCAATCAGGAGACCCCAAGAGCCCCAAGGCCCAAGGCCCTTATCTATGACTTTTTAATGTATTTAATATGGCCAAGTCCACATCCTTTTATCATCCCTCTCTTTTTTATTTTACATAAGCCTATTTGGCTTCTAATATATAAGGAGAGATTGTGCTAATATTTCTATGATGTGGGACTTTAAATGTTGCCACCCCTATCTCTTCTTCTTCCCACTTTTCTCTTTCTTTGCTCATTCATTTTCCAACAATCCCCCACATGAATGAGCAATCGATCTTAGTTTCACGAACCATTTATCGCATCGGTTAAAGTAGCACAAGGGCTTTGAACTTTCCTAGTGATTACCTATTTGAATCACCGGCGAATCAGTAGACATAGACTGTCCTTGAACTGTAAGCCTTTTGTGTAATTCCAAAGTAGATAACACACGATAAATGTTTCTTATAACCCTTCGTTCTCTGTATGTGTTCGTTTTTGCCTTGAACACCTGCCTGGTCTCATAAGTGCTTAGAGAATTTGGCCTCATAATTCTCTTTGAAGCGGCGCCTTCACACTTACGTAGGTGATTCTGTAAAGGGTATTCTTTAATTCCTCAAATACAGACATCATTAAAAGTATTAATACTTATCCTTATTCAACATATAATGCACTGACTTATCATAGGAATGGTTTGTGTATAACAGTGCCATCAAGTTTCTCTAAAACTTCATTGTCCCTTTGAACCTAGATCTTGGGATCTCCAGTCAACTAGGTGGGGTTTCCATTTCAGAAAAACCTTTAGTCTATAGGCCTTAGCCCCATTCCCTTCGATAAGGTTTGAACTTTCTCTCTTGGCAAGCCTTTTGTAAGTGGATCCGCTAAGTTATCTATAGATCGAATGTAATCTATTGTGATAACCCCATTAGAGAGAAGTTGTCTTATCGTTTTATGTCTACGACGAATATGCCTAGATTTACCATTGTATAGTGTACTATTAGCTCTTCCAATAGCTGATTGACTATCACAATGTATACATATTGGAGGCATAGGTTTGCTCCAATTAGGAATGTCTTCCAAGAAGCTTCTAATCCATTCTGCTTCTTCTGCAGTCTTATCTAGTGCAATAAACTCTGATTCCATCGTAGATCTAGCGATACAAGTCTGTTTGGATGATTTCCATGAAATTGCTCCATTTCCTAATGTGAACACGTATCCACTTGTAGACTTTGTATCATTTGATCCAGTGATCCAATTTGCATCACTGTATCCTTCCACTATTGAAGGATAGTTTGTATAGTATAGACCATAACTCTGTGTATACTTTAGATATCCTAGAACTCTGATTATCGCTTTCCAATGATGTTTACCAGGATTGCTGGTAAATCTACTTAGTTTGCTTACAGCATATGCGATATCAGGCCTAGTACAGTTCATAACATACATGATACTTCCTAGTATACGAGAGTATTCCAATTGGTAAATACCGTCACCAGTGTTCTTTACCCAATTTTGGTTCATATCTACTGGTGATTTTGCAATAGTTACATTATATTGCTTGAATTTCTCAAGTATTTTGGTGATGTAATGCGATTGGGATAATGCATATCCCTGTGGTGTTCTCAGAATTTTTACACCCAATATTACATCAGCCAGTCCTAGGTCTTTCATATCGAATCTAGAGGATAACATATCCTTTGTAGATGTTATTATGACCTTGTTGTTGCCTAGGATCAATAGGTCATCAACATAAAGACAAACAATGACATATCCAATGTGTGTATGTTTTATGTACACACATTTATCTGATTCATTTATCGTGAATCCATTTGATAACATAGTATTGTCAAACTTCTCATGCCACTGTTTTGGAGCTTGCTTAAGGCCATAAAGTGATTTTACCAGTTTGCAAACTTTATGCTCATTTTCTGAGCTTAGAAATCCTTCAGGTTGTTTCATATAGATTTCCTCCTCTAGTTCACCATTCAAGAATGCAGTTTTAACATCCATTTGATGTATTTCCAAGTCATGTACGGATGCAATTGCAATGAGCATTCTAATTGATGTTATCCTCGTTACAGGTGAATATGTATCGAAATAGTCCAGGTCTTCCTTTTGTCTAAATCCTTGGACTACCAGACGAGCTTTGTACTTGTCTATTGAACCATCAGGTTTCAATTTCTTTTTAAATATCCATTTATTACCTAAGGCCTTACATCCTTGAGGTAAATCAACCAATTCCCATGTATGATTTGACATAATGGATTCAATTTCATTGTTAATTGCCTCCTTCCAATAAGGGGCATCATTGGAAGACATAGCTTGTTTGTATGTCAATGGATCATCTTCTAACATAAATGTATAGAAGTCCGGTCCAAAGGTTTTTAAAGTCCTTGACCTTTTACTTTTTCTTGGTTCCTCCACTTGCTGCTCAACACTACTTTGCTGAATGTTATTTTGTTCAGCGTCCTCAATAGAGTAAGGAACTTCAATTTCCCTTGGTCTCTTAGGTGCATGATTTTCAGTACCATGTTTCAAGGGAAATATATGTTCGAAAAATCTAGCATTTCTCGACTCAATGATGGTATTTTCATGAATATCATCAATTTCAGATTTGTGTACCAAAAATCGATATGCAGCACTGTTTTGTGCATATCCAATGAATACACAATCAATTGTTTTTGGTCCAATTTTGACCTTCTTTGGTTTTGGTACCTCTACTTTGGCAAGACACCCCCACACTTTTAGGTATTTGTAGGATGGTGGTCTGTTTTTCCAAAGTTCGTGAGGAGATTTAGATATTTTCTTTCGGGGTATTTTATTTAAAATATGATTTGCCGAAAGAATAGCTTCTCCCCAATAGTTATCTGGCAAGCCAGAGCTAATTAGTAAGGCATTCACCATTTCTTTAAGAGTTCTATTTTTCCGTTCGGCTATACCGTTGGATTGAGGTGAATACGGGGCTGTAGTTTGATGTATAATTCCATGTTCAGCACAGAATTCCTCAAATGGAGACTCGTATTCTCCTCCTCTATCACTTCTTAAAGATTTTATTTTCTTGTTGAGTTGATTCTCAACTTCTGCCTTATACTGTTTAAACATTTCGAATGCTTCGTCCTTACTTCTAAGGAGATACACATGACAGTATCTGGTACAATCATCAATGAATGTAATAAAGTACCTTTTTCCACCTCTAGTTTGACACATTTTCAAATCGCATACATCAGTATGTATTAAGTCTAGAGGTTCTGTCACTCGTTCAACATGATGAAACGAGGTTCTTGTCAATTTTGCTTCTGCACAAACTTGACATTTATAGTTGGAATCTATATTGCATTTTGGTATAAATTCTAGATTAATCAATTTTCGCAATGTATCAAAGTTTACATGCCCTAATCTAGAATGCCATATGTTAGAAGATTCAACGATATAAGCAGAAGATTCACTTTCATTCATTTCAGTGCGTGGTACAATAGTGGTTACATTTGCTTTAAATAAACCATCACACACATAACCTCTTCCAACATACACCCCATTCTTGGAAAGAACAAATTTGTCAGCTTCAAAGATCAATTTGAAGCCATGCTTGCTCAGCAACGATCCTGAAATCAGGTTCTTGCGAATTTCTGGAACATGGAGAACATCATTTAAAGTCAGTTCCTTTCCAGAAGTCAGTTTCAGCACAACTTTTCCTTTTCCTTCGACCTTGGAAGTGGAAGAATTGCCCATAAAAAGTTGTTCAGCATCAGTTGCAGTTTTATAGGTTGTAAACATCCACTTGTTAGCACATATGTGTCGAGTGGCTCCAGTGTCTACAAACCATTCCTTTGAGTTGCCAATAAGGTTGCATTCTGATATTACTGCACATAAATCAAGATCAGAAATACCTTTCGAAACATCAGCCGTATTTGCTTCCAACTTCTTCTTTTTAGGCGCACGACATTCGGCTGCTTTGTGCCCCTTCTTTCCACAGTTGTGGCAAGAACCCAGAAATTTCTTTGACTTCTTAGGAGCGTTCTCCCTTTTTCTTTTGTTAGTTTTGTCTGACTCAACAACATTTGCTTTGGCAGCAATATTCTGAGAAATCTTTTTCTCAGAATTTCTGTTATCTTCCTCAATGCGAAGCCGAACTATGAGATCTTCCATTGTCATTTCCTTACGCTTGTGCTTAAGGTAATTTTTAAAATCCTTCCAAGAAGGAGGCAATTTCTCAATAGTTGCAGCAACTTGAAAAGTCTCGCTAAGAGTCATCTTTTCATCTTCTAATTGACGGATGATAAGTTGCAGTTCTTGAGCTTGACTTATCACCGTTTTTGAGTCAACCATTTTGAAGTCTAGAAATTTTCCAGCAATGAATTTCTTCATGCCTGCATCTTCAGTTTTGTACTTCTTTTCCAGAGCCAACCAGAGTTGTTTGGACGTTGCAAAAGTACAATAAACATTGTAGAGGCTATCATCCAGACCATTCAGAATATAGTTTTTGCACATGAAATCTGAATTTGTCCAGATATTAAGTGCCTCTACTTTAGTAGCATCAGGTTCGAGTTCGTCTACCACAGGAGCCTCTTCAGTCAGAAACTTTGCAAGGCTTAGTGTTGTTAAATAAAACAACATTTTCTGTTGCCAGCGCTTGAAATTGATTCCATTGAACTTCTCTGGCCTTTCGCCATGAGACAGAGCCATTGTCGGAAGCACAGGCGCTGGCTGAGCAGTTTTCACCGTCTGAATCGGTGCAGAATCAGTGCTGCTGTTTTTTGTCATCTGCAACAAAATATTGTTTCAAGATTGTTAGAACTTTTGTAATTACACAATTGTATTACAAACAGACAGCAACAACAATCACTGTTAACCAATTATGTCACAATTGTCACGTCAAACTATGTTTACAATAATCATAGAAAGCGTAACCAATTTGTGCATAAAATCAAAGATAAACAGAAAGTATTCTGTTTAAATAATGTCCGAGTCCAGAACTTTTCTGTTTCCTTGAAACAATATTGCCGTCGTATACACCAATCGACGTAGTTGCAATTTGTTTCCCAGGATAAAACGGACCAACTCCGTAGCTTAGTGCCAGCAAACGGAGCTCCGACGAACTGAAGTTGGTTATAGAAACTAGATCAGAGAATTACGTTGAAGAAGAAGGAATAATACAGCAGAAAAAGTGAATTCTGTCTTTGTTTTGGGCAGTGTATATATAGGCAAGGAGGAGTGCCTGTTCGCATGCATCAGTAACCGTCAGAACAGGAAAGGTTGCGACCCTTTAACCGCTCTGTTATTAATATGCATATGCTGAGAATTCAAATGGTTGTACTCGTTCAGTTAACAGACATTCCTTTCGAATTCTGGACTGAACAGACACACCTTTTAAAATTCTGAGAAAAAATATTCTCATGTCAGTGCACTAGCCCAATCAGCAACGTCGGCCATATCCAATCAGGAGACCCCAAGAGCCCCAAGGCCCAAGGCCCTTATCTATGACTTTTTAATGTATTTAATATGGCCAAGTCCACATCCTTTTATCATCCCTCTCTTTTTTATTTTACATAAGCCTATTTGGCTTCTAATATATAAGGAGAGATTGTGCTAATATTTCTATGATGTGGGACTTTAAATGTTGCCACCCCTATCTCTTCTTCTTCCCACTTTTCTCTTTCTTTGCTCATTCATTTTCCAACAATCCCCCACATGAATGAGCAATCGATCTTAGTTTCACGAACCATTTATCGCATCGGTTAAAGTAGCACAAGGGCTTTGAACTTTCCTAGTGATTACCTATTTGAATCACCGGCGAATCAGTAGACATAGACTGTCCTTGAACTGTAAGCCTTTTGTGTAATTCCAAAGTAGATAACACACGATAAATGTTTCTTATAACCCTTCGTTCTCTGTATGTGTTCGTTTTTGCCTTGAACACCTGCCTGGTCTCATAAGTGCTTAGAGAATTTGGCCTCATAATTCTCTTTGAAGCGGCGCCTTCACACTTACGTAGGTGATTCTGTAAAGGGTATTCTTTAATTCCTCAAATACAGACATCATTAAAAGTATTAATACTTATCCTTATTCAACATATAATGCACTGACTTATCATAGGAATGGTTTGTGTATAACAGTGCCATCAAGTTTCTCTAAAACTTCATTGTCCCTTTGAACCTAGATCTTGGGATCTCCAGTCAACTAGGTGGGGTTTCCATTTCAGAAAAACCTTTAGTCTATAGGCCTTAGCCCCATTCCCTTCGATAAGGTTTGAACTTTCTCTCTTGGCAAGCCTTTTGTAAGTGGATCCGCTAAGTTATCTATAGATCGAATGTAATCTATTGTGATAACCCCATTAGAGAGAAGTTGTCTTATCGTTTTATGTCTACGACGAATATGCCTAGATTTACCATTGTATAGTGTACTATTAGCTCTTCCAATAGCTGATTGACTATCACAATGTATACATATTGGAGGCATAGGTTTGCTCCAATTAGGAATGTCTTCCAAGAAGCTTCGAATCCATTCTGCTTCTTCTGCAGTCTTATCTAGTGCAATAAACTCTGATTCCATCGTAGATCTAGCGATACAAGTCTGTTTGGATGATTTCCATGAAATTGCTCCATTTCCTAATGTGAACACGTATCCACTTGTAGACTTTGTATCATTTGATCCAGTGATCCAATTTGCATCACTGTATCCTTCCACTATTGAAGGATAGTTTGTATAGTATAGACCATAACTCTGTGTATACTTTAGATATCCTAGAACTCTGATTATCGCTTTCCAATGATGTTTACCAGGATTGCTGGTAAATCTACTTAGTTTGCTTACAGCATATGCGATATCAGGCCTAGTACAGTTCATAACATACATGATACTTCCTAGTATACGAGAGTATTCCAATTGGTAAATACCGTCACCAGTGTTCTTTACCCAATTTTGGTTCATATCTACTGGTGATTTTGCAATAGTTACATTATATTGCTTGAATTTCTCAAGTATTTTGGTGATGTAATGCGATTGGGATAATGCATATCCCTGTGGTGTTCTCAGAATTTTTACACCCAATATTACATCAGCCAGTCCTAGGTCTTTCATATCGAATCTAGAGGATAACATATCCTTTGTAGATGTTATTATGACCTTGTTGTTGCCTAGGATCAATAGGTCATCAACATAAAGACAAACAATGACATATCCAATGTGTGTATGTTTTATGTACACACATTTATCTGATTCATTTATCGTGAATCCATTTGATAACATAGTATTGTCAAACTTCTCATGCCACTGTTTTGGAGCTTGCTTAAGGCCATAAAGTGATTTTACCAGTTTGCAAACTTTATGCTCATTTTCTGAGCTTAGAAATCCTTCAGGTTGTTTCATATAGATTTCCTCCTCTAGTTCACCATTCAAGAATGCAGTTTTAACATCCATTTGATGTATTTCCAAGTCATGTACGGATGCAATTGCAATGAGCATTCTAATTGATGTTATCCTCGTTACAGGTGAATATGTATCGAAATAGTCCAGGTCTTCCTTTTGTCTAAATCCTTGGACTACCAGACGAGCTTTGTACTTGTCTATTGAACCATCAGGTTTCAATTTCTTTTTAAATATCCATTTATTACCTAAGGCCTTACATCCTTGAGGTAAATCAACCAATTCCCATGTATGATTTGACATAATGGATTCAATTTCATTGTTAATTGCCTCCTTCCAATAAGGGGCATCATTGGAAGACATAGCTTGTTTGTATGTCAATGGATCATCTTCTAACATAAATGTATAGAAGTCCGGTCCAAAGGTTTTTAAAGTCCTTGACCTTTTACTTTTTCTTGGTTCCTCCACTTGCTGCTCAACACTACTTTGCTGAATGTTATTTTGTTCAGCGTCCTCAATAGAGTAAGGAACTTCAATTTCCCTTGGTCTCTTAGGTGCATGATTTTCAGTACCATGTTTCAAGGGAAATATATGTTCGAAAAATCTAGCATTTCTCGACTCAATGATGGTATTTTCATGAATATCATCAATTTCAGATTTGTGTACCAAAAATCGATATGCAGCACTGTTTTGTGCATATCCAATGAATACACAATCAATTGTTTTTGGTCCAATTTTGACCTTCTTTGGTTTTGGTACCTCTACTTTGGCAAGACACCCCCACACTTTTAGGTATTTGTAGGATGGTGGTCTGTTTTTCCAAAGTTCGTGAGGAGATTTAGATATTTTCTTTCGGGGTATTTTATTTAAAATATGATTTGCCGAAAGAATAGCTTCTCCCCAATAGTTATCTGGCAAGCCAGAGCTAATTAGTAAGGCATTCACCATTTCTTTAAGAGTTCTATTTTTCCGTTCGGCTATACCGTTGGATTGAGGTGAATACGGGGCTGTAGTTTGATGTATAATTCCATGTTCAGCACAGAATTCCTCAAATGGAGACTCGTATTCTCCTCCTCTATCACTTCTTAAAGATTTTATTTTCTTGTTGAGTTGATTCTCAACTTCTGCCTTATACTGTTTAAACATTTCGAATGCTTCGTCCTTACTTCTAAGGAGATACACATGACAGTATCTGGTACAATCATCAATGAATGTAATAAAGTACCTTTTTCCACCTCTAGTTTGACACATTTTCAAATCGCATACATCAGTATGTATTAAGTCTAGAGGTTCTGTCACTCGTTCAACATGATGAAACGAGGTTCTTGTCAATTTTGCTTCTGCACAAACTTGACATTTATAGTTGGAATCTATATTGCATTTTGGTATAAATTCTAGATTAATCAATTTTCGCAATGTATCAAAGTTTACATGCCCTAATCTAGAATGCCATATGTTAGAAGATTCAACGATATAAGCAGAAGATTCACTTTCATTCATTTCAGTGCGTGGTACAATAGTGGTTACATTTGCTTTAAATAAACCATCACACACATAACCTCTTCCAACATACACCCCATTCTTGGAAAGAACAAATTTGTCAGCTTCAAAGATCAATTTGAAGCCATGCTTGCTCAGCAACGATCCTGAAATCAGGTTCTTGCGAATTTCTGGAACATGGAGAACATCATTTAAAGTCAGTTCCTTTCCAGAAGTCAGTTTCAGCACAACTTTTCCTTTTCCTTCGACCTTGGAAGTGGAAGAATTGCCCATAAAAAGTTGTTCAGCATCAGTTGCAGTTTTATAGGTTGTAAACATCCACTTGTTAGCACATATGTGTCGAGTGGCTCCAGTGTCTACAAACCATTCCTTTGAGTTGCCAATAAGGTTGCATTCTGATATTACTGCACATAAATCAAGATCAGAAATACCTTTCGAAACATCAGCCGTATTTGCTTCCAACTTCTTCTTTTTAGGCGCACGACATTCGGCTGCTTTGTGCCCCTTCTTTCCACAGTTGTGGCAAGAACCCAGAAATTTCTTTGACTTCTTAGGAGCGTTCTCCCTTTTTCTTTTGTTAGTTTTGTCTGACTCAACAACATTTGCTTTGGCAGCAATATTCTGAGAAATCTTTTTCTCAGAATTTCTGTTATCTTCCTCAATGCGAAGCCGAACTATGAGATCTTCCATTGTCATTTCCTTACGCTTGTGCTTAAGGTAATTTTTAAAATCCTTCCAAGAAGGAGGCAATTTCTCAATAGTTGCAGCAACTTGAAAAGTCTCGCTAAGAGTCATCTTTTCATCTTCTAATTGACGGATGATAAGTTGCAGTTCTTGAGCTTGACTTATCACCGTTTTTGAGTCAACCATTTTGAAGTCTAGAAATTTTCCAGCAATGAATTTCTTCATGCCTGCATCTTCAGTTTTGTACTTCTTTTCCAGAGCCAACCAGAGTTGTTTGGACGTTGCAAAAGTACAATAAACATTGTAGAGGCTATCATCCAGACCATTCAGAATATAGTTTTTGCACATGAAATCTGAATTTGTCCAGATATTAAGTGCCTCTACTTTAGTAGCATCAGGTTCGAGTTCGTCTACCACAGGAGCCTCTTCAGTCAGAAACTTTGCAAGGCTTAGTGTTGTTAAATAAAACAACATTTTCTGTTGCCAGCGCTTGAAATTGATTCCATTGAACTTCTCTGGCCTTTCGCCATGAGACAGAGCCATTGTCGGAAGCACAGGCGCTGGCTGAGCAGTTTTCACCGTCTGAATCGGTGCAGAATCAGTGCTGCTGTTTTTTGTCATCTGCAACAAAATATTGTTTCAAGATTGTTAGAACTTTTGTAATTACACAATTGTATTACAAACAGACAGCAACAACAATCACTGTTAACCAATTATGTCACAATTGTCACGTCAAACTATGTTTACAATAATCATAGAAAGCGTAACCAATTTGTGCATAAAATCAAAGATAAACAGAAAGTATTCTGTTTAAATAATGTCCGAGTCCAGAACTTTTCTGTTTCCTTGAAACAATATTGCCGTCGTATACACCAATCGACGTAGTTGCAATTTGTTTCCCAGGATAAAACGGACCAACTCCGTAGCTTAGTGCCAGCAAACGGAGCTCCGACGAACTGAAGTTGGTTATAGAAACTAGATCAGAGAATTACGTTGAAGAAGAAGGAATAATACAGCAGAAAAAGTGAATTCTGTCTTTGTTTTGGGCAGTGTATATATAGGCAAGGAGGAGTGCCTGTTCGCATGCATCAGTAACCGTCAGAACAGGAAAGGTTGCGACCCTTTAACCGCTCTGTTATTAATATGCATATGCTGAGAATTCAAATGGTTGTACTCGTTCAGTTAACAGACATTCCTTTCGAATTCTGGACTGAACAGACACACCTTTTAAAATTCTGAGAAAAAATATTCTCATGTCAGTGCACTAGCCCAATCAGCAACGTCGGCCATATCCAATCAGGAGACCCCAAGAGCCCCAAGGCCCAAGGCCCTTATCTATGACTTTTTAATGTATTTAATATGGCCAAGTCCACATCCTTTTATCATCCCTCTCTTTTTTATTTTACATAAGCCTATTTGGCTTCTAATATATAAGGAGAGATTGTGCTAATATTTCTATGATGTGGGACTTTAAATGTTGCCACCCCTATCTCTTCTTCTTCCCACTTTTCTCTTTCTTTGCTCATTCATTTTCCAACAATCCCCCACATGAATGAGCAATCGATCTTAGTTTCACGAACCATTTATCGCATCGGTTAAAGTAGCACAAGGGCTTTGAACTTTCCTAGTGATTACCTATTTGAATCACCGGCGAATCAGTAGACATAGACTGTCCTTGAACTGTAAGCCTTTTGTGTAATTCCAAAGTAGATAACACACGATAAATGTTTCTTATAACCCTTCGTTCTCTGTATGTGTTCGTTTTTGCCTTGAACACCTGCCTGGTCTCATAAGTGCTTAGAGAATTTGGCCTCATAATTCTCTTTGAAGCGGCGCCTTCACACTTACGTAGGTGATTCTGTAAAGGGTATTCTTTAATTCCTCAAATACAGACATCATTAAAAGTATTAATACTTATCCTTATTCAACATATAATGCACTGACTTATCATAGGAATGGTTTGTGTATAACAGTGCCATCAAGTTTCTCTAAAACTTCATTGTCCCTTTGAACCTAGATCTTGGGATCTCCAGTCAACTAGGTGGGGTTTCCATTTCAGAAAAACCTTTAGTCTATAGGCCTTAGCCCCATTCCCTTCGATAAGGTTTGAACTTTCTCTCTTGGCAAGCCTTTTGTAAGTGGATCCGCTAAGTTATCTATAGATCGAATGTAATCTATTGTGATAACCCCATTAGAGAGAAGTTGTCTTATCGTTTTATGTCTACGACGAATATGCCTAGATTTACCATTGTATAGTGTACTATTAGCTCTTCCAATAGCTGATTGACTATCACAATGTATACATATTGGAGGCATAGGTTTGCTCCAATTAGGAATGTCTTCCAAGAAGCTTCGAATCCATTCTGCTTCTTCTGCAGTCTTATCTAGTGCAATAAACTCTGATTCCATCGTAGATCTAGCGATACAAGTCTGTTTGGATGATTTCCATGAAATTGCTCCATTTCCTAATGTGAACACGTATCCACTTGTAGACTTTGTATCATTTGATCCAGTGATCCAATTTGCATCACTGTATCCTTCCACTATTGAAGGATAGTTTGTATAGTATAGACCATAACTCTGTGTATACTTTAGATATCCTAGAACTCTGATTATCGCTTTCCAATGATGTTTACCAGGATTGCTGGTAAATCTACTTAGTTTGCTTACAGCATATGCGATATCAGGCCTAGTACAGTTCATAACATACATGATACTTCCTAGTATACGAGAGTATTCCAATTGGTAAATACCGTCACCAGTGTTCTTTACCCAATTTTGGTTCATATCTACTGGTGATTTTGCAATAGTTACATTATATTGCTTGAATTTCTCAAGTATTTTGGTGATGTAATGCGATTGGGATAATGCATATCCCTGTGGTGTTCTCAGAATTTTTACACCCAATATTACATCAGCCAGTCCTAGGTCTTTCATATCGAATCTAGAGGATAACATATCCTTTGTAGATGTTATTATGACCTTGTTGTTGCCTAGGATCAATAGGTCATCAACATAAAGACAAACAATGACATATCCAATGTGTGTATGTTTTATGTACACACATTTATCTGATTCATTTATCGTGAATCCATTTGATAACATAGTATTGTCAAACTTCTCATGCCACTGTTTTGGAGCTTGCTTAAGGCCATAAAGTGATTTTACCAGTTTGCAAACTTTATGCTCATTTTCTGAGCTTAGAAATCCTTCAGGTTGTTTCATATAGATTTCCTCCTCTAGTTCACCATTCAAGAATGCAGTTTTAACATCCATTTGATGTATTTCCAAGTCATGTACGGATGCAATTGCAATGAGCATTCTAATTGATGTTATCCTCGTTACAGGTGAATATGTATCGAAATAGTCCAGGTCTTCCTTTTGTCTAAATCCTTGGACTACCAGACGAGCTTTGTACTTGTCTATTGAACCATCAGGTTTCAATTTCTTTTTAAATATCCATTTATTACCTAAGGCCTTACATCCTTGAGGTAAATCAACCAATTCCCATGTATGATTTGACATAATGGATTCAATTTCATTGTTAATTGCCTCCTTCCAATAAGGGGCATCATTGGAAGACATAGCTTGTTTGTATGTCAATGGATCATCTTCTAACATAAATGTATAGAAGTCCGGTCCAAAGGTTTTTAAAGTCCTTGACCTTTTACTTTTTCTTGGTTCCTCCACTTGCTGCTCAACACTACTTTGCTGAATGTTATTTTGTTCAGCGTCCTCAATAGAGTAAGGAACTTCAATTTCCCTTGGTCTCTTAGGTGCATGATTTTCAGTACCATGTTTCAAGGGAAATATATGTTCGAAAAATCTAGCATTTCTCGACTCAATGATGGTATTTTCATGAATATCATCAATTTCAGATTTGTGTACCAAAAATCGATATGCAGCACTGTTTTGTGCATATCCAATGAATACACAATCAATTGTTTTTGGTCCAATTTTGACCTTCTTTGGTTTTGGTACCTCTACTTTGGCAAGACACCCCCACACTTTTAGGTATTTGTAGGATGGTGGTCTGTTTTTCCAAAGTTCGTGAGGAGATTTAGATATTTTCTTTCGGGGTATTTTATTTAAAATATGATTTGCCGAAAGAATAGCTTCTCCCCAATAGTTATCTGGCAAGCCAGAGCTAATTAGTAAGGCATTCACCATTTCTTTAAGAGTTCTATTTTTCCGTTCGGCTATACCGTTGGATTGAGGTGAATACGGGGCTGTAGTTTGATGTATAATTCCATGTTCAGCACAGAATTCCTCAAATGGAGACTCGTATTCTCCTCCTCTATCACTTCTTAAAGATTTTATTTTCTTGTTGAGTTGATTCTCAACTTCTGCCTTATACTGTTTAAACATTTCGAATGCTTCGTCCTTACTTCTAAGGAGATACACATGACAGTATCTGGTACAATCATCAATGAATGTAATAAAGTACCTTTTTCCACCTCTAGTTTGACACATTTTCAAATCGCATACATCAGTATGTATTAAGTCTAGAGGTTCTGTCACTCGTTCAACATGATGAAACGAGGTTCTTGTCAATTTTGCTTCTGCACAAACTTGACATTTATAGTTGGAATCTATATTGCATTTTGGTATAAATTCTAGATTAATCAATTTTCGCAATGTATCAAAGTTTACATGCCCTAATCTAGAATGCCATATGTTAGAAGATTCAACGATATAAGCAGAAGATTCACTTTCATTCATTTCAGTGCGTGGTACAATAGTGGTTACATTTGCTTTAAATAAACCATCACACACATAACCTCTTCCAACATACACCCCATTCTTGGAAAGAACAAATTTGTCAGCTTCAAAGATCAATTTGAAGCCATGCTTGCTCAGCAACGATCCTGAAATCAGGTTCTTGCGAATTTCTGGAACATGGAGAACATCATTTAAAGTCAGTTCCTTTCCAGAAGTCAGTTTCAGCACAACTTTTCCTTTTCCTTCGACCTTGGAAGTGGAAGAATTGCCCATAAAAAGTTGTTCAGCATCAGTTGCAGTTTTATAGGTTGTAAACATCCACTTGTTAGCACATATGTGTCGAGTGGCTCCAGTGTCTACAAACCATTCCTTTGAGTTGCCAATAAGGTTGCATTCTGATATTACTGCACATAAATCAAGATCAGAAATACCTTTCGAAACATCAGCCGTATTTGCTTCCAACTTCTTCTTTTTAGGCGCACGACATTCGGCTGCTTTGTGCCCCTTCTTTCCACAGTTGTGGCAAGAACCCAGAAATTTCTTTGACTTCTTAGGAGCGTTCTCCCTTTTTCTTTTGTTAGTTTTGTCTGACTCAACAACATTTGCTTTGGCAGCAATATTCTGAGAAATCTTTTTCTCAGAATTTCTGTTATCTTCCTCAATGCGAAGCCGAACTATGAGATCTTCCATTGTCATTTCCTTACGCTTGTGCTTAAGGTAATTTTTAAAATCCTTCCAAGAAGGAGGCAATTTCTCAATAGTTGCAGCAACTTGAAAAGTCTCGCTAAGAGTCATCTTTTCATCTTCTAATTGACGGATGATAAGTTGCAGTTCTTGAGCTTGACTTATCACCGTTTTTGAGTCAACCATTTTGAAGTCTAGAAATTTTCCAGTAATGAATTTCTTCATGCCTGCATCTTCAGTTTTGTACTTCTTTTCCAGAGCCAACCAGAGTTGTTTGGACGTTGCAAAAGTACAATAAACATTGTAGAGGCTATCATCCAGACCATTCAGAATATAGTTTTTGCACATGAAATCTGAATTTGTCCAGATATTAAGTGCCTCTACTTTAGTAGCATCAGGTTCGAGTTCGTCTACCACAGGAGCCTCTTCAGTCAGAAACTTTGCAAGGCTTAGTGTTGTTAAATAAAACAACATTTTCTGTTGCCAGCGCTTGAAATTGATTCCATTGAACTTCTCTGGCCTTTCGCCATGAGACAGAGCCATTGTCGGAAGCACAGGCGCTGGCTGAGCAGTTTTCACCGTCTGAATCGGTGCAGAATCAGTGCTGCTGTTTTTTGTCATCTGCAACAAAATATTGTTTCAAGATTGTTAGAACTTTTGTAATTACACAATTGTATTACAAACAGACAGCAACAACAATCACTGTTAACCAATTATGTCACAATTGTCACGTCAAACTATGTTTACAATAATCATAGAAAGCGTAACCAATTTGTGCATAAAATCAAAGATAAACAGAAAGTATTCTGTTTAAATAATGTCCGAGTCCAGAACTTTTCTGTTTCCTTGAAACAATATTGCCGTCGTATACACCAATCGACGTAGTTGCAATTTGTTTCCCAGGATAAAACGGACCAACTCCGTAGCTTAGTGCCAGCAAACGGAGCTCCGACGAACTGAAGTTGGTTATAGAAACTAGATCAGAGAATTACGTTGAAGAAGAAGGAATAATACAGCAGAAAAAGTGAATTCTGTCTTTGTTTTGGGCAGTGTATATATAGGCAAGGAGGAGTGCCTGTTCGCATGCATCAGTAACCGTCAGAACAGGAAAGGTTGCGACCCTTTAACCGCTCTGTTATTAATATGCATATGCTGAGAATTCAAATGGTTGTACTCGTTCAGTTAACAGACATTCCTTTCGAATTCTGGACTGAACAGACACACCTTTTAAAATTCTGAGAAAAAATATTCTCATGTCAGTGCACTAGCCCAATCAGCAACGTCGGCCATATCCAATCAGGAGACCCCAAGAGCCCCAAGGCCCAAGGCCCTTATCTATGACTTTTTAATGTATTTAATATGGCCAAGTCCACATCCTTTTATCATCCCTCTCTTTTTTATTTTACATAAGCCTATTTGGCTTCTAATATATAAGGAGAGATTGTGCTAATATTTCTATGATGTGGGACTTTAAATGTTGCCACCCCTATCTCTTCTTCTTCCCACTTTTCTCTTTCTTTGCTCATTCATTTTCCAACAATCCCCCACATGAATGAGCAATCGATCTTAGTTTCACGAACCATTTATCGCATCGGTTAAAGTAGCACAAGGGCTTTGAACTTTCCTAGTGATTACCTATTTGAATCACCGGCGAATCAGTAGACATAGACTGTCCTTGAACTGTAAGCCTTTTGTGTAATTCCAAAGTAGATAACACACGATAAATGTTTCTTATAACCCTTCGTTCTCTGTATGTGTTCGTTTTTGCCTTGAACACCTGCCTGGTCTCATAAGTGCTTAGAGAATTTGGCCTCATAATTCTCTTTGAAGCGGCGCCTTCACACTTACGTAGGTGATTCTGTAAAGGGTATTCTTTAATTCCTCAAATACAGACATCATTAAAAGTATTAATACTTATCCTTATTCAACATATAATGCACTGACTTATCATAGGAATGGTTTGTGTATAACAGTGCCATCAAGTTTCTCTAAAACTTCATTGTCCCTTTGAACCTAGATCTTGGGATCTCCAGTCAACTAGGTGGGGTTTCCATTTCAGAAAAACCTTTAGTCTATAGGCCTTAGCCCCATTCCCTTCGATAAGGTTTGAACTTTCTCTCTTGGCAAGCCTTTTGTAAGTGGATCCGCTAAGTTATCTATAGATCGAATGTAATCTATTGTGATAACCCCATTAGAGAGAAGTTGTCTTATCGTTTTATGTCTACGACGAATATGCCTAGATTTACCATTGTATAGTGTACTATTAGCTCTTCCAATAGCTGATTGACTATCACAATGTATACATATTGGAGGCATAGGTTTGCTCCAATTAGGAATGTCTTCCAAGAAGCTTCGAATCCATTCTGCTTCTTCTGCAGTCTTATCTAGTGCAATAAACTCTGATTCCATCGTAGATCTAGCGATACAAGTCTGTTTGGATGATTTCCATGAAATTGCTCCATTTCCTAATGTGAACACGTATCCACTTGTAGACTTTGTATCATTTGATCCAGTGATCCAATTTGCATCACTGTATCCTTCCACTATTGAAGGATAGTTTGTATAGTATAGACCATAACTCTGTGTATACTTTAGATATCCTAGAACTCTGATTATCGCTTTCCAATGATGTTTACCAGGATTGCTGGTAAATCTACTTAGTTTGCTTACAGCATATGCGATATCAGGCCTAGTACAGTTCATAACATACATGATACTTCCTAGTATACGAGAGTATTCCAATTGGTAAATACCGTCACCAGTGTTCTTTACCCAATTTTGGTTCATATCTACTGGTGATTTTGCAATAGTTACATTATATTGCTTGAATTTCTCAAGTATTTTGGTGATGTAATGCGATTGGGATAATGCATATCCCTGTGGTGTTCTCAGAATTTTTACACCCAATATTACATCAGCCAGTCCTAGGTCTTTCATATCGAATCTAGAGGATAACATATCCTTTGTAGATGTTATTATGACCTTGTTGTTGCCTAGGATCAATAGGTCATCAACATAAAGACAAACAATGACATATCCAATGTGTGTATGTTTTATGTACACACATTTATCTGATTCATTTATCGTGAATCCATTTGATAACATAGTATTGTCAAACTTCTCATGCCACTGTTTTGGAGCTTGCTTAAGGCCATAAAGTGATTTTACCAGTTTGCAAACTTTATGCTCATTTTCTGAGCTTAGAAATCCTTCAGGTTGTTTCATATAGATTTCCTCCTCTAGTTCACCATTCAAGAATGCAGTTTTAACATCCATTTGATGTATTTCCAAGTCATGTACGGATGCAATTGCAATGAGCATTCTAATTGATGTTATCCTCGTTACAGGTGAATATGTATCGAAATAGTCCAGGTCTTCCTTTTGTCTAAATCCTTGGACTACCAGACGAGCTTTGTACTTGTCTATTGAACCATCAGGTTTCAATTTCTTTTTAAATATCCATTTATTACCTAAGGCCTTACATCCTTGAGGTAAATCAACCAATTCCCATGTATGATTTGACATAATGGATTCAATTTCATTGTTAATTGCCTCCTTCCAATAAGGGGCATCATTGGAAGACATAGCTTGTTTGTATGTCAATGGATCATCTTCTAACATAAATGTATAGAAGTCCGGTCCAAAGGTTTTTAAAGTCCTTGACCTTTTACTTTTTCTTGGTTCCTCCACTTGCTGCTCAACACTACTTTGCTGAATGTTATTTTGTTCAGCGTCCTCAATAGAGTAAGGAACTTCAATTTCCCTTGGTCTCTTAGGTGCATGATTTTCAGTACCATGTTTCAAGGGAAATATATGTTCGAAAAATCTAGCATTTCTCGACTCAATGATGGTATTTTCATGAATATCATCAATTTCAGATTTGTGTACCAAAAATCGATATGCAGCACTGTTTTGTGCATATCCAATGAATACACAATCAATTGTTTTTGGTCCAATTTTGACCTTCTTTGGTTTTGGTACCTCTACTTTGGCAAGACACCCCCACACTTTTAGGTATTTGTAGGATGGTGGTCTGTTTTTCCAAAGTTCGTGAGGAGATTTAGATATTTTCTTTCGGGGTATTTTATTTAAAATATGATTTGCCGAAAGAATAGCTTCTCCCCAATAGTTATCTGGCAAGCCAGAGCTAATTAGTAAGGCATTCACCATTTCTTTAAGAGTTCTATTTTTCCGTTCGGCTATACCGTTGGATTGAGGTGAATACGGGGCTGTAGTTTGATGTATAATTCCATGTTCAGCACAGAATTCCTCAAATGGAGACTCGTATTCTCCTCCTCTATCACTTCTTAAAGATTTTATTTTCTTGTTGAGTTGATTCTCAACTTCTGCCTTATACTGTTTAAACATTTCGAATGCTTCGTCCTTACTTCTAAGGAGATACACATGACAGTATCTGGTACAATCATCAATGAATGTAATAAAGTACCTTTTTCCACCTCTAGTTTGACACATTTTCAAATCGCATACATCAGTATGTATTAAGTCTAGAGGTTCTGTCACTCGTTCAACATGATGAAACGAGGTTCTTGTCAATTTTGCTTCTGCACAAACTTGACATTTATAGTTGGAATCTATATTGCATTTTGGTATAAATTCTAGATTAATCAATTTTCGCAATGTATCAAAGTTTACATGCCCTAATCTAGAATGCCATATGTTAGAAGATTCAACGATATAAGCAGAAGATTCACTTTCATTCATTTCAGTGCGTGGTACAATAGTGGTTACATTTGCTTTAAATAAACCATCACACACATAACCTCTTCCAACATACACCCCATTCTTGGAAAGAACAAATTTGTCAGCTTCAAAGATCAATTTGAAGCCATGCTTGCTCAGCAACGATCCTGAAATCAGGTTCTTGCGAATTTCTGGAACATGGAGAACATCATTTAAAGTCAGTTCCTTTCCAGAAGTCAGTTTCAGCACAACTTTTCCTTTTCCTTCGACCTTGGAAGTGGAAGAATTGCCCATAAAAAGTTGTTCAGCATCAGTTGCAGTTTTATAGGTTGTAAACATCCACTTGTTAGCACATATGTGTCGAGTGGCTCCAGTGTCTACAAACCATTCCTTTGAGTTGCCAATAAGGTTGCATTCTGATATTACTGCACATAAATCAAGATCAGAAATACCTTTCGAAACATCAGCCGTATTTGCTTCCAACTTCTTCTTTTTAGGCGCACGACATTCGGCTGCTTTGTGCCCCTTCTTTCCACAGTTGTGGCAAGAACCCAGAAATTTCTTTGACTTCTTAGGAGCGTTCTCCCTTTTTCTTTTGTTAGTTTTGTCTGACTCAACAACATTTGCTTTGGCAGCAATATTCTGAGAAATCTTTTTCTCAGAATTTCTGTTATCTTCCTCAATGCGAAGCCGAACTATGAGATCTTCCATTGTCATTTCCTTACGCTTGTGCTTAAGGTAATTTTTAAAATCCTTCCAAGAAGGAGGCAATTTCTCAATAGTTGCAGCAACTTGAAAAGTCTCGCTAAGAGTCATCTTTTCATCTTCTAATTGACGGATGATAAGTTGCAGTTCTTGAGCTTGACTTATCACCGTTTTTGAGTCAACCATTTTGAAGTCTAGAAATTTTCCAGCAATGAATTTCTTCATGCCTGCATCTTCAGTTTTGTACTTCTTTTCCAGAGCCAACCAGAGTTGTTTGGACGTTGCAAAAGTACAATAAACATTGTAGAGGCTATCATCCAGACCATTCAGAATATAGTTTTTGCACATGAAATCTGAATTTGTCCAGATATTAAGTGCCTCTACTTTAGTAGCATCAGGTTCGAGTTCGTCTACCACAGGAGCCTCTTCAGTCAGAAACTTTGCAAGGCTTAGTGTTGTTAAATAAAACAACATTTTCTGTTGCCAGCGCTTGAAATTGATTCCATTGAACTTCTCTGGCCTTTCGCCATGAGACAGAGCCATTGTCGGAAGCACAGGCGCTGGCTGAGCAGTTTTCACCGTCTGAATCGGTGCAGAATCAGTGCTGCTGTTTTTTGTCATCTGCAACAAAATATTGTTTCAAGATTGTTAGAACTTTTGTAATTACACAATTGTATTACAAACAGACAGCAACAACAATCACTGTTAACCAATTATGTCACAATTGTCACGTCAAACTATGTTTACAATAATCATAGAAAGCGTAACCAATTTGTGCATAAAATCAAAGATAAACAGAAAGTATTCTGTTTAAATAATGTCCGAGTCCAGAACTTTTCTGTTTCCTTGAAACAATATTGCCGTCGTATACACCAATCGACGTAGTTGCAATTTGTTTCCCAGGATAAAACGGACCAACTCCGTAGCTTAGTGCCAGCAAACGGAGCTCCGACGAACTGAAGTTGGTTATAGAAACTAGATCAGAGAATTACGTTGAAGAAGAAGGAATAATACAGCAGAAAAAGTGAATTCTGTCTTTGTTTTGGGCAGTGTATATATAGGCAAGGAGGAGTGCCTGTTCGCATGCATCAGTAACCGTCAGAACAGGAAAGGTTGCGACCCTTTAACCGCTCTGTTATTAATATGCATATGCTGAGAATTCAAATGGTTGTACTCGTTCAGTTAACAGACATTCCTTTCGAATTCTGGACTGAACAGACACACCTTTTAAAATTCTGAGAAAAAATATTCTCATGTCAGTGCACTAGCCCAATCAGCAACGTCGGCCATATCCAATCAGGAGACCCCAAGAGCCCCAAGGCCCAAGGCCCTTATCTATGACTTTTTAATGTATTTAATATGGCCAAGTCCACATCCTTTTATCATCCCTCTCTTTTTTATTTTACATAAGCCTATTTGGCTTCTAATATATAAGGAGAGATTGTGCTAATATTTCTATGATGTGGGACTTTAAATGTTGCCACCCCTATCTCTTCTTCTTCCCACTTTTCTCTTTCTTTGCTCATTCATTTTCCAACAATCCCCCACATGAATGAGCAATCGATCTTAGTTTCACGAACCATTTATCGCATCGGTTAAAGTAGCACAAGGGCTTTGAACTTTCCTAGTGATTACCTATTTGAATCACCGGCGAATCAGTAGACATAGACTGTCCTTGAACTGTAAGCCTTTTGTGTAATTCCAAAGTAGATAACACACGATAAATGTTTCTTATAACCCTTCGTTCTCTGTATGTGTTCGTTTTTGCCTTGAACACCTGCCTGGTCTCATAAGTGCTTAGAGAATTTGGCCTCATAATTCTCTTTGAAGCGGCGCCTTCACACTTACGTAGGTGATTCTGTAAAGGGTATTCTTTAATTCCTCAAATACAGACATCATTAAAAGTATTAATACTTATCCTTATTCAACATATAATGCACTGACTTATCATAGGAATGGTTTGTGTATAACAGTGCCATCAAGTTTCTCTAAAACTTCATTGTCCCTTTGAACCTAGATCTTGGGATCTCCAGTCAACTAGGTGGGGTTTCCATTTCAGAAAAACCTTTAGTCTATAGGCCTTAGCCCCATTCCCTTCGATAAGGTTTGAACTTTCTCTCTTGGCAAGCCTTTTGTAAGTGGATCCGCTAAGTTATCTATAGATCGAATGTAATCTATTGTGATAACCCCATTAGAGAGAAGTTGTCTTATCGTTTTATGTCTACGACGAATATGCCTAGATTTACCATTGTATAGTGTACTATTAGCTCTTCCAATAGCTGATTGACTATCACAATGTATACATATTGGAGGCATAGGTTTGCTCCAATTAGGAATGTCTTCCAAGAAGCTTCGAATCCATTCTGCTTCTTCTGCAGTCTTATCTAGTGCAATAAACTCTGATTCCATCGTAGATCTAGCGATACAAGTCTGTTTGGATGATTTCCATGAAATTGCTCCATTTCCTAATGTGAACACGTATCCACTTGTAGACTTTGTATCATTTGATCCAGTGATCCAATTTGCATCACTGTATCCTTCCACTATTGAAGGATAGTTTGTATAGTATAGACCATAACTCTGTGTATACTTTAGATATCCTAGAACTCTGATTATCGCTTTCCAATGATGTTTACCAGGATTGCTGGTAAATCTACTTAGTTTGCTTACAGCATATGCGATATCAGGCCTAGTACAGTTCATAACATACATGATACTTCCTAGTATACGAGAGTATTCCAATTGGTAAATACCGTCACCAGTGTTCTTTACCCAATTTTGGTTCATATCTACTGGTGATTTTGCAATAGTTACATTATATTGCTTGAATTTCTCAAGTATTTTGGTGATGTAATGCGATTGGGATAATGCATATCCCTGTGGTGTTCTCAGAATTTTTACACCCAATATTACATCAGCCAGTCCTAGGTCTTTCATATCGAATCTAGAGGATAACATATCCTTTGTAGATGTTATTATGACCTTGTTGTTGCCTAGGATCAATAGGTCATCAACATAAAGACAAACAATGACATATCCAATGTGTGTATGTTTTATGTACACACATTTATCTGATTCATTTATCGTGAATCCATTTGATAACATAGTATTGTCAAACTTCTCATGCCACTGTTTTGGAGCTTGCTTAAGGCCATAAAGTGATTTTACCAGTTTGCAAACTTTATGCTCATTTTCTGAGCTTAGAAATCCTTCAGGTTGTTTCATATAGATTTCCTCCTCTAGTTCACCATTCAAGAATGCAGTTTTAACATCCATTTGATGTATTTCCAAGTCATGTACGGATGCAATTGCAATGAGCATTCTAATTGATGTTATCCTCGTTACAGGTGAATATGTATCGAAATAGTCCAGGTCTTCCTTTTGTCTAAATCCTTGGACTACCAGACGAGCTTTGTACTTGTCTATTGAACCATCAGGTTTCAATTTCTTTTTAAATATCCATTTATTACCTAAGGCCTTACATCCTTGAGGTAAATCAACCAATTCCCATGTATGATTTGACATAATGGATTCAATTTCATTGTTAATTGCCTCCTTCCAATAAGGGGCATCATTGGAAGACATAGCTTGTTTGTATGTCAATGGATCATCTTCTAACATAAATGTATAGAAGTCCGGTCCAAAGGTTTTTAAAGTCCTTGACCTTTTACTTTTTCTTGGTTCCTCCACTTGCTGCTCAACACTACTTTGCTGAATGTTATTTTGTTCAGCGTCCTCAATAGAGTAAGGAACTTCAATTTCCCTTGGTCTCTTAGGTGCATGATTTTCAGTACCATGTTTCAAGGGAAATATATGTTCGAAAAATCTAGCATTTCTCGACTCAATGATGGTATTTTCATGAATATCATCAATTTCAGATTTGTGTACCAAAAATCGATATGCAGCACTGTTTTGTGCATATCCAATGAATACACAATCAATTGTTTTTGGTCCAATTTTGACCTTCTTTGGTTTTGGTACCTCTACTTTGGCAAGACACCCCCACACTTTTAGGTATTTGTAGGATGGTGGTCTGTTTTTCCAAAGTTCGTGAGGAGATTTAGATATTTTCTTTCGGGGTATTTTATTTAAAATATGATTTGCCGAAAGAATAGCTTCTCCCCAATAGTTATCTGGCAAGCCAGAGCTAATTAGTAAGGCATTCACCATTTCTTTAAGAGTTCTATTTTTCCGTTCGGCTATACCGTTGGATTGAGGTGAATACGGGGCTGTAGTTTGATGTATAATTCCATGTTCAGCACAGAATTCCTCAAATGGAGACTCGTATTCTCCTCCTCTATCACTTCTTAAAGATTTTATTTTCTTGTTGAGTTGATTCTCAACTTCTGCCTTATACTGTTTAAACATTTCGAATGCTTCGTCCTTACTTCTAAGGAGATACACATGACAGTATCTGGTACAATCATCAATGAATGTAATAAAGTACCTTTTTCCACCTCTAGTTTGACACATTTTCAAATCGCATACATCAGTATGTATTAAGTCTAGAGGTTCTGTCACTCGTTCAACATGATGAAACGAGGTTCTTGTCAATTTTGCTTCTGCACAAACTTGACATTTATAGTTGGAATCTATATTGCATTTTGGTATAAATTCTAGATTAATCAATTTTCGCAATGTATCAAAGTTTACATGCCCTAATCTAGAATGCCATATGTTAGAAGATTCAACGATATAAGCAGAAGATTCACTTTCATTCATTTCAGTGCGTGGTACAATAGTGGTTACATTTGCTTTAAATAAACCATCACACACATAACCTCTTCCAACATACACCCCATTCTTGGAAAGAACAAATTTGTCAGCTTCAAAGATCAATTTGAAGCCATGCTTGCTCAGCAACGATCCTGAAATCAGGTTCTTGCGAATTTCTGGAACATGGAGAACATCATTTAAAGTCAGTTCCTTTCCAGAAGTCAGTTTCAGCACAACTTTTCCTTTTCCTTCGACCTTGGAAGTGGAAGAATTGCCCATAAAAAGTTGTTCAGCATCAGTTGCAGTTTTATAGGTTGTAAACATCCACTTGTTAGCACATATGTGTCGAGTGGCTCCAGTGTCTACAAACCATTCCTTTGAGTTGCCAATAAGGTTGCATTCTGATATTACTGCACATAAATCAAGATCAGAAATACCTTTCGAAACATCAGCCGTATTTGCTTCCAACTTCTTCTTTTTAGGCGCACGACATTCGGCTGCTTTGTGCCCCTTCTTTCCACAGTTGTGGCAAGAACCCAGAAATTTCTTTGACTTCTTAGGAGCGTTCTCCCTTTTTCTTTTGTTAGTTTTGTCTGACTCAACAACATTTGCTTTGGCAGCAATATTCTGAGAAATCTTTTTCTCAGAATTTCTGTTATCTTCCTCAATGCGAAGCCGAACTATGAGATCTTCCATTGTCATTTCCTTACGCTTGTGCTTAAGGTAATTTTTAAAATCCTTCCAAGAAGGAGGCAATTTCTCAATAGTTGCAGCAACTTGAAAAGTCTCGCTAAGAGTCATCTTTTCATCTTCTAATTGACGGATGATAAGTTGCAGTTCTTGAGCTTGACTTATCACCGTTTTTGAGTCAACCATTTTGAAGTCTAGAAATTTTCCAGCAATGAATTTCTTCATGCCTGCATCTTCAGTTTTGTACTTCTTTTCCAGAGCCAACCAGAGTTGTTTGGACGTTGCAAAAGTACAATAAACATTGTAGAGGCTATCATCCAGACCATTCAGAATATAGTTTTTGCACATGAAATCTGAATTTGTCCAGATATTAAGTGCCTCTACTTTAGTAGCATCAGGTTCGAGTTCGTCTACCACAGGAGCCTCTTCAGTCAGAAACTTTGCAAGGCTTAGTGTTGTTAAATAAAACAACATTTTCTGTTGCCAGCGCTTGAAATTGATTCCATTGAACTTCTCTGGCCTTTCGCCATGAGACAGAGCCATTGTCGGAAGCACAGGCGCTGGCTGAGCAGTTTTCACCGTCTGAATCGGTGCAGAATCAGTGCTGCTGTTTTTTGTCATCTGCAACAAAATATTGTTTCAAGATTGTTAGAACTTTTGTAATTACACAATTGTATTACAAACAGACAGCAACAACAATCACTGTTAACCAATTATGTCACAATTGTCACGTCAAACTATGTTTACAATAATCATAGAAAGCGTAACCAATTTGTGCATAAAATCAAAGATAAACAGAAAGTATTCTGTTTAAATAATGTCCGAGTCCAGAACTTTTCTGTTTCCTTGAAACAATATTGCCGTCGTATACACCAATCGACGTAGTTGCAATTTGTTTCCCAGGATAAAACGGACCAACTCCGTAGCTTAGTGCCAGCAAACGGAGCTCCGACGAACTGAAGTTGGTTATAGAAACTAGATCAGAGAATTACGTTGAAGAAGAAGGAATAATACAGCAGAAAAAGTGAATTCTGTCTTTGTTTTGGGCAGTGTATATATAGGCAAGGAGGAGTGCCTGTTCGCATGCATCAGTAACCGTCAGAACAGGAAAGGTTGCGACCCTTTAACCGCTCTGTTATTAATATGCATATGCTGAGAATTCAAATGGTTGTACTCGTTCAGTTAACAGACATTCCTTTCGAATTCTGGACTGAACAGACACACCTTTTAAAATTCTGAGAAAAAATATTCTCATGTCAGTGCACTAGCCCAATCAGCAACGTCGGCCATATCCAATCAGGAGACCCCAAGAGCCCCAAGGCCCAAGGCCCTTATCTATGACTTTTTAATGTATTTAATATGGCCAAGTCCACATCCTTTTATCATCCCTCTCTTTTTTATTTTACATAAGCCTATTTGGCTTCTAATATATAAGGAGAGATTGTGCTAATATTTCTATGATGTGGGACTTTAAATGTTGCCACCCCTATCTCTTCTTCTTCCCACTTTTCTCTTTCTTTGCTCATTCATTTTCCAACAATCCCCCACATGAATGAGCAATCGATCTTAGTTTCACGAACCATTTATCGCATCGGTTAAAGTAGCACAAGGGCTTTGAACTTTCCTAGTGATTACCTATTTGAATCACCGGCGAATCAGTAGACATAGACTGTCCTTGAACTGTAAGCCTTTTGTGTAATTCCAAAGTAGATAACACACGATAAATGTTTCTTATAACCCTTCGTTCTCTGTATGTGTTCGTTTTTGCCTTGAACACCTGCCTGGTCTCATAAGTGCTTAGAGAATTTGGCCTCATAATTCTCTTTGAAGCGGCGCCTTCACACTTACGTAGGTGATTCTGTAAAGGGTATTCTTTAATTCCTCAAATACAGACATCATTAAAAGTATTAATACTTATCCTTATTCAACATATAATGCACTGACTTATCATAGGAATGGTTTGTGTATAACAGTGCCATCAAGTTTCTCTAAAACTTCATTGTCCCTTTGAACCTAGATCTTGGGATCTCCAGTCAACTAGGTGGGGTTTCCATTTCAGAAAAACCTTTAGTCTATAGGCCTTAGCCCCATTCCCTTCGATAAGGTTTGAACTTTCTCTCTTGGCAAGCCTTTTGTAAGTGGATCCGCTAAGTTATCTATAGATCGAATGTAATCTATTGTGATAACCCCATTAGAGAGAAGTTGTCTTATCGTTTTATGTCTACGACGAATATGCCTAGATTTACCATTGTATAGTGTACTATTAGCTCTTCCAATAGCTGATTGACTATCACAATGTATACATATTGGAGGCATAGGTTTGCTCCAATTAGGAATGTCTTCCAAGAAGCTTCGAATCCATTCTGCTTCTTCTGCAGTCTTATCTAGTGCAATAAACTCTGATTCCATCGTAGATCTAGCGATACAAGTCTGTTTGGATGATTTCCATGAAATTGCTCCATTTCCTAATGTGAACACGTATCCACTTGTAGACTTTGTATCATTTGATCCAGTGATCCAATTTGCATCACTGTATCCTTCCACTATTGAAGGATAGTTTGTATAGTATAGACCATAACTCTGTGTATACTTTAGATATCCTAGAACTCTGATTATCGCTTTCCAATGATGTTTACCAGGATTGCTGGTAAATCTACTTAGTTTGCTTACAGCATATGCGATATCAGGCCTAGTACAGTTCATAACATACATGATACTTCCTAGTATACGAGAGTATTCCAATTGGTAAATACCGTCACCAGTGTTCTTTACCCAATTTTGGTTCATATCTACTGGTGATTTTGCAATAGTTACATTATATTGCTTGAATTTCTCAAGTATTTTGGTGATGTAATGCGATTGGGATAATGCATATCCCTGTGGTGTTCTCAGAATTTTTACACCCAATATTACATCAGCCAGTCCTAGGTCTTTCATATCGAATCTAGAGGATAACATATCCTTTGTAGATGTTATTATGACCTTGTTGTTGCCTAGGATCAATAGGTCATCAACATAAAGACAAACAATGACATATCCAATGTGTGTATGTTTTATGTACACACATTTATCTGATTCATTTATCGTGAATCCATTTGATAACATAGTATTGTCAAACTTCTCATGCCACTGTTTTGGAGCTTGCTTAAGGCCATAAAGTGATTTTACCAGTTTGCAAACTTTATGCTCATTTTCTGAGCTTAGAAATCCTTCAGGTTGTTTCATATAGATTTCCTCCTCTAGTTCACCATTCAAGAATGCAGTTTTAACATCCATTTGATGTATTTCCAAGTCATGTACGGATGCAATTGCAATGAGCATTCTAATTGATGTTATCCTCGTTACAGGTGAATATGTATCGAAATAGTCCAGGTCTTCCTTTTGTCTAAATCCTTGGACTACCAGACGAGCTTTGTACTTGTCTATTGAACCATCAGGTTTCAATTTCTTTTTAAATATCCATTTATTACCTAAGGCCTTACATCCTTGAGGTAAATCAACCAATTCCCATGTATGATTTGACATAATGGATTCAATTTCATTGTTAATTGCCTCCTTCCAATAAGGGGCATCATTGGAAGACATAGCTTGTTTGTATGTCAATGGATCATCTTCTAACATAAATGTATAGAAGTCCGGTCCAAAGGTTTTTAAAGTCCTTGACCTTTTACTTTTTCTTGGTTCCTCCACTTGCTGCTCAACACTACTTTGCTGAATGTTATTTTGTTCAGCGTCCTCAATAGAGTAAGGAACTTCAATTTCCCTTGGTCTCTTAGGTGCATGATTTTCAGTACCATGTTTCAAGGGAAATATATGTTCGAAAAATCTAGCATTTCTCGACTCAATGATGGTATTTTCATGAATATCATCAATTTCAGATTTGTGTACCAAAAATCGATATGCAGCACTGTTTTGTGCATATCCAATGAATACACAATCAATTGTTTTTGGTCCAATTTTGACCTTCTTTGGTTTTGGTACCTCTACTTTGGCAAGACACCCCCACACTTTTAGGTATTTGTAGGATGGTGGTCTGTTTTTCCAAAGTTCGTGAGGAGATTTAGATATTTTCTTTCGGGGTATTTTATTTAAAATATGATTTGCCGAAAGAATAGCTTCTCCCCAATAGTTATCTGGCAAGCCAGAGCTAATTAGTAAGGCATTCACCATTTCTTTAAGAGTTCTATTTTTCCGTTCGGCTATACCGTTGGATTGAGGTGAATACGGGGCTGTAGTTTGATGTATAATTCCATGTTCAGCACAGAATTCCTCAAATGGAGACTCGTATTCTCCTCCTCTATCACTTCTTAAAGATTTTATTTTCTTGTTGAGTTGATTCTCAACTTCTGCCTTATACTGTTTAAACATTTCGAATGCTTCGTCCTTACTTCTAAGGAGATACACATGACAGTATCTGGTACAATCATCAATGAATGTAATAAAGTACCTTTTTCCACCTCTAGTTTGACACATTTTCAAATCGCATACATCAGTATGTATTAAGTCTAGAGGTTCTGTCACTCGTTCAACATGATGAAACGAGGTTCTTGTCAATTTTGCTTCTGCACAAACTTGACATTTATAGTTGGAATCTATATTGCATTTTGGTATAAATTCTAGATTAATCAATTTTCGCAATGTATCAAAGTTTACATGCCCTAATCTAGAATGCCATATGTTAGAAGATTCAACGATATAAGCAGAAGATTCACTTTCATTCATTTCAGTGCGTGGTACAATAGTGGTTACATTTGCTTTAAATAAACCATCACACACATAACCTCTTCCAACATACACCCCATTCTTGGAAAGAACAAATTTGTCAGCTTCAAAGATCAATTTGAAGCCATGCTTGCTCAGCAACGATCCTGAAATCAGGTTCTTGCGAATTTCTGGAACATGGAGAACATCATTTAAAGTCAGTTCCTTTCCAGAAGTCAGTTTCAGCACAACTTTTCCTTTTCCTTCGACCTTGGAAGTGGAAGAATTGCCCATAAAAAGTTGTTCAGCATCAGTTGCAGTTTTATAGGTTGTAAACATCCACTTGTTAGCACATATGTGTCGAGTGGCTCCAGTGTCTACAAACCATTCCTTTGAGTTGCCAATAAGGTTGCATTCTGATATTACTGCACATAAATCAAGATCAGAAATACCTTTCGAAACATCAGCCGTATTTGCTTCCAACTTCTTCTTTTTAGGCGCACGACATTCGGCTGCTTTGTGCCCCTTCTTTCCACAGTTGTGGCAAGAACCCAGAAATTTCTTTGACTTCTTAGGAGCGTTCTCCCTTTTTCTTTTGTTAGTTTTGTCTGACTCAACAACATTTGCTTTGGCAGCAATATTCTGAGAAATCTTTTTCTCAGAATTTCTGTTATCTTCCTCAATGCGAAGCCGAACTATGAGATCTTCCATTGTCATTTCCTTACGCTTGTGCTTAAGGTAATTTTTAAAATCCTTCCAAGAAGGAGGCAATTTCTCAATAGTTGCAGCAACTTGAAAAGTCTCGCTAAGAGTCATCTTTTCATCTTCTAATTGACGGATGATAAGTTGCAGTTCTTGAGCTTGACTTATCACCGTTTTTGAGTCAACCATTTTGAAGTCTAGAAATTTTCCAGCAATGAATTTCTTCATGCCTGCATCTTCAGTTTTGTACTTCTTTTCCAGAGCCAACCAGAGTTGTTTGGACGTTGCAAAAGTACAATAAACATTGTAGAGGCTATCATCCAGACCATTCAGAATATAGTTTTTGCACATGAAATCTGAATTTGTCCAGATATTAAGTGCCTCTACTTTAGTAGCATCAGGTTCGAGTTCGTCTACCACAGGAGCCTCTTCAGTCAGAAACTTTGCAAGGCTTAGTGTTGTTAAATAAAACAACATTTTCTGTTGCCAGCGCTTGAAATTGATTCCATTGAACTTCTCTGGCCTTTCGCCATGAGACAGAGCCATTGTCGGAAGCACAGGCGCTGGCTGAGCAGTTTTCACCGTCTGAATCGGTGCAGAATCAGTGCTGCTGTTTTTTGTCATCTGCAACAAAATATTGTTTCAAGATTGTTAGAACTTTTGTAATTACACAATTGTATTACAAACAGACAGCAACAACAATCACTGTTAACCAATTATGTCACAATTGTCACGTCAAACTATGTTTACAATAATCATAGAAAGCGTAACCAATTTGTGCATAAAATCAAAGATAAACAGAAAGTATTCTGTTTAAATAATGTCCGAGTCCAGAACTTTTCTGTTTCCTTGAAACAATATTGCCGTCGTATACACCAATCGACGTAGTTGCAATTTGTTTCCCAGGATAAAACGGACCAACTCCGTAGCTTAGTGCCAGCAAACGGAGCTCCGACGAACTGAAGTTGGTTATAGAAACTAGATCAGAGAATTACGTTGAAGAAGAAGGAATAATACAGCAGAAAAAGTGAATTCTGTCTTTGTTTTGGGCAGTGTATATATAGGCAAGGAGGAGTGCCTGTTCGCATGCATCAGTAACCGTCAGAACAGGAAAGGTTGCGACCCTTTAACCGCTCTGTTATTAATATGCATATGCTGAGAATTCAAATGGTTGTACTCGTTCAGTTAACAGACATTCCTTTCGAATTCTGGACTGAACAGACACACCTTTTAAAATTCTGAGAAAAAATATTCTCATGTCAGTGCACTAGCCCAATCAGCAACGTCGGCCATATCCAATCAGGAGACCCCAAGAGCCCCAAGGCCCAAGGCCCTTATCTATGACTTTTTAATGTATTTAATATGGCCAAGTCCACATCCTTTTATCATCCCTCTCTTTTTTATTTTACATAAGCCTATTTGGCTTCTAATATATAAGGAGAGATTGTGCTAATATTTCTATGATGTGGGACTTTAAATGTTGCCACCCCTATCTCTTCTTCTTCCCACTTTTCTCTTTCTTTGCTCATTCATTTTCCAACAATCCCCCACATGAATGAGCAATCGATCTTAGTTTCACGAACCATTTATCGCATCGGTTAAAGTAGCACAAGGGCTTTGAACTTTCCTAGTGATTACCTATTTGAATCACCGGCGAATCAGTAGACATAGACTGTCCTTGAACTGTAAGCCTTTTGTGTAATTCCAAAGTAGATAACACACGATAAATGTTTCTTATAACCCTTCGTTCTCTGTATGTGTTCGTTTTTGCCTTGAACACCTGCCTGGTCTCATAAGTGCTTAGAGAATTTGGCCTCATAATTCTCTTTGAAGCGGCGCCTTCACACTTACGTAGGTGATTCTGTAAAGGGTATTCTTTAATTCCTCAAATACAGACATCATTAAAAGTATTAATACTTATCCTTATTCAACATATAATGCACTGACTTATCATAGGAATGGTTTGTGTATAACAGTGCCATCAAGTTTCTCTAAAACTTCATTGTCCCTTTGAACCTAGATCTTGGGATCTCCAGTCAACTAGGTGGGGTTTCCATTTCAGAAAAACCTTTAGTCTATAGGCCTTAGCCCCATTCCCTTCGATAAGGTTTGAACTTTCTCTCTTGGCAAGCCTTTTGTAAGTGGATCCGCTAAGTTATCTATAGATCGAATGTAATCTATTGTGATAACCCCATTAGAGAGAAGTTGTCTTATCGTTTTATGTCTACGACGAATATGCCTAGATTTACCATTGTATAGTGTACTATTAGCTCTTCCAATAGCTGATTGACTATCACAATGTATACATATTGGAGGCATAGGTTTGCTCCAATTAGGAATGTCTTCCAAGAAGCTTCGAATCCATTCTGCTTCTTCTGCAGTCTTATCTAGTGCAATAAACTCTGATTCCATCGTAGATCTAGCGATACAAGTCTGTTTGGATGATTTCCATGAAATTGCTCCATTTCCTAATGTGAACACGTATCCACTTGTAGACTTTGTATCATTTGATCCAGTGATCCAATTTGCATCACTGTATCCTTCCACTATTGAAGGATAGTTTGTATAGTATAGACCATAACTCTGTGTATACTTTAGATATCCTAGAACTCTGATTATCGCTTTCCAATGATGTTTACCAGGATTGCTGGTAAATCTACTTAGTTTGCTTACAGCATATGCGATATCAGGCCTAGTACAGTTCATAACATACATGATACTTCCTAGTATACGAGAGTATTCCAATTGGTAAATACCGTCACCAGTGTTCTTTACCCAATTTTGGTTCATATCTACTGGTGATTTTGCAATAGTTACATTATATTGCTTGAATTTCTCAAGTATTTTGGTGATGTAATGCGATTGGGATAATGCATATCCCTGTGGTGTTCTCAGAATTTTTACACCCAATATTACATCAGCCAGTCCTAGGTCTTTCATATCGAATCTAGAGGATAACATATCCTTTGTAGATGTTATTATGACCTTGTTGTTGCCTAGGATCAATAGGTCATCAACATAAAGACAAACAATGACATATCCAATGTGTGTATGTTTTATGTACACACATTTATCTGATTCATTTATCGTGAATCCATTTGATAACATAGTATTGTCAAACTTCTCATGCCACTGTTTTGGAGCTTGCTTAAGGCCATAAAGTGATTTTACCAGTTTGCAAACTTTATGCTCATTTTCTGAGCTTAGAAATCCTTCAGGTTGTTTCATATAGATTTCCTCCTCTAGTTCACCATTCAAGAATGCAGTTTTAACATCCATTTGATGTATTTCCAAGTCATGTACGGATGCAATTGCAATGAGCATTCTAATTGATGTTATCCTCGTTACAGGTGAATATGTATCGAAATAGTCCAGGTCTTCCTTTTGTCTAAATCCTTGGACTACCAGACGAGCTTTGTACTTGTCTATTGAACCATCAGGTTTCAATTTCTTTTTAAATATCCATTTATTACCTAAGGCCTTACATCCTTGAGGTAAATCAACCAATTCCCATGTATGATTTGACATAATGGATTCAATTTCATTGTTAATTGCCTCCTTCCAATAAGGGGCATCATTGGAAGACATAGCTTGTTTGTATGTCAATAGATCATCTTCTAACATAAATGTATAGAAGTCCGGTCCAAAGGTTTTTAAAGTCCTTGACCTTTTACTTTTTCTTGGTTCCTCCACTTGCTGCTCAACACTACTTTGCTGAATGTTATTTTGTTCAGCGTCCTCAATAGAGTAAGGAACTTCAATTTCCCTTGGTCTCTTAGGTGCATGATTTTCAGTACCATGTTTCAAGGGAAATATATGTTCGAAAAATCTAGCATTTCTCGACTCAATGATGGTATTTTCATGAATATCATCAATTTCAGATTTGTGTACCAAAAATCGATATGCAGCACTGTTTTGTGCATATCCAATGAATACACAATCAATTGTTTTTGGTCCAATTTTGACCTTCTTTGGTTTTGGTACCTCTACTTTGGCAAGACACCCCCACACTTTTAGGTATTTGTAGGATGGTGGTCTGTTTTTCCAAAGTTCGTGAGGAGATTTAGATATTTTCTTTCGGGGTATTTTATTTAAAATATGATTTGCCGAAAGAATAGCTTCTCCCCAATAGTTATCTGGCAAGCCAGAGCTAATTAGTAAGGCATTCACCATTTCTTTAAGAGTTCTATTTTTCCGTTCGGCTATACCGTTGGATTGAGGTGAATACGGGGCTGTAGTTTGATGTATAATTCCATGTTCAGCACAGAATTCCTCAAATGGAGACTCGTATTCTCCTCCTCTATCACTTCTTAAAGATTTTATTTTCTTGTTGAGTTGATTCTCAACTTCTGCCTTATACTGTTTAAACATTTCGAATGCTTCGTCCTTACTTCTAAGGAGATACACATGACAGTATCTGGTACAATCATCAATGAATGTAATAAAGTACCTTTTTCCACCTCTAGTTTGACACATTTTCAAATCGCATACATCAGTATGTATTAAGTCTAGAGGTTCTGTCACTCGTTCAACATGATGAAACGAGGTTCTTGTCAATTTTGCTTCTGCACAAACTTGACATTTATAGTTGGAATCTATATTGCATTTTGGTATAAATTCTAGATTAATCAATTTTCGCAATGTATCAAAGTTTACATGCCCTAATCTAGAATGCCATATGTTAGAAGATTCAACGATATAAGCAGAAGATTCACTTTCATTCATTTCAGTGCGTGGTACAATAGTGGTTACATTTGCTTTAAATAAACCATCACACACATAACCTCTTCCAACATACACCCCATTCTTGGAAAGAACAAATTTGTCAGCTTCAAAGATCAATTTGAAGCCATGCTTGCTCAGCAACGATCCTGAAATCAGGTTCTTGCGAATTTCTGGAACATGGAGAACATCATTTAAAGTCAGTTCCTTTCCAGAAGTCAGTTTCAGCACAACTTTTCCTTTTCCTTCGACCTTGGAAGTGGAAGAATTGCCCATAAAAAGTTGTTCAGCATCAGTTGCAGTTTTATAGGTTGTAAACATCCACTTGTTAGCACATATGTGTCGAGTGGCTCCAGTGTCTACAAACCATTCCTTTGAGTTGCCAATAAGGTTGCATTCTGATATTACTGCACATAAATCAAGATCAGAAATACCTTTCGAAACATCAGCCGTATTTGCTTCCAACTTCTTCTTTTTAGGCGCACGACATTCGGCTGCTTTGTGCCCCTTCTTTCCACAGTTGTGGCAAGAACCCAGAAATTTCTTTGACTTCTTAGGAGCGTTCTCCCTTTTTCTTTTGTTAGTTTTGTCTGACTCAACAACATTTGCTTTGGCAGCAATATTCTGAGAAATCTTTTTCTCAGAATTTCTGTTATCTTCCTCAATGCGAAGCCGAACTATGAGATCTTCCATTGTCATTTCCTTACGCTTGTGCTTAAGGTAATTTTTAAAATCCTTCCAAGAAGGAGGCAATTTCTCAATAGTTGCAGCAACTTGAAAAGTCTCGCTAAGAGTCATCTTTTCATCTTCTAATTGACGGATGATAAGTTGCAGTTCTTGAGCTTGACTTATCACCGTTTTTGAGTCAACCATTTTGAAGTCTAGAAATTTTCCAGCAATGAATTTCTTCATGCCTGCATCTTCAGTTTTGTACTTCTTTTCCAGAGCCAACCAGAGTTGTTTGGACGTTGCAAAAGTACAATAAACATTGTAGAGGCTATCATCCAGACCATTCAGAATATAGTTTTTGCACATGAAATCTGAATTTGTCCAGATATTAAGTGCCTCTACTTTAGTAGCATCAGGTTCGAGTTCGTCTACCACAGGAGCCTCTTCAGTCAGAAACTTTGCAAGGCTTAGTGTTGTTAAATAAAACAACATTTTCTGTTGCCAGCGCTTGAAATTGATTCCATTGAACTTCTCTGGCCTTTCGCCATGAGACAGAGCCATTGTCGGAAGCACAGGCGCTGGCTGAGCAGTTTTCACCGTCTGAATCGGTGCAGAATCAGTGCTGCTGTTTTTTGTCATCTGCAACAAAATATTGTTTCAAGATTGTTAGAACTTTTGTAATTACACAATTGTATTACAAACAGACAGCAACAACAATCACTGTTAACCAATTATGTCACAATTGTCACGTCAAACTATGTTTACAATAATCATAGAAAGCGTAACCAATTTGTGCATAAAATCAAAGATAAACAGAAAGTATTCTGTTTAAATAATGTCCGAGTCCAGAACTTTTCTGTTTCCTTGAAACAATATTGCCGTCGTATACACCAATCGACGTAGTTGCAATTTGTTTCCCAGGATAAAACGGACCAACTCCGTAGCTTAGTGCCAGCAAACGGAGCTCCGACGAACTGAAGTTGGTTATAGAAACTAGATCAGAGAATTACGTTGAAGAAGAAGGAATAATACAGCAGAAAAAGTGAATTCTGTCTTTGTTTTGGGCAGTGTATATATAGGCAAGGAGGAGTGCCTGTTCGCATGCATCAGTAACCGTCAGAACAGGAAAGGTTGCGACCCTTTAACCGCTCTGTTATTAATATGCATATGATGAGAATTCAAATGGTTGTACTCGTTCAGTTAACAGACATTCCTTTCGAATTCTGAGAAAAAATATTCTCATGTCAGTGCACTAGCCCAATCAGCAACGTCGGCCATATCCAATCAGGAGACCCCAAGAGCCCCAAGGCCCAAGGCCCTTATCTATGACTTTTTAATGTATTTAATATGGCCAAGTCCACATCCTTTTATCATCCCTCTCTTTTTTATTTTACATAAGCCTATTTGGCTTCTAATATATAAGGAGAGATTGTGCTAATATTTCTATGATGTGGGACTTTAAATGTTGCCACCCCTATCTCTTCTTCTTCCCACTTTTCTCTTTCTTTGCTCATTCATTTTCCAACAAAAGATACAATCAGATTGCCTGCACCAGCGTTTAGCAGTACTGCACTTACCAAAGTTTTTGGCCAGCATGGATTTAGTTCTTAAGAAGTGGTTGCCTTCCTTGGTAACTGATTTTTTTTCTATGGAATTCACGTCCTGTGCATAACTGGATTTCATACATGTATTTCCTGTAAAAAAAAAAAAAACAGACTACAAAATGCTTTGTTTAAGCATAGAATATAAGGCAATGTTCGTATTTATCACAAAGACGAAAACAATCTGTAATTCCTTTGCACATTGGTGCATTAGGAAGCTATATACTATTTTATTGGGTTTCGTTGCACTCTTTAAAGCAGATATTTTGTACCCCATACTTTCACTACAGCAATGCCATGCATATTCAAATATATTAATGTTTACGTGGTCAACCTAACTAGTGACAAATAAAACTCAACTCCAAAAAAGTCTAAATTCATTAGATAAAAATCCAGCAGAAACATCTAAAAATCAATTCACTAAACCCACATACAAAAAAGATGTAATAATAAAGTCAGACAGAGTTTAATCCTCGTGTAATTTTCCAAACCTATGCAAAAACCATTTTGAGTAAGTATTATCAGAAGAAAAAAGGCCACTTTCTTGGGTGTATTTCCATTGGCTAAATACAAAATCACTAACGGCTTCTTTCTCTTTAACTATTAAGTCAATCCTTAAAAGTAAACGTTTAACTTTGTTCCTAAATTTGACAAAGATCTATGTAATTCCTTTTCACGCATACAGATGGTCGCAACTCTAATACTAAGGCAATCTACAGTCTGAGTATTGTGTATGTCATCGCTTTCCATTCACAAATCTAACTTCTTCAAAGGAATAAAACAAACAAAACAATAAAGACAACATGATCAGTCAGAAGGCAACAACTAAATAAAAATAGCTACGAGGAATAGTCACCAAGTTTTTGTTACATACTAAAAGAATCCATAAAATTCACATAAAAGAATTTAAGTTTAAAGGCAAAATTTATTATTCATTCCATCACATAATTAATAAGTACTCTCCCTTATTCTTTTTGTTCATAATTTTTTTACTGATATTTTCAATTATTTAGGGATCTTCTGATTTTTTCTTCTTCTAAAGAGATACAAATCTATGTGCAGGAGGAAATGTGTATGTATAAGAATGGACAGAACTATTTGCATCAAAACACATAGAAAACCAGCCTAAGAGGAAAAATAGTCAAAAATACTATGGGCCCAAAGAAAAACTATCTAATAAAATGCATAACTTGCAAAAGGATAATAAAATGGTTCTCAAACACAAATAGCAGCTAAAACAAACCTCCAGATGAGCATATCGTACCGATTTACAACAAGCAAACAATGCTCCAATAACCACAGCTGCATAATCAAGCACAGGAGACCATGAAACATACGCAATGAAAGGACAGCAGCAAAGGATGAGAAAATGAAGGGGCAACGACAAAATGATGTACACAGTCCACAAGATCTGATCAGCAGCAGGCCCTACATGATATGGTATCAAGTTACGCTCTCCCGATTTAGACATCCAGTGTATTCATTCAAAACCTGATCTCATAGAACAGAACAGCAAGTTAGTGGTGCAACAGAGACAAGTATAACACCTAATATTCATTATGACCGTTCATTGCATGTACCACTCTTCATCGTCTGAAAATCAGTATTATTATAATTCTAGTACATTAAAAATATAAATGATAAAAATATAGTTTTGTCAACTATTGAAGAAATCTGGCTTTACCCATATACTTATTAAAAAGTGTTTAAACTTGACATTTTTTTGGACTTAAATATATACTGTATAATAGTCTACTTTTCTATTCATATACTTTTGCCTGACAATGAAAAAATATATGCAAAACAACACTAAGACTGGACTATGGTTGAGCGGTGACAAATAGTGATTGTTAAGTTATGCAGTAGACACATGTATCATTTGCCCTCTCTTAAACTTTCATCCTAAAGTCTTAGACTTCCTTTCATCGCTTCAGATCATTTGAAACCGCAGATCGAGAGATGAAAAAGATTTATTGTTTCTCCTCAAGCATAAGGCATAATTGAATTCACCAGCCTGATATGATAATTTTTTATAACATGTAGGGTTGATGGAACAGCTAATTCAAATATCTAACAAGTATAATTTCTACTAGAAAAAGTTATCAGCACATTAACACTATCTATCTCAAATACTTAAAGTGAATTTAACAAATAGTGATAGGATAAAACTTTCAAAAATAATAATAATACACCTACCAGCTTCAGGGACAACTATTTTCTCATGTCTTTTTAATTTAGAGCATAACTGGAAGCATGTATTCATTTGAAATATCATGCCAAATGTTTGTAGAATATGCATCGACAAAAATACTATTGAACAAAAAGCGAATCCTTTTTTAGTTACACAATATGGCAACAAAGAATTCTACCCAGAGATAATGATTCTCACTTCTATATATCTTTCCAGTATAATCAGATATGACAGTACCTTCCTATAGACAGTTCAAATACCTAGAGATCTATCAAAGTGTAGAAACACAGCTTGCTAAAATACTATCCTTTTAGTATCATGGATCAAGAAAATAAAGTAGCAGCCAGAAATTTGTGAAAACAAAATAAGAATCGAGGAAGAACACATTACTCTTGGTTCGCTACGCGGATCAAAAGTGTAAAATGATTAATAAACTGTGAATATGAATTAGAATAAAATAGCATATATTATCATCTTGAAGAAAAGTATAGCTATAGACGCACAATTGTGATGTAATTGACAGGTCAATATTGTGCAAGGACAGTGATTAATGGCTCACCAACCTATTTCATCGGTTATTTCATGTCGTTGGTAAAATATTTAGCTTGTTTTCTAGCTACCTAACCTAATACATAACCATTGCACAGTGAACTAATTTTTAACGTAATGAACAAACAAAGTTCATTATATTTAAGATAGGCTTTAATGGTAAACACATACATCATTTAACCTATCAAATGACATGAAATTGCATATTCTTTGTAAAACATGTAACAGTCCTGAAATGATGGCCATTATTGCGGTGTCAGAGGTAGCAGCTGCAGAAGCCAACACTCCTCAAACCACCATGACAATGGCAGCATACACAACAGGGGCCTTTCAAAACATTCATGACCACTACACTAAATAAGTTGCATCTATGGAATCCAGCAAGCAAAATGAACAAAAGCAGCAGCCACATTAGATATAACCCATGACTGAACAAAAGCAATAACCATATTTATTCATACACAACATGAGTCAAGTCAGAAGTATGACATAAATGGCATAAAACAAAATGCAGACCGACAGACACGGATGGATGTTAAAACAAAAACAAAATACACCATAAAACAAAATGAAGTTCCTATTATTACCGGTTATTATCTAAAAACATTAACGCAGACTAACACAAAGGACGAAACTTGGCAACATGGCACAGGTATTTGCGTACCTCAAACACAATGCATCACACGTAAAATTCAATGCAACAAAAATGAGTAGAAACTGTTATAGGCAACTGTAGGGCATCAGGATGATAGCAAAAATATAGGAATCAAGCCATGCTTCACCAATTTCAAGTCACCAGCAAAAGAAATAAAAGCAAATATGTCAGTTCGTAAATAAACATAGTTAGGCAAATATTCCTATGCATGATGCAGGAAATACCAATCATCCTCGTTAATTAATGCAATATTTGTAATTTCTATTGCATAATTTGATTACTGTTTACATGAGAAGGTAACCAAAACAATTTATCATAAGCTTCAGAAGTTGGTTAATAATATATATATCTAAACTCTAAAGTTTATTTAGAAACTTTCTAACTACCACTTCTTAGAAATTATTTATTAAATAAATCAAGGATCCTCTAGGATACGACAAAAATTTTGAGCTTAGGATAATGCATGAAAACTACTACAGCTATCAATTGATATAGTTTTCATACCAAAACGAACTTAAATTAAATCATGTAGAACATAGGTTCAAATTGTTTTCCATGTCTTTAGTGCATTGGACTAGTATCCATTGAGTTTTAGAAAAGATGGACATCTACGAATTTGTTAAAAATAGAAGCTTTACCATTTCTTAATCTCAGCGGTCATTGTGATAAAGGCCTCTTCAACGTTGGTAAAGCTTTTGGCACTAGTCTCGAAGAAAGGAATACCTATCTCATCTACGAAAGCCTGCCATAGGAACCAAGAATTCAATGTTAAGTGCAGGCTGGTCAAAAACTAAAACATAACACCCAAAGTAATCGAAATGGGTAGTGCAGGCAACGCCTTCTTCCACATGGTAAGCAAAATAAGAGTGCACCCAAGTCTAGATATAATAACGAGGTAGCATTCATAAAAAAGACATTGTCCTTGCATTCTGCAAGTAATCGTGAGGTATATACATACTAAGAACAATTATATAATTCACTATTGCTGTTTTTGTGTTGGCTTAAAGGGTACAATGTTAAATGTAAGATACATTTGAAAGATGAATCCTGTGGGAATCAATTATCAATATGAACTAGCAAGACTGATTTTTGTACAGGTTTTTCGGTACAAGAAAACAATGTTGCTCATCAAAATTGAATGGAATATGGTGTGCTTGAGGACTGTGGATTCCATCAATCAAACAATTTTCAATATTAAAGTATCATTCTTTTGGATGTGACCGCATTAATTAAACTATAAACATGTGCAAACTGATTACTATTATTTTTAAAGAGGAAGTTGTGAATCAGTTTTGTAAATGATATAGATCAAAACTTATTTGCCTCTTTTTTGCAATATTATGGTGAGATTATTGTGTCTACACTGCCTATTAGCCATATAATCCCAATTTGATGCCCGGTATAGATTCATTACGCGTGTGTGTGTGTGTGTGTGTGTGTGTGTGTGTGTGTGTGTCAAATGCTAGTTTAGCATATGTGCAGACAAAACACTAATTTAGCATATGTATAGAACGTTAGACTACAAGTAATTAAGACACAAAATTAATTTTGGTGCTCAGTATATGTAATCGATTACATCTGCAATTGATCGGGCAAGTGAACATTTTACAATTTTAGATATGATCAACAAAATTAGCCTATAACTAAAACTCACTTTAGACGATAAGGCAAGCCAGTTTTAGTGCTCTTTCCTCCAAATCATATGCAAGTCTTCCCCTCTCAGCTGGGAAATGATTTTCAGATTCTACAATTACAGGACAAATAATAAATTAACTAGTTAGTGATATTAACCAGTGTAAATTATGCAAATATAACATATTAAAAAATAACTCTGAACTTGTATATTATCGATTTGTATTTATATGGCTTAACAGGTATCACTTTAAATGTAAGAATGGATTTTCTTTCTTTCTGATGGCTTAGATGTGTTTTCATATTACCTCTCTCTTTATATATACATACAATATATATATATATATGTGTGTGTGTGTGTGTATGCGTGCGCGTGTGTGTGTGCGCGCGATCGCGTGTGTGTCCCAACAAAACAAAACAGAGAATTCATTCTGCAGTTTTATTTAACTATAAAATATAAAATGCATGTCCAGGCACTTGGTAAAGAGAAAGTAATCTTGCACTTATATGTATATATGATATATACAAAGCTAGCTACAAAGTGAAGTACATATATAATGTGAAACGCATGCATACATGCCAATGTGAAGCTACAAAAATGAAAAACAAATACAAAAAGGAAATGCACATACATGCAACTCTAAGTATATACTTTATATGTGTAGTTACCACACTAAAATGTCAAATCAATAGACTGCACAATATAGCATGTGTAGGCATTTAAATTAGCATGCTCATGCATTTCGAAATACGTACAGGCTTATTTCATCAAAGATAACACACATTTCATAAAACGTGGACAGTCAATAGTGAATTTAAAGCATATACACTATACAGACATTTCGAAACTAATTTATGGAGTGAGGCTACATGTAATAAAATATGTACAAAGTGATAGATAGGCAATAGGCAAAGGACGAAATCAAATAAAGAATTGAAATAGCAGACCACACTTCAAAGAAAGGATGATAGAGTTAAACACGGTCAAGACAAGTAATGATAACTGGCATGTAAAATGGAAATTTGAGACTTGTACATGATTTTATAAGGTTAGACTAAACTTATGTGTGCAGTCAAGTAGGCTTACATATATTTACAAATTAGTGCCCTTAAAATACGGCATCAGCTACATAGTACATATAGAGGTTCATGCATAAAAATAGCATACTAATTTTTTTCCAAGGCAATTGAGAAGACAATCTCAAAATCATGTAGCCAACAATATAAGGCAAGCTAAAAACATATATTATATATAGTACTGTATATAGAAAAATGTCAGGCAATACTCTAAAATCATACATATAAGACGAAACCTACTGTACATGAATTTGTTGAAGTTATTAAAACACATGAATTTGTTTAAGTTTGGAAAAATAAAATAATCATATTGTGCAGGTCACGAAATCAAAGGCATCATGGGGCAAGGCAAAGCACTAGCATGGGTTAAGGCGCATGTGCACACAAATATTCATATACAAAAATAGAGTGTTGTCTACTTTCTTTCAAGGCAAAAGGAATAGGCACTAGCTTATTTTTCAGAGCAAGGACATGCCCTTCTTCTTGTGACAAACGAAAGTGCAAGCTAATTCAAACATGGATTTCCGAAACAATGTATATATGTATGCAGAGTGGGCCTTATTACTGTGTGTATTTGTGCTCAGCCATAACAACACTGCTATTAAGATCAACGCATCCAAAAGAAAATTGTGCCTATATTTCTTTTTGCTCAGCTTAGAAGTTATCAGGCACATGTACAAACTGTAATCAGTTTAATCAACGGGGATTTGCTACAATTACAACAGCAAAATTATAAAATCATGAACATAATGAATTCAGCAACTTGCATGAAATATTTTACTAATGTAAATGTATTAGCTTCATTATCATTTTTGGGAAAATTTGTGATTTCTCCAACTATTGTAATTCATAATGTCAACTGCATATTTTAAAAGGGGGCAATGTAAACTGCATACATGAGCAAAGTATGCAAATAAGCCTAATATATAATGATGAAAGCATGAAATTAAGTCAATAAGCATGTAACATAACGACAAATGTCATTGCAACGAGTGAAAAGGTATGAAATCTCTTGCTCTATATTGAATCATAGCTGTTGTAGCATGGAAAAGGGAAATCAAGCAAGGGTTTACCTTGTTTTCTTTCAAATTACCACTGCTGAAAATGTTTTAAGCTACAATTAAGATTTTTTTTTAATACAGTTTATACACACACACACACACACACACACACACGTATTTAAAACTTTTCAAGGTAAACAAGTTGTTCGAACTATTTCAAAACTCAACTTTCCAAGATCCAACATATACATATGTACACACAAAGCAAATGTAACTTAAGACTAATAGGGGCCACCCACCCGCTAATCCAATATTTATGAACAGAGTATAAAACTAGATCTAAGAAGCAGCAGCTCAGTAAAACTAGACAAAAAAATGGAAACAACCGGAATAAACATTTATTTGCTAAAGCTACTCAGTTTAAGATAACCCGATAGCATTTTGCATCATCAATGCGTGATAAAGTGAGGATGAGACCTAGCATAGGGAATTTATGAATAGAAGAAAGTTGAAGAATGTAGTTTTAATAACTTACTACATTGCTATATGTGCATAACCCAGAGCATACCTTTAAATGAACAATGTTCAGCAAAATGAAAGGTAAATGAAATGGTTTTAGTTGGACTTAAGCTGTCTCATCTTGTAGAGCATGTAGGCAGCAAGCATTGTGTAAATAATTTGATTTGGGTAATCCAGCCATGGTTTATTTAATGATCTATGTAAGTTGATTAACATCGATGTTGAAATACAAATAACATTTAATAGATAAACAAGGAATACACTTTAATCATACGCAATTTGTTTATCTCAAAATTGATTATTGTTCCTAATTATATACTGGATTCGAATATATGATTATGCTACTAAAAATAAATCTGGGAATTCAAAAAAAAAAGGATAAATTTTATGTAATGTCCCAATCTAACAAAAACCATCGATACAGAATTCATAGGCTGGGTTATGAGCTCGGTTATTAGCTTGGTTTATGGGATCAGTTATGGGTTTCTCTTCTCATCAAATAAAAGGCTGCCTTGACAAACCATCTAATAATTGCTTTGTTAAAAGTGCTCTACCCTGTAAAATAATTCCATGGGAAGCTTACCATTACAGAATTAGTTTTTTTTTTCCAGTTAAATATTCAATTACCTACTAGAAGCAAATCAGATGTTTTGCATAAATTTGACGCATCTATTCTATAAGGGAGCAAGAAATAGAAACAACGGAAGTTCTGTCAGCTTTGGTATAGAAATCAACTCTTTCAAGATACCTACAAAATAGCTCATTTATGAACCACAATTGATATCGCAAAATCAACCTAAATCCCCAAATATTTCAATCGATTATACAGGACTACATATCTAGATCCGAAACAACTGAATTCAAACACTGCAAAAACATATAATAAAAATAAGAACTTAATGGGATTATAGGTTTTCCACCTGTCCATTTGGTGATGGAGAAGTGAATCTTCTCCCTAGCATTGACTTCGGATTTGCATGACTCTTTCAACCAGCTGCATGTGAGATTGGCACAAATGTTAAGAGTATGTATTATAACTCATGTTTGCCGCTCTCCAAACTGTGCAGCCGCCATGAATACCTTAAATTGCAGAGCGTAAAACTAGGGTTTGGCCTTCTGAGATCTGGAGAAGTTACAATCGGTAAAAGATGGAGATGCTTGGTCGTGTAATTAGTGTAATGTTGATTTAAATCGAGGTCGATATACTACGTTTATTGAATGAAATCAGGGCATGAAATGAGGTTGCGGATGAACACCACGGGAAATAAAATTTTAGGAGCAAAAAAGGAAAAGTGAAATGAAGAGAACCCGCCTTCTACACGGATCCAAGCGAATTGTATAGCGCTTAATGATTTTAATATTAATTTCTTCTTATACGGTATTCAAATAGCGTTTAGTATTCACGGACTTCTTTATTCCGCGTGAAATCAAAAGGGGTTGAGGAAAAAACGCTCTGAAAAAATGCTATAGTTAGTCCATTTTCTTGTAGTGTATAAAATATAAAGTATAGAGTATAAAGTATAAAATACAAAATATAAAGTATAAAATATAAAATATAAATTATGAGCTTGGTTATGGACTCAGTTATGGGCTCGGTTATGAGATTCGTTATCGGATCAGTTATGAGTTTGATTTTGTCTTAGTTATGTGCTCATTTATGGGTTCAATTATGCACCAGTTTAAAGGTTTGGTTATAACCACAATTATGACCGTGGTTATGAGCTCGGTTATTACCCTAGTTATGAGCTAGGTTGCAAAACAAATTACTAATATTTTTAAGAACCCGGTTATGGCTCGGTTATAGGATAAGTTATGGGTTTAGTTTTGGCTTGGTTATGGTCTCGGTTATGAGTTAGTTTAAAGGTATGGTTATGACCATAATTATGGTCGTGGTTATGGGCTCGGGTATGGTCTCGGTTATGGATTCGATTATGGACTCAGTTATGGGCTCAGTTTTGGACTCGGTTATGTGATAGGTTATGGGTTCAGTTGTGGTATTAGTTCTGGGTTAGGTTAAAGGTTTGGTTATGACCTCAATCATGACCGTGGTTATAAGCTCGGTTATTACCTCGGTTATGAGCTAGGTCTATATATTTGTTATGGGCTCAGTTATTGGATCGGTTATAGAATAAAACTAAATTATAAAATAAAAAATATAAAAATATAAAGTATAAAATAAAAAATAAAAAATATGAATAAAAAACAAATAACTAATTTCGATTACAAGGTAGATCATAACCTTGATTAAGACCTTAATTATAAATTTAGTTACAAGTTTGTTTAAAAACTCGATTATGGGTTAGGTTATGGGTTCGTTGTGGTCTTAGTTATGGGCTAGGTTAATGGTTTGATTATGACCTCAGTTATGACTGTCGTTATGAGCTCGGTTATTACCTCAGTTATGAGCTAGGTTTAGATCTCGGTTATTGGATCGGTTATGGAACAAAAGCTAAATTAGAAAATGTAAAATATAAAATATAAAGTGTAAAATATAAAATATAAAGTATAAAATAAAAAATAAAAAATATGAATAAAATATAATTAATTAATTTCAGTTACAAGCTAGATCATAACCTCGATTAAATTCAATTACATGCTCGTTTAATAGCTCGGTTATGGGCTCGGTTATAGGATCAGTTATGGGTTTGGTTTGTTTATTTGCTCGGTTATGTGCTCATTTATGGACCAGGTTAAAGGTTTCGTTATGAGCTCAATTATGAGCTCGGTTATGGTCTTGGTTGTAGGCTCGATTATAGAATCGGTTATGGACTAGTTTAAAGGTTTGGTTATGACTTCAATTATGGTCGTGGTTATGAGCTCTGTTATTACCTCAATTACGAACTAGGTTTAGATCTCAGTTATGGTCTTGGTTATTGGATCAGTTATGGTATAAAAGCTTACTTAGAAAAATATAAAATATAAGTTGGATCGTGGTTTGGGTACCTTTAACACGTAAACCACTTCCGCACGCAAGGCCTAATCGAGTACTCTAGCAACGATTCTGCACCCAGTAGGAATTAGTTAACCGAGAAAGTACCCATGACATGTAAAAGACTTCCGCATGCAAGGCCTAATCGTGTACCTATGACACGTAAAGGTCTTCTGCATGCAAGGATTAATCGGGTACTCCAGCAACAATTCTACACCCAGTAGGAATTAGCTAACCGAGCAAGTACCCATGACACGTAAAAGACTTTCGCATGCTAGGCCTAATCGGGTACCTATGACACGTAAAACACTTCCGCACGCAAGGCCTAATATATAACAATTACTGGATATAACATTAGGATGCAAAAAATGTTTTACTGCATACAATTGTATAGTTTTCAAACAATCTATATGTTTGTTCAAGAACAGTTTTTTTGCTGTGAAAATCATCTAATAGTTGAAACATATACCAGTTTTAGACGGGATATTGGATGCTATAATGTTTTATTTCTTCTCTGTTTGCGTACCAAGGTTCATATATATTAACTCTAATGTTTATGGAAACATAGGTGAGACATGATATCTTAGTCAGTTACTAACTTGATAAGGAAACATTAGATGATCAGATCCTTTATGGACAGTTTAGTTTTACTTATTACTCCAGCACTTCTCACTGACTCTTGTCTATTTAGTAAGTATTCAACAATCAAAAAAATTGTTTTGAACATGCACTTGCTTACTCAAAATAATTATTCAAGTAGTGTTTTCCAAAGCATGTCGAAAAGCTATATAAAGCTCTTCAACTTCACATTTAATCTTACATCCATAATTTATATACCTTTTCAGAAATGGATATAGAAGTTTTATGGAATATAAACAAAAGCTCATTCACAACGTAAAATAAAAAACACACAATGATCATCACTTGGGACCAAAACTGGAAGAATTATTAAAAAAAAAGAGTAAAAATCGATCTTGAATTTTAGGCAGTAGCCATTGATAGTGAAACTTGAATAACAAATTACTTGGCATAGGGATGGCAAAATCAGTACTCGCGGTTATCCGTGGGTAAAATCCGTCATGGATATGAAACAAATAGTTAAATGGGTATCCATTGGTAAAATAAATGGGTATTTTTAATATCCGTTAATTAATGGGGCCGGTACGGATAGTAAGATATCCATGTCCACGGGTACCCGTCCCCGTATCGAATGTGATTTACTATCAATAGTCAATACAAAAAATATTGTTGTTAGCTGTTCAGTATTTGTGTGCATGCTTTTACTCAACAATTTATAATTGGCTGTTGGTATTTTGATGGATACTTTTGTTGTTGTCTTTTTTGGATGTTGGTTTAAATATGTATTGGTATTTTGAGGTTAACATTCAAGAATTGGTCTAATTTGTTTTTTTTACCAAATGTACTTTTGAATAATTTCAATAAATGGCTAAAAAATAAATTGAATAAATATAATGGATACCCACGAATACCCGCCATTACCCGCAACCTGTTTAAAACACGCTAAATGGATACCCGTGCGGGTATGGGGTGGGCACGGGGCAAAAAATCACCCAACGGGGCGGGTGATGGGGTGGTACTACTCGTGCCCGCCCCGCCCCATTGCCATCCCTAACTTGGCATTTGCACGTTGGCTGGTTTTAACGCTAAGAGCAAGAAAGGAAAGATGGTGATTAAAAATCCATATCAACTACACATCATACATCTTGAAATTACTAATTTATTTTTTTAATTGTTCAGATTATAGATTAGTGTTGGGAAAGAAAATTGAAATTCCTAGATGAAAGTGAAAGCTTCGTCTATATAAACACATTTATGATTGTAAGTTTATGTTTTTCATAATTTATCGTTACACTATAGTTGTATGTTTAATTAATTACAATATACTAATTTGAATTTGAAAATTCTTGGAGATAAGTACAATTACATGCTTAACTAGCACTAGAGAATCTTTATTCAACCAGTTATACTTAAAGCCCTTGCAAACAGATTATGTTTCAACATATTGTTCCCTATAAACGATTTCAATCATTGGACTCTTTTGGAATTAGATGTTACAGATTCTAAATGGTATTTGTACGATTCTCTTCAACCACGTCGTACTTCATCTAAAACAAATAATCACATGAAAGTAGCGCTGAATTTTTGTTTATTTTTCAAAATAAAAAGCGTTAAGTTTAAATTTTTTTTCTCATTATTTGTTTTCATTGTTTATACAATGTTTTTGCAGAAAAGTTTTGTAGTTGATGTTGCAAAAAACGTAACGGATGAAGGATTACCAGTCAAATTAAATAAGAAAAAAGTGATAATTCGAAGTGTACACAATAGTCTAACGGGTATTTTCTGCAATTTGATTTATTTCATATTTATATTAATTTTTATACAATGTATTATATATTATCTTATTTAGCAAGACTTTGTTGACAGTCCATATCCATGTCCATGTCAACAAAAAGATATTATTTGACCGTATTTCCTGTTAAGTCTTCCATCGCTGCTTCGTGCATTAACTATGAACTTTAGCGTTTGGATATGAACACACATATACACGTACGTTGTCAATGTACTTTACAAGAAACCTTTAATCTACATATCGTTTTTATCATAGCGTTACGTCCACTTTGTAATTAACTGCTTATGGCGGTGCCCACGGTCTGTGGCCACGATATGAATGCCATTCACACAATACTGGGCCCATAATGTAAGTAGTTTGATGCTAATATTTTGTTCTCATTCCCTTGTTCACTGTTTGTTAGCGGTCAATAGTTATTTGATCTGCATGAAATTCTATATAGCAGGAATGTATAAATATGCAATATTTTATTTTGGGTTATATTCACCGTTGCTATAGAGAAACAGTAAATTGAATTCAAGAAAGCTGTAAAACTGTAAAAAAAAGTTCATTTTCCATGTTCACTGAATAGAATAATAGAGCACTAAATTTTATTGCTGAGGTTAGGCAATTTTCATTGTAACAATTATAATTTCCAGCAAATGATACTCGTAGTTTGTGATTCAACTGAGCGGCTAGCGATGGTCCTTCTGGTCTGTAAATCAATATTTATATACAAATATTGGAAAAGATGTGATTTTTTCTAAAAAACTGAAGTTCACTCATTGCTAAAATATGAAACGTGATACGGTTTACCAATAACAACTTTTTATAGGCAAATGTTTGCTGATCAAATTTCTTGGTCATTGTTAGAACGAAGTCAGGATCTATTCCTGCTTTTGATTAATATAAAATTTTACTTGTTGAAAACTAAATGATTATTAAATAGAAGAATAGTAAAATTGAAAAATTAGAAATATTAGCATACTTCAGATGAAAAGCATACTGCAGATGTATGTGGTTCATATTGCACAGTAACTGTAATCCATGATATATTTGGTCCCAAGTACATATCTAAATCCATCTATAAGTCTACATGCATGTATGTTATCTATAGTTTAGCTGTGTTAGATAGATAATAGACATCAGTGATTACATCGTTATACTTATATATTTATCATGTTTTAAATTTTCTGAGTTGATTGTGGACTATTTATGATGCTAAACATGGAAAGAAGAGTAAAGGGGTTGAATGTTACTGAAGATGTATCTGAAGATTTAATAAGAAAGATGAGAGGACAAATAGTGCATGACATTCTGTCAGACAATCCATGCAATTGGACAGTTGAAAGATTCTACAGTTCATATCAAGGAAAAAATGTTGAAGGTTGAATTTTATTTACTGTTTCTTTGTCTTTCTCCTTTTTACGTTTTTGATAAACTACTATCGTGTAAGTTTGGTGAATTGTTGAGGTATTTGAAATATATGTAGTCTATTGTGTAAGTTTGGGGTATGCAGTCTGAGATTATAGTAGTTTGCTGTAATTTGTTGACAATAGAAAGCATGAGTAGTTTGTTGTAGTTTGAAGTTTTAAAATCACATTTTGTGCTCATTCTGTGTTGTTGATTGTGTCTTTTAATTTCCATAGTTAGCTATGTTGATTTGTTTTTTTGGAAATTAAGTAAGTAGGTATGATGATGTGTTTTGGGTGCAATGTATCTGTTGTATAGGGTAGCTGAGGAAATCTGTGCTAATGATGTTGATTTTGAGTATTGAATGTTTACATTGTTGAGCGTATCAAACGATCAGTACAATTCTTTATGTTGTGAGGTGGACCAAAAGTGCTATGATTTATGTGTGTCTCTCAGCATTTGGATTCTAACTAAATTAATGTGTTAAGAGTTTCAATATGAATTAACCGTTTGCAGTTGATGTTGATGATGGTACATAATATGCGGAAGTTCTATACTATTTCTGCCAATATCCATCGAAAAGATTAAAAGGGACCCAAGGTTAAATAAAATGGGGTTTCCTAATTCTTTTGTTTATAGTATTCACATACCATCATGGTATTTATTATTTAAAATCATGAAGTTCATTCCAGAAATTGTGAAGAAAACAATAAAGATATTTTTGTTAAAATTCCCACAAGAGTTTCACATAAAGTTTTAGAAATTGTTGAAAAATATGAAACAAATATAGAATATTAATACTTTACAATTAGACAACAAGATATCTTGCTAAATAGTTTTGAGTCGTAAAAATAAATTTCTTACTTCCCATTAGAAAATTGTGTAACAAATGCTATAGGCTGCCATATGTACCATAGCACATTGCATCGCAGATGTTTTTAAACCCCCACCAAACAATAATGGTTGATGGTTAAGATACAATGATGGTTATTGCAAAAGTGATCGCTCTCTGATGGTTATGCCGGTTACATGCTAGATAATAACCTCAATTAAGAGCTAAGTTATAAATTTAATTAAAAGCTTGTTTAAGAGCTCGGTTATGGACTCGGTTATGGTGTAAGTTATGGGTTTAATTTTGGCTCAGTTATGGTCTCGGTTATGGGCTAGAATAAAGATTTTGTTGTGACCTTAAGTATGACCGTGGTTATGAACTTGGTTATGGGCTTGGTTATAAGCGAGGTTTAAATCTCGATTAATGGGTTTGGTTATGACCTCAGTTTCAACCGTTGTTATGAGCTCGGTTATTACCTCAATAATAATCTACGTTTAGATTTCAATTATGGGATAAAAGTTAAAATATAAAATATAAAATATAAAATTTGAATATAATATAAATAACTAATATAAAAATGTATTATAAAATATGAAATAAATTATAAATTATTTAATATAAAATATAAAACATAAAATATCAAACATAAAGTAACTGTTATGGGCTCGGTTATTGGATTGGTTATAGAATAAAAGCTAAATTAGTAAATATAAAATATAAAGTATAAAATATAAAGTATAAAATAAAAAATAGAAAATATGAATAAAATATAAATAATTAATTTCGGTTACAAGCTAGATTATAATCCTGATTTAGAGATCTGGATTAAAATCAAAAATATAAAGTACAAAATAAAAAACAAAAAAATTATGCAAAGTATAAATTATAAAATATGAACTCAGTTATGGAATTTTATAAAGTATAAAATATAACATATAAAACATAAAGTATAAAATATAAAATATGAGCTCGGTTAAAGGTTTGGTTAAGACCTCAATTATGACCTCGGTTAGGGTCTCGGTTATAGGCTCGGTTATGGACTTGGTTATGGGATACGTTATGGGTTAGGTTATCGATTCGGTTGTGGTCTTAATTATGGGTTTTGTTATGACCTCAATTATGACTGTGGTTATAAGCTCGGTTATTACCTCAGTTATGAGCTAGGTTTATATCTCGTTTATGGAATCGATTATTGGATCGGTTATGGAATAAAAGAAAAATTAAAAAATATAATTAACTAATTTTAGTTACAATCTATATCATAACCTTGATTTAGAGCTCAATTTTAATTCAATTACAAGTTTGTTTAAGAACTCGCTTATGGTCTTAGTTATAAGATCAGCTATGAATTTGGCTCGGTTATGGGATTAGTTATGGGTTTGATTTGGGCTCAGTTATATGCTCAGTTGTGGGCTCAATTATGGACTAGTTTAAAGGTTTGGTTATAACCACAATTATGATTGTGGATATGAGCTCGTTTATTACCTCAGTAATGAGTTCGATTTAGATCTCGTTTAGGACCTCAGTTATTGGATAGGTTATGGAAAAAATTCTAAATTACAAAATAGAAAATATAAAAAATAGTATAAATTAAAAAATATAAAGTATAAAGTATAAAGTATAAATTATAAAATATAAAGTATAAAATATGAAATATAAAGTATAAAGTATAAAATATAAAACATAAAATATAAAATATAAAACATAAAGTATAAAATATAAAACTTAAATATAAAATATAAAATATAAAGTATAAAATATAAAGTATAAAGTATAAAGTATAAAATATAAAATATAAAGTATAAAATATAAAACATAAAGTATAGAGTATAAAGTATAAAATACAAAATATAAAATATAAAGTATAAAGTATAAAATATAAATTATGAGCTTGGTTGGACTAGGTTATGGGCTCGGTTATGGACTCGATTATGAGATTCGTTATCAGATCGGTTATGAGTTTGATTTTTCCTTGGTTATGTGCTCAGTTATGGGCTCGGTTATGCACTAGTTTAAAGGTTTGATTAACCACAATTATGACCATGGTTATGAGCTAGGTTATTACCTCAGTTATGAGCTTGGTTGTAGAAAAAATTACTAATATTTTTAAGAACCCAGTTATAGGCTCGGTTATAGGATAAGTTATGGGTTTAGTTTTGGCTTGGTTATGGTCTCGGTTAAAGGTTTGATTATGACCACAATTATGATCGTGGTTATGGGCTCGGTTATGGTCTTGGTTATGGGCTCGATTATGGACTCGATTATGGGTTCAGTTATGGACTCGGTTATGTGATCGGTTATGGGTTCAGTTGTGGTCTTGGTTCTAGGTTAGGTTAAAGGTCTGGTTATGGCCTCAATCATGACCGCGGTTATAAGCTCGGTTATTACCACAATTATGAGCTAGGTTTATATCTCTATTATGGGCTCAGTTATTGGATCGGTTAAGGAATAAAAGCTAAATTATAAAATAAAAAACATAAAGTATAAAATATAAAATATAAAACATAAAGTATAAAATATGAATACAATATAAATAACTAATTTCGATTACAAGGTAGATCATAACCTTGATTAAGACCTTAATTATAAATTTAGTTACAGGCTTGTTTAAATACTCGATTATGGATTTGGTTATGGGTTCAGTTGTGGTCTTGGTTATAGGTTAGGTTAAAGGTTTGGTTATAATCACAATTATGACCGTGGTAATTAGCTCGTTCATTACCTCAGTTATGAGCCAGGTTTAGATCTCGGTTATGACCTTCATTATTAGATCGCTTATGGAAAAAATTCTAAATGGGAAAATATAAAATATAAAGTATAAATTATAAAAATAAAAAATAAAATATAAATAACTAATTTCGGTTATAAGGTAGATCATAACCTTGATTAAGACCTCAGTTATAAATTCGATTATGACACGTAAAACACTTTTGCACGCAAGGCCTAATCGCGTACTCCAGCAACGATTCTACACCCAGTAGGAATTAGTTAACCAAGCAAGTACCCGTGACATGTAAATGACTTTCGCACGCAAGGCCTAATCGGGTACCTATGACACATAAAAGTCTTCTGCATGCAAGGCCTAATCAGGCACTTATGACACGTTATAAACATTCGGATACAAGGCCTAATCGGATACCTATGACACGTAAAAGACGTTCGGATGTATGGCCAAATCGGGTACTTCATCAATGATTCTTCACCTAGAAGGAATCAATTAACCGAGCGAGTACCTATGGCACGTTAATGACATTCAGACGCAAGGCCTAATCGGGTACCTATGACACGTTAAAGATATTCGGACGCAATGCCTAATCGGTACCTATGACACGTAAAGGACATCCGAGTGCAAGGCCTAATCGGGTACCTATGACATGTAAAAGACATTCAGACGTAAGGCCTAATCGGGTACTTCATCAACGATTCAACATGTAGTAGGGATTAATTAACCGAGCGGGTAACTATGACATGTTAAAGGCATTCGAATGCAAGGCCTAATCGGGTGCCTATACACGTTAAAAACATCCGGACGCAAGGCATAATTGGGTACTTCAACTATTCTGCACCCGATAGGAATTAATTAACCAAGAGGCTACCTATGACACGTTAAAGACATTTGAACGCAAGGCCTAATCGGGTACCCATGACACATAAAAGACATCTGAGCGCAAGGCCTAATCTGGTACCTATGACATGTAAAAAACATTCGGACGCAAGGCCTAACTGGTTACATATGCCATGCAAAAGACATCCGGACGCAACACCTAATCGGGTACTTCATTGACGATTCTACGTCCAGTATTGATTAATTAACCTAGCGGGTACCTATGACACGTTAAAGACATTTAGATGCAATGCCTAATCGGGTACCTATGACGCGTTAAAGACATTCGGACGAAAGTACTAATCGGGTACCTATGACACGTTAAAGACATCCGGACGCAAGGCATAATCGGGTACCTCAACTATTCTGCACCCAGTTGGAATTAATTAATCGAGAGGGTACCTATGACACGTTAAAGACATTCGGACGGAAGGCCTAATCGGGTACCTATGCCATGTAAAAGACATCCGAGCGCAAGGCCTAATCTAGTACCTATGAAACGTAAAAAACATCCGGACGCAAGGCCTAATCGGGTACCTATAACACGCAAAAGACATCCAGACGCAAGACCTAATCGGGTACTTCATCAACGATTCTATGTCCAGTATTGATTAATTAATCGAGCGGGTACCTATAACACGTTAAAGACATTCAGACGCAATGCCTAACGGGTACCTATGAAACGTTAAAGACATTCGGACGCAAGGCCTAATTGGCTACCTATGACACGTAAAAGACATCCGTACGCAAGGCCGAATCAGGTACTTCATCAACGATTCTACACCCGGTTGGAATTAATTAACCGAGCGGATACTTATAAATAGATATAGTAATTACACTTCATCTTTATAGTGTTTGAATAGCCTTAAGATCTATTAACACTGGGTTATAGACACCCCAGTTCCCTAACAACGTTATATTTATTATATTTTTTTAAGTTAATGACGTCGGTTATGGGTATTATGTTCAATTACGGGATCAATTATGAACATAGCTAAAATTAGAAGTCTGCAAATACAGAAATAATAAATAGAAAAGATAATATACAAAGTATAAAACATACAATATAAAACAAAAAATTTAAAATATAAACAATTTGTAAAATAAAAAGAATTTTGATAAGGGTTTGGTTATGAGCTCGGTTATGTGTTTGGAAATGATCTCAGTTATGGGTAATATATTTGGTTATGGCCTCGGTTATAGACTTTGCTACGTGCTTGGTTATGATTTCAGTTACGAGTACTATGTCCAGTTATGGGTATTGTTACAAGCTCGGTTATGGCTTCATTTACGGGCTCGGTTAGACGATAAATTATGACCTTGGTTACATAATCAGTTATGATTTTTGGTTATAGGCTTAATTACGGGTTCGATTGTGGGTAATATGTTCCGTTATGGGCTCGGTTATGTAATCGGAAATGGGCACAGTTATCATCTCAGTTATGAGCTCAATTATGGGTACTATGTTCAGTTATAAGCTCGGTTATGACTCTGGTTATGGGTGTTATATACACTTGATTATGGGCTTATTTATAACCTTGGTTATGAACATGGCTATGTGGGTTACATTCGATTATGGGCTCAATTATGAGATCGGTTATAGTTACTATGTTCAATTATTGGTTTGGTTACCAACTTGGCTGCGACCTCGCTTATGGGCTTGATTACGTTCTTGGTTACGAGCTAGGTTAAGGGCTCAATTATATCTTCGGTTATGAACTCCATCATGAAAACAACTATAGGTACTATGTTCAGTTATGGACTCGGTTATGATCTTGATTTTGGGTGTTATGTCTGATCATGGGTCTAGTTATGAACATAATTATTGGTGTTACGTTTGATTATGGGCTCGATTGCTAGCTCAGTTATGGTATGTTCGATTATGGGGCCCAATTATAAGCTCGATTATGTATTAACGTATTAGGTTGTGTAAATGCTTAATTATTACTTTGTTTAATTTGGTCACGTGGACGGTTATGAAATCTAGCTAAGGATGACATACATATTAAATATAAATCGTAAAATACAAGTAATGAAATAATAAATATAAAAGTTAAATTAGAAAATATAAAATATAAATGTAAAAACTAAATTAGAAAATATAACAAATATAATATAAAATGCAATGTTTTATTTCGTTGTTTTTTATAACATTAGTATAAAAATTATTTTATGTAGATCGAATTTTTTTATTTATACTCTTAAATTTATTAATTACAGGTGGAGCGGAAAAATATTCGATATCCGTCCTTATTCTAAAATTAAGCAGATATGGATATCTGATATCCGAAAATTAAACGGATACGGATATTCGATATCTGAGAATAATTTCGGAAACGGATGCGGATATGACACTATCTGTATCCACAAGCATCCGTTAGCAGCCCTGGTTATGAGTATTATGTTCGATTATGATCCCGATTAATACCCTAGGTTATGAACATGATTATGGGTATTATGTTCGACTATGGCCTTAGTTATCGGTACAGTTAAAATTATTATTCGTAAAATACAAATACTAAAATATTAAATATAAAAGCTAAAATATAAAATATAAAACATACAATATAAAATGTAAAATATTAAAAATAAAATGTAAATATAAATAAGTTATAAAGCACGATTAACCATGAAAACCACAGAACGTGAAAGATGATCGATTCCAACACTAATCGGGTACCTAATGATGTAAAGCATGATCTTAGAAAAAGCATAACATAATACATGCGTAATTCGCATAAATATATGCATATATTATACAACGAATAGCTTGAAACATTAATGGAATATCGAGCATGCTCACTAATTTATGGTCATGCTTAATTTGGGAAATGATCATTGGAAACCAAAACACACAACTTCAACTATTATATGAAATGCTGATAGGATGTTCCTATTGAAGATGAGAACTATGAAAAGAAAAATAGAAACTAAAAAAGATAGAAAATGGAAAGTAAAACAATGATATTCAAGGCTTTACGCATTAACATGAACAATGATTCCTTTTAGCGTTAACAAGTAGGGTTAATCTCTGCACCAGTTGATCGAAATTATCATCCGTCTTGATCAAGCTCAAGCACACATAATAAGTACTCATTTTATAAAGCTTCCTAACTTGGATCAATATATGTCCATTGTCTTGTCTTCTTTTCATAAACACATTAACCATCCAAAAGTTGTATCAATGTAGGAGAAAAAAGATAACATTATATAATATAAACAAATAATGAAGATTTGTAAACTTGTAGGTTGAATTCATGTGCATACCAGGTACCACTCTTTGAATAATAGGTTTTAAGTCCTAACTGGTTAGTCTCTCACAGGTTTGCTTTGTTAGGATTGCCTCGCATGTTGTTAAGGAGGAATGATGGTTTGAATACAATAGTCCCACATCATGGAATATATTGAAGGAATTGTGTACAAATATGTAACGACTCATAACTTCCCCGTGAAGGAAAGAACGGATACTTTGAGAACAACACACAAAAGAACGCAGACAGAAGAACATTTCCTTGTTTATTACAACAATTACATCAGAATACAAGAATTTACAGAGTATGAATCAATATTACACCTTATAAAATATCAGAGATTACAATACGTTACATAGCAGCGGAGAAGGGGGAGGAGGAAGAAGAGGGGGGCGACGGCAAGCGGAGAGGGGGAGGGGTGGTGCGCCATCATCGGCGGCGCCGAGGCTTTGCATCACGGTTTTCCGCGATGCTCCTCTTTTTTTTTCTATAAATGATTTGAAAAAGTGAATGGGAGGGGGGGGGGGCTGAGAGGTTAAAGGGGATGAAGGGGGGATTTTTATTTTATTATTTATTTAATTTCAAAAAGCAACTTTTGATTTCGATCTCGAAATCGAACCCACCGACTGTCGTTCATAGCTAATTACCCCCATTTCGAACACAATGGGATATGTATCGCAAGCTGATTTGATCGTTTCGATCAGTTTTCGTCAAAATCAAAATATAAATCTATATATTAAATTTGAACGCACATTTTATTTTACCGAGGCCACATACTAACTAGAAAAATTCCCGAAAAAATATTTTCTAGCTTCGTATTGACGATACGGTCTTAGCAAAACTAATTTCTTCAAATTCCAAGACCGTTAGAAAAATGGTCATTTTCCAGTCGATTAAAATCAACTGAAATCGGTCAAACGCGTTTTCCTTGGCCACGCTCACATATTAATTCAGAAAATTACGAATTTTGAAACCTAGCAACAACTTGACATCACAGATCTAACAAAAGTGGTTTCGTCGAAAACCGAGGTCATTTGCAAAATTTTCCTTTTTAAGGGCCAGAATTCCATAGTGACTATTTTGAATTTTCAACTGGGCATAACTTTTTATCCCCGCTATGAAATTTCAATTTTTCGGATTCGTTGGAAAGATATTCTCAATTAGATTCAAATATTTTTGGTTTCGTTAAAATCCGATTTATTTTGCACCTGGTACATTCATTTGAACTTTGAAATCGAATTTTCGAACTACCGTGCCATTTTCAACTCCTTTTATAAATATAAATAAATATTTATATTCTAACGACGATCTATATAAATATATACGTTTTAATTCCATTCAAAATAATTTTCTCGTCGTTATTATTTAAAATAATTCATTTTAAATATTAAAAATTCAATAAAATTGCCAAAATAAAAATTTTAAATTGGCTCGGATTTCCGTGTTATTACAATCTCCCCCACTTAAAACTTTTCGTCTTCGAAAAGGAACGAAGTCGAAAGTTGTTTAACTAATCAACTCAACTTTCATTATTTCCATTACGGCTTAAGTTCTTCAACTTTTCAGTTTCTAAGAACTTTTCAAATTCTTCAAAAATTTGGCTAACACCCTAAATTTTCGAAAAATTTCGCCATAACCTCCCCTGCATCGGGGACTTCGGGATATTCCATATAGCCTCCCATGGCCTTCTTCAATCCAAAAGAAAAAGCCAAGCGGCTAGCCAATCGGCTCATAAAATTATCCAAACCCAAAGAAATGCAATAAACATGTACCTATTTGTCGGGCAAACAATTTTATTTTTCTGCTCTAGCCTCCTTGCTATGACCTGCTCAATGTAAGTACATGTATATGCATGCAAATGCGACTAATTTTCTATACAACTCAATATTCGGTTCAATTGGGCTAAAGGTTCAACATTTAATTAATCAAACAATAATCAAACAACACAACCAGCAATCAATTAGTTGATTAGCTTTTCAAATTCTTAACTTTGATACATAGTCAAAAATCAGATTTTTGATGCTAAATCACAACAATAGACCCTATCTAGCTTTGGTTCTCACACCAGTCAATTGGAAATATATAGAAATCTCACTTTTGTCACTCGAATATAAATACTGGCGATGGTGCCCCGTCACCAGAATTATCCCCGGGCAACTAGAGTTTGATTCTATAACTATCCAGTACATTAAAACTTCGAATACACGTTTGCAAGGCGTATATGCAAAATCTTTATATATTGGATTGTCGAAATTTAATATAAATAAATATTCAAATACGTATACAACGATTTAAATTTCAAAACAAAAATTGTTTTCATTTTTATTTTTCAAAACAACACTCTTTACACTCGTTCTAGGATACTACTGATCCCATCTCTAACGAGTCATTCTAATTATTTAATTTCAAAAAGCAACTTTTGATTTCGACCTCGAAATCGAACCCACCGACTGTCATTCATAGCTAATTACCCCCATTCCGAACACAATGGGATATGTATCGTAAGCTGATTCGATCTTTTCGATCAGTTTTCGTCATAATCAAAATATAAATCTATATATTGAATTTGAATGCACATTTTATTTTACCGGGGCCACATACTAACTAGAAAAATTCCCGAAAAAATATTTTCTAGCTTCGTATTGACGATACAGTCTTAACAAAACTAATTTCGTCAAATTCTGAAACCGTTAGAAAAATGGCCATTTTCCAGTCGATTAAAATCAACTGAAATCGGTCAAACGCGTTTTCCTTGGCCACGCTCACATATTAATTCAGAAAATTACGAATTTTGATACCTAGCAATAACTTGACATCACTGATCCAGCAAAAGTGGTTTCGTCGAAAACCGAGGTCGTTTGCAAAATTTCCCTTTTTAAGGGCCAGAATTGCATAGCGACTATTCTGAATTTTCATCTGGGCATAACTTTTTATCCCCGCTATGAAATTTCAATTTTTCGGATTCTTTGGAAATATATTCTCAATTAGATTCAAATATTTTTGGTTTCGTTAAAATCCGGTTTATTTTGCACCCGGTACATTCATTTGAACTTTGAAATCGAATTTTCGAACTACCGCGCCATTTTCAATTCCTTTTATAAATATAAATAAATATTTATATTCTAACGACGATCTATATAAATATATACGTTCTAATTCCATTCAAAATAACTTTCTCGTCGTTATTATTTAAAATAATTTATTTTAAATATTAAAAATTCACTAAAATTGCCAAAATAAAAATTTTAAATTGGCTCGGATTTCCGGGTTATTACAAAATATGAGCTGGTAGGCACGTAACAATAAGGATTACTTTTGTTATATGGGAGTTGTGTGCCAGCTCATACGCGTACAAGAAGGTGGACTTTGTTCCGACCGTCGTTACATAATAGTGGTATCAGAGCCGAAGGTTCGGATTGGACCATGCGGGCAAGGCAGTGCTATCAAAAGATACTCGTAGGATGCGAGTTAAGGGGGAGACTGTTAGGATTGCCTCGCATGTTGTTAAGGAGAAATGATGGTTTGAATACAATAGTCTCACATCATGCAATATATTGAAGGAATTGTGTACAAATATGAGCTGGTAGACACGTAACAATAGGGATTTCTTTTGTTATATGGAAGTTGTGTGCCAGCTCATACGCGTACAAAGAAGGGGGGCTTTGTTCCGACCGCCGTTACATAACATGCTTCCTGATAATAGTAACATAATATATATGTTAATCAAAAGTTTGAAAATTTAATAATACGTAAGTGTTCATGGCAATTCCTGTAAGGAACTTTTTTTTTGTGCTGAAACACCTTGCTAGTTCAACAAAAATCATCAATAAATCAATCGTCGTTCTTTGTGCAATATCTTAACTGCATTGCTTTACCTGCAAGTTGTTGTATCATTTACAAAATATGCACAGTGACCAATTTTTTTTTTTTTGTTGAATTTGATAATTAATGCTGCTCCGTCCTTTGCAACAAGAACTGAAAAACTGTGTTTTCACGGATCAATAGCGGCGGATCAATATCAAATGCATCTATTTCTGTCATCGATTTTGAAATATCGCCTATTGTGAATGGTATGCTTGAATCATCATCCAACAAGAATGAACTACTGACTGCGTTGTTTGAGTCCTCGGTCATCAGTACTCTCATACTTGAGATAACCTTCGATGAAACACTGTGTGTACCATATTTGTCATCCCAATACATAGTACCGATTCTATACAGTTGTTATATGCTAAGCACCAGGCATAAATCATTAGTTATCTCCTACAAAGACTTTTTTGGCTTCTGATGTACAACCTAGAATATCAAAATAAAGTCTGGCTAACCCAAATATAATTGCAGATGCTTATTTCCTGTAAGGATGTGAAGAAAAATATAATTGCAGATACTATGTAAACGTAGCTAAATAGATTTGTGCGTTATATGCCTCTTTTTAAACAACAGAAAATAATGATGCTAACCCAAATGGTTAGTACCAAGAAAAATAATATAATGCAAAATTATAATGGTCGTTATTTCAGCTCCAACTATCAAGCTAACAAAAATAAACAAAAACTTAACAATACACAGAGTATGCATATGTTGCAAATAAAATTAAAATTCAAAAAATAACATGTGAAAGCAATGAAATGTTTTTTAACACGGTTACCATCTTCCTTTTGTAGTCAACTGCTTCTGACCATATTAGTTTGTGTTATTTTCTCTCTTTTTCCACAAACTAGCTTTATTTACTTTTGAATGTGATGGAAATCAATGAGATTAGAGGTGGAGCTAAGTTGAGGCGTGTGCACTCCTATGCATTGCATATGTGTTACTTCATTTTGATATAAATTATGAAAAGATTGTTCGATAACCAAGTTTTGTTCATTTGGTGGTTTGCAAATTAACTATTGAATGGTCTCACTAGGCAAGGTTTTGCGGAATGGTCTCACTAGGCAAGGTTTAATGTATAGAGTACAGTATGGTCGAATAAACATTGTAATTTTAAATATAAAACTTAATTGATATTAGTACTTTTAAATCTGGCATTAGTAAGAAAAAATTATGAGGCCTTCTTAGCCAACACTGTAGCTAAGCTGAAGAAATGCATGCCATAACTAACTGTTATCCCTGTATTCGATACATTAATGTTTTGCAACAGAACATGAAAAAAGTCATTTCAGCGATATTAATTGGATGCTACATTTATTTGGTTGTTAAGTGGGATGTAGATTTATCACAAGGGCCCCTCATCAAATCCAGGCAGTTTTGGTAAAATAGTATAGTCATCAATTAGGTACCTATGTAAATTTCATTATTCTCTTATACAAAAGAAAAAACGGTAATTTAAAATGAGCATTTACTCAAATCGATAGATTCTTTAAGCATTCGTCTTTGTTATGGAATGCAGACGAAGCTAATTGTCACATTGAAGTTACATGAATCACTACTTAATTGAAAATGGTACTAAAATGTAAGGAAACACAGATGCAAACTGATGAAATATTAGTTATCCTTTTTTATGTTAGACACCATTTTATATATACTTCAAAGCAGTTTTGCTTCTCTGATCACTGCATCCTTTTTTCATGTAAAAAAAATATATATTTTGCATGTACAACATAGCCTTGTGGAAATGCTCCCATAAACTAGTGCACTGACAAAGCTAAAAATTGTAGTATCAAATCATTGTAGTTGTATATATTTCAGAAATGTGTTCATTATTTAATACAGATGCTCTGAGCTTGCCTCAAATCTTCTTCTTCTTTGTGCCTGCTCTTGCAGGTCAGCAGTAATATATGTTTGATTAATGAAGTTCAGATATTATAACAATAGCAAAGATAACTGTTTTATATAATATTGTATCAGCTGACTGGTAATTTGTTGCTATCATCACGCTAATAAGATGATCACACTGACATTTTTTTATGGCATTCGAAGTTTAGTATACTATATTGTGGCATGTGGTTTCAGTTCTTTTTATGCAGCGATCTTTTTGTTTTGTAGAGTAACATGCATTGAGCGTGTTTACATGTCCTTAGCATTAAATTATTTAGGGGATATTTTTCTTTTCCCTAACTTGTTACCAGCTCCATATCCAGTAATAGTACAGCTTTTTATCATTTAAATTTTTGTTTACTTATGGATCATTTAACCAACTTAGAAGTTCCTTAGCTTTAATTTCTGGACCAGTTGGCATTAAGCTTAATATATAATCAAATTAACTTTGATCCCTTAACCTTAAAAAAACGCAATTTAGGTACTCTTATGGAATCAAACCAGAAACGAATGAACATAGTTTCATCTCAGAAGGTTCTGGAAGTGCAAGAAGCTTCATGGACCCGTCTTTCGAAAGCACATGGCGTTTTAATGCCATCTCAAGTTACGTCATATTCGTTGTCTAAAGAAAGTGGGTCTCTTCTGTAGAGCAACTACTCTCAGTATCAACCGATGCAAGTTCTTGGTCAGGTAACTATTAGTTCGCTTCTCAAACCACAGCAGCTTTCATTTTTGAGAACAGACTTTGCTTCTTCGGACACAGGAAAAGAATAAATGTCACTCTCTTCAACCTTTCTTTGATGAGTGGCCTAAAACATGAGATGCTTGGTCTGATCTGGAAGATGACAGGTTAAATCCAACTTCATTTTCCACCACTCAACTTTCAATGTCGATTCCTATGGCCTCTTCTGATTTTTCAACCACTAGTTCGCACTCTCCTAATGGTGAGTACTATATTTACATTGATTTCAATCTTACATTATGGATATATATGTTGAATTTAGCCAAGTGGTTTTTTTTCCCTCCCTATTAGCAAAATTTATCATACGTTAAAAAATCAGTACTATAGTTATGAGCAATTTACTATAATTTAGTTGTAAAGGATGAACTAAAAGTCTAAGACCCCATTATGTAATTTTTGGTTGTGTGCTTTTGTCCAAGAAAAGCTTGTACATGGAACGTATCTTTGGAAACAACTTGTTTGAAAAATGACGCTAACATATAAAGTAGAATAAAAAAATAGAACATATTGACATATTTTTCCTGTTTTGAGAGATAATACAAAAAAAAGGAAAACAATCCATTACCTCCGTCATCTCTCCTTACTTTCTTGTTGCTGTAATGCTTTAAAATTTTAAATTGCTATAAATGTTGAAAACACTAAACATAAAATGAAATCAAACATGTTTAAGTATTTACATTGTATTAATATATTAACTGGTTTAAAGCGGGGGGATTAATTTGCTGTTAAACTCTTGGAAGATAAGCTGTTGTCAAACACTTGAAAGTTAAATTACTTACGAGCTAATATTTGTATTGTAAGCTTATTGCAAACATCTTTATAATTGGTATAGATAGAAAAACAATGTTCTCTTCTTATTCCTGTTAAACCATTTTCATTTTTGCCTTCTTTTTTTTCAAATGATTGAAGGGACTGGCTTTTATCTGAGGTTCATTGGACTAGCTACGTGCATGTAGAACCTGTGCTTTTGCCTTTTTAAGTAAATTTTAAAACTGGCTTATTAAGTTAATTATGGTTTTTGTAAGACAATGAAAACAGTTGCATGTATATGCAAAGCCTGAGTGAAAAGAAAATCTTGTTGAATATCTATGTTTGTTGTATAGTACAACAGCTAAGAAGGAGCTGGATATCACCATGAAAATGATAGTGTCCCACCATGTTGCTTTGTTTCTTACACAAGAAATTATTGAATGGTGTCTTTGTTCTCTGAAATATACAGATGAGAAGTGTAAACCCAAAGTGGCTATATATTGACTATATGTTATCTTGTCATCAAGTATATCATAAATACCAAAATTCAAGAGCGAGAACCAAATACGACAAAAAAGAATACTGAATCCCATACAAAGTTTGTTGACAAATAATATTCGCATAGACTATTATGGCCTAACTATGATCAAGATACAAGCTATTGGATCTCATTCAACATCATTTCTAGGTTCTGATCCCGACACTTATTCTTGGAGTCTGAAAACAAATGGTAATTTCTTTGTTAAATCTTACGACAAGGTGTTGCACTTCACATGTAAAACCTTCAGCCTAAATATCTTGTAGAAGCGTACAATCCCACCAACGATTATTTTTCATATGTGAATTATTGTGTAAGGTAAAATAAACTCTACCATCTAACTTGCAAGAGAAATATACATTTTTATCACATGTTGAGACAAGTCCCACATTTGGGAATTTGTAAAATGAATCCTGTATAACTATAATGAGTTCACCCTTCACATTACCTATTGGTTTTGTGATAATTCGGGGTTCTCTAACATGGTATCAGAGCGGGTTTAATTCGTGCGTACAATGCCACATTTATCCACGTCACCCAATATAAAGGTCCACGTGTTAGGCTCATGATACGCCACACGTGCGGGGGCGTGTTGATACAAGTCCCACATTGTGGAATTTGTAAAATGAATCCAACCCTTCACATTGCCAATTGGTTTTGTGATAATTCGGGGTTCTCTAACATCACAAATGTTTCTTCTATGATTGCTGATGAAAGCATTCAACGTTTTTACCTTGACTGCGACATAACTTTTAGACTTTGGACCTTATTCGCCTTTAATCATATCAATCTATTGTCAATTTCAATAATAGTTTTACTTACTAGTCGTAATTTGGTAGGAATTACTTTGTTTTTTCAATAGAACACACTGTTTTTCTTTCTTTTTTTTTTTTTTGTATTTACATTTGGCGGATTGTGTGGAAAGAGAAGAAAATTAGGTGCTTTTAACTTGGAACATAAACTCATTTATCAAACCTATGATAATACCATCTCTCATTTTAACCGTTGAATAAGTGCTAGATTCGGGCCTTTGCAATACAAACTTGATTATAATGGAGCAGATCATGACAAATCAGTAGGTAATTTGATCACTTTGTTCATAATATTGAATGTCTCTAATATGAAATGAAAAATAGATTAGAAAGTGCTTCAAAAACTATTACACTAAACATAAAATAAACCTCTTCAAACATCAAATTAGAACAATAATTACCATTCTTGAACCTACTGTAAGACAAACTAGGTTCATAATGTTAAATAATAATATATAAAAAAATCATTACCTTGGGTTTTCGAATCAGAACGATGATGGAGCACGCTTTAAGGACTAGTCATAGTTGAGTGTCTGATACTGTACTTTAACACGATGTTGTATCTCTAATTTTGGATCCTCGGCTGAAACATAAATCGATGTAGCAAAATTGAAATCAATGTTGAAATCTCAGCTAAGTATTTGATTGAGATAGAGATTAAATCTTTTACTGAAAATAAAGTTCGGCATGGGATTGTCATAGAGATAGGAACAAAAGAAACGGAAACGAAAGAGAGAAGAGAGGGTTATTTTGGGAAGTTGAGATTTTAGCCCAGTCCTTTAAACAAATTAAAATGCTTACTAAGCACTTAATTAGTAATAAATCTGTAATTATGTCCTGTAAACTTATGATTTCGAACTGTTGTCCTGCGAAGATATTTGGGTTCACGGAGAGGGACTGGAACACAATTTCCAGGTTCTTTTTTTTCATGAAAAAAGACAGAATTTTCTTCTTCATTCCATAACTTTTCTATAATTGCCATATCGATGTATACATTTGCACAATTCAAATTAATTAATGTGCTACGCAGAAGTTTTACAAAAGCAACCAACATCAAACATGCATAATAAATGAAACACTGCCTTATATCGTACAATGATCAAATGTAACAAATGACAATTATAATTATATGTAGTAACACATCCATGTTAACACTAAATAGGCACTGATTTAAATTAGAATAATTTTATTAACCATATTGCTTAAATTACTCAAATTTAGCAGTAAATTATCTTAGTAAACAGTTGGTCATGAAATGACCAAAGATTAGCTATACCCATTTCGATAAACGCACATCTGGGTGTGGACTAAGTATAATTTTTGTAATCGTTATATAATGTAGATTAATACAACTTGATTGAAATCTATAAATAATTTAACATTATTTACTTAACATACATTACTAAACAAATAGTCAAATCTTAGCACAAAAAAATAATTTTATTTGTGACCTGTTTCACCAACCACCAATCTAATAACAAAGATTTAATGGTAAATTAGCTTAATGTATAGCAGTTACAACATCAAACAATGGAATGAACAAAGATGAAGTACAACCACAAATTTTGCTCCGCCAACATTTAAGTGTCGGACTAATTATAATTTTTGTAATCAACATAACAATGCTACTACTTTAGATAAAATAGTTAGAAATTTTTTATTTAAAAGATAAAAAACAGAGTAATATGGCTTGATTGAAATTTACGATAGTTAATCCTAAGTTATTTACTAAACCATCTTTAGTAAGAAGATTATCAATTTTAATCAGAAATTTTGATTTTATATCTTGATCAAGTTATTTAATACTAAATAAATATTAGTTAATTCAGATTATTTATAGATTTGAGAAAAAGAAATGAGTAAAATTTATTCACAAAACTAATAAGTGTTCAAATTGAAAACAGTTAAATCAAACTAACGCCAAAGATATAACAAAGTCATTGCTGATATAACATTGTATGTTGTTGGAACGTTAATATGCAATTTATACTTTAGTTCGTATTAAAAATTTGGGAGACAACAAATGCATAATAGGTTCCATGAAAAGTGTAGTAGAGAATTAATGGATCATCATAAATTCGTCTATTCTAGCTTTCTTTGTTTGAGGTACATGTATGTTCATCTCATTTCCATCAAAATCAGCATTATATGGCTTGCAAAATAGACTCGTTAAATCTTAAGGTCGTTCATTGCATAATCATTCTCTAAACATTTCATAAAAGAAGCAATTGCTTAAAAAGAGCAAATGACCAACCGATAAATAGAAGAATGTGACAGAATACCATATGTAACACGACAGATATGTGATGCAAGCTTGGTTCTCTGATAAGAGAACAAAATCACCTTCTTCCAAATGCATGTGTACTATATACCCAAATGTGTGGTGCTAAGGACACCCATGTTCTTCCTAATACCGCAATTAAAAGAATAAAACTCATTAAATTTTGTATACTTCCTAATACCACATTACCTCTCCATTCTAATCTCTCACTCAATCATTTTTTGTCGAACTAATCACGTACTATGTTAATCTAAAAGCCTTAATCTCTCGTAATCGCTGTCTTCTGCGTATCTCTCGCGGGAAAATTCAAATTCATACAGTAATCTCTTAATTGTTTAATGATCTAAAAACCCTAATTCTCACTTCCTCTTCTAGTTTGCTTAACTCAAACCTTATTCATGGCTTTTGTATATTACAGTGTCGAATTCGTTGATCGGTTATAGATCTAGGGTTTAGCTCGTTGATCGGTTTTATAAATAAGGACGAACGAATATCGAGCGAAATAGAAATAGGGTAAAACAGTGTGGTAGCCCCTATTTTTTAAGTGTGTGGCATTAAGAAGAGTGTAATGCTAATTCTTGTTGTATTTTTTAGTCGTGGTATTGGGAAGAATATATTGGTGTAATGACCCGCATTTTCAGCGGTATAATAATTAATTTATTTAATTATTTAAAAGGTGAATTAAAGGATTTAATGGTCGTGGAATTAAATAATGGCGAATATTTAATTAAAATAATAAATTAAATAATATATTTAATTCTGAAATAATCAGAATTGGCTGAAATGGTGATATGGTGTGAACTGGGTCATCCCGAAGATTTAATTCAGCTTGGAATTGAATTCTGAATAACGAATTATTATTTGAACGACAGTTTGAACGTATAATTTAATTATAATTAAAATCGAGCTCGAAATGACCCTGCAGTTCGCGATTTGGCGATTCGAACTTCAACTGAATATACAGAAGCCGTTTTAAATCGGATTTCTGTGAAACAAGAAACGTATGGAGCTGGTGGAGTATATCTTTCTAGTGGAAGAGAAAAATCGGGATTTCGTCGTGTAGATTTTGATTTATGTCCAAATCAAATATTCAGAAAAACAACGGTATATTCGTTCGTGGCCATAACGGTTATTCAAATATATTTGAATATCGGTTGTGAATTTAAACAAGGTTCTTTTGGGAAATAGTGATAATTTAATTTTTAGAATTTTATGGTAATTTTTAATTAATTTAATAAGCAACTTTTTATTTGGAGTATTTGGCACCCTGTATCGACATTTTGGGGTTTCACAATATGAGTTCATCTACCAGTATTATTACATTTTTGGGACCAGAGCACATCACTCATTTCAATGATATTTTTGTTTCTGTTCATAACAGTCCCTACGTGAACAGAATATTTCATAGTACGGTACACTATGTTTTTAACTTAAAACAAACTGAACTGAATGGTTAACTGGTCAAACGAACTCGAAATTCAACGAAACAAGTTTCATACGAAACCTTAGGAAGAGGTCTAGTGAAACGTCAAGGCCTCATATTTTTAAGATTTTTTCTGTAATTTTAAGAAATTAATGCTCGGTGTTTTTCATCGATATTTTCTAAGGGATTTTCGCAAATGGTGTCGGAATTCGACGAAACCTGTCCCATTGGATCCAGAATATTTTTCTATGCTAGGATTAGCTTAGTTTGGCAAAAACAGAGATCGTATGAACCGCTTTTAAATTGGTACTTCACGGCTAAGTTATAATATAATTAAATAAAATAAATGGCCCAAATTCTCAAACCTCTATAAATACCCAACGATGCAGCAAACCCTAAATCATTCTCCTGCGAGGTCAACTAAACTTCCGCCTCCACCCTAGAATAAGAATGAACAGAAAACTCCGAAATTTCTTCCTCTTTTTCTCCAAATCCTTTCACCACTTATCAAATTGTTCAACATCGACGGAACAGCTCGGCGAGCTCTTTGTGCGGACCGGTTGTGACCAATTGTTGGTCATCGCGGTGACCAGAAGTAGTCCCAAAGAGGGCACCGAGTTCATTGAGTTTCTGAGCGGTGTCAGGGCCGGGATCCGTCTTCGAAGTGGTTTGTTCAGATCGGATTCATTTCTTTGTAGTGATGAAAGAAGAATAGTGGTATTTTATTGGATAGGTTAGTTTGGATTTTCTGGGATTTTAAGGACTCGATGGGTGTTGGGTGTCACGGCTTTTGAGCCGAGAACGAAACTGCAGTGGTGATGTCGGGTTTGGCTAAACGGTAGTTTAGGGATGCACATTTTTACAGGGAGTATTTAGGTGATTTCATTTGTTTAGGTAAATGAAGGAAGGAGGGAGTGCGAGAAGTATGAATGCTGGGCATTTTCTTTTTACTGTACGTGTTGAGAAAGGGGCGCACAAGTGTGAAACTGGGAGATGGAGATGGTAGCAATTGTGGTGAGGATGACAGATGCGAGAGGTGAATAACTTGGGAATTTTCTTGTGTAGCAGATCGGGGATGGAAGTTTTGAAATGGACGTTGGGATTTGTTTTGAAATGATTAAGCCCCTGCATTAAAGAAATGGGGGAAGCCCAGTTACGAAAAGCATGGACTGATTTATGGAAGACAATGGAAAGTATGGACTGATTTGTGGGAGAGTGGTTACTGTAGTGGTGCAGTAGAGAGCGGATAAGGTGGGGTTGAAGTTTTTGTTTTGCCTGTAATGTTTTCGAAACTGTTGTGGGAAGAATTGGAGTGAAGAGTTTTGAATGTTTAAGTTGATTTTAAATGATGAGGTAAAGGAGGTTTTTGCGTTTGAAATTATTGAAAATGGCGGAGTGAGAATTACTGAAGCACGACAGATGTTTGGAGAAGAAGCACAAATCGGGTCCGGTTATGGTAGGAGGAAGATGGGCCAGAATAAAGACAAAACCAGACCGACATCATCGTATGGACCTAAGCTACAACATGGAATGGGTTCAGAATGAATCTGGAGCTCGTAACAATTTATCGAAATAAATTGCCTGATCCGAACCATCGACCGTAAATCGTTATTTAACGATTACGGACAATGTGAGTAAAACTCACTAACTCTTCTCAATTTATATTTCTATATAAATTGTACTTAAATTATTGACTGTTGTGTATTGATTGACTGGACTGTTAAATAGATTTGATTGAAAACGTAGATATAGTTATATATAGAAAACCGTAAATCAAATATGGATTCTGATTATCAGTATATTTCATGTTGGGATGAAATTGATGTATATTATACTGTGTAACATCTGTGGATGCAGGGAGACAGGTTGGAGGAATCCGGCTGGATTCCTCAACAATTATTTTACTGTTTTCATATATTGTGTTATATGATGTGTTATATAATCTGTTCTGGATTATGTGTGTTAGAATGATATTAATCATTGTTATTCGATATTTTAAATATCATAAGAAACCCTGAGTTGTGAAATGGAATATTTCAATGTATATTGAAATAAAGGAATTTTATAAAATCACAGGATTTTATAAAAGGAAATTATTTATAAAACGAACACGGTTTTATAAAAGGAAAGTATTTATAAAACAAATAGAGTTTTATAAGAGGAATATTTATTCAGAAAATAAATAGAATAAAGGAAATATTTATTTAGAAAATAAATAGAATAAAGGAAATATTTATTTAGAAAATAAATAGAATAAAGGAAATATTTGTAACGGTAAATAGAAGTTAAAAATAGGAAATATTTGTAACGGTAAATAGAAGTTAAAAATAGGAAATATTTGTAACGATAAATAGAAGTTATAAATAGGAAATATTTGTAACGGTAAGTAAACGTTATAAAAAGGAAATAGTTGTAACGGAAAACGTAGTTTATCAAAAGAAGTTAGTCAAACGTAGTTTATCAAAAGGGGTTAATCGAATATAGAAATTAAGAAGTGAAGTTAAACAAAAATTAGAAACTAACTAGAGATTAGTAGGTTGAATAGTTTTCTGAGTATCGATCTGATGTTGGTTTCGGCCTTCGGGGTTTATACTTAGAGAATTGTTCTCTTACTAGTTTACAGTTAGGGACTAATAGTTGTGAAATGGTAGTGATGCGTAAATGAGGATTGGAGATGTTTTCCAATGTTGAAAACGTATATTTTCTAATTTTAGAAAATAAGGAAATATGAATATATATATATATATATATGATTGATGATTGGATCGATAATTCCATTTGGAATTAAGATCGTTGTTTGTACACCGACATGTTTTCATTTGATAGTTAAATCACAGACTATCAAGTTTTGACCATTTTACGTTGTTAATATGGAGAGACCGGTTGAATTATTATCCAAAGAACCACTCCGTATTGACATAAGCGTTGTGATCAAATACGATGAAGATAATTGAAGACGGTGTTATGCAAGGGCTGTCCTGTTTACAGAATAGTGCCTTCGGTTTTGTTCAATCCTAGAACGAACGTATATGGACGAATGTCTGACAGAATATTTCCAATGATCGAATGAGTTGGACTGTACAAATATATATGGTGGCCAACGGATTTATTCCCTTCGCATAATATCCAGAATCTATTTGTGCAGATCCAACTAATGATTAACGGATCTGATAATGTGGCATTCAAAGTAATCGTGCTATCAATGAAAGATAGATAAGCGTAGTTTCTAGCCTCACATCCGGTAAATGACAAAAATCGAGCAGGCAACATGGCTAAGTCGGTCGCTCCGAAGTAGGGTGTATAATCACCTATCTAGAGAATATTCATTTGCTTCTTTAATCTATCAATGATGTCTCATATATATATATACGGGAACGGTTGCTGATCCCAACCGTTGGTGATGTACATTCGATACACTCAAGCGAAATGAGCGGTCGGTCATGTGTGGCTGAGTTGCAAGATGTTCTTGTTGAACTCCAGTGTATCGTTCCTAGAGTACACTGATCGGAAGGTGGTTCCATACCTTGTCATAGTTGGAAATCCATTACCCAATACGTGCTTGCGGTTTTGATTGTATACTATATTTGTAGAACGTGAGATGAAAGCGTTTCTGCTAGATGATTATTATAGTGTAGTTGATAGACATTATTATAATATCAAAAGGTTTTGATATAAAGACATTTTGGATTCTCATAAGGGAAAAACCCGTTCCGTTATACGGCGTGGTCTTATGAGATATCGTTGACTTGTTCGAACTGTTTTACTCATACCAGTCCCATGACTGACCCGGAGTTTATTTGTTTGTTTTCCCTAAACTCTTGGGTGCCTAATTTGTACGGGCAGTCAAGTAGTCGGGATTTTACAGATACACTTGGAGAGCTTGGAGCAGGAGGCTTCAAGATTCTATAGCCATTATTATTTCCGCTGTTGTTGTAAGTGTTGTACTCTGAAATGTTATTGTATACATATATTGTTTGTATTTCAAAAGTTATGTTATATTTTATTCGTTCCGCTGCGAGATTCGTGTTACTCTGATGATGATGTTCTTCTTCTTCTATTCTACTAGTTCTATCTTATCTATCCTCACCCTCTATCTTCTTTCTATTAATTTCTTTAATTTTCAGTGCAATTTGGGGTTGGACTTGTGTTATTTAGTCAGCTCAAATTGGACCGGATTTTTGGGTCACTACAGTTGGTATCAGAGCTTAAGTTAAGTGAATTACCTTGGCTCTGTGGCGTAACTCAGTAGAGATGGGATTAGTAATATCCTAGATTGAGTTGAGTGTATATATACGAGTGAACGTATTTGTTATTTGATATAAAATTTTGTTTTATATTGTGGAGCTTTATTGGTTGAGTGTCTTATGAATTCTGGTCGATGGTGGGGCACCACAATATCGATAAGGGTTTCTAAACACTCGAATACAATGGGTCGACACGGTATGTTTTGAAAGCGGGTGAATGAAGTAATTTTACCCGAATTATATTTTGATATAAAAGAATGGTTAAGATTTGAATCATTATAGTATATTGGATGTGTTGGTTGTTATTTAATCAAATGAGATTATAATTGAAATGGTTATATAAATAACCAAGTAGAATTCATATAAGTATAATATATGAGAATTTTAAAATCCTAGGAGATTTTAAATGTGTTTACAAACATTGGAAGGATATTTTGAAATAGTTTCAAAATGGGAAATGTTTAAGAATGGTTTTGAAAATGATATAGTATTGAACTCACTTCGATAAACTGGGAAATAACCCTGATGAGTGTGGCCACATCATCAGTGTCATTTTCGAGTTCTAAGTGACGGATTACTACCAAATGTTTTGTTTTTGAATTGTTGAGGAAAACAAGTTGTTTAGAAAATTCAAAGGTTTTGAATTGGTACAATGGTTTCGAATTAATTTGAAATTTACCCAGGAATTTGAAGTTTGAAATCTAAATTTAACTTATGAAGTTAAATGGATTAAAATAGTGAAAGTGAATAATAAATTAGAATTTAACTTTGACTAAGTTAAATGAAACTGGAATTTGATTAGTGAATAATCTGGAGTGGGATTGAGCTGATGAGTTAAGTGTTGAAATTTTGATATTGGGGTTTGAATGAAATCTGACTTGTATAAGTGAAAGATTGAAAGTATGAATAAACTGATTAGAGTTTGATTGGAATGACATCTATATATGTGAGTTGATCGCAGATGGAAAGGACATAATGATATACCCGACAAAAAGGTACAAGTTTATATTTCATATGAGTTTGGTGATTTATGAGCCGATTTGGCAAGCCGCTTGGCTGTTTGATTTTCTTTTGGGTTGGAGAAAGCCTAGAGAGGCGAGTTGTGGTTTTACCGATAGGGCTATACAAAGGAGGTTATGGCGAAATTTTCCGAAAAGTTTAGGCGTTAGAAAATTTTCAGAATTTTTGAAAATTTTAGTTATTCGAAATAAATTAATATTTTAATCGATATTAATTGGTTCAGTTGAAACTGAAGTTAAAGGGTAAACCGATAAATATTTACCCAGTAGATAGGGTCGTCCTCTACCTTAGCAATTTCGAGGACGAAATTATTTTAAGTGGGGAAGAATGTAATGACCCGCATTTTCAGCGGTATAATAATTAATTTATTTAATTATTTAAAAGGTGAATTAAAGGATTTAATGGTCGTGGAATTAAATAATGGCGAATATTTAATTAAAATAATAAATTAAATAATATATTTAATTCTGAAATAATCAGAATTGGCTGAAATGGTGATATGGTGTGAACTGGGTCATCCCGAAGATTTAATTCAGCTTGGAATTGAATTCTGAATAACGAATATATAGTTTGAACGTATAATTTTATTATAATTAAAATCGAGCTCGAAATGACCCTGCAGTTCGTGATTTGGCGATTCGAACTTCTACTGAATATACAGAAGCCGTTTTAAATCGGATTTCTGTGAAACAAGAAACGTATGGAGCTGGTGGAGTATATCTTTCTAGTGGAAGAGAAAAATCGGGATTTCGTCGTGTAGATTTTGATTTATGTCCAAATCAAATATTCAGAAAAACAATGGTATATTCGTTCGTGGCCATAACGGTTATTCAAATATATTTGAATATCGGTTGTGAATTTAAACAAGGTTCTTTTGGGAAATAGTGATAATTTAATTTTTAGAATTTTATGGTAATTTTTAATTAATTTAATAAGCAACTTTTTATTTGGAGTATTTGGCACCCTGTATCGACATTTTGGGGTTTCACAATATGAGTTCATCTACCGGTATTATTACATTTTTGGGACCAGGGCACATCACTCATTTCAATGGTATTTTTGTTTCTGTTCATAACAGTCCCTACGTGAACAGAATATTTCATAGTACGGTACACTATGTTTTTAACTTAAAACAAACTGAACTGAATGGTTAACTGGTCAAACGAACTCGAAATTCAACGAAACAAGTTTCATACGAAACCTTAGGAAGAGGTCTAGTGAAACGTCAAGGCCTCATATTTTTAAGATTTTTTCTGTAATTTTAAGAAATTAATGCTCGGTGTTTTTCATCGATATTTTCTAAGAGATTTTCGCAAATGGTGTCGGAATTCGACGAAACCTGTCTCATTGGATCCGGAATATTTTTCTATGCTAGGATTAGCTTAGTTTGGCAAAAACAGAGATCATATGAACCGCTTTTAAGGTGGTACTTCACGGCTAAGTTATAATATAATTAAATAAAATAAATGGCCTAAATTCTCAAACCTCTATAAATACCCAACGATGCAGCAAACCCTAAATCATTCTCCTACGAGGTCAACTAAACTTCCGCCTCCACCCTAGAATAAGAACGAACAACAAACTCCAAAATTTCTTCCTCTTTTTCTCTAAATCCTTTCACCACTTCTCAAATTGTTCAACATCAATGGAACAGCTCGGCGAGCTCTTTGTGCGGACCGGTTGTGACCAATTGTTGGTCATCGCGGTGACTAGAAGTAGTCCCAAAGAGGGCACCGAGTTCATTGAGTTTCTGAGCGGTGTCAGGGCCGGGATCCGTCTTCGAAGTGGTTTGTTCAGATCGGATTCATTTCTTTGTAGTGATGAAAGAAGAATAGTGGTATATTATTGGATAGGTTAGTTTGGATTTTCTGGGATTTAAAGGAGTCGATGGGTGTTGGGTGTCACGGCTTTTGAGCCGAGAACCAAACTGCAGTGGTGATGTCGGGTTTGGCTAAATGGTAGTTTAGGGATGCACATTTTTACAGGGAGTATTTAGGTGATTTCATTTGTTTAGGTAAATGAAGGAAGGAGGGAGTGCGAGAAGTATGAATGCTGGGCATTTTCTTTTTACTGTACGTGTTGAGAAAGGGGCGCGCAAGTGTGAACCTGGGAGATGGAGATGGTAGCAATTGTGGTGAGGATGACAGATGCGAGAGGTGAATAACTTGGGAATTTTCTTGTGTAGCAGATCGGGGATGGAAGTTTTGAAGTGGACGTTGGGCTTTGTTTTGAAATGATTAAGCCCCTGCATTAAAGAAATGGGGGAAGCCCAGTTACGAAAAGCATGGACTGATTTATGGAAGACAATGGAAAGTATGGACTGATTTGTGGGAGAGTGGTTACTGTAGTGGTGCAGTAGAGAGCGGATAAGGTGGGGTTGAAGTTTTTGTTTTGCCTGTAATGTTTTCGAAACTGTTGTGGGAAGAATTGGAGTGAAGAGTTTTGAATGTTTAAGTTGATTTTAAACGATGAGGTAAAGGAGGTTTTTGCGTTTGAAATTATTGAAAATGGCGGAGTGAGAATTACTGAAGCACGACAGATGTTTGGAGAAGAAGCACAAATCGGGTCCGGTTATGGTAGGAGGAAGATGGGCCAGAATAAAGACAAAACCAGACCGACATCATCGTATGGACCTAAGCTACAACATGGAATGGGTTCAGAATGAATGTGGAGCTCGTAACAATTTATCGAAATAAATTGCCTGATCTGAACCATCGACCGTAAATCGTTATTTAACGATTACGGACAATGTGAGTAAAACTCACTAACTCTTCTCAATTTATTTTTCTATATAAATTGTACTTAAATCATTGATTGTTGTGTATTGATTGACTGGACTGTTAAATAGATTTGATTGAAAACGTAGATATAGTTATATATAGAAAACCGTAAATCAGATATGGATTCTGATTATCAGTATATTTCATGTTGGGATGAAATTGATGTATATTATAATGTGTAACATCTGTGGATGCAGGGAGACAGGTTGGAGGAATCCGACTGGATTCCTCAACAATTATTTTACTGTTTTCATATATTGTGTTATATGATGTGTTATATAATCTGTTCTGGATTATGTGAGTTAGAATGATATTAATCATTGTTATTCAATATTTTAAATATCATAAGAAACCCTGAGTTGTGAAATGGAATATTTCAATGTATATTGAAATAAAGGAATTTTATAAAATCACAGGATTTTATAAAAGGAAATTATTTATAAAACGAACACGGTTTTATAAAAGGAAAGTATTTATAAAACAAATAGAGTTTTATAAAAGGAATATTTATTTAGAAAATAAATAGAATAAAGGAAATATTTATTTAGAAAATAAATAGAATAAAGGAAATATTTATTTAGAAAATAAATAGAATAAAGGAAATATTTATTTAGAAAATAAATAGAATAAAGGAAATATTTGTAACGGTAAATAGAAGTTAAAAATAGGAAATATTTGTAACGGTAAATAGAAGTTAATAATAGGAAATATTTGTAACGATAAATAGAAGTTATAAATAGGAAATATTTGTAACGGTAAGTAAACGTTATAAAAAGGAAATACTTGTAACGGAAAACGTAGTTTATCAAAAGAAGTTAGTCAAACGTAGTTTATCAAAAGGGGTTAATCGAATATAGAAATTAAGAAGTGAAGTTAAACAAAAATTAGAAACTAACTAGAGATTAGTAGGTTGAATAGTTTTCTGAGTATCGATCTGATGTTGGTTTCGGCCTTCGGGGTTTATACTTAGAGAATTGTTCTCTTACTAGTTTACAGTTAGGGACTAATAGTTGTGAAATGGTAGTGATGCGTAAATGAGGATTGGAGATGTTTTCCAATGTTGAAAACGTATATTTTCTAATTTTAGAAAATAAGGAAATATGAATATATATATATATATGATTGATGATTGGATCGATAATTCCATTTGGAATTAAGATCGTTGTTTGTACACCGACATGTTTTCATTTGATAGTTAAATCACAGACTATCAAGTTTTGACCATTTTACGTTGTTAATATAGAGAGACCGGTTGGATTATTATCCAAAGAACCACTCCGTATTGACATAAGCGTTGTGATCAAATACGATGAAGATAATTGAAGACGGTGTTATGCAAGGGTTGTCCTGTTTACAGAATAGTGCCTTCGATTTCGTTCAATCCTAGAACGAACGTATATGGACGAATGTCTGACAGAATATTTCCAATGATCGAATGAGTTGGACTGTACAAATATATATGGTGGCCAACGGATTTATTCCCTTCGCATAATATCCAGAATCTATTTGTGCAGATCCAACTAATGATTAACGGATCTGATAATGTGGCATTCAAAGTAATCGTGTTATCAATGAAAGATAGATAAGCGTAGTTTCTAGCCTCACATCCGGTAAATGACAAAAATCGGGCAGGCAGCATGGCTAAGTCGGTCGCTCCGAAGTAGGGTGTATAATCACCTATCTAGAGAATATTCATTTGCTTCTTTAATCTATCAATGATGTCTCATATATATATATACGGGAACGGTTGCTGATCCCAACCGTTGGTGATGTACATTCGATACACTCAAGCGAAATGAGCGGTCGGTCATGTGTGGCTGAGTTGCAAGATGTTCTTGTTGAACTCCAGTGTATCGTTCCTAGAGTACACTGATCGGAAGGTGGTTCCATACCTTGTCATAGTTGGAAATCCATTACTCAATACGTGCTTGCGGTTTTGATTGTATACTATATTTGTAGAACGTGAGATGAAAGCGTTTCTGCTAGATGATTATTATAGTGTAGTTGATAGACATTATTATAATATCAAAAGGTTTTGATATAAAGACATTTTGGATTCTCATAAGGGAAAAACCCGTTCCGTTATACGGCGTGGTCTTATGAGATATCGTTGACTTGTTCGAACTGTTTTACTCATACCAGTCCCATGACTGACCCGGAGTTTATTTGTTTGTTTTCCCTAAACTCTTGGGTGCCTAATTTGTACGGGCAGTCAAGTAGTCGGGATTTTACAGATACACTTGGAGAGCTTGGAGCAGGAGGCTTCAAGATTCTATAGCCATTATTATTTCCGCTGTTGTTGTAAGTGTTGTACTCTGAAATGTTATTGTATACATATACTGTTTGTATTTCAAAAGTTATGTTATATTTTATTCGTTCCGCTGCGAGATTCGTGTTACTCTGATGATGATGTTCTTCTTCTTCTATTCTACTAGTTCTATCTTATCTATCCTTACCCTCTATCTTCTTTCTATTAATTTCTTGAATTTTCAGTGCAATTTGGGGTTGGACTTGTGTTATTTAGTCAGCTCAAATTGGACCGGATTTTTGGGTCACTACAATTGGGGTGCCCTTAGCACCACACTACCAGAACTTCAGTTTAGTAGCAACACCCTTCCAGTCTGCAAATCTAAATTTCCTACAAGATAACTTGAGAAGTTCAATTGAAGGTCAAGAGTTAAATAAGCTAATAAATTCATTTTCCATGGCTTTGAATTTTCATCAGATGGAAATACAAAATTTTCCTTACACTGTTTAGAAGGACAATTTCGTATGTGTTGTCGCAATATTTCCATGTTATGAACTGTAACTCGCTCTAGGTATATGAACACCTGAGCCATCAATATTGGAATAGTAGCATAGAAACACAAAATATGTCAACCGACTATAAGAGCAAATCAGATGATTCAAACTGAAACGTGACTAACTTCAACTTAATCTACATGCTTAACTTTCTAAGATGCAATAGTAAATTAGGAAATAAATCGTAGCTAGTATGATTGAAACTAATTTTTGTACTGAGCGCTGGTGATTATATTGAACAATAAGAATGATTACACTACAACAAAACTGGGCTTTCATAGCGTTTGAAAAACGCTATTATAGCCTAACATAGCGTTTCAGATAACGGCATGTAACGACATGCTATGTTAGGCTTCTACTTTAAATAGCAGAAATTAAAACGCTATGAAAAATGGATTTTGTATAGCATTTTTATTTGCTATCAAACGGAAACGCTATAGAATATACTACCCGATACGAATTTCTATAGCATTTTCATATATGTTTCTATAGTTTCAATTGCATATTTTATAGTGTTTATTGTGGTACTTCCATAGCATTTGTCTACATATTGTTAGCATTCTGTTTTTATAGCATTTATTATTTAATAGCGTTTATGAAACACTATTGTCTATATTATCAAATTATAGATTTTATTTATCGTCATTGCAGCTTTTCTCGTACTGATACACACACATATCTAAACATTCCTTATTTGCATATAAGTAAAATAAATCTTCACAAATAAAATATATATAAATTAAAGCTCAATATTTCATACATACCATTCAAACAACTCGGTATTTCATATATATTGTTTTATTAACTTTTCTGTATATACACATAATATGTCAAATATTTTTGCACCAACTGGTTACTTACTAAATAGACAAACAATAGATCTAATCTTGCTATGCTTTTAATACTTCCTCCTTAATGCCAACGGTTGTGATCCTGATAATATCAAATAAACAATCAAAGTATTAGTAACTATTATATCATATATGTTATATCATATATTGACAAAGTAAAAAAAACAAAGAAAAAATGCAGCTAGTACAAAAAATATAATGCACTTATGTAAGGAATTACTGCTATTGTGCATTCGAACAAACATCAAATTTCTTAATAAATATAAGGCACATGGAATTGCCGTCAGTTTTTTAAAATATTTATGCAGATACATACACATCCCGCAAAATGTTGATGCAACTTATAACGTGAACATAACTCATACTTACGAAGGAACTAAACATTCTTCTATCTCTCATAAATGTTTTACATGCTACTGCAGATTTATGCACATTGGAATGGAAACTCGCAGCATACGACTGGTACCAACTATGGTTACCTTCAAAATAGCAGCTTCAGCGTAGATGGCACAAAATTAACATGACTTCTACTTGCTTAACTAGTGACTAAAACAACTAGAACTAAAAGCAGAACTAAGCAACTTCAGCAAACGCAACTTCAACTCAGGGTTCAATATGGAAGGCAAATCTCAGCATGAATCACACTTCTAGACACGTCAAGGTTGACCTGCCTTTTTTCCACATGCATATTAAGTGATCATATGGAAAGTCAATAGTAAACATACAACTGGAATACGTAAAAAAAAGGGTAAACTGAAACATGCAATCATTGAAAGTAATTAGCTAGAAATTATGACCACTAAATCTTACCTTTAAGGCTTTAAGTAGCATTACCAATTACACATGTAGAAAATAAAGTTGCCTTCCTAATCCACTACAACAAAACCTACTTTTGACGGCAACCATTTTTAGCGTTGGAACACACATGCAGTAGTCGCTCCGTCCGTTTACGTTGAAACGCTAAGAAACATCGGGTCTAATTTTTGGCGCTAAGGTCACCAATTATTTTGCTTTTCCCTCGTTTATTTTCCCCATGTCCTAAAAAAACCAATTCACTTCAGCCGCCTTCCTCCTATCTTTCCCCTTTGCTTCTTCGTTTATTTCCAGTATCAACCTTCGATTCCTTCATCCTCCTCCTTCTTTCTGGTGTATCTCCCATCATCCGCCGTCGATCTGTCACTCACAGGTATATTGTCGATAATCGTATTTTTTCAATTAGTTTTAATATGTGTGTTTCGATTTTACCCTTATTGATTCACTATTTTCAATTTTCGATTTTCAATTTCACCATAATATTAGCATGCGCTGGATAAGGGTTCGTCTGGATTATATCTAAGTCGTGGTTCTGTTGTTTAATTTTCAATTTCACCCTAATTTTTTTCGGTACAGTAATTAATCTGTTTTAGCATTAGAGACAATTTCTCAGTCAGTGTTAAATAATATTTGTCAGCTAACAAAGCAGTTAGAGTATGTGGTATGAATCAATGTGAGGTCATTGTTATTTATTTGTTTTTGTTTCTTTAATTACAGGATCAGTAGTTCGTGGAAGTAATCATTCTGAACTTGATAAGAAAGGGTATTTGGAGGCACTTCACTGAAGGTATACACATATGTACCATATAAATTTTCTTATATGATAATAGAAAGCCACTTTTTCTTTATATGATCCCGTGTTTCTCTTAATCTTGCATGCTATCATTGGGAATGACATGGACACCTACCCTTTATGAGTGAATTGTAGCGACAATGGCTCAAAAGAGACAGTTGATACACTTTGAAACATGGCATCCATTCTAAATGGCATGCACCGACTGTCGTAAAAATGTCATGGTTATTTTGGTTGTATTAATGGTAAATCGTGCTTGAATAAAATGGGTGGGAAGAAAATGGTTCAACGATTGAAAAATGAGTGAAGGACTAGAATATGGTATAAGGAAGAATGTTGGCTTGGTCAAGATTATTATTTTCAATTATAGCATAAATAAGCACATTTCATGGTGTTGTATAGGGTAATGGTTGAAGTGGACATACAATAAAATATCCAGTACTCAATTGTGATTCTCAGCCTTAAGTAAACCATCAGGATCCTTTTGTACTCAACCCAAAATGTGTTCCCCCATAAGCAGTACGTTTTGTGTGTGCACATATATATCATGTTTTGTGGTTTACAAGTAAAACATAGAAATTTCAAATTAACTTTGACTTGGAAAAGGCAAGGAATTTCAGCAGTGATATTGGCACAACATGTGCAGTGAAGGTATTAAACTATTGGACGTCAACTGAAACAAAAAAAATGAATACTAGTGAGATATTTGATGAATCCTTTTCACAGTTATCAATTCTCAACAATATATCTGTGTCTGCATTAAAATACAATGGAGTAATGTGCTATTTTTCCACTCTTTTAGTATTAGCTGACGACTTTCGATATATATGATCATGTGACTAATAAGAATGAGTTATATATTTGATGGCTTTGAATTTGACAATATTAATGTAATCCATTGGCCGTAAATGTTGATGTATATACATGTAAACAAATCCTTAAACTAAGTAGTTGTAGGATTGTAGCGATGCTTAGTTATTTTATTACTTTTCAATATGTTCTACCACTATTAATAATTTTGGTACTATTAATTATTTAATATTGGTTCACCTACAATAAAACTTTTCCTATTGTTAATATAGATAATCATTTGATAAGAGTCAAAATATGGGCTTTTAGAGTATAATTAGGCAATTACGGCAACAATGACAACAAATACAATTTTAAAATGCAAGTATGTATTAATTACTACGTATATTGAATTGTAACTATTTTTCTATTCAACAAAGAGAGCTAGTCGCTATTATAGAAAGTTTAAAAAAAAATTGTTCTCTTTCATGAAGAAATTGTAAGGGAATTCTTTAATTTTCACTGAGATGCATAATGTTGCTTACGTAAGTTTTCAGTTAAGGGGTCTGCATCCAATTTGTATCAGAGGTCTTTACGATACGTCTTGTGGAATTTCTACCTTATTAGACTGCTTCAATCTCGTCTTATTCCAGTGTTTTAATCTGCTTTTAATTTCCTTGGGAATCTTGTTGAATGGATAACGTTGGTTTTCCTTTTCGGTGGTGGTTTCACAGAGCTTTTATTGCCTATTTTGCTGCTATTCTGTGTTTTTTATTCGGGTGATGTTGTGGATATGCAGAAGTTTAAGTCAGAGATCATGTTGATGTTGGATCATGAGGGTTTGTGTCACACGGTGATAGTGTTAAGGATCTATACTGTGTTGCTCTCACTACAAATCAGCGTCAAGCTAGTTTTGTTGATGGGAACGCAATTTTTGTTTTTTGTTTTTTCTGAGGTTTCCTTTTCATCTTGGTCGACCTCTTTTGTTGTCTGTACTTCCGTAAGGGTCGGTTCTCCTTTATATTGTTGTTTGCAGCTAGTCACATTTGGTTTTGTGCTTGGTGTCTATATGTATTTCTGGTTGATTGCCCTTGGTGTTATTTTTTTTTTACTCCTATCTCTTGATTTCTTTTCACCCCTTTCTGATTTTCAGCTAACACCACATTAGTTTACCCACCCAATGGTTACAACTTACAACCTTCATCAAATTTACTTCGATAATCCTTGAACAAACTCCAATGATTCATACATCCAAATGTTTTGTCTTCTAATTCTGTTCTGCAAGAGCAACGAGAGTACGTAGTGGAATGGTCACTACAATTTGATAGGAGATAGCTAGCCTTTTTGTCTCTCCTTTTTCCATTGAGTTAATTTCAACCTGAACTTGGGTTACTTGTCCAGATTTTTCTTTATTTATTCATATTTAATTTATAATTCAGTGCTGTTCAGCCATGAATTTAATTAAAAAAAGTTACTGAAAACCAAAAAAATGTTAAAAAAATGTTACACATTGACATAGCTGTGGATTTTTTACCTGTTACTATTAATATAGGTAATCGGCCATCTAATTTCATTATGCAGAGAATATAGCAGGTATCTGATATTTGTATAACCTTCTTGACGCTTGTACAACTATGGATAAAGTCGACGCCTACAAGCAACTTCAATTTATTACTTTAATGCATAATATAAGTTATCTTTGATGATGTATGAGGCCATCTACATCGTTTTCCTACTAGATATCAATCAAAAAGCAATAATGGACCACTTGGGTAGAAATTAAATCAAATAGTGTAGAAGGCCTACAGGCTAGTAATGGCACTTTGTGCAAGCCAATGCCACATCTCCACTTACCATGAGATATCAATTTCTCTTCTAACCCGGACTTTGGTTTACACTATTCAGCACATAGAATTTCACAATATACCAAGTAAATACCTTATCAAACATGTTTATTGTATAAAGTTTTGTTGTTGGCAGCAGTTCTAATATTTTTCGGAGTGATATTGTTCAGGAAAATTGGGTTGATCGGACTGTTTTCTCTTTTGTTCTTTTAATTGATAAGGATGCATATTTAGTTCATAAAACCTTTAAATTAATAAACTAGCAAACAGTCCATATATTATCCATATTTTAATTTATTGTTTCAAGCCTTATGCGCTCAGTTTTGGAAAAAGATGCATGATTTGAGTTGAAAGGATTAAACTGATTGGAAGTATGGCAGGCCAATCTACCATCAGTTCATAAATATAATCAGCAGTGTTATTGTGCAATCACTTATTTCATGTACATCAGTTTCAGTTTGAATGCATAATGCCAAATTTGAAATTCTTTGATTTTTTGCATTACAGGATAGACGACGTTGATGATAGACGACGTTGATGGAAAGCATTATCGCAATTAATTATCGTTCGAAGTTATCCTTGCTGCTAAGACCACATTTTGGTTTGTTAGAATGTGAACTTCTATTTTTTGGTTGCTACTACTTGTGTATGTTTGATATAACGGTACTATTTTATGAATTATTGTGGACCAATTGTGTATGTTTGACGTAAGAATATTTCATATTTTGATTATAGAATTCTACTTGTTGGTTATGAATCATGTGGTCAATATAAAATGTGTTGATAATATGATGTATTGACTGAAATATGGTACTGATATAATATGTACGTTTGAAACTGTATAAGCTTTGAGATATATGTTGGATATTTTACAGCGTTTTAGAAGGGCCATTGAAATTTTTCTTGGCGTTTAGATAACGGCGGTTATAAAACGCAGTAAATAGTTTTTTTAAAAATTGATGTACAAACAGTTACAGCAGTTTATAAATGCTGTAAAGAAATATTACAGCGGAAAATAAAATTTGTAACATCTTTTCATAGGAAGTTTAAAACGCTAAGGAATGATTTTTATGACACCAAGAAAACGCTGAGAATAAATTTTAACAAAATTAGCCTAACCGCCATGAAATGTATTAACAGCACGTACAGAACGCTGTTAAATATTACTTTTTATGGCGTTTTTTTACTGATGTAGTATTGTTCTGACTTTTAACTGCATGTTGATACACAACTTTCATAAAAACGCTGTTAATACTTTTTATGGCATTTCTGACACGCTGTAAAAAGTCCTTATTGTTGTTGTGATCCCAACTTCCCACACCTAGTTAACCACTATTTGCATTTTGCATTAATAATATTAGTAAATATTGAATAATATTAGTAACAATCATATAAGGCACTATAAATGCAGGAAATTATAAAGAAAAAACAACATGATTACGCACAGAACACCCCCAAACAGTTGTCTCACAATCTCATCATCATCTATGTGTTTCCTGATAACTCAGTAGCAAAAAAAAAATTCAAACTTCAACTTGTAAAACGTGCAAATCATAAGCTGCCATTAAATTTTGCACTCCATCTGACCATGCAATTTACCTACTATGATAAGCATGATACCAGCAGCTCTTGGGTAGGCTATTGCTTGGCAGTTAGAACACAATAATTTTCTGTTAGAGCAAAACAATCAGTCATGCTTCCATTTAAAGCTTTAAACTGGAAAAAATAAAAATTATTTTACCTTTTAATTTATGTACCAAACCGATGAACCATCGATAGCAACCTCTTTATCGATCTCCTTCCCATTGTTGTTATTGACCATGTTTAAGCTAACATTAATTACAGAAAACATATGGCTGCCGCCATTGGTGGGCAAGCTGTAACACCCAGTATTTCAACAACAATAAAGAGGATAAATTAAAGAATAATTAATTTAATATTAAGAATTAAGGGAAACGGACTACGTCATTGCGTCCATCTCGGAAATTCTGGTCAAGATAGACACTTGATTTGCATAAAACGAATAACGTATGAAGAAGTTATGAACGATAGAAGTTTGACGATTAAAACAGGGATAAATGGCACACTTGACAAGTGCACCAAGGCATTTTTACACTGGCGCACCTGCCAAGTACGCCCATAGTAGTTTTTGGGCTTTCGGACTGTAATAACCCGGAAATCCGAACCAATTAAAAAATTTATTTTGGAAATTTTAATGAATTTTGAGCATTTAAAATGAATTATTTTAAATAATAAAAACGAGAAATTTATTTTTGATAGAATTAGAACGTATATATTTATTTGAATCGTCGTTAGAATATAAATATTTTATTTTAAATATAAAAGGAATTGGAAATGGCGCAGTAGTTTGTAAATTCGATTTCAAATTTCAAATGAATGTACAGGATTCAAAATAAACCGGATTTTAGCAAAACCGAAAATATTAGAATCTATTTGAGAATATCTTTCCAACGAATCCCAAAAATTGAAATTTCATAGCGGGAATAAAAAGTTATGCCCATATGAAAATTCAGAATAGTCGCTATGGAATTCAGGCCCTTAAAAATGGAAATTTTGCAAACGACCTCTGTTTTCGACGAAACCACTTTTGTTGGATCTAAGATGTCTAGTTATTGGTAGATTCCAAAATTCATAATTTTCTGAATCAATATGTGAGCGTGGCACGGGAAAACACGTTTTGACAGTTTCAATCAATTTCGATCTAGCAGAAAATGGTCATTTTTCAAACGGTCTCAGAATTTGACGAAATTTGTTTTGTTAGGACTGTATCGTCAATACGAAGCTAGAAAATATTTTTCGAGAATTTTTAGAGTCTGTATGTGGCCTCGGTAAATTGAAATGTACGTTAAAAATTGAATATACTGATTTATATTTTAATTTTGATGAAAACAGATCGAAACGGCCGAACTGGCTTACGATACATAACCCATTGTGTTCAGAATGGAGGTAATTAGCTAGAGGCAACTGTCGTTGCGTTTCGTTCTGGGATCGGATGTGAAATCAATTTTTATTGAATAAAATAATAAATAAATTAAATTATAAATCCCCCCTCCTTCTATACTCTCTCCCTCACTACCCTCTCCCGTCAGTTATCGAATAAAAAAAAACAAAAAACAAAATTGCGTTCAACCTCCTCCGCCACCGAAGGACGTCGCGCGCCTCCCTGTGTCAGTCGCCGGGGCTGATCTCTGATCCCCCTCCTCTCCTCCTCAGGCACCACCACCTCTTCCCCTTTTTCCCCTTTCTACCTCAAAAAAAACCGAACCGGACCTCCCATTTAAACCCTAGCCGCCGCACCTCAGGCGAAGACCGCCCTCCTCCCTCCACTGACCAGAAAACCGCACACCCCTCGCTTGATCGATTCCCCTCTCCGTTGAAGACGCTCAGCACCCCTTTTTCTTCAAGCGAAGTAAGCATTTTAAATTCAATTTTTGAAGTGATGAAGATATGATTTTTACTTAAGTAAAGATTTAATTTTTATTTACATAAAGTTATAATTTTTTATTATAAAAAGGCTTGACTTTTTATATGAGGAAGGAATGATTTTATATATATATAAATATAATTTTTATATGATGTAGAGAATAAAAATATAATTTTTATATGATGTAGAGAATAAAAATATAATTTTTATATGATGTAGAGGATAAAAATATAATTTTTATATGATGTAATGAAATAAAAATACGATTTTTATCTATGTGAAGAAATGATAAAAATATGATTTTTATCTAGGTGGAGTTGAACTAAAAATATAATCTTCACATATATATAGTAGTGTTTTAAAAATATGATTTTTATATAATAGAGAATATAAAAATGTGATTTTTATATATGTAGCGAACACAGACGACGAAAGTGACAAAAGGCGAGCATGGCGAAGATTTCCTACATACGAAGAGTCGCGGAGTTGGGTTTAGCTCTTGGTGAGAACTTCTCACTTTTAATTTGTTTTCTAGTTGAAATATGTACTAGGATGTAGACGGTGCTTAGCAGCACCCGACACCCGTTGTCCACAGACCATGAACGACTTGTTTGTTTGTTGTTTGTGGTGTGAATATTGATTGTGTGATGTGGAATGGAAATAAATATTTTATAGTTAAAAATATAATTTTTAACGTGTATATTAAATAAATATTTAAAAACAAATCAGACGATTTGTTTATGTACACGCATTCGACCGATATTGATTGGGACGTTAAATTTTACACATCGCCCAACTGCACAAATAAAATTCATTATTTGTTGATTGAAACCCCACACGGGTATTGGGATGATATTGGACATACACTAATCCCAATAATTAGATGTATGTCAATCGATTTGTTGACAGACTGTATATTATATTTAATGTTTATACAGTGTAGAATGCACTCTGGATGATGGATTGCTGTTTTCATTGTTGTTATACACATTTGTTGTGTGAAATCCATATCATCAAATTATATGGTAATTGACTGTGTCTGATTCCAGTTCATAAAAAATGAATATTTTAAAATAATGAATATTTTCAAATAATATTTAGTAAAAAGATCAAAATTTGATATTGATGTCTGATTTGGGATGGACACGAATATATTTCAATATATAAAGCCGTGTTGATTAGATTAACGCCATTTTGACGTGAACGATATTTATATCGATTTTATTCGTTTTTATAATGAATAACGAAAAGAAATTGATTTCAAAATCTAATGTTTTGAAAATATTATCATTTATATATTAATGGTAAGGAATACTCAATTTTGATTTAAAATTGAATATGAAGTTGAAATGGTTTTGAAAACAAATTTAAAACGATTTATAAAATACGTTTTAAAAGGAAATCGACGAAATATATATATAATGGCCTAAATAGAACGCGCCGCGCAGCGGCAGTTCGGGAATTTCGACCTTTGACTTCGAATGGACATTACGAGAGATCCGACCGTCGGATTCTCGTAAAACTAGAACCGTTGGGTTCGTATCGAAAAGAGCTTTCTAACGAATATTGGAGAGTTGAAATCTAACAGTTGGATTTAGAATTATGTCCAAATCAAATTTGGAAAAGGTCGCTGTAAGTGCAGTTCGATGGCCGTTTATGGAAATCGACTATACGAGCCTTGATAAAATAATTAAAAATAGTAATAATTTTTGTAGAATCATAAGAAGTGATTTGGAAATAAATGGGATGAAAAATTCCATATTTGAAAAGATAAAAATAGTTTTTTATCGAAATGAACTAGTTTTGAATTAGAATTATAATCCATTTATTTTTGAAATAAATAAATTGGATTTGAAAGGGTTTTAAAGGTAACCAGAATTTCCAATAATTGAATTGGAACGGATTTGAATCGAAATTGTCTTTGGAATGTTTCGATGTTGGATTTCGTGATTATACAGATATTGTTATGGAAATTTGAAAGATATATTTATATCGTTATTTCCAATACGATATTTGTTGGTCGTAGAATTTGATATTGAATATAAGCCGATATATTTTCTATTCAGAGCCATGTATTTAATATCAAATGGGATTTGGGTTTGTCGTGAATTGTGTCTTCATTAACACTGTTCTTAAACCCAGTTGAGAAAAAGATTAAATCTTTTTGTTTAGATTTAATGAAGTATACCAATTAAATGGTATTCAATTGGAATTGAATTTGAATTTGAATTGATTTTTGGGTTTATCGTGAACGATGTTTTAAATAACACTTGTTCTTTAACCCGATGATTAATGGAATGTGAATTGGTTTTATCGTGAACTATGTTTTAACATCCGTTCTTTAACCCGAGTTACAGTGAAATGTGAATTGGAATTTATAAATCTTTTGTAAAGATTTAAAGGATATTTTCCAAAGTAAAGTTTTCCAATTTAATAAAATAAATTGGAATGGAATGGAATTTGATTTGGTAAGAATCGAAGTGAATTTCTGTGGAGGAAGACTGCTAATATATCTAGAATTTAAAAAGCGTTGTCGTTATTCCATTTATATTATTAGTCGGATATGGAAGTTCATATCGATTATATATATTGATTTGTTTTCCGTGAAGATTCCATCGTTAATGGAATGTGATTTTGGGTTGTCGTGGATGGTATCTTTAATAATATTGTTCTTAGACCCAAAGGAGTTAAGAAAATCAGAAACTAACTGGGGATTAGTTAAGTTGAATGGTTTCTTGGGTATTGATCTGATGTTGGTTTCGGCCTTCGGGGTTAATACTTAGGGAATTGTTCACTTGCTAATTTACGGTTAAAGGCTGATGGAATGGAATATGATTTTGGGTTTATAGTGAACCGTGTTTTAAATGACATTGGTTCTTTAACCCAGTTAAAGACAGGATATGATTTCCCAAGTTAAACAATCATTAATATTGATTTTTGGGAAGATTAAAACCAAGTGGAGTTTTAAAGAATCTTTAATTAGATTGAAATGATCGAGAATGGAGTATCACCAGTTTTGCTCCAGGCGATAGTTAAAATATTTAATTAGATTTGAACGTGAAATGGTAATTGAATTTACCGATAACACCGTGGTGTTAGATATGAAGTATTACCAGTTTTACTTCATGGGCTGAATAGGTTGGGATTGGGAAATTAAAACAAGTGATTACTTCAGTAAGGTTCGCTAATCCCGACTAGTTTGGATAAACCATAATTTGGTTAGAATTGATATTCAAAAGAAGATTAAAGAATAAATTTAAAGAATTTATCTTTGATAAAATTAATGGGAACCTTTCCCAAAGTATAAGAATATTTTGAATTGGAATGAGGCGTATGTTGTGTCTGTGTAACACTTGTTGATTATATACGCGAGTTATTCAGAAAGACCGGGTTTATCCCATTCTGAATAACTGATTCGACGATGTGTCGAGGATGAAGACGGTGGTCGAAGACCGGAGGTCTTCACATCGTTTGGATAATTACTGATGATCTTGATTGGCCTGTACACCCAAGAGGAGGGAATCAGTTGGTGATTGTCCAGACGTACTTGGAGATCGATGGATATGCGAGGTACAAGATGCCTCCGGTTTCGTTCAGACCCAGAACGGACTTGTAAATGGACTGTGTGTCTGACATTGGATATCATTCTGTGTGATTGATGGATATCGGTTGCATGGAGTGGTTAGCCTCTGTGGCATGCTAAGATGCAAATGATCAATGCTTTTTGTTTAAAAGCAAAGTCTTGTGGTTGATGATCAAAGCACCACCTGTGTGGCATAGCTTTGTGTAGCGTTAATTCGCGAGCCTCACACCCCGGTTGTGAACCAGAAACGGGAGAGGACCTTAGGGAGGACATGTGTTTCCTTCTAGCTAGGGTGGTGTCAGTGACCTACCAGCCCTGACATTTATATTATTTTCACCTGTGTGGTTGTTGGATTGCGAGGCGCCTCAAATATATTGGTGACTATGTGGAGCCGATGGAGTCATTTGGCTCATTTACGCCCCAAAATGCGGGGAAACGTAGTGTTCAGGCATTTTAATCCACATCGGTGGACCGGCCCTGACGATCCAAGGGCCCACCTGAGTCTGGGTCCTGAGGCTCGGGCTAGACAGTCTCAAAGCGGTGAGGACGATCCCTTGCTTCGGTTCACAAATGGAAAACCCAACTTCCAATACGTGACTTTGCGGTTTTGATTGTAGAGCCTAGTATGGCGACAAAGTGGTATGGGGCACTTATGCCGTCTATGATTGATACTTATGATTGAAATTGTTTTGACACTATACACTTAAAGTAATAATAAAAGATAAAATTTAGCGTATCAAGCATTCTTTGGCTAATATAAGGTAAAACCCTATCCTCCAGCTTGTGTTGCATTGTGTGATGGGACTTGAGTCTTATAATAGCTTCATTGTTCTTTATTTAGCATTGCGCTGTTGTTTTATGCACTGGTATTCTTGGGAGGAAACCCGTTCCGTGTTATACGGCGTGGTCTCTTGATTTACTTAACTTTAAAATAAAGATTAATAACTGTTTTAGTTCTCACACCAGTCACATGACTGACCTGGAGTTTATTGTTTTAACCTAAACTCTGGGTGCCCTTATTTTCAACACGGGCAACTAGTAGTTTTGGTTTTGCAGATTTATATTCACAGGATCCTGGTTTACAGCTGGAATGATATCCAGAAAGCTTTGTATTCTTATATCTCCTTCAGTTGTCTTTTGTATTATTTTCCGCTGCTATGTAATGAATTGAAATCTCTGATATTTTATGATGTGTAATATTGATCATACTCTGTGTATTCTTGTATTCTGATGGAATTGTTGTAATAAGCAATGAAATGTTCTTCTGTTTGTGTCCTGATTTGGCTTATTCTCAACTCAATCCGGGCTTTCCTTCACGGGGAAGTTCGGGTCGTGACAGTTTGGTATCAGAGCTTTGGTTTACAAAGCTCGAGAACAAGACACATTAGAACCATACGAAAGAATTCATTAGAGATTGGATTAGTAATATCCAATGGGAATGACACGTTAGAGATGGGATCAGTAGTATCCTAGAACGAGTGTGAAGAGTATATTTTTAAAATGAAAACAATTTTTGTTTTGAAAATTTAAATCAATTATTCGTATTTGATTATTTATTTTATATTGAATTTGGACAATCAAGTATATAAAGACTTTGCGTATACGTCTGATCCGCGTGTATTTGAAGTTTTAATATACTGGATAGATATGGAGTCACACTCTAGTCGCCCGGAGATGGTACTGATAATTGTCATGACATCATCAGTATTTATGTTCGAGTTTCGAAGGTGTGATATTTATATATTTCCAATTGACTGGTGTGAGAACCAAAACTAGATAGGGTCTATTGTTGTGAATTGGCATCAAAAAACTAATTTTTGGACTATGTATCAAAATTAAGTATTTGAAAAGCTAATCAACTAATTGATTGATGGTTGTGTTGTTTGATTATTGGTTTGATATTTTTTAACCATTTAGGCCAAATTGAATCAAATATTGAACTGTATTGAAAATTGCTTGAAAATGCATGCATGTACATATATATATGTGTGAACAGGTCATAGCAAGGAGGCTAGAGAAGAGGAATAAAATTGGTTGCCCAACAAATAGGTACATGTTTATTGTATTTCTTGGGTTTTGGATGATTTTATGAGGCGATTGGCTAGCCGCTTGGCTGTTTCTTTTTCTTTTTGGATTGGAGAGGCCTGTGTGGCCATTACGGGATTTTCCCGGTGCTCCCGTGCAGGGGAGGTTATGGAGAAATTTTTCGAAAATTTAGGGTGTTAGCCTTTTGAAAAATTTGAAAAGTTCTTAGAAACTGAAATGTTGATGAACTTAAGACATAATGAAAATAATGAAAGTTGAGTTGATTAGTTAAACAACTTTCATCTTCGTTCCTTTTCGGGGACGAAAAGTTTTAAGTGGGGGAGATTGTAATAACCCGGAAATCCGAACCAATTTAAAAATTTTATTTTGGCAATTTTAACGAATTTTGAGCATTTAAAATGAATTATTTTAAATAATAAAGACGAGAAATTTATTTTTGATAGAATTAGAACGTATATATTTATTTGAATCGTCGTTAGAATATAAATATTTTATTTTAAATATAAAAGGAATTGGAAATGGCGCGTTAGTTTAAAAATTCGATTTCAAATTTTAAATGAATGTACAAGATTCAAAATAAACCGGATTTTAGCGAAACCAAAAATATTGGAATCTATTTGAGAATATCTTTCCAACGAATCCGAAAAATTGAAATTTCATAGTGGGGATAAAAATTTATGCCCAGATGAAAATTCAGAATAATTGCTATGGAATTCCGGCCCTTAAAAATGGAAATTTTGCAAACGACCTCTGTTTTTGACGAAACCACTTTTGTTGGATCCTGGATGTCTAGTTATTGGTAGATTCCAAAATTCATAATTTTATGAATCAATATGTGAGTGTGGCACGGGAAAACGCATTTTGACAGTTTCAGTCAATTTCGATCGAGTAGAAAATGACCATTTTTCAAACGGTCTCAGAATTTGACGAAATTAGTTTTGTTAGGACCTTATCGTCAATACGAAGCTAGAAAATATTTTTCGGGAATTTTTAGGGTGTGTATGTGGCCTCGGTAAATTGAAATGTACGTTAAAAATTGAACATACTGATTTATATTTTAATTTTGATGAAAACAGATCGAAACGTCCGAATTGGCTTACGATAAATATCTCATTGTGTTCATAATGGGGGTAATTAGCTAGGGGGGCCAGTCGTTGAGTTTCGTTCTGAGATCGGATGTGAAATCAATTTTTATTGAATAAAATAATAAATAAATTAAATTATAAATCCCCCCTCCTTCTATATTCTCTCCCTCACTACCCTCCCCTGTCAGTTATCGAATAAAAAGAAAAAAACAAAACAAAATCGCGTTCAACCTCCTCCGTCGCGCGCCTCCCCGTGTTAACCGCCGGGGTTGATCTCCGATCCTCCTCTCCTCCTTAGGCGCCACCACCTCTTCACCGTTTTCCCCTTTCTACCTCAAAAAAAAAAAACCGAACCCAACACCCCATTTAAACCCTAGCCGCCGCACCTCAGGCGAAGACCGCCCTCCTCCCTCCACTGACCAGAAAACCGCACCACCCTCGCTTGATCGATTCCCCTCTCCGATGAAGACGCTCAGCACCCCTTTTTCTTCAAGCGAAGTAAGCATTTTAAATTTGATTTTTGAAGTGATAAAGATATGATTTTTACTTAAGTAAAGATTTAATTTTTATTTACATAAAGTTATAATTTTTTATTATAAAAAGGCTTGACTTTTTATATGAGGAAGGAATTATTTTATATATATATAAATATAATTTTTATATGATGTAGAGAATAAAAATATAATTTTTATATGATGTAGAGAATAAAAATATAATTTTTATATGATGTAGAGGATAAAAATATAATTTTTATATGATGTAGAGAATAAAAATATAATTTTTATATGATGTAATGAAATAAAAATACGATTTTTATCTAAGTGAAGAAATGATAAAAATATGATTTTTATCTAGGTGGAGTTGAACTAAAAATATAATCTTCATATATATAGTAGCGTTTTAAAAATATGATTTTTATATAATAGAGAATATAAAAATGTGATTTTTATATATGTAGCGAACACAGACGACGAAAGTGACAAAAGGCGAGCAAGGCGAAGATTTCCTACATACGAAGAGTCGCGAAGTTGGGTTTAGCTCTTGGTGAGAACTTTTAACTTTTAATTTGTTTTCTAGTTGAAATATATACTAGGATGCAGACGGTGCTTAGCAGCACCCGACACCCGTTGTCCACAGTCCATGGACGACTTGTTTGTTGTTTGTGGTGTGAATATTGATTGTGTGATGTGGAATGGAAATAAATATTTTATAGTTAAAAATATAATTATTAACGTGTATATAAAATAAATACTTAAAAACAAATCAGACGATTTGTTTATGTACACACATTTGACCGATATTGATTGGGACGATAAATTTTACACATCGCCCAACTGCACAAATAAAATTCATTATTTGTTGATTGAAACCCCACACGGGTATGGGGATGATATTGGACATATAATAATCCCAAAAATTAGTCGTATGTCAATCGATTGGTTGACAGGCTGTATAAGCGTCGAATATTTATATTTAATGCTTATACAATGTAGAATGCACTCTGGATGATGGATTACTGTTTTCATTGTTGTTATACACATTTGTTGTGTGAAATCCATATAATCAAATTATATGGTAATAGACTATGTCTGATTCCAGTTCAGAAAGAATGAATATTTTAAAATAACGATTATTTTAAAATAACGAATATTTTCAAATAATATTCAGTAAAAGATCAAAATTTGATTTTGATGTCCGATTTGGGATGGACACGAATATATTTCAATATATAAAGCCGTGTTGATTAGATTAACGCCATTTTGACGTGAACGATATTTATATCGATTTTATTCATTTTTATAACGAATAACGAAAAGGAATTGATTTCAAAATCTAATGTTTTGAAAATATTACCATTTATATATTAATGATATGGAATACTCAATTTTGATTTAAAATTGAATATGAAGTTGAAATGGTTTTGAAAACGAATTTAAAACGATTTATAAAATACGTTTTGAAAGGAAATCGACGAAATATATATATAATATATATATATATATATGTTATATATATATATATAATGGCCTGAATAGAACGCGCCGCACAGCGGCAGTTCGCGAATTTCGACCATTGACTTCGAATGGACATTACGGGAGATACGACCGTCGGATTATCCTATTAGAGATTTGAAATCTAACGGTTGGATTTGGAATTATGTCCAAATCAAATTTGGAAAAGGTCGCTGTAAGTGCAGTTCGATGGCCGTTTATGGAAATCGACTGTACGGGCCTTGATAAAATTATTAAAAATAGTAATAATTTGTGTAAAATCATAAGAAGTGATTTGGAAAGAAATGGGATGAAAAATTCCATATTTGAAAAGATAAAAATAGATTTTTATCGAAATGAACTAGTTTTGAACTAGAATTATAATCCATTTATTTTTGAAATAAATAAATTGGATTTGAAAGGGTTTTAAAAGTAACCAGAATTTCCAATAATTGAATTGGAATGGATTTGAATCAAAATTGTCTTTGGAATATTTCGATGTTGGATTTTGTGATTATACAGATATTGTTATGGAAATTTGAAAGATATATTTATATCGTTATTTCCAATACGATATTTGTTGGTCGTAGAATTTGATATTGAATATAAGCCGATATATTTTCTATTCAGAGCCATGTATTTAATATCAAATGGGATTTGGGTTTGTCGTGAATGGTGTCTTCATTAACACTGTTCTTAAAACCAGTTGAGAAAAAGATTAAATCTTTTTATTTAGATTTAATGAAATATTCCAATTAAATGGTATTTAATTGGAATTGAATTTGAATTGATTTTTGGGTTTACCGTGAACGGTGATTCAAAAAACACTTGTTCTTTAACCCGATGATTAATGGAATGTGAATTGGGTTTATCGTGAACTGTGCTTTAACGACATTCATTCTTTAACCCGAGTTACAGTGAAATGTGATTTGGAATTTACAAATCTTTTGTAAAGATTTAAAGGATATTTTCCAAAGTAAAGTTTTCCAATTTAATAAAATAAATTGGAATGGAATTCGATTTGGTAAGAATCGAAGAGAATTTCTGTGGAGGAAGACTTTTAATATGTCTGGAATTTAAAAGGCGTTGCCGTTATTCCATTTATATTATTAGTCGGATATGAAAGTTCATATCGATTATATATATATCGATTTGTTTTCCGTGAAGATTCCATCGTTAATGGAATGTGATTTTGGGTTGTCGTGGATGGTATCTTTAATAATACTGTTCTTAGACCCAAAGGAGTTAAGAAAATCAGAAACTAACAGGGGATTAGTTAAGTTGAATGGTTTCTTGGGTAATGATCTGATGTTGGTTTCGGCCTTCGGGGTTAATACTTAGGGAATTTTTCACTTGCTAATTTACGGTTAAAGGCTGGTGGAATGGAATGTGATTTTGGGTTTATAGTGAACCGTGTTTTAAATGACATTGGTTCTTTAACCCAGTTAAAGATAGGATATGATTTCGCAAGTTAAACAATCATTAATATTGATTTTTGGGAAGATTAAAACCAAGTGGAGTTTTAATGAATCTTTAATTTAATTATCGAAAATGGAGTATCACTAGTTTTGCTCCAGGCGATAGTTAAATCTTTAATTAGATTTGAACGTGAAATGATAATTGAATTTACCGATAACACCGTGGTGTTAGATATGAAGTATTACCAGTTTTACTTCATGGGATGAATAAGTTGGGATTGGGAAATTAAAACAAGTGATTACTTCGGTAAGGTTCACTAATCCCGACTAGTTTGGATAAACCATAATTTGGTTAGAATTGATATTCAAAAGAAGATTAAAGAATAAATTTAAAGAATTTATCTTTGATAAAATTAATGGGAACCTTTCCCAAAGTATAAGAATATTTGAATGAAAGAATATTCTGAATTGGAATGAGGCGTATGTTGTGTTTGTGTAACACTTGTTGATTATATATATGAGTTATTCAGAAAGACCAGGTTTATCCCATTCTGAATAACTGATTCGACGATGTGTAGAGAATGAAGACGGTGGTCGAAGACCGGAGGTCTTCACATCGTTTGGATAATTACTGATGATCTTGATTGGGCTGTACACCCAAGAGGAGGGAATCAGTTGGTGGTCGTCCAGACGTACTTGGAGATCGATGGATATGCGAGGTACAAGGTGCCTCCGGTTTCGTTCAGACCCAGAACGGACTTGTAAATGGACTGTGTGTCTGACATTGGATATGATTCTGTGTGATTGATGGATATCGGTTGCATGGAGTGGTTTGCCTGTGTGGCATGTTAAGAAGCAAATGATCAAGGCTTTTTGTTGAAAAGCAAAGTCTTGTAGTTGATGATCAAAGCACCGCCTATGTGGCATAGCTCTGTGTAGCGCTAATTCGCGAGCCTCACACCCTGGTTGTAAACCAGAAACGGAAGAGGACCTCAGGGAGGACATGCGTTTCCTTCTAGCTAGGGTATTGTCAGTGACCTACCAGCCCTGACATTTATATTATTTTCACTTGTGTGGTTGTTGGATTGTGCGGCGCCTCGGATATATCGGTGACTATGCGGAGCCAATGGAGTCATTTGGCTCATTTACGCCCCAAAGGGCGGGGAAACGCAGTGTTCAGGCATTTTAATCCACATCGGTGGACCGGTCCTGATGATCCAAGGGCCCACCTGAGTCTGGGTCCTGAGGCTCGGGCTAGACAGTCTCGAAGCGGTGAGGACGATCCGTTGCCTCGGTTCACAGACGGAAAACCCAACTTCCAATACGTGACTTTGCGGTTTTGATTGTAGAGCCTAGTATGGCGACAAAGTGGTATGGGGCACTTATGCCGTCTATGATTGATACTTATGATTGAAATTGTTTTGACACTATACACTTATAGTAATAATAAAAGATAAAATTTAGCGTATCAAGCATTCTTTGGCTAATATAAGGTAAAACCCTATCCTCATGCTTGTGTTGCATTGTGTGATGGGACCTGAGTCTTATAATAGCTTCATTGTTCTTTATTTAGCATTGCGTTGTTGTTTTATGCACTGGTATTCTTGGGAGGAAACCCGTTCCGTGTTATACGGCGTGGTCTCTTGATTTACTTAACTTTAAAATAAAGATTAATAACTGTTTTAGTTCTCACACCAGTCACATGACTGACCTGGAGTTTATTGTTTTAACCTAAACTCTGGGTGCCCTTATTTTCGACACGGGCAGCTAGTAGTTTTGGTTTTGCAGATTTATATTCACAGGATCCTGGTTTACACCTGGAATGATATCCGGAAAGCTTTGTATCCGTATATCTCCTTCAGTTCTGTTTTGTATTATTTTCCGCTGCTATGTAATGAATTGTAATCTCTGATATTTTATGATGTGTAATATTGATTCATACTCTGTATATTCTTGTATTCTGATGGAATTGTTGTAATAAGCAATGAAATGTTCTTCTGTTTGTGTCTCGATGTGACTTGTTCTCAACTCAATCCGTGCTTTCCTTCACGGGGAAGTTCGGGTCGTGACACGGACCCAAGTGGGTGTCGACCCATAGCCCGGGTCCCCCTAGGGCTGAGGTGACATTCGAATTCTGGAGGCTGGCAGCTATAAATACACACTCATATCTCTTGTTTTCTCATACTAAAAACAATGGAGGCCAAATGTTGTCAGTGCCTGAACTCAGTCTAATCCTTTCTTCTTCTACAAATCAAGTTTAAAGATTCAAGTATTTCAAGAATAGATCTGAGATTTAACACCAACAATTTCTTTTCTATCTTCTAAAATCCAAACATTGTTAGTTAGTTACTTTTAGCTTTAAATGATCAAAATTAAACGTGATATGACTGTGATTTGGATATATGCCAGTGATTGAATCATATTGGATCTATCATAGTTTGTGAATCTATAATATTCTATGACTTGGATCTAAATCTTTATCATATCAGACCTATTGGGACTTTTGAATCTATGACATAACTATGATGTGGATCTCAAATATTATCATGCTAAATCTACCTTTATAGATCTAATTCGCTTGTGGTTAATTTATCATGTCACATTTGTGGATCTTAATTATTATCATGCTAGATCAACCTTTATAGATCTAATTCGCTTGTGGTTAATTTATCATGTCACAGTTGTGGATCTTAAATATTATCATGCTAGATCTACCATTATAGATCTAATTCGCTTGTAGTTAATTTGTCATGTCACAATTATGGATCTTAAATATTATCATGCTAGATCTACCTTTATAGATCTAATTCGCTTGTGTTTAATTTGTCCTGTCATAATTGTGGATCTTAAATATTATCTTGCTAGATCTACCTTTATAGATCTAATTATTATCTTGCTAGATCTACCTTTATAGATCTAATTCGCTTGTGGTTAATTTTTCATGTCACAATTGTGGATCTTAAATATTATCATGCTAGATCTAATTTGCTTGTGGTTAATTTATCATGTCACAAACTACTAGAAAATGGGCTCTTTACTTACCAATTGTAAATGTAGGTAAAACTAACATAATGGTAGGTAATATATTTTAGCTACTGATATTGAATTGGTAGAGACTGGTAGGTAAAGCTTAGTAGAGAAAAGCCTTTACCTGCACTTATTGATATTGATAGTTAAAAGAATCAATGGACCCCACTAAGTTATGACTCAAATGATGAGTCATCAGTTGATCTTTTTGATGATGTGTCATCCTACATGGCTGCTGACATGGTTGTTTTAGTAGTATACACATGGCATATATTACTACTGACACTTGGCATTTAATGGTTGGTTCATGTGTCAAAAAGTAATTTGTCCATGTGTCATCATTTGATTAGTGCATATGACATCATTTTTTAGACCATATGACATTATTTACTATAAATAAATATTTACAAGAATTGAATATTTAACACAGAATTTATTTTTAAACAAATAGCATATATTTATTCAAATAAAAATTTATTACACTTTCGAATAGTACACATACTTTTTCCTCACTATTATACAATCACTTATACATACACTTCCTCATTACATTTCACTCATACACATTGGCTCCTTATTAGATACTCATTCACTCATATAATGTACACAGTCACTCACACTATCACTCTAGTTTTAGTCGTCGGCTTCTTGCTCCAGAATATGTCCAATTGTCTGTCTTACCTGTCATAATAAAATAGCACAGTAAATTAAGAAAAACAATTTAATTCTTTTTTTTTTGCTGCCATTGACTAAAGGTAGATACCCTGTGCCAAAGGCTCTCGTACTCTAGCGAGAGGACTTCCTAAGAAGTCTCCCACTTAGTACTATTCCCTTGAAACTGCACCTTCCTCGGGAGAAAGGGGCGGCCCAAGCATGTTCGATGCCCCAAATGAACGATTTTTTTGCTGTTGCCCCTATTACTTAACAAGGAACAATGTATGTATATATGCAAAAAAATTGCAAATTCTATTATGAAATTTAATATTAAACGCAAAGAAACTAAATTATTTGGATTACATGTAAACAATAATAACTTAAATTTAATCTTGATCTCTTTTTTTTTTTTTTGAAGTCTTAATGAATGCTTTTTTTTCAAAAAATGTTATATTTTTCACAGACACTCTTTATACACTCTATCACTAGTAAAAATATATACATATACTTTATTCTCAAATGCCAGATTTAATATATACTGATTACATAATCTCATGCAAACTGATAAATCACTTTATTTGATTATCGTCCACCCCATTTCTCCATATAATTTAGTGCTCCACCTGAAAAATAGAAACAAAAAACATTTAAAAACATATATGGCTATATTAATAACATGCACTATTGCCAGATAATCATGAACTATTCAAGTCGTTCAAATTTACTTATACTTAAATTACTTCCAGTTTACTTTATGGTAAACTCTCTATCTCAAAAAATGATACAAAAACTAATGATCCCATTATACATGTAAATAAGGCCAACATCATAATCATTAAGAACATTATAAATCAAACGAGTTTGTGGCTAACCTTGAGCATAAGTCCATAACAAATGTGCAAGACTCTCACTTAAGTGTGAATTCAGTCCCTTGCATCTCAATTTGGGAAATGGAGAGCATTGATTCACTGTCGACTTAACCAATAGTATGTCATTATTTTAGATAGCTTGTTTTAGCAAATGAGGACTTGCACCATCAGCAATTGATAAATGTGCACATTCATTTGCTGCAGTAGGATACTTGTTCATTTACTCTCTCTGCTGCTCTTCCTGCCACATAAATATAGTAGAAATATATGCATATTAAATGACTATTAAACAAAATCATGAAAATAAAGAGTACGTGTGCATGTGCCAATATTTGAAACAAAAAAATAAAAGGGAATTAGTCAAAATGGATTCAAATTTGTATGACACTGCAAAAAAATACCAGGAACTCAACTTTTTTTTGTAAATAGCTACTCCCTATGTTTGTGTTGAAATTCATTTGTCAGACGTTCTGGCAACAGTCGTTTGGCATCTAAAACTCTCCTCATGATGCAGTCGTGCCTCATGACTATTGCATATATTCCACAAATTATTAGCAACCGAACCTTACTTCTCTTTGATTAATAAATTTCTTCTTAGCAAAAATTCAGTTACCAAGAAAGGAAGACTGATTCAAACTTTTTAGTCGTGGTAATAGAGTAATCCAGTTCTTGCAGTCATCGGTTGGCTTGTGCAGACCTATCACTTTTTTTGCAGTCTACATCTTCTTTAGATGTTAATGAATGTATATATAAGAAGATAATCAAAGCAAATGTAACATGAGCATTTAGTGATAACATTACTAGTTTACAATGTATTGTGTACAAATTTGAACATTTAAATCATTAATCAAATCCATTATACTGCAACTAATTTGTGCTGCCAACAAGTCAATTATACCGCAACCAATGACTCAAAGAAAACAAAGTCAAATAAATCAAAGCAATGAACATTTTTTAAAGCATTGATCACAGTCGAATACAAGTATACAGAAAATAAATTAGAACTCACATCGTATCAAGCCTTCTAGGGTTAGAGCTGGAAAAATTTGGGCAAAGACCATCAGTTTTTAAACATCAAAGAAAAACAGTGGCAGAAGGCTTTAAGATATAAAATTCAAAATTCAAAATTTTTAACCAAACTGTTGAAAAATAAAAATAAAAACATCACAAAAATAGAACTTTAAGTTATATGTTCAATATTTCAGAACATAGAAGATCTAACAAGTGCTTACAAATATGAACAAATTCAATTTTTTTAAGGATATTTCAATTCATCGATATACGATTAAGGGCGACTGGAAAATCATTAAAGCCATACTAAAATAGAAAATATACTGCAATTCAAATACTATTATTTTTCAGCAGAAAAAATCCAGTTTTGATCAATCAGAGCTGAAATCGATAGAATAATATAGCAAGAATTAAAATAAAAATCAATTGAAAAGCATGCTAATTCAGAACCGTACCTTATTTTCTAAACAACCAACTGGACAACCGTTTTATTCTCCATCTTTAGAAGACAGGTTATAGCTTTGGAGACAGAGAAGAAGGGAGTCCGATCATGACTTACAACGTTGAGAAGGTAGGTTTTTGAGAGAAAGATGAATTGGGGATTTTTAGAGGAAAACAGTGATTTCTGGACAAAATCGTGCATTGGAGAATAATGTGAAAGAGACGACAGTTGTCAAGTGCGAGAGATATTATTGGGCCAAAAATAGTTGGCTCCTGGAGAATAATTGGTTTCTCTTCTAGTAGATATGGCATAAAATCGGTTTGATTAAGCAATAAATATTGATTAGACAATAATTATTAAGCAATAAATATTTATCATGTATAATACTGACAGTCCATAATACTTATTAAGCAATAAATATTTACTTATCACATATAAGACTAATAGTCTGTGATACTAATTAGACAAATAATGTTTCTACTATTATTTAACGAGGAATGAATTTATAAATAAAATTTATTTATTAGATTTTAATTCTAAGTGATATTAAAGTTTGTTACCATTTATAGATTGATGTTTTATATTTGTAGATACATTACAACTATTAATAAAGATATATTAAGATTTAAAAATATTTATAAATCATATTGTTAGTTTAAATTTTATTTTGAAGTTTGCAACATCCTTTTTATTTAAGCTTGAATTTTATTTATATTATTGTTAATAATTTATTTGATTGATCATATTTTAAGTGAGTATAGTATTTGATACATTTATAGATAAACATTTTGAATTTGTAAAAGACAATTTACCTGTTAGATTCTAATTTTTAGTTAGATAAAGATTTGAAAATATTTGTAATTAGTAGATTCTATTTTTAGCGACGTTAAGATTTAGTGTTAGTGGCATTTTTTGTAGTTCGCGCTGACACCAAAAAGTGTGACAACAAATGTATTATAACTATTATAAAAGATTATATTATTACTTTAAATTTTATTTTGAAGTTTGCAACATCTTTTTTATTCAAGTTTGAATTTTATTTATATTATTAATTAATAATTTATTTGATATATCATATTTTAAGTGAGTATATTATTTGATATCATTTATAGATAAACGTTTTGAATTTATAAAAGAAAAATCATTTGTTAGACTCTAATTTTTAGCGATACTTAGATTTGAAAATATTTGTGTAATGAATTCAAATTATTAGATCCTATTTTTTTAGCAACATTAAGATTTAGTGTTAAGGGCATTTTTGGTAGTTCACGTTGGCACCAAAAAAGGATGACATCAAACGCATTACAACTATAAATAAAGATATTGTTTATGGTTTTTCTTACAAAAAAAATCTAATATTGTGTTGTCTAACATTCTATTTTATAAATTGTATTTTCATTAATATAAAAAATTCCTTACTAATCATCATTGAGGTAAAATTCTAAAAATTATTTTAGGCATAAGTTGTCATCAAGATTACTGTTATTTATTTGTAGTGGCAGTTTTTGTGGTTTATGTTGTGGCCAATCAAAAGAGACTACGTGGATTGAGGTCATAGATCACGTGGATTGAGATTTGTACCGTTGGATTTGATTTAAAATAAGCTGTATAGATGAAGAGGATGGTATTGATTATGTCTCTAAAATAAACTAGAGAAAAATAAGTTTTAGTCATTTCAGATGATGACATATTAGTGCGAAATTGTGAAACATTTTAGAAAAACTTAAAGTTAAAACTTTTGTAGTAAATTGTTTAAAAAAAATAACGATGTTTGATAAGTTATTGACAAATGATTATTTAATATTAATTATTTACAATATAATTATTGTTTACCAATTCATTAGCTGTTAATTATTTCATATTTCAAAATAGTTATTAATAATTAATAAAAATATAATTTTACAAAAAACATTGCTAGGATATGTAAATGAAATCTTCATTTCAAAAAAATTGCTAGAATATTTTTTTTGACACAACATCAAACTACTAAGTATTATTTTTAATGGAAGTTTAAAATGATATGTGAAATACGAAGGGGCTAATCATAAAAAAAGACATCCTCTAATGTATATGTGTAGATTATGCATTTTACCTACCTATAATTATTGGTAGATAATCATCCTTCAATAATTTTATAACATTAACAATATTTACCTACCAAAATTTTATACCATTAAATATTGGTAGATAAAGGTTCTCTTCACCTACCCATATCTATTGGTAGGTAAAATATTGGTAGGTAAAGGTCAAATTTCTTGTAGTGGTACAATTGTGGATCTTAAATATTAATATGCTAGATCTATCTTTATAGATCTAATTCGCTTGTGATTAATTTATCATGTCACATCTACTTATGGATCTAATTCTTGTTAGATCATTTGGTACTTATCACGTTGTGGCTAATTTAGATCTGTCATTAATTGGACATATGAATCCTTATTTATTCATGCCTATTATGACATCCTTAACATGTTAGATATAGTTTTATTATCACATGCTCACTAGATCTATTTTTATATGTCCACCTTATCACTATGCTAGTTACATGTTTATGTCACTTTTGTTAAAATAATCACTATTTTCGTCTTTCCCTTTTATTGTTTATGGCTAGGCTACTTTCTAGCCTATACACGATGCCAAATATATGCGAATGTGTTAGTTAGGGAACAGGGGAAAACATTAGAACTGGCATAACTTGAATGACGAATATGAATTTGTACATATAATCCATTATGAATAATTGGGTAAATAGGCATGAACACCTATAAAGACATAGGTATAATTAATTAGTTAATAGTTAAAATGTCTAGGATTACAGTAATTAGGAAAATGTTACTACACATATGACACGAGGTTAGATTGCATTTGTGGTGGAAGTCTGCCCGGATCCGACCGGCATATCCAGCAACCGCAAATGTTGAATCAAATGTGAGAGGTCTAAGTGCACAAATACGAGATGGTCTAAGACACGAGGTAAGGCCCAACTTGTGGAAGAAGTCTGCTCGGACCCAACTAGCATATCCAGCATCCACAAGTTGCAGGTCTGATGTGGGAGGTCTAGCCCATTATAACCATAAATGAACATGGTAACGAATTGAAATACTTAACCTAGTTGAATCCACAGGGATTGCATGAACATGTTAACTTGAATAGGGGTTAAGTAAAATTGGTTAAAACAGTGGGTGAGTTAAGTAAATCTTGTGGCTGTGGGTAATACTTGTATGTATATGCCCACAAACTTAACCTGTTTTATACTTTGGGGTTATGCAACTTTGTTAAGAAAACTTGCTTGGATCAGTGGGTAGGTTAAGTAAATCTGAGAGGGGTCGGTAATATTTACATATAGGCCAACAAATTTAATCTGATAAGGTTATGTAATTGAAGACACATAGTGGTATATATAACCGGTGGAAATAATAAAGTTATGTAATTAAAGACACCTAATGGTATACACAGCCAGTGAAAACCTAGTGGGGGATACAAGACAATGGGGAGAGCTTGTATCATATTGTGTGGGACCTGTTTCAGCCAGTAACCCGGAGTAGGTATCAAACATGTACTCCGAACTAGGTCAGAGAAGGGGCACGCTTACTGGACTGATCGTAAGAGATCCAAATGTGAAGGACGGTGTAGGCGACGCAAGCTGACCGGGTCATGTGCGTGCATGAGCCGGGCAGAGGGGGATAAGACGACCGTGACACATGTAGATATAGGGCTGTGCATATCAGCGAAGGGTTTCCACTTTAGGACGTGATACATCCTACGGTGGGGCTGGCATAGAGTATCTACGTGGATTAGGGCGACCGATTAGAGTAGTAGTTAGGGTACATTTCGACGTATGCCTATGTCTACCACCTTATAGTGGAAGGGATCATCTCATTTTGGATATACTAGTAGTAGTGTAGAGTATTCGTTAAGGAAGCATATACACCCTATCATGTTTACTTAATCTTACCTATCTTTTTGTAGTTATCTCTCTTACCCACTTTATATGTTTGTCATGCTACTTTTATTTATTTACTTGCTAAAAGTAACTGGACTCGCCAGACTTTATGTCTGACCCTTTTTGTTTCCTCTTCTTTCTTTCGTTCCCCTCCGCCCCCACCTCCCCCAGGTTCTCAGGGAAGGAATTCTCAGGCTTAGTCAGGACTCAGTTATCATCTTGCTTGGAGCAGCTTCTGAAGTATTGCTCAAGTTTTTGTCTCTAATATGGATTTCTCTTTTTGGGGAATTATGTTTTTAATGTACTCTGATGGAACAAGACAGAAAGTTTTATATTTTTGTAATGGCTTTTATGTAGTTTCAAACTCGTTATAATTTGGACCACGATGTTATGATTTATGTTTGAAATAAAAATTTAAATTCCCCTGTTGCTTTTTATATATGTCTTGTAATATATATGTTTCTGTTTACCTATAATGCTTCACGAAACTTAATGCATTCCCTTAGTGAGTGACATTAACAGACGTAGGGTGTCACACTTGGTATCAGAGCTGAAGGTTACCGGATTGGATAAAAGTTTTTGAAAATTATTTTCAAAAAGGTTTTAAAAGAAAGCATTTTTCAAAGAGAAAGGTCTGTTTTGAAAAACATATTCACTAAAGCCATATGCAATATCCTTCGATCCTTTGTCTAAATCTCTTTCCTTTTCTTTTTAGCATATCTTAGGAACCTAATATCCCAAAGGGAATTACGATACCAGGCTGGATCCGTAGGTATCTAGAGGCCACGGCGCCTGCCGAAGGCCAAGAAAACGTTTCTTCCCCAGCCACACCCGTTGTACCTCCTCCTCCGCGTGCAAACAACTTTTCCAAGATCTGCAAAGATTTCCGTGCTATGGGAGGAAAGCCATCCCATGGAACCGAGACATTCGTAGAGGCAAGGAATTGGATCAAGGAGACCGAGGACTTGTTTGTAATCTTTAAGTGGAAGATCGAAGGAAGATTCAGTTGGTTGCCTGGCTACTGAAGGATGAAGCTTCGTCCTGGTGGGAAGTAACCCAAGCGGGGCGTCCAGTTGAAACTTGGGATGACTTTAGACAGAGGTCTGAAATGAAGTTTCTTTCTCAAGCTGAGAAAAACATGCAATGGAGAGGATCTTGACGCTCAAGCAAGGAAGCATAACGGTTAAAGAATATGTTAACAAATTTAACCAACTAGCAAGATTTGTACTAGAGCAGGCAGACACTCCGCATAAGAAAGCTTTACGGTTTGTTAAAGGACTAAATGAACCGCTTCATAGGTTAGCTATGTCCCATATTCCTATGGGAGCGACTTTTCAAAGGCTTGTCGATATGGCCTTGATGCATGAGGAAGACAAAGGAGAAAAGGAAGTAAAGGCTAAGGAAACAACTCAAAATAAGAAGGTATGTCCCAAGAAAGGACAACCACAACAACAACAGAAGGAAGGTGGAAAGAATGACGAGGCTAAGGATAAGAGGAAGTGCCATAGTTGTGGGCGAGAGGGTCACTTGGCCAAGGACTGCAGGAAAAGGAAGAATGCTTGCTTCGTTTGTGGGGAGGTTAGACACTATTCTAGGGAATGCCCAAGGAAGCAAGGACAAGATCAAAGGGCAGGAGCTTCTGGAGGGCAAGTGCATGCTCTTGCGATCGGTGCTCCAGATCGAGGTAGGAAAGTTTCTGTGGAAGGTTTGATTTCTCTTTCCAATCATCCTATAAGAACTCTTTTTGATTCTAGCGCTTCACATTCATTTATATCTAGTTCTGTGGTTGAATATCTGCACTTAAATATTGGTATGGTAGTGGATCCCGTAGTTATCTCAAAACCCCATTGGTGATTCGGCTCATTTATCTATGATTTGTCGGGGTTTGAGAATATCTGTGTTAGGCATCGAGTTTGAATGCGACACGTATGTGCTTGGTTTTATGGGTTATGGTTTAATTCTAGAGATGGATTGGTTAACCACATATGGTGCCATTCTATATTGAGAGGAGGGTTGTTAGACTTTTGACTTACCATAGGAGGACCCTCAAGATTTCTTGTAACCCAAAAAGGTCTGTAATGCTTAGTTTCCTAGAATCTCTTGATGCATCTATCGATGATCTACGGACTGTAGTGGTAGTCCGTGAGTATCCATATGTTTTTGTGGAGGTTCAGGGTTTATCTCCAAGGCGCGAGATCGATTTTCGTATATATTTGGTAGACAATGTAAAGCCAGTTGCTTGAGCCGTGCGCCACATGGCTCCATGAGAAAGGAGGGAGCTTGGTAAGCAAGTAGGGGAGTTGCTTGAGAAAGGGTTTATTAGGCGAAACATATCTAAATGGGTTGCTCCGATGGTATTCGCAACTAAGGCGTATAGCTTGCTTCACATATGTATTGATATTCATGATGTTTTTCCTCATTTCTTAATTATCGAAGTGTTTACACGATACATAAGAGGTTGTTGAGCCAAGTATATTAGAGGAAGTAGAAGTGGAGCGGGAGGCGACAGTCAGACGAGTCCCTACCCGTATTCTTGGATCAAAAGTTAAAAATCTACGCAATAAAGAGATCAAGCTGATAAAGGTTCAATGGGGAGATAATGCAGAGGATGCGACTTGGGAGACTGAAGACAAAGATCACGCTTCATACCCTTTCCTTTTTTAGGACAATGTTCTTAATTTCTTTTTCCAAAGCTTTTATTCGCACTTGCTTCTATCATCTGAGTATATACTATCGATCGAATCTTCGACCTTTAGGTAGGAAATCCCATGATTGTAAACATGTGTTTGAGACATGTTATGTTTGATGAATGCAAGTGGTTGCTCGTGGATGCATATACACACACATTAGGCACTAGATCGGCTCAATCACTCTCATACTGCTATGGATTGTAACACCCCGTAATTTTAAAAACATGACATAAGGGGTAATTGAAGAATACTTAATTTTTATAAGAAGAATTAAGGGAAACGGGTTGCGTAGTTGCGTTCGTCTTGGAATTCTGCTTGGGATAGAGTACGAGTTTGCGTTAAACGGATACAGTATGAAGAAGTTATGAAGCTTAGAAGAATTCAAGAATTTAATAATAATTAAATAACAAATCAAAAAAATGAATTCAAAAATCAAAATCAGCCAAATGTGGGTGAGCGGGAAATCTCCCACTGTATGGTATCGACCCCCCCCCCTAGGGGAGTCGACATAGATGTCGACCCCCTATAGAGGTGTCAACCCCATCGGACCAGATCTAGCCTGATGAGTTTTGTGGTCTGGACTGATACGTGGTTTTCTGGGATTGGCTGGATGACATGTTTTTCTGGTTTGGATGTTTCAGATGGATCCTAAACTAATCTAAGGGTCCTAATTCACCTAGAGCATCTATAAAATACCCCTAAACCTAACCCTAATCTCATTGTTATTGATCCATGGCGCCTCCATGCTGCTTTAATCTAAATTAACCTAGCCTTTCTTCTCCAACCAAAATCAAAGTAGAGATTTAGAGATAGCACTTCTTCAACAATCAAATTAGAAGATCAGATCTACATCAATCAAGTAGGGATTATTCAAGATCCGAAATGCTACAACAACGCCTAATTTTCTAAGAATCCTATCGCTGTGAGTCTATGTCACTTTCACATATAATTGAATTTAAAAAGTAATTGTGATAGGATTGGGAATTGGATTTAATTAATATGCCTGTGACTGAGATGAATCTTATCAAGTTTGTAAATCATTATCCTTTAAATTCATACCCATAAATCTGCCATATACCTTTCTGATCCAGTTTATCGTTATATGCATGTTTATGTTTCATATGCCTGTTCTTATGTTTACGCCAATTTTGATGTTGATTCTCTTCTCCTCTTCTTTTCCTTTCTTTTTATGAGATTAGGCTAACTTCGAGCCTAACATTTTGCATTGAGATTTGCGTACGAATAACGTTTGAACGATTGGAAAAAGTTTGGGGAAATTTGTAATAAAATGAGGTTATTGGCATAAATCAATTTGAGCATAATTGTGTATAAATTGTATACATGAGATTTGGCGTAAGTTGGATTGGGCATAGTTGGATATAATTTATATACATGAGGTTTGGCATAAATTGTTAATTAATTTGGGCGTAATTTGGCATAACATGTATACATAAGATTATAGGCCTAATTTGGATTAAAATTATAAACATAATTTAGATTGGAAATTATGGGTAATTGGAATATATTTTAATCCAAGATTTAAAATAGGGACTTGAATCAAGAAAGTAATAATGAAAGCCTAAGACACGAGGTTAGATTCGAATTGCGGTATAAGACTGCCCGGAACCGCCCGGAACCGCCTGGCACATCCAACAAGCGCAATTTGGTAATCTAATGTGAGAGGTCAAAGGCAGAAATTAGATACATAATAATGCAAAGACATGAGGTTAGATTCGGATTGCGATATAAGACTGCCCGGAACCGCCTGGCATATCCAGCAACCGCAAAACGATAATCTAATGTGGAAGGTCTTGCAAAATTACGATTATAATGAATTAATGAACACTTAACCAAGATAAGACATGTGGTAAGACATGGGAGTGATAAAAGGGTTAAGTGGGTAACACGAGTAGCATGTGAACATAATTAAAACACTTAACCAAGATGAGACATGTTATTAGACATGAGGATAAAGAGGGGTTAAGTGGGAATTCTGAAACGACCCGCAAATCCGTACCCTTTGAGTCGACTGATAACACTACACGTCCAACCCAAATGACACAGAAATACGAACCATTATTAGAAAGAAGTTAGAGGGTGAGGAATAGAAAGAAAGAAATATTAGAATAGAAGAAAACGAAGATCACAAACTCACAGCGGAACGAATGAAATATATTAGATAATATAACTTTGAAGCGCAAATCAGTATTTGTATATACATACCATTATCAGAGCACAACGATTATCTCTGGAACAGTTATAAACACCTGTTTCCAGATACAACATAGTACACAGCGGAAAGTATGATAGTCTATAGCTAACAGGTGAAGCCTCCTGCTTCAATCTCCTCCAGGTGAATCTGTAAAATCCTGACTACTTGACTGCCCGTACAAATTTGGGCACCCAAGAGTTTTGGGGAAACAACAAAATAAACTCTGGGTCAGTCATGGGACTGGTGTGAGTAAACTCCAAACATTTGTTTAACTTTCCAAAAATCCTTTCAAAAGAAATGATAATCGTAAGACCAATCCACACATAAGCACGGATGGTTTTTACCTTACGATAACCCAAAACACTTTGGAAATCATATATTATCTGATATTATAATAATGTCTAATCACAAGTAATTAAAATCTAGTAGAACGCTTGCATCTCACGCTCTACATATATAATATACAATCAAACTCGCAGGTACTTATTGGAGATTGGATTCCAACTTGACAAGGTATGGGACCACCTTCCGAACGTGTATCTCTAGAGACGAATACACTGGGTTCAACAAGAACATCTTGCAACCCGGCCCACACATGACCGACCACTCATTTCGCTTGAGTGTATCGAATGTATATCACCAACGGTTGGAATCAGCAATCGTCTCCCGATAAGGGACAGCATCGATAGATTTAAGAACAAAAGGAATTTCTCTAGATAGGTGATCATACATCCTAATGGGTGCGACCCACATAGCCATGCTGCCTGCCCGATTTTTGTCCTTTCCTGGTTGATGAGGCTTGAGGTCATAACGTATCTTTTGACAGATCACACCTCCATTACTTTGAATGCCACATCGTCATACCCGCCAAATCACAAATTGATTTCACCAAAAATACCACGGGTATACAGCTAAGAGAAATGAATTTCTCCGCCACCAAACGTAAGTACGTTTGAAGAGATCAACTTATGCGATCCATTGGATATACTCTGTCAGACACTCGTCCATACACGTTTGTCCTGGGACTGGACAAACCGAAGGCACTATTCTGTAAACAGGATAGCCCTTGCACAACTCCGTCTTCAATATATTCAGCATACTTGATTCGCAACGCTTATGCCAATACGGAGTGGTTCTCTGGATAATAATCCAACCGGTCTCTCCATATTAACAACGTTAAAATGGTCAAAACTTTGATAGTCGGTGAGTTAACTATCAAACGAAAACATGTCGGTGTGCAAACAACGATATTATTTCCCGAAGGAAATTCTATCGAACAATCATCATTTCATTCATTCGTTCATTTCCCTATCCCTGTTGTTTAATGTTTCTTATTCACTATATTTAGAAAATATATATCATTATCATTGGAAAACATTCCCATCTCTTGTTTCTATATTCAGAAAACAATTCTGCTTCTCATTTGGAAAACATTCCCAATCTCTTTCATTCGATTAAACAGATGCTTGAATAAACATCACTATGCCAAATCTCCTTCATTTGTTTCCACTTAACCACTTTTTACCATCGAATCTTAACCATTTCTTAGTTAAAAACGAAGTCAATCAAGTTGGGGCATAGTTACCTCTCAGACCTTAACTGAACAACATTTCTAACTTCGAAATAGGCAAAGTTCCTCTTTCTAAATCTTTAACACTTCTTTACGACATTCTCGGATTTTTATTTACAAATTCGCTTCTCGTACGGCAAAACACTTGATTATAACAATGGTGTTATAATCCCCTGCATCCGAATTATAATGACTTTATAAATACTTTGATTTTTCCTAACTCGAATAAATAACGAACTAAATTATTAACTCATACTCGGTTAACTCTAAGTTGTAACTCTTATTCAATTAACTCTTATTCTATTTAACTCTTACTGGCCTAACCCTTGTTCAGATACTCGTTTTGATTTACTCATTTTGACCCACTTACTTGATCAGTTCAACTGGACTAACTTAGCTTAATTAACTCGACTAAATTATTTCTATCAATTAACTAATATTTGACTTGACATCATTCGCTCGACTCTAGATCGCAGCGATCACAATGGTTACGCCTGATTCCCTCAGGAAACATCCGTCCGCCTTAGGCTATCTGCAGCCCTGCGAATTCCGCTAGTAGTCGTGCTAACTGGTAACTTATCTTAAATGACTACTTCTGTTTAACTCTATCTCGAATAATTAAATTCGACCAATTCTAATTAAATAACTAATATTCAATAAACTTCCTTTCGAATAAACTGATATTCGATAACTTTACTTCGAATAACTCTCATTCGATAAATTCTCCTTTGTCCTTATCCAGTTTCAAACATCGATGTGGGAATCGATTTTTACTCCTCTATATAAGTCTTGACTTATATATTCTATTTATCCAAAGATAAATAACTAAATTAATTTATAAAACTTTTATTTATAAATTAACCTACCCACTTTATCTGTTAAAACATATCTCTCTTAAATTCTCATTTTGAATTCATATTCTGTTTACCCGTGTGCGAAGCACGGGCCTAAATTCTCCCTAGTGTAAAATTCTCCTCTATTACACTTTTATTCATTTTCAAGTACTCCATTATTCTCTTTAACTTCTAAATAAATAATTCCTTTCCATAACCCAGTTCATTTTCTTGATGAATATTCCTTTTAATCCATTTATAATTGTTTTACAAATCTTCCTATCTATTTCCATTTTGTAGATGTTACATATATTTCCCTTTCAATGGTTGTTTTCACAAATACTTTCTTTTTATATAATCCCTTTGATTTTATACTTATTTTCTTCTATGAAAACATTTCCCTTTTATATAAAATCCATGATTTTATATAAATAAATTATATTTCAAAGTAAACTTTGAAAATCCTTTTTCACTATCCAGTATCATTTATGGTATAAAAATACCGAATCAAAATGATCGACCACCATCCAAACATACAGCATCACAACAGATGATATAACACTTCATATATCAGGATATATGAAAAACAATAGAATAAATGTTGAGGAACCCAGTTGGGCCCCTCCAACCTGTTTCCCTGCATCCACAGATGTTAATAACATCAATAATATTATTTCACGTCAATGTGAAATATCAGAACTATTAATTGATCAGCGATGCAATCATTTCAACCAATTTTATCAACCATTCAACCAAGCAACCATTTCACAGTATAAAATAAATTTAAAACTCGTTTATATGAAAATATAAACGAGGAAGAGTTGGTGAGTTTACTCACCTCGTTTTGATCGACGGTTCTGGTCGATTCATATAATTTCAAATGAGCGTTCGAAATTATATAAAATTCCAGCTGGCTCCTACCCTTTCCAGATCAGTTCGTACGTGTTCTGGTACGATCCCATCGGCGCTTGTTCCACTAAATTCTTTTAGTTATGCTAAATCATGGTTCCTGATGAATTTCCCCACTTTGAACATAGTCCTTTCTTCTTTAGTCCACATCTTCTCTCTAGAATGAAATACATGTCTCCCATTTCTCTTTTAGAACTCACCACCTTATGATCAGTCCACCGCCATCATACACTTTCCAGTCCACCCCTTAGCTTGTGCTCTTCACGTCCCATGTTTAAATCATCTGCACCTATTTCAAACAGAACACACCCCAACTTTTAATCCCTTCCAACACTTCTGTCAAATACTTCCTCAATCCCTTCTTCTACACCACCGTCCCATTCTAAGGCGTTCATCAGCCCGAACCTCCCCTTCAAATAAACCCACCGCAACTCCCCTTTACATACCCAGTGTTTAAACTACCTCCCTCCTTCTATACTGATTACCTTTAGCTTCTTATGTTCATAGAAAAAAATCAGACGTCCTTCTAATTTGTAGTAAACCCATCAAGCTATCCTTTGAGCGACTGCTACTCCACCCACAAAATCAAAACTAACAATCGAAATTTCAAAACTCTCACCATCATTGGATAAGCTGAAGCCGTAATCGCTGGTTCGAAAAATTGAACAGCGAAGCATTCGATCGACTCTCACACAATAGACTGAAATGAAACTAGTAAGGAGTGAATCGAATCGAGTACTGAGTGGTTCAATTTTTGTAACTCATTCGAAACTTCTGAAAGTCGATGCTTTGTATTGAACGGGAAAGGGTGAAAGAGATTTGGGAATTAGGGGTGTGAGGAATATGGTAAAACCGGTGATGTATATAAGGAAAAAAATATTTTTTCTCTGGATTGAGTAATGGAATCGAATGGGAAAGTTGATTTGGGAGATGGGTTTTCCAGACGGCTTGTGAAATAAACAGAGAATTGGGGATTAGAAAGTGATCTGAGGAAGGCTTGTTTTATATATTCGAGTACCTTGGGTAGCACGGCAATATAGAATTACTTGGTATACACGGATTTAAACACTTGGGGGTCACGGTTTGTAATACCTTGAGCAACACGGAATTGTGATTACTTAGGACTCACGGTCTGTAATTGTTTGGATGGCACGGATTAAAAAGGTTTGGATGGAATGATTAACGTAGAGTGCACGCTGTTGTGCAGTTTACATTGTAAGGTGGGATTTCTCTTTTTTTTTCTCTATTTTTTTTTTTTAATATGTGGATTGGTACTCACAGCTGTTATTTACTTAGCAAGCACTTGAAGGACACGCTGTTTTGAATGGGAACGGTAGCCGCCATCTTTGACTGGAAATGAACAAATAATCATATGAATGAATAGTCTGTTTACTGATTAAAAAGCTAATCTTGGTGAAAAAAAGTATTCTGAACCCAATGGGACAATTTTCGTCGAATTCTGACATCGTTTGGAAAAATTTCCCTTATAAAACCAGAAATGAACTCACATTTTAATTTATCACGATCACCAGATAAATCGAAACAACTCGAAACTGCGAACATCGACAATAACTTTTCGATACGAACCCAATGGCACTAGTTTCGTCACATTCTGAGACTGTTGCCCTGGTAGACTGTTTTTGGCGCGTACCGCACTGCCCTTCTGAACACCAAATTTGCCGATCTCTAAAAATAACAAACTATATACCTACCCTGACTATATCTGACGCTACGAACTCACTGGAACTGGTTTCGTGGCCTGATTCGATTGTCTGTTCAAGTTACACTCTAATATCCCTTTATTCAGTTGAATTAATTTAATTGCACTGAACGAGCGTTTACGGCTACCGTGGTCACATACGACATCGGTTTGCCACGCAATTCAACACCGTACAATAATTTAACGATACGGTCCCAATGAAACTGATTTCGTCGAAATCTGAGTCCGTTTACAAAACGGTTATTTTAAAGGCCTATATTTAAATAGCGATTTCCATAGCGACTATTTGAAATTTTGATTTGACCATAACTAACAAATTATAACACGAAATCTAGATTTTTCTCTTTCATATGAAAATTAAAATCAATACGGTTCCAACGTGTCTTGTTTCACAGAAATCCGACTTATATCGGATCCTGTATCTTCAGTTAAAGTTCAAAACTCTATATTACGAACTGCCGCGCGATTTCGAGCTCGATTTATAATTATATTATAAATTATACGTTCAAACTTCATTTTTAATCAATAAATTCCCTATATAATCCTATATATAATTCAAATAAAATATTTAAACCAATTTAAATATTCAGAGTTCAACGGCTGAAAATCCGGGTCGTTACAAATTCCTAGTGGGGACCAAGCTTAGGAGGGAAGTTTGTGTCAAGTGGGTGGACCCTTTTCTACCAGTAACCCATTTTAGTATCTATATGAGCTCGAACTAGGTCGAGACAGGGACACGCTTACTGGGGTTGATTGTAAGAGGTCAATAAAGAATTAGCGATGGCAGTGCAAGTCCAATGAAGTCATGTGCGTGGGTCTGGGCTGGTAGGTAAGACGTTGTTGTATTGTGTATGTATAAGCCGTGCATTTTAGTAGTATCGGGTTGCCACTTTATGGAGTGATACACCCTACTATGGGACCAGCATGGGTACCTGCAAGTTAGGGAGCCGATCGAATGGGGAGGGTAGTGGGTACAACTAGTGGAGATAGGAGCAGGCGACATCTATGACAGCAGCTAGGAGTACACGAAACTACCATTATTATTATTATTATGTTTAGTAAGAGGGATCAACTTTCAGTATGGAACTAGTATTGGTGCAGTGTAGGAATTATCTTGTAGTGATTAGAAGCGCAATCAACGTTATATCTTGTTCATCTTGTTTACCTTGTCATATGTGCTTATGTTACAGTCATCTATTATATCCAGTTTATGTTCTTATCTTGTTACTTTACTGACTATATTGTTAAAGTCACTGGACTCGCCAGACTTTATGTCTGACTCTTTTTGTTTCGCCTCTTTCCTTTCCTCCCCCCCCCCCCCCGAAGGTCCTCAGGGTGGGACTAGTGGAGCTGGACTTGGATTTCTTTCTTCTTGAAGTACTTGGAAGTGTTGAAAGTAATGCTCAACTTTATCTCTTTTCCATTATGGCTATTTGGAGTGGGATTATGGTTTTACTTTTATGTACTCTGATAACAATTTTGTTCAAGATGGATATTTGTGTACTTGGCTTTAGTATGTGGTTTTGATGTTGTAACCAAACATGTTTTTCTTTTCCGCTGCAAGAATAAATTTTGAATTTTTTAAGCACTATTTTATATATATCTGTCTTGTGATATTCTGTTCTATACTTTTATAATACTCCATGAAAGTTAATGCATTCTCTTAGTGAGTGACATTAATGGACGTGGGATGTTACATGGATGTATGTGCATTTTTCTTTCTTTTAATGGATGAAAATGGATGTATCATCATATGAATGTTGCATTTGAACGGATAGTTGTGCACACATATAGAACTTACATGTTATAATAGGATTATTTGCATACATGTTGGATTCATGACACACACACTTTGCATTAAGGAGGTCAACTGTAAAGACCCATAAATTCCCGCTCTTTGGATCGACCATAAACCACACAAGTCTGACCTAAAGGTTGGAAATCCACAAATACTTTAACTTTGGGAATACAACAACATCAGAACAACAACAATAGACTTTTATTATATCATGATAATATAACATCAGAGTACAGAATATCAGAGTACATCGATAAAATACAGCAGAAGATAAATTACAATATTTTAATATATTATAGTGCAGCGGAAACAAAGTAACTAAGGCAGCGGAAGACAACTATGCTCTGGACACAGCTTTAAGCTTCAATCCAGGATCCTGCTTGAGATAAGAACCTGTAGACAAACTACTCGACTGCCCGTGTGGAAAAGAGGGCACACGAGTTTGTAAAGGTGGAAACAAACAACGGGTCAGTCATGGGACTGGTGTGAGAATTCTTAACTAATTTAACTAATAGTAATAAGGCAAATCCAAGGACCACGCCGCTAACGCGGAACGGGTTTACTCCAATGGATTGTCATACATAAATTAAAGTAAATCGTTAAACAACGCAATGCTTTTTAGAAAAATGAAGCCATCATAAGACCCAAGTCCCATCACACAATGCAACGCAAACCGGAGGATAGAGTTTTACCTTATAATGGTCAAAAATGCTTGATACGATAAAAACGATATCTAATATTAGTGTGTGGGTGTATGTTTCAAAAACATTTCAAAGAAAATGTATCAATCCTAGGAAGAATAGTATCCCATACTACTATGCCTCCATACTAGTAATACAATCAAAACCGCATGAGGACGTATTGGAAATTGGGTTTCCATCATGAGTCAAGGCTAGGGAGGAGCTCTCCTTATCGATTCGAGACACTCTAGCTAATGCCTTAGGGTTCCCCGCAGTTAACCCTTGGAAAGCTGCAGGGTCGGTCCACCATACGAGTTGCAGATTAGTTATTCCTGAATACACGTTTCCCAGTCCTATAGGACCTATCATCCGAGGCGCCTCATTCCATCATCCACATAAGTAAAATGTCGGGCCGTGTTAAAACCCAAACACCACTTCTAGCTAGAAAGAAACGTGCTGCTCTCCCTGCGTTCCCTTCTCCCGTTTTATACTCCGCCGGTGTGTGAGGCTCACGAAGTCACGCTATACACAAAGCTATGCCTAAACAGGCTATGCTTTTATCATCCCACAAGGCCTGCTTTTCAACAAAGCCTTGATCATATGCATCTTAGCATGCCACATCGTCACTCCATATCACACTACCAATCCTTTGCCGAAATATGTGAAAGGGTGTTAAGCAAGAGAATAAATTCTCCGCCACCAATCATTCATACATTCGGCAGAAAATCAATAAATACAATATATAAAGGAGTACAATGTCAAACACACATTCCATTTATAAGCCTATGCTCTGGGTCTGAGCGAAAGCCAAATCCGTACAAATCAACACTACGTCCGGATAACTACCATCTTAGCCCCGTCTTGGGAGCAAATCAATCAAGGGCCTCAACACTAGTTACCCATTCGATGTGAAGATCGTCGGTCTTCAATCGCCGTCTTCAATTCTTCGAATGTCGTATCATTATTTGGAATGAGAGTAAACTCGGACTTTCCAAATAACTCTCGCATATATAAATTTGAAAACCATTTCATACCATCGTTAATAATTTATAACGATCTATCGCTATTTTTACTTTACATACACATCCTAAACATAACAATGTATATTTTACTCTTCCATTTTTCAATTTACCCCAAACGTATAATTTGGTTTCATTATTTTTCTAATGAAAATTCATTCCTTAGAAATGTAAATTTCTAATCTTATTATTTACATTGAAAAATGTAAATTTTTATTCCTATTTTATTTACATTGAGAAATGAAAACTTATACTTCAATATATTATTATATTGAAAATGTATCCTTTATTTCATATTCTATTTACATTGGAAAATATAAATTCCTAATCATTCTTTTGTTTACATTGAAAAATGTAAATTCTTTATTTGCATATAAAAATATAATTTCTATTTCACCCTTATTTACATTGAAAAATGTCGGTTTCTATATTTTTCTAATTACATATAAAAATGTAACTTCCTATTTTTCTTTGATTTACATTAATAAAAATGTAACTTTTCTAATATTTACATTAAGAAAAATGTAAAACTTTTATAATACTTATCTTATTTTATTAAAAATGTAACTTTCTTTTATAACAAACGTGGAGGTGAAAATATTCATTTCATTATTAACACATAACGGTGTGAAAATAACGTCAATTTCTAAGTTATCCATTTATATTTTAATATGGGCCAGACCTCTCACATTAGGCCTACAACTTGTGGATGCTGGATAGGCCGGTCGGTTCCGGGCAGACTTCTTCCACAAGTTGGGCTTAACCTCGTGTCTTGGCCCAATTTGTATTTGCGCACATGGACCTCTCACATTAGGCCCAACATTTGTGGCTGCTGGATATGCCGGTCGGGTCCGGGAAGACTTCCACCACAAATGTGACCTAACCTCGTGTCCAAGCACAATTTTAATTAATCATTATACTTGTTCTACTAAAAATATTATTTTAAAATGTTTCTCATTTCAAAATATCTTAATTTTGGAATATTCTATATTTCCAAAATAACTTGATTTCAAATACTATAACTTACCTTTTCAAGTCTTAATAAAACTTGGGACTTCCTCAATTATTATATTAATAATAATAAACCTTTCAAATGTCTAATTTTGAATCTAATCTTCTTATCTTAACATATTGACAGTAAAGATAGAATCTTTTTAATTGTGTAATAAAATGAAATTTTCTTTAAATCTTAATTACACAAAAATGTAAATTTTCTTATCTTAACTCTTATTACATGAAAATGTGGTTTTCATTTTTAACTCTGATTACATTCCTTTTAAATGAACAAAATGTACATTTTTGTTTAATTCTTTTTGATGAATACTAATTACATAGAAATGTAATTTTACATGTTAACACATTCTATTCAAGGTTTTAAACAAATATACATTCTTTTTAATGAATTCTAATTATCATTAAAAATGAAAATTACATGTTAACAAGTTCTCAAACAAAGATTCATTCTTTTAAAATGACCAAAACTGGTAAATTTGCCTAATTCTTTTAGTGTAAACAAAATGACGAATTTGTCTAATTTTTTTGATGTAAACAAAATGTGATGATTTTGTCTAATCCTTTTTAATAAACAAAATGTGATAATTTTGTCAATTCTTTCTAAATAAACAAAATGTGATAATTTTGTCAATTCCTTCTAAATAAACAAAATGTGATATTTTGTCAATTCTTTCTAAATAAACAAAATGTGATAATTTTGTCAATTCTTTTAAATAAACAAAATGTGATCTTTACTACAATGCAAGTTCATACCTTAATTACATATAAAAAATGTAATTTTTATCATGCGGTGTAAATTCATATAAAAAATTACATATAAAAATGTAATTTTTATCATACAGTGTCAATTCACATTTTAATTACATAGAAAAAAAAAACTTTTAACATACGGTGTAAATTCACATTTTAATTACATAGAAAAATGTAATTTTTATCATGCGGTACAATTCATATAAAATTACATATAAAAAATGTAATTTTTATCATACAGTGTCAATTCACATTTTAATTACATAGAAAAAAGTAACTTTTAACATACGATGTAAATTCACATTTTAAATAGCATATAAAAAGGTCATTTTTATTTTACCGTTCTAATTTACATCTAAACTACATATAAAAAATGTAATTTTTATTTCAATGCAAATTCATGTCTAAATTTACATTATAAAAATGTAATCTTTATTTCATCACAAATTCCTATCTTATATTTACATATAAAAATGTAAACTTTATTCATACGGTGTAAATTCATATATAAATTACATATAAAAATGTAATTTTAATCTTACGCCATATTCCACTTTTTATTTATAATAAAAAGATTTGATCTTTTCATACCGCTAACAATTTCATTTCATATTTGCACATAAAAAAATAACCATGTGATTCGGACTTGCAATTTGATATCATAGAATAAATACAACATGATGAGAATTATAGGATCTATACAGATCTGTATACACAACCACAGATCTACAGCAAACATGACCAATCATAACAAAACAACGACAATAATTTTATCATGTCATAGATCTAATATATCCGCTATTCAACTGAATTAGATTTAATTATTTAAAATAGAATCTCACCCTGATTAAGGCGGAATGAAAAATCCAAATAAATTCAGAAAATGGTCGCACTTGATTTCAGCAACCTCTATTTGTTGTCACGGTCTCGACAAATCTGAAAATTTTCAGTTTGGAGTTCGTGTGAGTTAATTATCAATTTTTGAATAAAATTTACTTTTAACAACTGCAGATGCCACGGCCAAAAGCGTGGCAAATTCTGAAATGAATTTCATAACTTTTTGTTCAAAACTTTGATTTCAATTTTCTCTCTCTGTAGTTGATGGTTTTGCGAACGGTTTGCGGCAAAACGACCGGCTACGAGAGGGCTTTGGGCGCCCCAAAAGGTGTAGGGTGCGGCGGCCTATGTGGGGTGCGGTTTGGGTGCAAAGGCGGCGGGTTGGCGGTGCTCGTTCTTCGCCTACGGTCGATGAAAAGGGATGAAACTTGTTGGAGATTAAAGAGAGTGAGAAGAGCTTCAAAAAGTTGTACTACGGCCTAAGCTAATTCTTTGTGGATTGGGAGAATTTGGAGAGGAAAATTTTCAGCCATGGGTTTGTGTGTGCGGCTGTAGAACGATGGGGAAGAAGAAAGAGCGTAGTTTGCTTCTTATTTATATTATTATTTAATTAGGTTATTATCTAATTATCCAATAAAAGTCCGTTTACCCACTTACTCTGTTTTCAGCCCAACGACTGTGTTTCCTAGCTAATAACCCCTATTCCGGATCCATCTAACTATGTCCCGCAGTCCCAAAAGGTCGTCTCAGCCCCCGTTTTTCAGATTTAAAATTATTCTTTTATTTTAATATTCAAACGTATATAAAAATTCACCGGGGCCATAAATTAACTTCAAAAATTCCCAAAAAATATATTTAGCTATGTTTTGACACTGTGGACCTAGGAAAATTAATTTCGTTTAATTCTGAGCCCGTTTGAAAAATGAATATTTTCAAGTCGATTAAAATTAACCGAAATTGACAAAACTGAAATATTTTTGCCACGGCTACAATTTAATTCTAAAAATTATGAAAAATTAAACTTAACTATATTTTGACATTCCGAATCCAACAAAAGTGGTTTCGTCGAAAATAGAGGTCGTTTGAAAAATGGCTATTTTCAAGGCGTATATATTAAATATTAAAGTTACATTTTTAAACCGATAATCTTCAAAACTCTAAATATATAAGTGCTTACAGTTTTCCAATGCAGAAACGTCATTCTGAACTCAATGGAAGTGGTTTCGAGTCCGAATTCCTTCGTATGCAAAAAGTAGTATTTTGACCTTTGTAAATTTCATAACGACCTTTCAAATTTTAAACTGGGCATAACTTTTGATTCCCGCTATGAAATTTCGATTTTTCGGATTCGTTGGAAAGATATTTTTAAATAGATTCTAATATTTTTGGTTTCACTAAAATCCGTTAAATTTTGCATCCTGTACGATCAGTCAAAGTTCAAGTTTGACTTTTCAAACTACCGCGTTGTTTCTAACTCCTTTTATTATTAGAGTTAAATTATTCATTCTAACTTCGATTAAAATCAACTTTCAATCATTATTATTTTAAAAAAATTATTTTAAATATCAAAAACTCATTAAAATTACTTAAAATAATTTTTTAAATTGGCCCCAAAATTCAGGGTTGTTACAGTCTCCCCCACTTCAGAACTTTTCGTCCTCGAAAAGGAACGAAGCTAAAGTTGTTTAAGTTATCCTACTCAAATTTTTATTCTTTATTATTCATTTAATAATTTTATTAGTTGATTAACTTTTAAAATATATATAACTTTTATATATTTAAAAATAATATTTTCTAAAATAGATTATAATTACAAATACGTATATTATAGGCTTGCTACTCTCAACTCATTATAGGGCATTACTAACCCCATCTCTAATGAGTTTTCTCATTCTAGGATACTGCTGATCCTATCTCTAATGAGTATTCTTATTGGATATTACTAATCCAATCTCTGATGAGTCTTTTGTTCAGTTCTAACGAGTTGTACCCCAAAGATTTGAGCTAACCAAAGCTCCGATACCAATTGTAAAGACCCATAAATTCCCGCTCTTTGGATCGACCATAAACCACACAAGTCTGACCCAAAGGTTGGAAATCCATGAATACTTTAACTTTGGGAATACAACAACATCAGAACAACAACAACAGACTTTTATTATATCATGATAATATAACATCAGAGTACAGAATATCAGAGTACATCGATAAAATACAGCGGAAGATAAATTACAATATTTTAATATATTACAGTGCAGCTAAAACAAAGTAACTAAGGCAGCGGAAGACAACTATGCTCTGGACACAGCTTTAAGCTTCAATCCAGGATCCTGCTTGAGATAAGAACCTGTAGACAAACTACTCGACTACCCGTGTGGAAAAGAGGGCACCCGAGTTTGTAAAGGTGGAAACAAACAACGGGTCAGTCATGGGACTGGTGTGAGAATTCTTAACTAATTTAACTAATAGTAATAAGGCAAATCCAAGGACCACGCTGCTAACGCGGAACGGGTTTACTCCAATGGATTGTCGTGCATAAATTAAAGTAAATCGTTAAACAACGCAATGCTTTTTAGAAAAATGAAACCATCATAAGACCCAAGTCCCATCACACAATGCAACGCAAACCGGAGGATAGTGTTTTACCTTATAATGGTCAAAATTGCTTGATACGATAAAAACGATATCTAATATTAGTGTGTATATGTTTCAAAAACATTTCAAAGTAAATGTATCAATCCTAGGAAGAATAGTATCCCATACTACTATGCCTCCTGTAATGACCCGCATTTTTGTGATATATAATTAATTTATTTAATTATATAATTGGTGATTTAGAGAAGTTAATGATCGTTCAATTTAATAATAATGAATATTTAATTAATAATTATAATATAATAATTTTATATTATAAGCCCGGAATGGTCAGAATAGTGAAATTCACAATATACTGTGAAATTAAATAGCATACGAGATTTGGTGGAGTTTCGATTCGAAATATAATAACGAATATATTCAATCGACGACGGTTTGAACGTATAATTATAATATAATTATAATAGAGCTTGAAAATGGCGCGGCAGTTCGCTATTTGGCGATTTGAACTTCAACTGAATGTACAGGATTCGTTTTAAATCGGATTTCTGTGACACAAGAAACGTGTAGAGCTGGTGGAGTATATCTTTCTAGTGGAAGAGAAAAATCGGGATTTCGTCGTGTAGATTTTGATGTACGTCCAAATCAAATTTCATAAAAGTCGCTGTGGAATTCCTTTATAATTTGCGACGCTTTATATACGTTATAAATGGATTTTCAGTATAAACTGAATATCGAGATAATCTGGAATCTGAAATATCAAGCTGTAAATTCTGATATGATATTCTGGAGCTGTACGATATCATATGTGAATATATACGAAAATATAAATTTATTTATATTTAATTTAATTTATTTAAATATATTTATATATTTAAATGGATTATTCAGGGGTCTAAAAATAGCCAGTTTTGCAAATGAAGTCGGAATTCGACGAAACCAGTTTTGTTGGATCCGCAATGTCAAATAGTTGTTATATTTCCAGTTCCGTGATTTTTAGAGTCACTGTGTGGCCGTACGGATTTTTAGAGTGAGAAACAGTCAGTATTTTGACAGTTAAAAATACGCTGTGTGAGCATACGAAGTCGGAATTCGACGAATCTAGTTTCATTAGGACCGTAATGTCGAACTCTAGCTACATGTCCAGTTTCGTGATTTTCGAATACTGTGTGTGATCACAGCGATTTTTAGAAGTCAGAAATGAATATATAAATGAGCATATACTGGGAATATACCATTTTTCAAAATATCTAAAATATCTACCTCCTCTATAAATACCACACCTAACCTTCCTTAAGACCTACAAGCTCTCGTTCATCTCTAAAATTAAAGGAGCCGCCACTTTTCATTCACAGGAAAATCAAATGAGAGAAAGAAAAATCAAGTAAAACTCTATAAATCAGAAAACAAGTATTGTTGAGATGCTTAAGTGTTCCTCTTTCATCTAACATCAGTTGTAGGCAGTTCGACGTTCATTTTTTTGGAGGTGCGATTTTGTACAGTGGACGCTGGAAACTAGGGTTGGGTTCCGTACGAGTTTGGGCCATTGATTCGAGGAGTTGAGGTTGGATTCGGGTTTGTTGTAGTTTGTAGTTTCGATTTTGGGTGGTTGATGAAATTCCGTTCATATTAGTGTCGATCGAACAACAACAGTGAGCTACAGGAAATGGACGTCGTGATGAGTAGGGTGCGTGCGAGCTGACTATAAAGGGGGTAGGTGGAAGGAGAATTCAAAGGAGAGAATTATGGTGATTTTATGGGGATTTTTGGTGAAGGATTGAATGAGGTATTGGCGATGGAAAATGTTCGAACGGGAGGAGTGTATCAGGGAGGAGTCACGGCAGTTTGTATTGGGGAAGAAAGCACGTACAGGCTGGGCTTGGGTATATGGTGTTGGGCCGACAAAGAAAGGTTAAAGCCCAATTAAATAAAATCCATGTTTTTATTTAAATTCAAATATGTATGAACTTATAAAAGCAATATCTCTCTCATACGTTATCAGTTTGACGAACCGTGAGCTGCGTTGGGATCGTATGGACGGGAGCAACACTAGAGCTGACGGGGAGTGAATCCGAGCTCGTTACAATTTATGGAGAAATAAATTGTTCGACTGAATCAATGAACGCAAATCGATATTTTTCGGTTAACGCGCAACGGTGAGTAAAACTCACCAACTCTGAACAGTTATATTTTTATAATGTATTTTTAGAACTGTTAAATATGGACTGATAGATTGTGTGTTGACTGTTTGATTGAACTGCTAGTCAGTTAGTTAAAATTTCTATATTGATTCTGTTTAACAGAATATATCATATGGAACTGAAAGTGATGTTATCTATATTGTCTAACATCCGTGATGCAGGGAAACAGGTTGGAGGAATCCAACTGGATTCCTCAACAGATATTTTACTGTGAATTTTATATTATGATATATATATTGTGATATATAATCTGTTGTTGATTATATGTGTATGGACGATATTGAACATCGTGATTTGATACGATTGAATACCATAACATATCGAAATGTTGATAAGGGGATTTTCAAAGTGATATTGAAAAAGGAATATTTATAAATTGGAATATTTATAAATAAGAGATATTTATAAATTGGAATATTTATAAATAAGGAATATTTATAAAAAGGAATATTTATAAATTGGAATATTTATAAATAAGAGATATTTATAAATTGGAATATTTATAAATAAGGAATATTTATAAATGGGAATATTTGTAAATAGGAGATATTTTAAAAGGAAATAAATTCAAAACATTTCTTTTTGAATGGAAAGGGCCTGTGTGGCGAGTTTGGGGATTTTCCCGATGCTCCCGATACAAAGGAGGTTATGGCGAATTTTCCCGGGAATTTAAGGAGTTAGAATATTTCAAGAATAAATTTGAAAAGGAAATATTTGTAAAACATTTACAAATAGAAGTGGAAAGGGAACATTATAAAAAGGAAATCATTTTTTTAAAGTGTAGAACCGTTATTTAAAAGTAAATCTTTTCAAATGAATAAAACGTTGTTAAAAAGGAAATCATTTTTTTAAAGTGTAGAACCGTTATTTAAAAGTAAATCTTTTCAAATGAATAAAACGTTGTTAAAAAGGAAATCTTTATAAAGTGAATAAAGTAAATCGAATATGGTATTCGAAGTTAGTTAATCGAATATGGTATTCGAAGTTAGTTAATCGAATATGGTATTCGAAGTTAGTTAATCGAATATGGTATTCGAAAGTTAGTTAATCGAATATGGTATTCGAAGTTAGTTAATCGAATATGTTATTCGAAGTTAGTTAATCGAATATTGTATTCGAAGTTAGTTAATCGAATATGTTATTCGAAGTTAGTTAATCGAATATGGTATTCGAAAGTTAGTTAATCGAATATGTTATTCGAAAGGGGTTAGTCAAGTCGAGTTAGTCAAATAGAGTTAACCAGTTAGAGTTAATCAGTTAGAGTTAACCAGTTAGAGTTAATCAGTTAGAGTTAACCAGTTGGAGTTGATTAGTAGAGTAAATCGATTAGAGTTAAAACGAACTAGAGTTAATCAAATATAGTTATTTGAGACAGAGTTAGTCAAACATAGTATTCAGGGTAAGTTGCCATCTTGTACGACTGCTAGCGTAATTCGCAGGGCTGTAAATAGCCTACGGCGGTCGGATGTTTCCTGAGGGAGTTAGGCGTAACCATTGTGATCGCTGCGATCTAGAGTCAAGCGAATGGAAGTAAATCGAATATTAGTTATTCGATAGGAGTTAATCCAGTTGAGTTAAGTTGGGTTAAATAAGTCAAGTTAACCAGTTGAGTTAGGTAAGTCAAGTAAACCAGTAAGGTTAAGTAAGTAGGGTTAATCGAGTGGAGTTATCGAATATCACTTATTCAAAGTAGATTTATCGAATATAGTTTATTCGAGAAGAGAAATCGAATATAGTTCATTCGAGAAGAATTATCGAATATAAGTTATTCGAAGTAAGATAATCGAATATTGGTTATTCGAGAAGAAGTTACGAATATAGACATTCGAAAGGAGTTAATCGAATATAGTTTATTCGTATAGAGTTAAAGGAGTTATCGATGTTAGTTTCATCGAAAGGAGTTATCGATGTTAGTTTCATCAAAAGGAGTTATCGATGTTAGTTTCATCAAAAGGAGTTATCGATGTTAGTTTCATCGAAAGGAGTTATCCATGTTAGTTTCATCGAATGAAGTTATCGATGTAGTTTCATCGAAGGGAGTTATCGATTATAGTTTAATCGAAGTGAGATTTTCAAATATGAGATATTTGAAAAGGAAGAGTTATCGAATATTAGTTATTCGAAGAGAGATTTTTGAATATCGTTTATTCGAGAAGGAGTTAGTCAAATATAGGTTATTCGAAGAAGAGTTAATCAAATAGAGATTTCTCGAAGAGAGTTAATCGGCAAATTCGATTATATCGAATTCAGGAAAGTACTTATACTTTCCAGTGTTTAAATAGAGATTTATTTATTTATAAATAAATAAGTGTTAGGTTAACCATTCACTAATAAGAATAGAAGTTAAAATTAAAGTTAGATAATTCGAAAGTAGGGATTATAACGTTATCGTTATAACCAATGTTTTAAATATAGAAGTGGACTAGTAAAATTGAATCCGAGAAAGGCGTAAAGAAGTTGTTAAAGATTAAAAGATGAACTTTGACCATTTCGAAGTTATAACGTTGTTCAGTTAAGGTCTGAGAGGTAATTATACCCCAACTTGAGTGACTTCCTTCTTAACTAAGAAATGGTAAGGTTTGATCGTAAAGGAGTTTTGGAAATGTTTTCCAAACGAGAATCAGAAATGTTTTCTGATAAAAGAAAATAAGAATTTAGAATATAGGGAAACAGGAGATAAGTAAATAAATGAACTAAAGAGATTATGTTAAATGATGTTTGTTCGATATAATTTCCATCTGGAAATAATATCGTTGTTTGCACACATGTTTTTCTTTGATAGTTAACTCACAGACTATCGAAGTTTTGACCATTTTAACGTTGTTAATATGGAGAGACCGGTTGGATTATTATCCAAAGAACCACTCTGTATTGGCATAAGCGTCGCGAATCATATATGCCAAAGATAATTGAAGACGGAGTAAAATGCAAGGGCTATCCTGTTTACAGAATAGTGCCTTCGGTTTGTCCAGTCCCAGGACAACTTGTATGGACGAAGGTCTGACAGAGTATATCCAATGGATCGCGTAAGTTGATCTGTTCAAACGTATTCACGTTTGGTGGCGGAGGAATTCGTTTCTCTTAGCTGTATACCCGTGTTATTTTTGGATAAGTCAATTTGTGATTTGGCGGGTATGACGATGTGACATTTCTAAGTGAATGAAGATGGATGTCTGACATAGTATTTCCAGACGATCACGTACATTGATTTCTTCAACTATACCAAGAGTGGAAGCGGAGAAGGAAACTTCTTTTAGCTGACACGTAATGTATGGGTGTAGACGTCAATTAGTGATTTCGATGGATTTGACAATGTAGCATTCGAAGTGAATCTGATGATGATAAAGCATAGCTTCTAGCCTCATCAACCGGTAAATGACAGAAATCGGGCAGGCAGCATGGCTAAGTCGGTCGCACCGAAGTAGGGTGTATAATCACCTATCTAGAGAATATTCATTTGTTTCTTAAATCTATCAATGCTGTCCCATATATATACGGGAACGGTTGCTGATCCCAACCGTTGGTGATGTACATTCGATACACTCAAGCAAAATGAGTGGTCGGTCATGTGTGGCTGAGTTGCAAGATGTTCTTGTTGAACTCCAGTGTATCGTTCCTAGAGTACACTGATCGGAAGGTGATTCCATACCTTGTCATAGTTGGAAATCCATTACCCAATACGTGCTTGCGGTTTTGATTGTATACTATATATGTAGAACGTGAGATGAAAGCGTTTCTGCTAGTTGATATCTATTTGTACATAGACATTATTATAATATCAAAAGATTTTTGATATAAAGATATTTTGGATTCTCATAAGGGAAAAACCCGTTCCGTTATGCGGCGTGGTCTTATGAGATATCGTTTACTTGTTCATATACCTGTTTTAAACTGTTTTACTCACACCAGTCCCATGACTGACCCATAGTTTATTTGTTGTTTTCCCTAAACTCTTAGGTGCCTAAATTTGTACGGGCAGTCAAGTAGTCGGGTTTTACAGATATACTGGAAGAGCGTGGAGCAGGAGGCTTCAAGATCATATAGCTATAGTTATTTCCACTGTGTTGTAAGTGCTGTACTCTGATAAGTGCTATTGTATACATAACTGTTATATTTCAAAGTTATGTTATCTATTATATGTTATTCGTTCCGCTGTGAGGTTCGTGTTACTCTGATGTTATGTTCTTCTTCTTCTTCTATTCTAAGTTTCTATCTTATCTATTCTCACCTTCTAATTTCTTTCATTAACTATTCGGTTATTTTCGATCCTTGGATGTTCGATATGTGTTGTATATCGGATAACCAAGATCGCATTTTTCCGGGTCGTTACAGTTGGTATCAGAGCTTAAGTTTAGAATTACTTGGCTCTGTGGCGTGACTCGGTAGAGATAGGGTTAGTAATACCCTAGATTGAGTTTGAGTGTATATATACGAGTGAACGTATTTGTATTTGATATAAAAATTTGTTTTATATTGAGGAGATTCATTGGTTGAGTTGTTTATGAGTTCTGGTCGATCAGTTTGATCCACTGTATCGGTAGGAGTTACTAAACACTTGAATACGATGGGTCGTCACGATATGTTTGTAAAGAGGGTAAATTAAAATAAGTTTACCCAGAGTATATTCTGATATAGAGGAAATATATATATTAGATATATTGGTTGTTATTATAATCGAGTAAGATTATAAAATGGTGAAATGATTATAAATAACTAATCAGAATTCATATAAGGAAATATATGAAATAAGATGAAATGAATCTGAAATTTAAATCAGATTGGAATTAAAATAAGGAAATTTTAAGTTCCTGGGAGAGTTGAAAACGTTTTTCAATCTGAAAATGATATAGTATTGAACTCACTTGTTCGCTGGATAATAAACTCCGATGGTGCATCGTCGGTGTTCATTTTCGAGTTCTAAGTGACGGATTACTAGCAAAGGCTTCGTTTTTGAATTGTTTTGAGAAAACAAGTGGTTTAGAAATTCAAATGTTTTAAATTGGTGTTATGATTTCAAATTGATTTGAAATGAACTCAGGAATTTAAAATTTTGGACTTAAAATTTAACTAATGAAGTTAAATAGATTGAGATGGTATAAATAAATTTAAATTTAACTTGAACTAAGTTGAATAAGACAGATTTGATTGGAAATTAATCTGGGATGGAATTTCATTGATGAGTTAAGAATTTGAAATTGATATTGGAGTTTGAATGGAATTTGGTTTAATATAACCGAATGATTGGATTTGAGAATAAATCGATTTGAGTTGATTGGAATGGCATCGGTATATGTTGAAGTGATAACAGATTGAAGGGATATAATGATATGCCCGACAAAAAGGTACCAGTTTATATTTGATATGAGTTTGAGATTTTGATGAGCCGAATTGGCAAGCCGCTTGGCTGTTTGATTTTCTTTTGGGTTGGAGATGGCCCAGAGAGGCGAGTTGGAGTTTGAGCTATTGACCAGTACAAAGGAGGTGCTGGCGAAATTTTCCGAAAATTTAAAGTGTTAGAAAATTTTCAAATTTTTTTGAAAATTTTAGTTAGTCGGAATGAATAAATATTTTAGTCGATATTAATTGGTTCAGTTAAAATCAGAAATAAGGGGTAAACAAATCTTAGAAATTCCAATAAGTAGGGTCGTCCTCTAACTTAGCAATTTCGAGGACGAAATTATTTTAAGTGGGGAAGAATGTAATGACCCGCATTTTTGTGATATATAATTAATTTATTTAATTATATAATTGGTGATTTAGAGAAGTTAATGATCGTTCAATTTAATAATAATGAATATTTAATTAATAATTATAATATAATAATTTTATATTATAAGCCCGGAATGGTCAGAATAGTGAAATTCACAATATACTGTGAAATTAAATAGCATACGAGATTTGGTGGAGTTTCGATTCGAAATATAATAACGAATATATTCAATCGACGACGGTTTGAACGTATAATTATAATATAATTATAATAGAGCTTGAAAATGGCGCGGCAGTTCGCTATTTGGCGATTTGAACTTCAACTGAATGTACAGGATTCGTTTTAAATCGGATTTCTGTGACACAAGAAACGTGTAGAGCTGGTGGAGTATATCTTTCTAGTGGAAGAGAAAAATCGGGATTTCGTCGTGTAGATTTTGATGTACGTCCAAATCAAATTTCACAAAAGTCGCTGTGGAATTCCTTTATAATTTGCGACGCTTTATATACGTTATAAATGGATTTTCAGTATAAACTGAATATCGAGATAATCTGGAATCTGAAATATCAAGCTGTAAATTCTGATATGATATTCTGGAGCTGTACGATATCATATGTGAATATATACGAAAATATAAATTTATTTATATTTAATTTAATTTATTTAAATATATTTATATATTTAAATGGATTATTCAGGGGTCTAAAAATAGCCAGTTTTGCAAATGAAGTCGGAATTCGACGAAACCAGTTTTGTTGGATCCGCAATGTCAAATAGTTGTTATATTTCTAGTTCCGTGATTTTTAGAGTCACTGTGTGGCCGTACGGATTTTTAGAGTGAGAAACAGTCAGTATTTTGACAGTTAAAAATACGCTGTGTGAGCATACGAAGTCGGAATTCGACGAATCTAGTTTCATTAGGACCGTAATGTCGAACTCTAGCTACATGTCCAGTTTCGTGATTTTCGAATACTGTGTGTGATCACAGCGATTTTTAGAAGTCAGAAATGAATATATAAATGAGCATATACTGGGAATATACCATTTTTCAAAATATCTAAAATATCTACCTCCTCTATAAATACCACACCTAACCTTCCTTAAGACCTACAAGCTCTCGTTCATCTCTAAAATTAAAGGAGCCGCCACTTTTCATTCACAGGAAAATCAAATGAGAGAAAGAAAAATCAAGTAAAACTCTATAAATCAGAAAACAAGTATTGTTGAGATGCTTAAGTGTTCCTCTTTCATCTAACATCAGTTGTAGGCAGTTCGACGTTCATTTTTTTGGAGGTGCGATTTTGTACAGTGGACGCTGGAAACTAGGGTTGGGTTCCGTACGAGTTTGGGCCATTGATTCGAGGAGTTGAGGTTGGATTCGGGTTTGTTGTAGTTTGTAGTTTCGATTTTGGGTGGTTGATGAAATTCCGTTCATATTAGTGTCGATCGAACAACAACAGTGAGCTACAGGAAATGGACGTCGTGATGAGTAGGGTGCGTGCGAGCTGACTATAAAGGGGGTAGGTGGAAGGAGAATTCAAAGGAGAGAATTATGGTGATTTTATGGGGATTTTTGGTGAAGGATTGAATGAGGTATTGGCGATGGAAAATGTTCGAACGGGAGGAGTGTATCAGGGAGGAGTCACGGCAGTTTGTATTGGGGAAGAAAGCACGTACAGGCTGGGCTTGGGTATATGGTGTTGGGCCGGCAAAGAAAGGTTAAAGCCCAATTAAATAAAATCCATGTTTTTATTTAAATTCAAATATGTATGAACTTATAAAAGCAATATCTCTCTCATACGTTATCAGTTTGACGAACCGTGAGCTGCGTTGGGATCGTATGGACGGGAGCAACACTAGAGCTGACGGGGAGTGAATCCGAGCTCGTTACAATTTATGGAGAAATAAATTGTTCGACTGAATCAATGAACGCAAATCGATATTTTTCGGTTAACGCGCAACGGTGAGTAAAACTCACCAACTCTGAACAGTTATATTTTTATAATGTATTTTTAGAACTGTTAAATATGGACTGATAGATTGTGTGTTGACTGTTTGATTGAACTGCTAGTCAGTTAGTTAAAATTTCTATATTGATTCTGTTTAACAGAATATATCATATGGAACTGAAAGTGATGTTATCTATATTGTCTAACATCCGTGATGCAGGGAAACAGGTTGGAGGAATCCAACTGGATTCCTCAACAGATATTTTACTGTGAATTTTATATTATGATATATATATTGTGATATATAATCTGTTGTTGATTATATGTGTATGGACGATATTGAACATCGTGATTTGATACGATTGAATACCATAACATATCGAAATGTTGATAAGGGGATTTTCAAAGTGATATTGAAAAAGGAATATTTATAAATTGGAATATTTATAAATAAGAGATATTTATAAATTGGAATATTTATAAATAAGGAATATTTATAAAAAGGAATATTTATAAATTGGAATATTTATAAATAAGAGATATTTATAAATTGGAATATTTATAAATAAGGAATATTTATAAATGGGAATATTTGTAAATAGGAGATATTTTAAAAGGAAATAAATTCAAAACATTTCTTTTTGAATGGAAAGGGCCTGTGTGGCGAGTTTGGGGATTTTCCCGATGCTCCCGATACAAAGGAGGTTATGGCGAATTTTCCCGGGAATTTAAGGAGTTAGAATATTTCAAGAATAAATTTGAAAAGGAAATATTTGTAAAACATTTACAAATAGAAGTGGAAAGGGAACATTATAAAAAGGAAATCATTTTTTTAAAGTGTAGAACCGTTATTTAAAAGTAAATCTTTTCAAATGAATAAAACGTTGTTAAAAAGGAAATCATTTTTTTAAAGTGTAGAACCGTTATTTAAAAGTAAATCTTTTCAAATGAATAAAACGTTGTTAAAAAGGAAATCTTTATAAAGTGAATAAAGTAAATCGAATATGGTATTCGAAGTTAGTTAATCGAATATGGTATTCGAAGTTAGTTAATCGAATATGGTATTCGAAGTTAGTTAATCGAATATGGTATTCGAAAGTTAGTTAATCGAATATGGTATTCGAAGTTAGTTAATCGAATATGTTATTCGAAGTTAGTTAATCGAATATTGTATTCGAAGTTAGTTAATCGAATATGTTATTCGAAGTTAGTTAATCGAATATGGTATTCGAAAGTTAGTTAATCGAATATGTTATTCGAAAGGGGTTAGTCAAGTCGAGTTAGTCAAATAGAGTTAACCAGTTAGAGTTAATCAGTTAGAGTTAACCAGTTAGAGTTAATCAGTTAGAGTTAACCAGTTGGAGTTGATTAGTAGAGTAAATCGATTAGAGTTAAAACGAACTAGAGTTAATCAAATATAGTTATTTGAGACAGAGTTAGTCAAACATAGTATTCAGGGTAAGTTGCCATCTTGTACGACTGCTAGCGTAATTCACAGGGCTGTAAATAGCCTACGGCGGTCGGATGTTTCCTGAGGGAGTTAGGCGTAACCATTGTGATCGCTGCGATCTAGAGTCAAGCGAATGGAAGTAAATCGAATATTAGTTATTCGATAGGAGTTAATCCAGTTGAGTTAAGTTGGGTTAAATAAGTCAAGTTAACCAGTTGAGTTAGGTAAGTCAAGTAAACCAGTAAGGTTAAGTAAGTAGGGTTAATCGAGTGGAGTTATCGAATATCACTTATTCAAAGTAGATTTATCGAATATAGTTTATTCGAGAAGAGAAATCGAATATAGTTCATTCGAGAAGAATTATCGAATATAAGTTATTCGAAGTAAGATAATCGAATATTGGTTATTCGAGAAGAAGTTACGAATATAGACATTCGAAAGGAGTTAATCGAATATAGTTTATTCGTATAGAGTTAAAGGAGTTATCGATGTTAGTTTCATCGAAAGGAGTTATCGATGTTAGTTTCATCAAAAGGAGTTATCGATGTTAGTTTCATCAAAAGGAGTTATCGATGTTAGTTTCATCGAAAGGAGTTATCCATGCTAGTTTCATCGAATGAAGTTATCGATGTAGTTTCATCGAAGGGAGTTATCGATTATAGTTTAATCGAAGTGAGATTTTCAAATATGAGATATTTGAAAAGGAAGAGTTATCGAATATTAGTTATTCGAAGAGAGATTTTTGAATATCGTTTATTCGAGAAGGAGTTAGTCAAATATAGGTTATTCGAAGAAGAGTTAATCAAATAGAGATTTCTCGAAGAGAGTTAATCGGCAAATTCGATTATATCGAATTCAGGAAAGTACTTATACTTTCCAGTGTTTAAATAGAGATTTATTTATTTATAAATAAATAAGTGTTAGGTTAACCATTCACTAATAAGAATAGAAGTTAAAATTAAAGTTAGATAATTCGAAAGTAGGGATTATAACGTTATCGTTATAACCAATGTTTTAAATATAGAAGTGGACTAGTAAAATTGAATCCGAGAAAGGCGTAAAGAAGTTGTTAAAGATTAAAAGATAAACTTTGACCATTTCGAAGTTATAACGTTGTTCAGTTAAGGTCTGAGAGGTAATTATACCCCAACTTGAGTGACTTCCTTCTTAACTAAGAAATGGTAAGGTTTGATCGTAAAGGAGTTTTGGAAATGTTTTCCAAACGAGAATCAGAAATGTTTTCTGATAAAAGAAAATAAGAATTTAGAATATAGGGAAACAGGAGATAAGTAAATAAATGAACTAAAGAGATTATGTTAAATGATGTTTGTTCGATATAATTTCCATCTGGAAATAATATCGTTGTTTGCACACATGTTTTTCTTTGATAGTTAACTCACAGACTATCGAAGTTTTGACCATTTTAACGTTGTTAATATGGAGAGACCGGTTGGATTATTATCCAAAGAACCACTCTGTATTGGCATAAGCGTCGCGAATCATATATGCCAAAGATAATTGAAGACGGAGTAAAATGCAAGGGCTATCCTGTTTACAGAATAGTGCCTTCGGTTTGTCCAGTCCCAGGACAACTTGTATGGACGAAGGTCTGACAGAGTATATCCAATGGATCGCGTAAGTTGATCTGTTCAAACGTATTCACGTTTGGTGGCGGAGGAATTCGTTTCTCTTAGCTGTATACCCGTGTTATTTTTGGATAAGTCAATTTGTGATTTGGCGGGTATGACGATGTGACATTTCTAAGTGAATGAAGATGGATGTCTGACATAGTATTTCCAGACGATCACGTACATTGATTTCTTCAACTATACCAAGAGTGGAAGCGGAGAAGGAAACTTCTTTTAGCTGACACGTAATGTATGGGTGTAGACGTCAATTAGTGATTTCGATGGATTTGACAATGTAGCATTCGAAGTGAATCTGATGATGATAAAGCATAGCTTCTAGCCTCATCAACCGGTAAATGACAGAAATCGGGCAGGCAGCATGGCTAAGTCGGTCGCACCGAAGTAGGGTGTATAATCACCTATCTAGAGAATATTCATTTGTTTCTTAAATCTATCAATGCTGTCCCATATATATACGGGAACGGTTGCTGATCCCAACCGTTGGTGATGTACATTCGATACACTCAAGCAAAATGAGTGGTCGGTCATGTGTGGCTGAGTTGCAAGATGTTCTTGTTGAACTCCAGTGTATCGTTCCTAGAGTACACTGATCGGAAGGTGATTCCATACCTTGTCATAGTTGGAAATCCATTACCCAATACGTGCTTGCGGTTTTGATTGTATACTATATATGTAGAACGTGAGATGAAAGCGTTTCTGCTAGTTGATATCTATTTGTACATAGACATTATTATAATATCAAAAGATTTTTGATATAAAGATATTTTGGATTCTCATAAGGGAAAAACCCGTTCCGTTATGCGGCGTGGTCTTATGAGATATCGTTTACTTGTTCATATACCTGTTTTAAACTGTTTTACTCACACCAGTCCCATGACTGACCCAGAGTTTATTTGTTGTTTTCCCTAAACTCTTGGGTGCCTAAATTTGTACGGGCAGTCAAGTAGTCGGGTTTTACAGATATACTGGAAGAGCGTGGAGCAGGAGGCTTCAAGATCATATAGCTATAGTTATTTCCGCTGTGTTGTAAGTGTTGTACTCTGATAAGTGCTATTGTATACATAACTGTTATATTTCAAAGTTATGTTATCTATTATATGTTATTCGTTCCGCTGTGAGGTTCGTGTTACTCTGATGTTATGTTCTTCTTCTTCTTCTATTCTAAGTTTCTATCTTATCTATTCTCACCTTCTAATTTCTTTCATTAACTATTCGGTTATTTTCGATCCTTGGATGTTCGATATGTGTTGTATATCGGATAACCAAGATCGCATTTTTCCGGGTCGTTACACCTCCATACTAGTAATACAATCAAAACCGCATGAGGTCGTATTGGAAATTGGGTTTCCATCATGAGTCAAGGCTAGGGAGGAGCTCCTTACCGATTCGAGACACTCTAACTAATGTCTTAGGGTTCCCCACAGTTAACCCTTGGAAAGCTGCAGGGCCGGTCCGCCATAAAAGTTGCGGATTAGTTATTCCTGAACACACATTTCTCAGTCCTATAGGACCTATCATCCGAGGCGCCTCATTCCATCATCCACATAAGTAAAATGTCGGGCCGTGTTAAAACCCAAACACCGCTTCTAGCTAGAAAGAAACGTGCTGCTCTCCCTGCGTTCCCTTCTCCCGTTTTAGACTCCGCCGGTGTGTGAGGCTCGCGAAGTCACGCTATACACAAAGCTATGCCTAAACAGACTATGCTTTGATCATCCCACAAGGCCTGCTTTTCAACAAAGCCTTGATCATGTTCATCTTAGCATGCCACATCGTCACTCCATATCACACTACCAATCCTTTGCCGAAATATGTGAAAGGGTGTTAAGCAAGAGAATAAATTCTCCGCCACCAATCATTCATACATTCGGCAGAAAATCAATAAATACAATATATAAAGGAGTACAATGTCAGACACACATTCCATTTATAAGCCTATGCTCTGGGTCTGAGCGAAAGCCAAATCCGTACAAATCAACACTACGTCCGGATAACTACCGTCTTAGCCCCGTCTTGGGAGCAAATCAATTAAGGGCCTCAACAATAGTTACCCATTCGATGTGAAGATCATCGGTCTTCAATCGCCGTCTTCAATTCTTCGAACGTCATATCATTATTTGGAATGAGAGTAAACTCGGACTTTCCAAATAACTCTCGCATATATAAATTTGAAAACCATTTCATACCGTCGTTAATAATTTATAACGATCTATCGCTACTTTTACTTTGCATACACATCCTAAACATAACAATGTATATTTTACTCTTCCATTTTTCAATTTACCCTAAATGTATATTTGGTTTCATTATTTTTCTAATGAAAATTCATTCCTTAGAAATGTAAATTTCTAATCTTATTATTTACATTGAAAAACTTATACTTCAATATGTTATTATATTGAAAATGTAACCTTTATTTCATATTCTATTTACATTGGAAAATATAAATTCCTAATCATTCTTTTGTTTACATTGAAAAATGTAAACTCTTTTATTTGCATATAAAAATATAATTTCTATTTCATCCTTATTTACATTGAAAAATGCCGGTTTCTATATTTTTCTAATTACATATAAAAATGTAACTTCCTATTTTTCTTTTATTTACATTAAGAAAAATGTAACTTTTCTAATATTTACATTAAGAAAAATGTAAGACTTTTATAATCCTTATCTTATTTTATTAAAAATGTAACTTTCTTTTATAACAAACTTGGAGGTGAAAATATTCATTTCATTATTAACACATAACGGTGTGAAAATAACGTCAATTTCTAAGTTATCCATTTATATTTTAATATGGGTCAGACCTCTCACATTAGGCCTACAACTTGTGGATGCTGGATAGGCCGGTCGGTTCCGGGCAGACTTCTTCCACAAGTTGGGCTTAAACTCGTGTCTTGGCCCAATTTGTATTTGCGCACTTGGACCTCTCACATTAGGCCCAACATTTGTGGCTGCTGGATATGCCGGTCGGGTCCGGGAAGACTTCCACCACAAATGTGACCTAACCTCGTGTCCAAGCACAATTTTAATTAATCATTATACTTGTTCTACTAAAAATATTATTTTAAAATGTTTCTCATTTCAAAATATCTTAATTTTGGAATATTCTATATTTCCAAAATAACTTGATTTCAAATACTATAACTTACCTTTTCAAGTCTTAATAAAACTTGGGACTTCCTCAATTATTATATTAATAATAATAAACCTTTCAAATGTCTAATTCTAAATCTAATCTTCTTATCTTAACATATTGACAGTAAAGATAGAATCTTTTTAATTGTGTAATAAAATGAAATTTTCTTTAAATCTTAATTACACAAAAATGTAAATTTTCTTATCTTAACTCTTATTACATGGTTTTCATTTTTAACTCTGATTACATTCCTTTTAAATGAACAAAATGTACATTTTTGTTTAATTCTTTTTGATGAATACTAATTACATAGAAATATAGTTTTACATAGAAATGTAATTTTACATGTTAACACATTCTATTCAAGGTTTTAAACAAATATACATTCTTTTTAATGAATTCTAATTATCATTAAAAAAGGAAAATTACATGTTAACAAGTTCTCAAACAAAGATTCATTCTTTTAAAATGACCAAAACTGATAAATTTGCCTAATTCTTTTAGTGTAAACAAAATGACGAATTTGTCTAATTCTTTTGATGTAAACAAAATGTGATGATTTTGTCTAATCCTTTTTAATAAACAAAATGTGATAATTTTGTCAATTCTTTCTAAATAAACAAAATGTGATAATTTTGTCAATTCCTTCTAAATAAACAAAATGTGATAATTTTGTCAATTCTTTCTAAATAAACAAAATGTGATAATTTTGTCAATTCTTTTAAATAAACAAAATGTGATCTTTACTACAATGCAAGTTCATACCTTAATTACATATAAAAAATGTAATTTTTTTCATGTGGTGTAAATTCATATATAAATTACATATAAAAATGTAATTTTTATCATACAGTGTCAATTCACATTTTAATTACATAGAAAAAAAAACTTTTAACATACGGTGTAAATTCACATTTTAATTACATAGAAAAATGTAATTTTTATCATGCGGTACAATTCATATATAAATTACATATAAAAAATGTAATTTTTATCATACAGTGTCAATTCACATTTTAATTACATAGAAAAAAGTAACTTTTAACATACGGTGTAAATTCATATTTTAAATAGCATATAAAAAGGTCATTTTTATTTTACCGTTCTAATTTACATCTAAACTACATATAAAAAATGTAGTTTTTATTTCAATGCAAATTCATGTCTAAATTTACATTATAAAAATGTAATCTTTATTTCATCACAAATTCCTATCTTATATTTACATATAAAAATGTAAACTTTATTCATACGGTGTAAATTCATATATAAATTACATATAAAAATGTAATTTTAATCTTACGCCATATTCCACTTTTTATTTATAATAAAAAGATTTGATCTTTTCATACCGCTAACAATTTCATTTCATATTTGCACATAAAAAAAATAACCATGTGATTCGGACTTGCAATTTGATATCATAGAATAAATACAACATAATGAGAATTATTGGATCTATACAGATCCGTATACACAACCACAGATCTACAACAAACATGACCAATCAAAACAAAACAACGACAATAATTTTATCATGTCATAGATCTAATATATCCGCTATTCAACTGAATTAGATTTAATTATTTAAAATAGAATCTCACCCTGATTAAAGCGGAATGAGAAATCCAAATAAATTCAGAAAATGGTCGCACTTGATTTCAGCAACCTCTATTTGTCGTCACGGTCTCGCAAAATCTTAAAATTTTCAGTTTGGAGTTCGTATGAGTTAATTATCAATTTTTGAATAAAATTTACTTTTAACAACTGCAGATGCCATGGCCAAAAGCGTGGCAAATTCTGAAATGAATTTCATACCTTTTTGTTCAAAACTTTGATTTCAATTTTCTCTCTCTGTAGTTGATGGTTTTGCGAACGGTTTGCGGCAAAACGACCGGCTACGAGAGGGCTTTGGGCACCCCAAATGGTGTAGGGTGCGGCGGCCTATGTGGGGTGCGGTTTGGGTGCAAAGGCGGCGGGTTGGCGGTGCTCGTTCTTCGCCTACGGTCGATGAAAAGGGATGAAACTTGTTGGAGATTAAAGAGAGTGAGAAGAGCTTCAAAAAGTTGTATTACGGCCTAAGCTAATTCTTTGTGGATTGGGAGAATTTGGAGAGGAAAATTTTCAGCCATGGGTTTGTGCGTGCGGCTGTAGAACGATGGGGAAGAAGAAAGAGCGTAGTTTGCTTCTTATTTATATTATTATTTAATTAGGTTATTATCTAATTATCCAATAAAAGTCCGTTTATCCACTTACTCTGTTTTCAGCCCAACGACTGTGTTTCCTAGCTAATAACCCCTATTCCGGATCCATCTATGTCCCGCAGGCCCAAAAGGTCGTCTCAGCCCCCGTTTTTCAAATTTAAAATTATTCTTTTATTTTAATATTCAAACGTATATAAAAATTCACCGGGGCCACAAATTAACTTCAAAAATTCCCAACAAATATATTTAGCTATGTTTTGACGCTGTGGACCTAGAAAAATTAATTTCGTTCAATTCTGAGCCCGTTTGAAAAATGACTATTTTCAAGTCGATTAAAATTGACCGAAATTGACAAAACTGAAATATTTTTGCCACGGCTACAATTTAATTCTAAAAATTAAACTTAACTATATTTTGACATTCCGAATCCAACAAAAGTGGTTTCGTCGAAAACAGAGGTCGTTTGAAAAATGGTTATTTTCAAGGCGTATATATTAAATATTAAAGTTACATTTTTAAACCGATAATCTTCAAAACTCTAAATATATAAGTGCTTACAGTTTTTCAATGCAGAAACGTCATTCTGAACTCAATGGAAGTGGTTTCGAGTCCAAATTCCTTCGTATGCAAAAAGTAGCATTTTGACCTTTGTAAATTTCATAGCGACCTTTCAAATTTTAAACTGGGCATAACTTTTGATTCCCGCTATGAAATTTCGATTTTTCGGATTCGTTGGAAAGATATTTTTAAATAGATTCTAATATTTTTGGTTTCACTAAAATCCATTAAATTTTGCATCCTGTATGATCAGTCAAAGTTCAAGTTTGACTTTTCAAACTACCGCGTTGTTTCTAACTCCTTTTATTATTAGAGTTAAATTATTCATTCTAACTTCGATTTAAATCAACTTTCAATCATTATTATTTTCAAAAAAATATATTTTAAATATCAAAAACTCATTAAAATTACTTAAAATAAATTTTTAAATTGGCCCCAAAATTCAGGGTTGTTACATCAACTGAATCGGTGGACCGCCTAATCTTTCACATTAGTGTTGGGACATATACACACACCTTTGCATATGTTCATATAAGCATTAGAAAATTTTAAGGACAATGGATGTCAATGATTGGTGGATGAGTAGATGAATGATGGATGGTAGGATACATTCTTCTTAACTTGGAGATTTCGAGAACGAAATCCTTTGAGTATGGGAGAATGTAACAACCCGTATTTTAACAACACTAAAGAGGATAAATTAAAGAATAATTAATTTAATATTAAGAATTAAGGGAAATAGACTACATCATTGCGTCCGTCTCAAAATTCTGGTCAAGATAGACACCTGGTTTGAGTAAAACGGATAACGTATGAAGAAGTTATGAACAATAGAATTTTAACAATTAAAACAGGGATAATTGGCACACTTGACAAGTTCGCCAAGGCAATTTTACACTGGCGCACCTGTCAAGTGCGCCCATAATAGTTTTTGGGCTTCCGGACCCAAGTGGGTGTAGACCCATAGTCCGATTCCCCCTGGGGCTGAGGTGGCATTCGAATTCTGGAGGCTGGCAGCTATAAATATACCCTCATATATCTTGCTTTCTCATACTAAAAACAATGGAGGCCAAATGCTGTCAGTTCCTGAATTCAGTCTAATCCTTTCTTCTTCTACAAATCAAGTTTAAAGATTCAAGTATTTAAAGAATATATCTGAGATTCAACACCAACAATTTCTTTTCTATCTTCTAAAATCCAAACACTGTGAGTTAGTTACTTTTAGATTTAAATGATTAAAAGTAAACGTGATATTACTATGATTTGGATATATGCCTGTGATTGAATCATATTGGATCTATCATAATTTGTGAATCTATAATATTCTTTGACTTGGATTTAAATCTTTATCATATAAGACCTACTTCGACTTTTGAATCTATGACATAACTATGATGTGGATCGTAAATATTATCATGTTAGATCTACCTTTATAGGTCTAATTCGCTTGTGATAAATTTATCATGTCACATTTGTGAATCTTATTTATTATCGTGCTAGATCTACCTTTATAGATCTAATTCGCTAGTGGTTAATTTATCATGTCACATTTGTGGATCTTAATTATTATCATGCTAGATCTACCTTTATATATCAAATTTGCTTGTGGTTAATTTATCATGTCACAATTGTGGATCTTAAAAATTATTATGCTAGATCTACCTTTATAGATTTAATTCGCTTGTGGTTAATTTGTCATGTCACAATTGTGGATCTTAAATATTATCATGCTAGATCTACCTTTATAATCTAATTCGCTTGTGGTTAATTTGTCATGTCACAATTGTGGATCTTAAATATTATCATGCTAGATCTACCTTTATAGATCTAATTCTCTTATGGTTAATTTATCATGTCACAATTGTGGATCTTAAATATTATCATGCTAGATCTACCTTTATAGATCCAATTCACTTGTGATTAATTTATCATGTCACATCTACTTATGGATCTAATTCTTGTTAGATCATTTGGTACTTATCATGCTGTGACTAATTTAGATCTGTCATTATTGGACATATGAATCCTTATTTATTCATGCCTATTATGACATCCTTAGTATGTTAGATCTAGTTTTATTATCACATGCTCACTAGATCTATTTTTATATGTCCACCTTATCACTATGTCAGTTACATGTTTACGTCACTTTTGTTAAAATAATCACTATTGTCATCTTTCCCTTTAATTGTTTATGGCTAGGCTACTTTCTAGCCTAGACATGACACCAAATATATGTGAATGCGTTAGTTAGGGAACGGGGAAAAACATTACAATTGGCATTACTTGAATAACGAATACGAATTTGGACATATAATCCATTATGTATATAATTGGGTAAATGGGCATGAACACCTATAAAGACCACTACAACAAAACCGCTGTTTTATAGCGTCCTATAGCCGCTATGAATAAGAAAGATAGCGGTTTCATAACTGCTGTATATGAACATGTTATAAAAAACTGCTAGACTTTTATAACGCTTTCTAAGCCGTTATTAAAGATCCCTTTTGACAACGATATATTGCCGTTATGTTATTTTATTACAGTAACTCATTTTGACCGTTATAATACATCAAAATCTCATTCAAAGAGAAAATATTTATAACACAATTTTGCCGCTATAAAATAAGTGTTCAATAACAGATATTCAACGTTATTAATAAACGTGTTATAGTTTTACTAACCACTTTGACAGCTCATTTTTGCCGCTATGCTCGATAAATACAATAGCTCAGTATTGCCTCTATGCTACATCAATACAATAGCTCAAGTTTACCGCTATTATACATCTAAATCTCAATAAATTTGAGATTATTCATAACGCATGTTTACTGCTATAACATATATCTTTGATAGCTCATGCATTTTAATAATAATAATCAAAATGAATATTCATAACAAGTTAAAGATGAACACAGAAAATATACTAATTGCTAATAAAGTATCAACTAACAAAAGAAATTCAATACATGAGTTAACACCTAATTCAACTCATATGTTATTAATTCCCACTAATGTCAACTTGAGTACACAAAATACAAAAAATAAAACATAGTTCAAATTTAAAGTCTAAAACCCAACTAACCACTCTCCTTCATCAAACTTCCACAGCCATGCTATGCTACCCATCCGATCTCTACTGCACACATTTACTGTCCAAATGCACAAGTCGAAGACCATTATCACTGCATGCACATCCATTGATCTGAAAGCATATTTAACCAGTTCCAAGCTATGCATAATACAAACATAGTGTAAAAACAATGTGGTTCAACCAAATACTAGAAATAATTACTGTTGCCATTTTTTTAACTGTAAAAACTTTGACATTATACAAACATAGTGTAAAAACACATATATCATAGATGTAAATTCTTACATGGCCAGGCATTGAGCTCAATTTGAAGATTTCTTCCACTCAAGTCACACAAATTTAGTCCCATAAGGGCTGTCAGTTTCAAACATTTCGAAAAAAGCAGAGGGAAGCATGAATCATAGAAAATATATATGGGACAAAATAAAAACTATAAAGTCATTTGGTTGAAGTAGACAATAAGCCAACAACGAACTAGTGAGTAGGTAGAAACTAAAAGAGTTCCATGAAAGGTATAGTGTCTAGGTATGGACAACAATGAACTAGTCAGTAGGCCACTAATATTCATCAAAATATGTAAGTATGTTCCAACAGCAAACAACTATATTACCTATAAAATATACATGCATGAGCTAACTGGTATGTGCCAATAACAAACTGTCAATAGTACCATATTGACCTACAATTACTGGATTAAAAAATTATGGCAAAATGTTTCTCTAATCCAATAACTAGATATGAATCTACTAATTAGTGCAATCTAGTAACTAATTGTAAAGAAAGCAGATGTCACCTTACAATGCTCTGCAACCTTTTAGTTGTTTAATTGTGTTCATTTGTTTAGTATGCCCATTCACTTAGTAGTTTGATCTTTTACTTTGTGCAGTTAAGGCTTTGATATTCAAACGCTATCTCTCCACAACCATGCTTTGTGCCTAGCTCAACGCACTCCTCTCAGGCCTCAGCTTCAGAGCCAGCAATGCTTCTGTTACATATATAAAAATCTCCATATCGTGTATCTTTTCCAATTCTGTTACAAATTTTTACTGAACAACAGTTTAATTCATAAGTAACCATAAGATTAAATTTAAATTAGGCTTGTATCCAATTAAAGTTACCATGGAACTTTAAAGTCCCTATCAATCCAAGACAATAGTTTATGAAATTCATATAATTCTGTTTAATTAAGAGGACCGATGTTTTGTGACAAACTAAATCATTTAACTAGAAAGTGAATGCTACAAACTCCTAAAACATAAAACATCGAGAGTGTCCTATTATTATTAGTAAACTAAAGTGACATGAACATAATTGATGGAAACTACAAAAGAACACAATTAAAATATTATGCTATTCTACAAGTATAATAGCTTTCCTGACTCATATTGTTAATTAGTGGAATTATAGTTCATAATTACTATATTTTATATAATAGAACAATTAAGATGTAGAAGAAACCTTAAAATATAGCAGTGCATCAGTTGTAGATTATGATCCGGCAATGAAGGCATTTCTTCAGATAAAGGAAAAGCCTCAGCTAAAAATCTCAATGTCACGACATCAGAAATGAATGGGTGCACCGATGGTTCTTCTTAAACACACATTGCCGCAATCACAACAGCTCGGTTCAGTGCTTTTAACGGGTAGTTGTTTTCTAGCACTGGGCCCATTAGATCTTTGCATCCCTTTGGATCTTGAAACACTGGTTTTACCTATACAAAATAGCAATAAAATCATCAATTTATATATATATATACATATACATATATATATATATATACGAGTACTTCAGCACGTGCGATGCACGTGCGCAAGAGTAATTAGTGTTAAAAATATCATTTGTGAGCTATTATGGATCTTATAACATGAATCACATACCTAATAATTTATATACATATGTACACACATTCACCAATCAACAATTTATTGAGATAAAGCTAAAAACTAAAATTATTTTAGTAAATAATAAAACATGACAAACAAAAAAAAACTAATATATTAGTATTTTGAGGAAGGCAACAAACATTAAATAATGTCCCTGCATTGTTTTTGTATTTTGAAGAGTACAAAAGCAAGTCCGATGGACGTGTACATAGATAGATGTGAGTAAAGATGGAAATAAGTTTAAAGTTGAAATTTCCCTACCTTGTCTTTGTACACTTTTGTTCATAGTTTTAAGTTTCAATGTGCTCAAAGACGCAAATGGAAAGTGGTTGAGTTTGTTCAATGTCTCCTATTGTATGGGTTGAGAACTCCTTGTCGTGTTTGATTAATCTTATTTTTATTTAATAATGCATGATTGAAACTAATAAAGCCGGTTATTTTATCAATACTTGCATCATAAATTGAAATCTGATGGGCGTACACATTATTATTTTAGATTAATTTGAAAGTGAGTTTCAAAATGGATCGTTGCAAAACTATCTTTTAGATGTTGAATAGTATGAAAATTATTTTAGTAAGATATAAACTACTTGTATTAGTTAAGACCTATTAGAAAGATAGGTTAGTTGCTACTGATGTCATGCAGCTTATATATGTTTTTATTGCACTTCAAGTGTAAATCATGGACTTGCATATATTTTGAGACACTAATCCTTAAAACTATAATTCCCTAGCCATAATAAAGATGAGCTTAAATTAGAAAAGAGTACACGATTATAAAAGCTTCTGCAGCAAAGGCCTTTTATGATGAATACCTATATAACTTGCGCTTGTAAAAATTTCATATGCTTAACAGATTAGTAAATGACACCGTTAAAGACTCAATAATGAGTCTACAATTCAAGCTTTTCCATAACTGACATGCAAGCCAGACCCACATAATGTACAAAATTATTGCATAACTAGTGGGGAAAATTCCTTTCCTGTTAGTATACTAATAAAATTTATCTACAGTTGATCAAAGTTGACGTAATAATTGTGATGTAGTATGTTTGACAGTCAAGGTATTATGCAAGATATTTGATTGTTAGGAAAAACAACATTATAAACGTTAAAAGTATACAGTAACATTAGCAAAGCTAGTTCACTTTATCAGCGACAAAGTTAGCGTAAAGGATGGTTAGTTGAATTTCCAGTGACCAAAACTTGAATTCATATTTCTTAACATTAAAGTTTGAGCACTGCTTCTGTTTGTTGCAATAACTTCAATATTGCATTAAAGTACAAAAATTCTATAAAACTTTGGGATAACAAAAAAGAACTTTCACAAACCTTTTAAAACTGGGCCTTCACCACCATAAATCCCACTGTCATCTTCACCACGACTTTCACAAACCAGCACTTTACAACCATTTCATTTAAAACTGCCATCACCTAGTCATCAACCACCTCCTCTTCCTGCATGCTTGGACGAACACAAACTAAACCATCTACATCCTACTTCAATCATCTGCTGCCAATACCAAAGCAAACTCAAACCAATTACCCAGTCCCGCCCAAAAGAAAAACAATCCCTCTACTTAACCTCATGCAACAAAACTTCACCACCCTCCCAAATTCCTCTTCAGTGCAAACAACTAGTATCAGTTACTCCGTTTTCTTTTTCAGACAGACTTTGAAATTTGAGTCATTCAGATAACAAAATGGGGAAAAAAGTCACGGATAAATTAAGAAGAAGAAAGAACCTGAGCAAGCCTTCTTCTGGGAAAGCTTAAAAATGAGAACAAAGATACCAACAGCATGTACAGTCTCCGCTGCTACAAAAAAATAATCTAGCCTTTTGAAGATGAGTTTCAGTATAATCACCGAGATGAAAGCTGGTGATATTGCCACAGCTGCCTTCACTTTCATCGTCTGTTTGTGTACCCATCCAGATTTGCTTATTTCAGCGTCTCTCTTGTGCCCCATCGATAATCAATAGGTTTGTGTGATAATTAATTATTGGATAATTACTTGTGCCAATAGGAGAAAGCCTTCCTCCAGATCAGTATACATGAAACATTCTGTGATAATTAATTATTGGATAATTACTTTTGCCAGCAGGAGAAAGCCTTCCTCCAGATCACATTTAAAATATCCTTTCCGACTGCGACGCGCATCCCTGTACCCGGAAAAAAATTAAAATTAAAATTAAAAAATAGGAATGAGATTCAAAAGTGTGATAATCAAACAAAGAAAATTAAGGATTAAATAAAAGAAATAAACAGACATCAATGATCATGCACAAAATGAAAACTGGAATTTTGGTTCTAGTGACGTACAGGAAAATTAAAAATTAAATAAACAGACATCTATCAAATTTAACTTCCAAATATTTGATATTTATTGCCCTTATATCAAATTATAGGTAGTTATTATTAGCCATATACATAAATGTAACCACTACAGGAATAGGTTACTATGCAAAACGTAAAAAAGGTAAACCTGCAAATCAATGCATTCATACCATAATAATTATATTTTTAAGTATATTTATTATCAAATTGATCACAGAATTTAATATTTCACTGTAGCTATGAGTTGGTCCATCTACATTATAGGCATAAAATGTGTAATTCAAGCTTTACTACGGTTTGAAAAGAGTAACATATATTTAATATGTTAAATTAATGTCTATGGACATGCATTTCAAGCGCAATCCAGCATAGAATTTCAAGGTATAAATTTTTTTATTAAACATAAATACTCTATCTTTACTAAATAAATGACATTTATACAATACAAAGCATTAGTACATTATTGTGGAAAAAACGGTCACATAAGAATGCTTCTCGATCTAAAGACCTGCAAAAAATATCTCATCTCTTATGAAAAGTTGTTAAAAATGAGTTACTGGATTATTGTCCTATAATAGAATCTGAATTTATTCATAGCAAAAAAAATGCAAAAAATCATTTTCTAAAGGAAATATGCCAAACATAAAGTGACCGTTAGCAGCACTCAACTGTTATCCATCCATGTAATAAACACAAAGATTTATGGTGAATAAAACAAGAAGTCATAGGCTAGTTAGCACTGAATAAATTAAAAAAACAGATCTGCATATATTTATAAGGCTGTAAAAATGAAAACACAATACAAATGAACCCGTGTGTCCGATATAAATAATAATATAAGTGTTTATGCTCCAATTCAAATTGATTTTACCAAATTGGTTTTAGCTTGTACTATTTTGAAAATGTCATTCTTTCTTACATGGAAAACTATATAACGGAAGACATACCTAGTTTGATCAGATTATGTCTGACTAAAATAACGAATTGTTTTCCGTATACCATGTTTACAGGGTGTATATAATATTTAATATGGTAACATATCATAATATTTCCTCCAAATAATATAGTGTATAAAATTTGATTGTTAAAATTTAGAAAATAATTTTTAGAGGAATTTAAAATAGGGCTGGAGAAAATGAGAAGGTTTTAACCATACATCAATAATGCTCCCCAATAGAATCCATGTACAACCAACAGAATATTATATAATAGAATAATAGAACGTAAGAAGAAGCTTTCCTTATGTTAGTTGGAGCAATTAGGGATATAAGAAGCATGCAATAATGAAATAAGTAAAACTATTATTTGAAAATAAACTTGCGAAGCAGCAAAAGTGGAAGAAAAAAGAACAAAATTATGTTCCATTACCAAATTTCAGTCCAATTAAAAATCTGATATGCTTTCTTTAAGTATGTGTAGCAGAATAGTTGGAGTTAACTTAGTCCTTCAAGTAGTTATATATCTTTAGTTTATGGCTCGCAGCAATAATCATCAACTTGATAATGATTTAATTACAACAGAAGACTTGCTTAGAAATTTGCTGCCAAAATATGCCTCAATCGGAACTTACTTTTAAAAAAACGATCTCATTAAGGGGAGGTGCATAACTAATCACAAAATGCATAATTTTCCTCTTTTGAAATTGTACATTCTGCATCAAGATAAGAAGATGCCTAAACTTAATAACAAGTTATAACAAAGATCAATTTCTACAATATTTTTCTTAAGGAAGCTCAACTAAATGAACACTAAAATTAACACTTTCAGTCTTTAATAAATAGTTTAATTTTACTTGAAAGTGTTATAAGATTGAATTAAAACTTCTATTCTAAATAATCTGATCTTTCTGATGACATGATTCAGAATATTTTTATTACATGCACTGATGGTGAAAATGGAGTCCAACCTCCCAACCATGGCAAGATTTTTATCATAGGCATTGGTGTGATCACTATTTTATTGCCTACAAATTCAAGCATTACCAATCGGGATATACACATATACCATTGTCCAAATGGAGAATCGATTATTTTATAGACTGATCAATTTAGACGAACCAAGCTAGCGAACGAAACAATTTCACATCTATAGACTTTCCTACCCATTTGCACTTATTTGTGAAACCCAAGGATTTATGGTAAAAGAATCACAAAGTAAGGACACAAAGTCGAGAAAAGGCTAAAGTATGGACACGAAGTTCGGAAGTTTGATGCAAGTGGAAAGGATTGGAAAAAAATACATTCCATACCATCAAATATTGTGTCAACTTTGTCAATATTTTATCTAGGCACACACAAATGATGGTATACAAATATAAAAGTACCAAATACCTTTCACATCCGTGTTTTCCTGCTTTCGCCCACATCTAGTGACTGTTGCATGTTCTGAAAACAAATTTATCCACACATAGCTCACTTCCATCGGAAACAGATATATATCACTACCACATAAAAAATAACATACAAATTCGAAAGTAAAATTGGCCATTTCAATTAAATGTGTCTTATAGAAACATATGACAGATAGGAAAGTGAGTATTTTCACTTTCATTAAATATAAATACTTTGATGTGAACTGCGACACAAAATGGGTTAAATAAAATTTATAAAAAAATGCAATCACTTCATTAAAATTCCAATTACAAAAATAGATAAACATAAATCAGAATTTTAAAGATGCAGCTATTGAATTTCACTATCATGAAAAATTTGCAAATTTGCAAACTAATAGCAAACAGCATCATACCAAGGACACAAATATTCTAGAATCAAGATATTTTACCTTGAAACAACCTGTGTTACTCATTACCTTTTGATATTAGAACTAGAAATGAATGAAGCACAGATATAAACAGTAACATATGATAGATAAATGATGAACCAAACTGTTTCCTTTTATAAAAGTAGAAGCAAATCAACATTGGAAACAACACACAAACGAAAAAACAATATATCCCAAACAGAAGAAATTTACCATAAACATAAGGAACCTTGCAACTGTGCAATTGCTTCCATAATCCAGCATCTAATATTAGGTATGGTAAAATTAGAATCAACCATTAGCTGCTGAAAGATCACAACAGCACACCATTAGTTGGTGAGATTTACTGTCTTACAAATTGGATCATCTAGCATTGCTGAAGGTGAACAAAATAAATGAAGTTTCTACCTCAACAAGTAACAAATTTGAAGTGCTTTCCTCCTAGGAGTTAGAAGAGTCCACCTGCAACATAGGAGCAATAGCATATACCATGAGCTGTAATTTCGATTCAGTGGCAATATCATGGTACATCAGACTTTATAAGAACTGTGAAGGAGAAATAATCGCAGATGTCAAACAATAGCATATACCATGAACTATAATTTCGATTCAGTGGCAATATCATGGTACATCAGAATTTATAAGAACTTTCTGTGTATATTCAATATTGTGTAAATATTTCATTAGTGTCATCCAAACAGAGCCTTTTAGAGCGTGTTATTTTGACATGAAACTAGTTACATAGCACAGAAAATCTTATACATTGCAACAAACAAGTTTTTTTTAATTGCAACAGACAAGTATTACCAGCCATAAGGTAAAAAGTGGAAACCTACCAATAATACCCCTTATATTGTTCACTTTGATGCATTGAAAAATACAAACAACCAACCATAAATTTAAAAAGAACTAAATTTTTTATGCCAGTAAAAATCTGGACCTTCTCGACTTTTAGATAAAATCATATGTGATTTTTTTTCTTCTGTTTTTTCCTTAGAAAATATTGTTTGATAGAAATGTTCATTATTTCTATGAAAAAGACTAATTTCGTAGAACCTTTGATATTTTTGGGAACAATTTTCTTTTTCAATTTTTTTTATTTTTATTCGAAATTCCAGATATTTTGGAATATTTCTTAAAGAAAAATTGAATTTTATGAAAAAGATTTGAGGCGCATTTTGATAAAAAATTAATCTTTGTTTGAAATTAACTAATTTTTTTCTCACTGAAGAAAAAAATTCAAAATGTAAACAATTTTGAATATTATCCTTAACTTTCTACAAGAAGAAAATGAGTATCCCAACTTAAAAAAAGCACGTTCTTTTTCTGTCTACTAGGAGCAATCCAAGGAGCCGAATGAATAAATCCATATGTGATAGTATGTAGTTTTTAAGATCACAAGTTCATGGCTTTTTTTACTTAACCAGTGGTAAGAATAACGATATTCGGGGCCATGCATGTGAGCATTATTAATATATTCTGATTCACATTTTGATGCAATATTTAATAATATTTAAATCAATCAGTTACCCCTTAAAAAAATGTACTTATATAAGAAGTATGCTTGAATATTATTATTATCTACAGATGGAACCCGAATATGTCAGCAATGCTACCTGAAGATCACAAAACGGACGACATTGTGTACGCGGTAAGTTTTCTCCAATCAGCGCCTCCTTCATGCAAACGTGTGACTCCTTGCCTCGAATCGCTGGTAAATAAAAACAAATTTATCATTAACAAATCTACATTAAATGCTAAGAAAGGGAGAATGGGAGCAGAAAATTACCTGCCTTACTGGAAGAACAAAGAAGAATGGAGGGCTCATTTTGGTAGTAAATGGGATCGATTCGAAAGGCTAAAACGTCAATTTGATCCACTCAACATTTTGACCCCTGGTCAAAGAATTTTTAGGAGGAAACCACTGCTTAGGAAAGATCATCATTTTAAGAGACTATTTTGATGTGAACTTCAAGGATCTGTCATTGTTTTGTTCCAGACTATGGACATTTTCTTGCATATAATTAATCCAAATATATAATTCAAAAAATTCTGGATTGCGGGACCATATACTTAATCCAGATATATAATTTGCAATAAATTTCTTCCAGACCATATACTTAATCCAGATATATAATTCAAAAAATCCCAGATTGTTGGACCATTTTTTCTTGCATATACTTTTTGGGAAAAATAAAATCAGTTTGATTTAAAGAAAAGAAATAAACAATTCCAATCAGCTAGTAATAGAAAAGATGTGACGATACTCTAATTCGGATACTTTTTGGTACTTTTTGTTAACTCATGTTAAACAATTCCAATCATTTCTCTGTAACTTATCCTTGATTTAGTTATTCCAAAGTGTTGTCCTTAAAACTTATTATCTTAAAATGAGAAACCTTTGAGCCTAATTTCCACCACAGAGATATATGCAGCAATTAAAGAGAAGCCAATTTAAATTGACATTCTAAGGTAAAGATTTTATCTGATTGTGCATTATAAGTGATAAATTAGTGTGTGTGTGTGTGTGTGTGCATAAAGATGAAATAATTTAATTATGACTGGTTTGTGCACATCAAGTTTTTTATTTTCATTTGGAAATAAAGTTGGATGAAGAATAACTACGAAATTATTCATGGAATATATTTCCTAGCAAAAACTGTCATTCATATTTGATTAGCGATCCCTTTAACCAATTAAGTGCAACTTTAAATTGACCAACAAAGAAAGTACCATGATGGGTGAATTTAGTGGATCAAAGTGAGATAATAGTTATGATTGTTGGAAATCTGAAAGTCTATCATTCAAGCATAATATTTTTTATCAACTAATTGACAACTTTAAGCAGCTGAGTACAAAAAATATGGGGAAAAAACATAATCCATTGACGAGAGGTTATAAAACATGAAATTTTGATTTTCTGTAAAATTAGTTGCGGTTATTCCATCAAAAAATATATAAAGAATATACTTACACAATAAAAATAAAGACTAGAATAATGACTCTTGCAACGATGATATAAGTAATTTTGTAGTTTCTTGGGTACATTCATTTGTTGATTAAGATCACATTAGAAACATTTATGCTCTACATGGCAGCCCAAAATATGATTACATTTTGTTTATTTTGTGTGTGTTAATTCTCTATCATCATTGAATCGAATTCACCCAGTGAGCTTAACATGAGTTAACAAAAAGTACCAAAGCAAAAGAGATATTTACTGGTATGCTTTCAAACTCATAGTGCACAATAACAGTTTATTTGGTTCATCTTACTGTATTATAAATTGTCCACTATTTTTAGATGTTTTAGCAATCTTTTTACAAGTGATGAAAACTATCTACCATGTGAAACTGATTATGTAATCATTTTTTAGCAGTAACATAGGTACATACAAAACTATATTCTAGGTTATTCACGATACATATAACTCTTTCAATATGTAATCGTAATTTGAATAGACAGACCTCTTGTGCCTCAAACAGCTGACGATGTTTCTTTAATTGGAAGATAATGTAAGCAACATAGGCAACTAACATCACCACACTGCACACTCTTGACAATTCCGATGTCGAGACCGTGACTTCTGCATGCTCACCATAGGTCACAACATATCTAAACATCATTATAAGCATGTAACATAGTACACCCAGAAGCAAAAGACTGGAGTTAACATCTGCTGGTCTCTGCAGAGTGTAACTAGCATGGTAAATACAATGTAACATGAAAAGCGGAACTAAGTCTGAATTTGGTTGCTTACTTAATCATATAGTTGATCCTTTCGGATGTTTGAAATGCAGCCACATAGAAGTGAAGTACCAAGCACAAGCAAAAGATTGGAGAGGATGGAATAGATTGAGGAATACTTGACAACGTCGATCTTTCCTTGGTAAAGTGCAAATAGAGCTATGATAAGCTCTGTGGCATTGCCACATGTTGTATTCAATAGCCCACCAACTGTAGTAAAATTAAATATATTTATTTACATGTTACTACTTGTATGGAGGAGCTATAATTGAGTTGGGGAAAGCAATATATACCAGTAGGACCAGTGAAATAAGAAATTTGCCTGTATAATTATTTAAAAATGTCAAACAATATACCATGGTCATTAATTTTAGAACTGACTGCATTATTGGTTCCATGCATGATATTGAGTTAATAACAACTTACTCGGTAAGGAAGCTGACATGTTCAGCTAGTGGAGTTAGGCCTAGCAAGCTTAAAGAAAATACCCATGCCTATGTCAAATATAAATATACAAACAAACTTTAGTTGTCACATGCTAAAAATATAATCTTCAACTAAGGACTTTCAACAAAATTAATGTTTTATGGTCTACTTTAAATATGATTAGTTGTTATAAAGAAATTAAGGAAATAAATTAATCTTAGTTGCAGCCATGCCAGGTTGAAGCCTTTTTTGGTCATCCATTGTCCCATAAAAAGGCAATTTTATTTTGGGAAAGGCAGACTTTATATACCCAATTCGCATATACTTTTATTAATGCCAACTTTCTAGTGACAATAATTTAAATTTAGAAAAAACTGAATAATTGAAGGACAAAACTCTTTTTCCTTTTGCTTTGTACCAGTGAATAATTAACAAAATTATTCATGTACATTTGTACATACATAAGCATACATATGGAAGGGATCACGATCCCCTTTCTTATTCAAGCATATCCAGGGTACCAATATTATAAATCTGTAATTTGAGCCAAAAAAAATCTACCAACACAACCGACTACATGGTGATATTACAAAATTTTCACCAAATCAGTTACAAGTTTGTATTCATAATTAGGCACCTATCAAACATGCATCTAGCATATAAACATGCTTGTTAAATAGGCACATATACATTGAACACCTGTTAGCAGGTGTTGCATCCAATATGTAGGCTTTTATTTTCGGCACCTATATATTGAACATCTGTTTGATAGGTTTCCAATTCTACTTCTACTAGGAAAATTAGCTGACTACAATCTGTAACATTCCAAATTTGTAATATGCAGTCCCAAACCCAACTAAAAAGACCCAGTCGAGACTTGCAAATCAGAACCAATCCGTGTTAAAAGATCCAAACCCAACTAAAACCTGATGTATCTCAAATCATATGTTAACCAACTTGACTATGACAAACATAAAATATATGCAATTTTAGTTATATTAACCAGTTTGACCCAAACTGATCTTATCTGGAGCTTGAATCGGATCGGATCTAGATATAGAAATATATAGTCTGACCCCATACAAAACTAAAACCCCCTAGAACTGGTAACGAATCAGTTTCACCGCTAGAGAAAGCTGTAAACCTCCTTCAACTCATCCATCTTTTTATGCAAAAACATTATGAATCGGGATGAATCTTTTCAGACATATTATATTATATTCATTAGAATGCCATATATACAAAATATAAACAATCAAAATTATTTATTTAACCATCTTTCAGCACTCGTTACTCACTTCTAAGAAGGTTATCCAGTGCTATCGCTACAAGCACTTCCAAATCCTTCGCATTTGCGGTATTTGAAGAAGAACTTAAATTATTTGGAGATTAGGGTTCCAGAATGAAACCGACGGAATGGAGCCGCTGTGACGAACGACAAATGGCGTAGAGAATTTGGTGGAGAAGAACGGTGAAGAAATTTTTATGGAGAGGAAATTTGTTTTGGGGAAGGGAAAGTAGCCGAGTAGCCGGAGGAACGTTAAAACTATTATATTTTTGGGAGGGAGGCAAAAGAATCTGGAGGGAGTCACGAAAATTTCAGAGAAACAAGCGTTGTAGATCACCATTAAAACAAAAATGGTAAAATAAATAAATATCTAAGTCTAATCAATAACACTTTAGAATAGTGTGTTATTAAATGGCGTTATTAATAATACATTTTCTTGTAGTGGACATAAGTATAATTAATTGGTTAATAGTTAAAATGCCTAGGATTACAGTAATTAGGAAATTGTAACTGCACTTATGACACGAGGTTAGATTGCATTTGTGGTGGAAGTCTGCCTGGACTCGACCGACATATAAAGCAACCGAAAATGTTGAATCTAATGTGAGGGGTCTAAGTGCACAAATACGAGACGGGCTAAGACACGAGGTTAGGCCCAACTTGTGGAAGAAGTCTGCCCGGACCCAACCGGCATATCCAGCATCCACAAGTTGTAGGTCTAATGTAGGAGGTCTAGCCCATTATAACCATAAACGAACATGTAACGAATTGGAATACTTAACCTAGTTGAATCCATAGGGATTGTATAAACATGTTAACTTGAATGAGGGTTAAGTAAACTTGGTTAAAACAGTGGGTGAGTTAAGTAAATCTTGTGGCGATGGGTAATATTTGTATATATGGACCCACAAACTTAACCTGTTTTATACTTTGGGGTTATGCCACTTTGTTAAGAAAACTTGCTTGGATCAGTGGGTAGGTTAAGTAAATCTGAGGGGGTGGGTAATAATTATATATAGGCCCACAAACTTAAGTTCATAAGGTTATGTAATTAAAGACACCTAGTGGTATACATAACCGGTGGAAATAATAAAGTTGTGTAATTAAAGACACCTAGTGGTGTACATAGCCAGTGAAAGCCTAGTGGGGGATACAAGACAAAGGAGAGATCTTGTATCATATTGCGTGGGACCCGTTTCAGCCAGTAACCCGGAGTAGGTATCAAATATGTACTCCGAACTAGGTCGGAGAAGGGACACGCTTACTGGACTGATTGTGAGAGATCTAAACGTGAAGGACGTTGTGGGCGGCGCAAACCGACCGGGCTATGTGCGTGCATGAGCCGGGAAGAGGTGGATAAGACGACCGTGACACCTGTAGATATGGGGCTATACATATCAGCGAAGAGTTGCCACTTTAGGACGTGATACATCCTACGGTGGGGCCGACAAAGAGTATCTACACGGATTAGGGAGCCGATCGATTAGAGTAATAGTTAGAGTACATTTGGATGTATGCCTAAGTCTACCACCTTATAGTGGAAGGGATTATCTCATTTTGGATATACTAGTAGTAGTGCAGAGTAATCATTATGGAAGCGTATACACCCTATCCTTTTTACCTAATTTTACCTGCCTTTTTGTAGTTATCTCTCTTATCCACTTTATATGCCTGTCATGCTACTTTTATTTGTTTATTTGCTAAAAGTAACTGGACTCGCCAGACTTTACGTCTGACCCTTTTTGTTTCCTCTTCTTTCTTCCATTCCCCCCTCCTCCCAGGTTCTCATGGAGAGAATTCTCAGGCTTAGTCAGGACTCAGTTATCATCTTGCCTGGAGCAGCTGCTGAAGTATTGCTCAAGTTTTTGTCTCTACTATGATTTTGTCTCTTTTTGGGGAATTATGCTTTTTATGTACTCTGATGGAACAAGACAGAAAGTTTATATTTTTGTAGTGGTTTTTATGTAGTTTCGGACTCGTGATAATTTGGACCACGATGTTATGATTTATGTTTGAAATAAAAATTTAAATTCTGCTGTTGCTTTTATATCTATCTTGTAATATTTCTGTTTCTGTTCACCTATAACGCTTCACGAAACTTAATGCATTCTCTTAGTGAGTGACATTAACGGACGTGGGGTGTCACATGAGCCGATCGCTCAAAATATTATTCAATTTCGTCGCATCCAATCTAAGCTCAACCAGCACCAGGTCACGTTGAACCTTACCGTTCATGTCACTTACTCCAGCATTATTCACAGCCGCTTCGGCTATGAAAATCCTTCTTCTTCTTCGCCACCTCTGTCTTCATCGATTCTATTTCGAACATCTAGGACTGATCGATCTGCGATGTTCGTTGTACTTTTTGATCGTTCAACTGATATGAGGTTGTGAATTAAAGAAAACGCCATTAATGAATTTGTTATACATACATTCAGATTGACCCAGTTTTGAATGTCAGTTTGCGCTTGTCCTTCAATTGCGACCCTGGTTAGTTTTCACCTTCATTCTTGTCTAGATGCCTATTGGAATAGTTGTAAGGTAGTGTTTGGCGCAACAGTAAGGTTACCCAGCTGGTAATCTAAAGCACTTAGGTTCGAGCCCCGGCCTCTTTACAATGTGAGGGAAAGGCTGTGCACGCTAACTAACTACCTGTAGAGCCCGGAAAGCCGTGAGAATAGTACTAGAACAGGAGACTGATCTAGGAAGTCCTCATGCTTGAGTATGGAAGCCTTTGGCACTAGGTATTCACCGCCTATTGGAATAGCTGTGTCAGGGATGGATCTGGGATACCGAGAGAACAATTCATTATTCACATGTTGAGCCACCATTGGTTTCCAAACTTATTCGATCACACAAATATTATAACCTACAAGTCAAGGTCATTAGTGTAAGTAAATATATAATAATGCCATAATATTGTGTAGCATATATGATACATACAGCCGAAAGTGACATGTAAACTTGAATATTATTAACTAACTAACCATAAAAGCAGCCAGTAGACGTGGATTTGTAGGTTATAATAAAAAGAAACCAAACAAGAATGACATGGGTATGATTTTCTTATATATAGTTTAGCACGTTTCATTTCAAATACTAGTATTATAAATTAAGCTGATGCCAAATATTAGTTTGGAAAATCATAACAAAAGTAGTGGTTTAATGTATAAAAGTAAGGCTAAACTAAACTCGAAAGGATAAAAGTTTCCAATCAAAATTTTGCCTTCTGTTTACTTATCTTATTAGGCAATAACAATAAGAAATTATTTAAGGACATGGATTATGAGAAGACCAAAGCTAGAAAACTATGGAAGTGCTGCATGCTGGACAGAATTTTACTTTATTTTACAATAACCGAAGAAGGATATATTCTGAATTACAAGTTATGCGTTCTCTGTGTTTGCAGTTTATTTTCATTAAACTTCAATTTTGTTCATTTTAATTTTGTTTATTTGAATTTACTCCTGGGATATTTTGCTACCTTATCATCAATTATGAAACAACACTTAGCCAAAAACAACTAGATAAAACAAATGAAAACAAAACAAAACAAAAAACGATCAAACAAACACACAATGATGAAACTAGCAAAAAAAATAAAAAAATAAGACATTAATTTAATTATAAATTTAATTTAATTAGCTTTCCCCAGCAACAATGATGAATTAAGTTTACTACCTCATCGTTGACAATGATTGAATCCAAGTCAAATATTTCGCTACTAACTTTGTGCATTTGAAAAGGTGAGTTAAATTTGAATGTATATTCTTGTGAAAGTGCACAAAAAACGAAACTACAATAATAGATTTTGGTGACAGCCTCATTAAAAAAGAATGTAAGAAATAGGACACTCTAGATATAATGTAAGAATAGTTGATAGAAAAGAAAGAGCCTTTGAGCGTATAATATGAAATGACAATAAAAGGTTGTACTAGCATAACTTTTTTTATGCCTTCAAATGTTAACGTGAATGGATGCACAATCTGAATCCTAAACCGAAATGAGCAGCAATGTCATAGCATCAAGAAACCGAAAAGAAATATATGTGAACAAAGAAACTGATAATCTAATATATATGAGCAACTAGCAAGTGAAGGTTAGGAAACCAAGCTTCAATGGAATCAGGAAAATTTTCACTTCACAACTTATGCTTGACATTGTCCTTATAAACATGCTATTAATTGGAATAAACAGTAGACACTGTCGAACTATTAAAGCAGAATCAATGGAATCTAGAGCAGTACCATCATGGCTGGTTGATAAGATCTATGATAATCATAGAGGCAAGTCCCGATAGCCTTCCCTTCACTGCGTACAATCATTTGAGAATATTGCCGACAGTGAAGCATAAGACTGCAATATCAAAAATTGGTTGACTGTCAACGCCTCTTATTTGTAGGAGTTTTGAACATGTGGAAACATGAGCACTAGTGCTAATTAAAAACCTCACAAACAGTTTAAACATATCATTTTACGACAAAGGGTTAGTTAGAGTATAAGCTATTTCTAGTCAGTGTTTAGAAAACAACCGATAGGAATTATGAGTGTAGTTTTTTCTTTATACATGAATTTACAGAGAGCAAATCTCCTGTACCCATTTTCTCTGTACCTCTGTCCCTGCCAATATCATTATGCCATGTGTCAAGAAATTAATTAGAAAGTTAACTGAGATTTTTACTCTGTTAGTTGAATAATTAAAGCTGTTAACAGTTTCCAACGTAACTTTCTTCCCACGAAAACTTACGTCCCTTCCTCTCCTGCAACCACTATTCACATCAGCAAAACTTGATCTCCCATTCAAAATCTAAATAGTTACTCAAAATCTGCAACCAACAAAGAATCATATCTCCATGGAAGATGAAAGTAAAGCATGTCGCAAGCTAAATTTTCAAAATCACAATGACCAAAGCCAATCATCACAAGAAGGTAATGGTCAAACAAAAAATTCGACTGATTCAATGTCTATTGTGGATTCCATTCATTCGAAAAATGGAAAGAGCTAATTCCAATGATAGGTATGACGTTTGAAACCGAATCCGAAGCATTTAGATTTTACAATGAATACGCATACTGTTTTGGTTTTAGTACTAGAAAAGGTAGAGCTCATATGTTACCGAATCATAACAAGGTAAAAGATAGAGTTTTTGTTTGCTCCGTTGAAGGTTGGCGCGGAAAAGACAAACGTGATGTTTATGTTAAATCTCATCGAGCTGAGACAAGATGTGGTTGTCTAGCGAAGATGAAAATCGTTTATTGTCAAGATAGCGAAAAATATAAAACTGTCGAATTTGTTCCACAACACAAATATTGTGTCAAGCCCTTCTAAGACCCATTTCTTTAGATCACATAGAAAAATGACTGATGCACAAAGAGCTCAAGCTGATATGGCGGATAACTCAGGTATTGCGCCAAAAGAAGCTTTAGAGTTTTTTAGTAAACAAGCTGGTGGCAGAGAAAATTTTGGTTATATTCCACAGGATTATAGAAATTATTTACATTCAAAACGAACAAGGAAAATGAAAATAGGAGATACTGGAGGAGTTTTGGAGTATTTACAACAAATGCAGTTGAAAGGTCCTAATTTTTTTATGCTATACAAGTGGATGAAAATGATTTGATTACTAATATATTTTGGGATGATGCAAAAATGATGGTAGACTATGATTATTTTGGCGATGTTGTATGCTTTGACACTACGTATAGAAAAAATAAAGAAGGAAGACCTTTTGCAATGTTTGTTGGTGTGAATAATCATAAGCCAACAACAGTGTTTGGAGTGATGAGACCGCTGAAACTTTCATGTGGTTGTTTGATACATTTGAGAAAGCGATGTCCAGAAAAAACCCTAAGAGTATACTTACAGACCAGAATGCTGTCATGGCTAAGGCAATTGCTTCTCAATGGCCCGGGACATGTCATCGATTATGCATTTGGCATATATATCAAAATGCGGCTAAACATCTTAGTCATTTGTTTGATAAATTCTCTAGTTTTGCTAAAGACTATAGTTGTTGTATATATGATTATGAGGATGAAGTTGACTTTTTAAATGCTTGGAAAATGATGCTTGAAAAATATGATCTTCAAAATAACGATTGGTTAAGCCGGTTATTTGATATAAAAGAGAAATGGGCACTAGTTTACGGATGTGAAACATTTTGTGCCGATATTACGACCACACAGCGTAGTGAAAGTATGAACAATGCTGTGAAAAAGTACGTCAGTTATAAGTATGACTTGTTGAGAGGTTAGTAGACAATCGTCGTTACGAGGAATCAAGGGCTGATTTTAAAGTAAATCATAGTATCCCTTCATTATCCTTTCCGGTTAAAATATTACAACATGAATTGTGTAAAGCTCACGATTGTACGATGACTTTATTGGAAGGGATTGAGACAATGACTAAATATGAAATTGCTCCTCATGGAAAAGAGTTCAAGCATATAGTGACATATAACTCAACTAATTCTGCTATTTTGTGTAGTTGCAAAAAATTTGAGTTTGCGGGAATCTTATGTGCACATGCATTAAAGGTATTATCTATAAAGAAAGTGATGAGTATTCCTACTCAATACATCCTAAGGAGATGGACAAAATATGTGAAGGCCAAGTGTGCAAAAAATGATTGTCCAAAAACAAGTAGTAATGATCTGAAAGTAGAAACCGCAAGGCACTATAAAGAGTTGTGTCGACTGTATACACAACTTGCAATAAGAGCAGCAGAATCAGAAGATGCATATGAAATTGATCTCTGTGGACTTGACAAAATTCTAGAAGCAGTAGATGGGTCATTTAAAAAAAAATTAGATGATGAAAAAAATTAAATTTGAACCTCCACAAGCTTCACTAGTTGGTAATGGTATATCAGAGCCTATGTCTACTTATGAGCTTAAGCATAAAGTGAAAGGAGTAAAAATAAAACCAAAGGAGAATATTTTTGGAAGTTCAAGACGTCCAAAAAATGCTTTAGAAAAGGGTATAAGGAAAAAAAGGCCAAAAAAAGATGAGCAGGTTCAACTAAAATTTGATAATGGTGCTCCTTCTCACATAGGCCAAAAAAATTTGATAATGCTTTAGAAATGTCTTTAAGAAGTTGATCGCCCCCACCACAAAGTAGATTGCTGAAGGGTTTGACGGCGGCACTTCTCAAGGATATAACAAAGATTAGTTTTCGCAGTTAGCAATGGACTGCAAAAACGTGGAATAGTTTATTTCTGAAGAACAGAGAAGGGAAGAGATCGAAAAAAGAAAAGTGAAGTGTTTGGGCGTAGAAGCAGGTTTAAAAAGAGGTTGAGAAGGCATTTCGAAGGGACATAACGTTTTGAATGGGCGCATCTTTTAAAAATCAAAAATCATGACAGTTGGCCCACAGTCGAACCCGATTCGTTTTAATCACGTACACGCCACGTGCCCCAAGTGCCCAAGTGCCATCTTTGACCTTTTAATATGATCTTATATATATAGGCCCAAGCCCATATGTGCACATTCTTTAGCCCAATTCTTTTCATTTCACAATCTTGTAACAACAACTCTTAATATATAAGTAGGAGTTGTTTATGATATTTTCCAATGTGGCACTTCTCCAGGATATAACAAAGATTAGTTTTCGCAGTTAGCAATGGACTGAAAAAACGTGGAATAGTTTATTTCTGAAGAACAGAGAAGGGAAGAGATCGAAAAAAGGAAAGTGAAGTGTTTGGGCGTAGAAGCAGGTTTAAAAAGAGGCTGAGAAGGCATTTCGAAAGGACATAACGTTTTGAATGGGCGCATCTTTTAAAAATCAAAAATCACGACAGTTGGCCAACAGTCGAACCCGATTCGTTTTAATCACGTACGCGCCACGTGCCCCAAGTGCCCAAGTGCCATCTTTGACCTTTTAATATGATCTTATATATATATAGGCCCAAGCCCGTATGTGCACATCCTTTAGCCCAATTCTTTTCATTTCACAATCTTATAACAACAACTCTTAATATATAAGTAGGAGTTGTTTATGATATTTGCCAATGTGGGACAAATAATATTTCAATCTTCCCAATAATCCCCCACTAGATTGTAATATTATACTTATGCATCCACGAAAGTACCTTTCAGTTTAAACTTTCGTGTTAGTTTAAATATCTAAACCTTAACAGAATTTTGGGTGGCCAATAGCTTAAACCAAAATCCTATTTGTTAGAGGCGAGATATTTAATCACATAAGTATGTTTTTCTTCTAGAAATATCTTATGATCCTAATTGATCTTAAACATCCTCCTAGTATTCGTGAACATTTATAAGATTAACTTCTAATCTTATTGAAACTTTGTTTCTTATGTTCATATAGATATCAGTTCTAATCCGTCCTTGTTATTGTGGACAAACAGATATCTCTTAACGTAACATATAAACATTTAATAATCAATGTTTATCAATTACCTAACTGCAACTTGTTATTACCCTTTAAACCTTAGGCTAAGTGACATAAGGTTGGGTTCCTATTGCAGGTAATCAGAAAGGTTTTAGACCCATCCCCCAACTAGTTGTTTTAATCATTTCTCTAGGTAATCCTTTAGTTAATGGGTCTGCCAAGTTTTTCTTGGACCTAACATATATTATGGTAATAACTCCATTCATAACTAATTCCTGACATATGCATGTCTCAAGCTTATATGTCTAGACTTTCCATTATAAATTTTATTATAGGCTCTAGACATAGTAGCTTCACTGTCACAATATACAGAAATGGCTGATGATGGTTGTGGCCACAACTCTATTTCCGTTAACAGATTCCTTAGCCATTCTGCTTCCGAAGCCAATGCATCCAAAGCAATAAATTCCGCTTCCATTGTAGAATGTGTGATAACAGTTTGTTTCTTGGAATCCCATGATATAGCACCGCCTCCAAGTGTGAAAATCCATCCAGTGGTTCCTTTATTATCATTTTCAGTGGTTGCACCACTTGCATCTGAATATCCTTCTAGAACTGCTGGAAAGTTCCATAGTGGAGTCCTAACTTAAGTGTTCTTTTAAGATAACCTAGGACCCTACCTATTGCTTTCCAGTGCATAATTCCAGGATTATTTGTGTACCTTGATAACTTACACACGGCATAAGAAATATCAGGACGTGTGCAATGCATGGCATACATGAGACTTCCAATGACACTTGCGTATTCTAGTTGAACAATAGCTCTTTCTGAGTTTTCAAATATTTTAACAGAAGAGTCATAGGGGCTATTTGCTTCTTTAATATTTAAATGTTTATACTTGAAAATTAAATTTTCAATGTAATGAGATTGGCATAATGCATAACCCCCATCGTATTTCTTTACTTTAATGCCTAGAATAGTGTCAACTTCGTTTAAATCGTTCATCTTGAAACACGAAGTTAAGTATTTCTTTGTCTCATTTATGCCTTCCATATTAGTTCCAAATATAAGCATATCATCCACATATAGACAAATTATGACACCATAACGTTCTGTGAATTTTGAATAAATGCACTTGTCAGCATTGTTATGCTTGAAGCCATTCGACAAAATTACAGAATCAAATTTCTCATGCCATTGTTTTGGTGCTTGCTTTAGCCCATATAAAGACTTAATTAATTTACAGACTTTATTTTCATTTCCAGTCATGACAAAACCTTCAGGTTGTTCCATGTATACTTCCTCATCTAAATCACCATTAAGAAAAGCGGTCTTGACATCCATTTGATGCACATGTAGCCCATGAATAAATGCAAGGGCAAAATGTGTTCTTATTGATGCCAATCTAGCAACTGGAGCATATGTATCGAAATAATCTATGCCTTCTTTTTGTTTGAAACCTTTGGCTACTAGCCTTGCTTTGAAAGTTTGAATGGACCCATCAGTATTATATTTTCTTCGAAATACCCACTTACAACCAATTGGTTTAGATCCAGGAGGCAAATCCGCTAGAACCCAAGTATTGTTAGCAATAATTAAGTCCATTTCATCTTGTATTGCTTCCTTCCAGAAAGCAACATCTCTCGAGGTCATTGCTTCCTTAAAAGTTTTAGGATCCTATTCATTATTCAAAATGTAAACTGTATCATTTACAATTTCAGTTCTATTTCCATTTACAAGATGAATCACATCATCAGGTGCTATAAAATCAGGATCTAATCCTTTGCTTTTCCTTGTTCTTTTGCTTCTTCTTCGTTCTTCAGGTATGTCCGTGTTCTTTCTTTTATGAGAAGAAGTATTCATGTTATTTTCTTTGTCATCATCATTGATAACTTGTGTAGGATATGAAACATGTGTGGAATCACATATAAATTTATTTTCAATGAATTCGACATCTCTTGATTCCACGATCACATTAGATTTGAGATCTAATAATCTATATGCTTTTGAATGTTCAGCATATCCTACAAATACACTTTTCAGAGCCCTTGGTCCAAGTTTAACTCTTTTTGGATCTATGATTCGATAAAAGGCTAAACATCCTCAAACTTTAAGATATTTCAAGCTCGGTTGCCTGCCTTTCCATAATTCATACAGAGAAATCTTTGTCTTCTTTGATGGGATTCTATTATGTAAATGACATGCTGTCAGAAGTGCTTCTCCCCATAAATTTATATTTTGTTTAGCATTCAAAATCATGGCACTAGTCATTTCCACTAATGTTCTTTTTTTTCTTTCTGCCAAACCATTCTGTTGTGGGGTATAAGGTGCTGTCGATTGGTGGATTATGCCATTTTCTTCACAAAATGATGAGAATTCATTTGAAAAATATTCTCCACCTCTGTCTGTTCGCAACACCTTTATTTTCTTTTCCTTCTGATTTTCAACACTAATTTTGAAACATTTAAACATTTCAAATGCTTGATCTTTTGATCTCATCAAATAAACATGTGTGTATCTAGAGTAATCATCTATAAATGTGATGAAATATCGATTGCCCCCTCTAGTCAACACACCATTTAATTCACATATATCCGAATGAATTAGTTCGAGTAGTTGAGTATTTCTTTCAGATTTTGGAAATGGTTTTTTACACATCTTTGCTTCGATGCAAATCTCGCACTTAGATTGTTTTATAAGATCACAGGAAATCAACCCTTCCTTAGACATATATTGTAAAGATTTAAAATTTAAGTGGGCCAATCTATTGTGCCATAAATGAAATGAATCAACAATATAAGCAAACTCGTTCATTTTATTGATACTGAGTTTATACATTCCATTACAAGCATAGCCTTTTCCAACAAACTTCCCTCCTTTAGACATAATCATATTGTTACCATCATGAACGCATTTAACACCCTTATTACAAAGAAAATATGCAGAAACTAAGTTCTTTCTAACATCCGGAACATGCAAGACATTCTGGAGAATTAGTTTCTTTCCCGAAGTGAACTCCAATTCAACTGTCCCTTTTCCGACAACAACAGATGTATTGTGGTTTCCCATAATCACCTTATTGTCATCAGAAACCTTTTCGTAGAACTTAAACATGGACTGGTTATTACAGACATGAATAGTGGCACTAGAATCATACCACCAATCCATATCTTTTGAAGTATCAGCCATGTTTAACTCCATTGTCGTGTCAGTATCCAACTTGGTTATCATTGCAATGATTTCAGATTCATTCTGTTCAACCATGTTGGCAGAGTTTGCATTCTTTTTTCCTTTTTGCTCGGTTTTCTGTCTTTTGTAAAACCTGCAATCACGTTTAAAATGTCCTGGTTTTCCACAGAAATAGCAGTCTCCCTTCCCTTTGGCTTTGTTTTGATGGTTGTTTCCGCCGTCTCTCTTTCTTTTTCCAGATTCCTTATGCCCCTTGTCATTATCAACAATATTCACATCAGATTCAAAAACTTTCTTCTCACGAATTCTAGTTTCCTCTTCGATACGAAGATGTTTCTGAATCTGCTCCATTGAGAAGTCTTCTGACGAGTGCATAAGTTTCTTTCTGTAATCACTCCAACTTTGCGGGAGTTTAGCCATGACAACCCCAACCTGTAATGCTTCAGGGATGCTTATTTTGACATACTTTAGTTTGTTAAAAATAACTTGTAGTTCATGTACTTGATCAAGAACAGAAGCATTGTCAAGCATTTTATATTCAAAAAATTCAAAAATCAGAAACTTATCTGCTCCTTGCTTTGCGTTGCTGTACTTTTATTCAAGAGTTGCCAAGATTTCCCTTGGTGACTTGACAGAAGTAAAAATATCATATAGATGATCGGATAATGTATTGAGTATGTGACCTCTTCAAACCACTTCGTCTTCCTCTCGTTTTCTGCGTTTCTCAATCAGTTCTTGGTTGTCTTTGTCGGTAGGCGGAGGTATTGGTTGCAGTTTTGGATTGAGGACGTATGCAATTTTGAGGGTAGTAAGAAAGAACATTATCTTATCTTGCCACCGCGTATAGTTGGTGCCATCGAAGCGATCAAGTTTTGTAAATTCCTGATTCATGATTTTGTATGTCGACTCAGATGCCTTCGTTGTCGCCATTATCAACTTCTTAAAATTGTTAGGAAATTAGCGGAGCAGCAGATGACTGAATGAACCAGGATTATCTTTGAGGCACATCGATCGGACGCTGTCTTTAAGAAGTTGATCGCCCCCACCACAAAGTAGATTGCTGAAGGGTTTGACGGCGGCACTTCTTCAGGACACAACAAAGATTAGTTTTCGCAGTTAGCAATGGACTGCAAAAACATGGAATAGTTTATTTCTAAAGAACATAGAAGGGAAGAGATCGAAAAAAGAAAAGTGAAGTGTTTGGGCGTAGAAGCAGGTTTAAAAAGAGGCTGAGAAGGCATTTCGAAGGGGCATAACGTTTTGAATGGGCGCATCTTTTAAAAATCAAAAATCACGACAGTTGGCCAACAGTCGAACCCGATTCGTTTTAATCATGTACGCGCCACTCGCCCAAGTGCCATCTTTGACCTTTTAATATGATCTTATATATTTAGGCCCAAGCCCATATGTGCACATCCTTTAGCCCAATTCTTTTCATTTCACAATCTTATAACAACAACTCTTAATATATAAGTAGGAGTTGTTTATGATATTTGCCAATGTGGGACAAATAATATTTCAATCTTCCCAATACTGAAATGGTATGCAGAAATTGGTTTCTTTTTTTTTTCCTTTTTTTAACAACAAAATACTTTAGCACTATAACGCATAGTAATTTTTATGATTTAAAAATTTACAGGTTTCAAACAACAAAGATAATACAATGCTTGACAGTGAATCATATAGGAATGGAACTAATGAAATATCCAACGAGTTGCATGATATGTTATGGGAAGTAAATCCAATAGTTCGTAATTTTATCAAAAAATAGGAGGATGTTGAAAGAGATGGACATTGTGGGTTTAGAGCTATAGCCGAACAACTAGGCATGAGTCGTCAAAATGGATGGATACTTGTGAGGAGAGCATTACTTGAAGAGTTGAGAAAGTATGTCTATGAGTACACGTTGTTGTTAGGAGGTGAAGCAAAGTATAAACAATGTGAACTTGCCTTACAATGTGAATCATCATTTGCGCCAACGGAAGCTTGGATGAAACTTCCGTACATGGGAATCATGGTCGCTAGTGCTTTTCAATGTGTGTTCATTGTTATAGCGCCGAATGAAAGTGCTACTTACCTACCTTTAAGAGTACCTCCTAATTCATCATGCAACAAAGTAGTAGTGGTATGTATAGTTGACGAAGGAACACACTTTGTGATGTTACAATTAACCGATGATGCTCCTTTTCCTCCTATAGCTATATGTTGGGAAAAAATGAGATATCCAGTGGCGATAGAATGGGCTAATCTATACAAAGACAAATTCAAGGAGTGGCATGTAAAGCTCCCTTTGAAAGTAGAGCACTGTTTTTTCGATTTAAATGATTAAGTATGATATTAAACTTGTGGTTTGTACCGTGTACTACTTGATGTCTCTGTTGGTGTTTGGATTTTTTGCTGCCATTTTTGATGGTTAAGTTTTTTTGATGGTTAACTTTTTAGTATGCATGAATATTTTTATGTATTATTCTGATAAGGTTGATACCGCTATGCATTTGCTTTTGAGTTGTAGAAAGAAATGGCAGTACAATGCATTTTAGCTTCACTTGCTTGGATTTGTTAATTTATAGATGTATGTTTGGATTTGTTAGTTTATAGAAGGATGTTTGGATTTGTTAGAAAACATAGTCCTTTATTTTCACTGCTTCTAACAAGGACTCTGAAATTCATTCCTGTGATGTTTCAAGGAATGAAAATCGTTATAAGAAGAATGCAACACTTTCTTTATTTTGAATGTATTATGTCATGCATGCAAGATTTAATACCAAGTGTGCCAAGAAGTATCCTGTGTATTAGAAGAATACAAAAATTTCTTGCATCAGCCATGCAAGCAAGAAATGTATAGTGTCAATGGCCTGTTAGATTTCAGTAAAATAAATAATAGTGAATTAAGGGCGAAAATGAAAACAGTTGAGAAGAAACAATAAATAGTAGGTAATAATGATTTGATGAGTCAGCTAACGGAGTTAAGTTGGTGTGTGAGTTTGTTTATTAGCTCTGCCACATGGCTTCGTCACAGTGGTTTGGACAGAGGTACAGAGAAATGCGGGTACAGACAATTTGCTCTCGAATTTATAAGAAATAGTGACACGTTGGATCTCGTGAAGATATGGCTGACAAATATTTCATCAATCAGCACTTATTAGCTTTTATATAACTAGTGAACTTGTGCTATTCTACATACAAATTGCTTCAGCAATAACAAGAAGACTATTTCCTTTTAACTTCAAGAATATATAGTAAACCAACATCAAAGAAGTAAAAAATATTAATAACTACTTATTATTTTTGCACAAAAATAATAGGAAATCTCAACAAGTAACCAAATAATAATAATAATAATAAATTGGTTTATTTCTGCTTACTGTCTTTTAACATAGTTGTATAAAGATCCTGGGGAATCATAACAATGTATCAGCTACACAACATTTTTAAAGAAATAAACCTTCTTGCCATTAGTTGGAGTTGCAAGCTTAGTCACCTTCTCAAAAACAACATCTTTTGTAATAGGTTTAGCTGGCCTCTTCTTGTCCTTAGAAGCAACCAGCATACACAAAATTAACAAGTATAGATTGAGAGAAAAATTGTCTTCTTATATTTAAAAATAATTAGAAATGACCAATCAAATATATTTACCTTCTTGAGAGTTTCTTCCTCGTCCTCAGGATCGTCGTCCTAAGAATCATTATCATCACTTCCCTTCCCAGCTTCCACCATGTCCTATAAAGCACTAGGAATGTACAAGTAGTAATACAGAGATTATAATGTCCCGCACCTTCAATTATATTGAGTGATACGCACATGTGCTTTGCAAAGTTTCTTTCATTCTTACAGCTTTGCACATCTATAGCCACTTGCATCAGGCTTCAGCCTCTATGTGATCTTATATGCATGTTTCAGATTGAATATTTGAACGTTGCACTCATGCTCCTCGGTTTTAGTTAGGAAAAGCCAACTTAGTTCACTCACTTTAGCAAAATACCAGTTTATACCATGGAACATTCAGCCTACCGCAACAAGCTTTTGCAGTGTTAATCATCGTCATACTGCAGTTCCTACCTCTGTACATTTAGCATCCTGCATGCTCAATCTCTGCCCTCCCATGTCCCCACATGATCAATAGTTGAACTCGGATTTCTTGCATTCCTACCGCGGTTTATTTCATTTCAGCTTACAACAATGCCACTACTGCGTGTGAAGCTACAACACCCTGCTCCTCCCTTTCACGTGCCATCTTGGTCAGCTTTCTACAGGCCATGTGATCAAGAACAAGACACCATACCCTGCACCAATTTGCAACCCATTTCAAACTGCAACCATCCACTGTATCTTCCATGTCCATCCACATAATAGCCTGGTGAATCATTGCACCATTTAGCCTGCAGCTTTATTATTTTTCAGTCTTATGCATATTCATCATGTATATATTATTGTAGTCGCTTTATCTTCCGACTTCTTTAGACCCCAACACTTACTAGCTAACGTCGTGTATTCAGAGTTTAACAAGTATGCAAAAATTCATGACAGTACAATAAGTATACCTGAATGATTAGTTTCAGATATCTTCCAGCTAAGTATAGCTTTTGGCGATCAAAAAAGTTCCTATAACCGAGTTCTTTTCTTCTTTATCTCCAAATTCCACTCTCCTCCCATGACCTGAAAAATGCCCAAAGTTAGGGTAAATGAGTACATTTTTACTGGAATGTTGGCTAGTACAACCAAAACCACAAAGAGCGTCTTTTGATCACTGAGAAGCCTGAAATAAACCTTTTTTCTAACTGTTAATATGAAGTTCTTCTCAGAATCAAGATAGAATAAAAACATCATTTCTGGAATGTATAAACCTTTATAAAGTATGCTCAAATTCACTCTGGAAACCAATTGATGCTATATGTTGGAAATAAACTTGGTTTTTATTAGGAAACATTAATTAGTGACATATTTACTTATTGTATTTAGGAAAGGCCAAGATAAATGGAAATAAATATAGCCTTATTAAATTAAGATTAGAGAAGAGTCTAGACTAAACAAATATATAAAGAAGAAAAGTCTAGAAAAGAAAAGTATAGATGCTTGCTATGTTATAAAAAGAGATGTACTATCCCATTTGTGGAATGAAGTTGTGTGAAGCAATATAAAGGAGTATATTAAACTTATGTATGTAATCAAGTTTGAAAGAAAGTAAATAAAAATAAACATTTCCTCCTCATACATTTTTAAAAATTCCTCTTCTTTTAAAACTTTCTAACAGTGGTATCAGAGCAAGGTTCGATAATCAAGGAAGATGAAAGATGAAATGTCATTTTTTCGAGTTCCGCTGCTGAAGAAAGATAACTATAATGCCTGGAGCATCCGTATAAAGCAACTGATTAAATCGCAAGGCTTGTGGGATATCGTAGAAAATGGGTGTGAAGAACCCATCGATGTCACCATTTTATCCCAAATTAAAAGGGATAAGTTGAAAAGTTTGAAGATGAAGGACTTACAAGCATTAGTCATCATTCATCAAGGCTTGGGTGATGATATGTTTGTAAAGATAAGGGATGCATCTACGAGCAAGGAAGCATGGGAGATCTTGGAGAATGACTTCATTGGAATTACTAAAATGAAGAAAATTCGATTTCAAAATCTGCATTGTAAGTTTGAATCTTTACATATGGAATCTTCAGAATTAATTGATGATTATTTTTCTCGAGTTTTTTCTCTTGCAAATCAATTGAAAAAACATGGAGAAAAAATGGAAGATTCTAGAGTTATTGAGAAAATTTTACGATCTTTAGATTCCAAATTTGACAACATAGTTGTAGAAATTGAAAATTCTAAAGATGTAAAATCCATGAAAATTGATCAACTTTTGGAGATTCTTCAAGTTTTTGAAGAAAGATTAAATAGGGAAGTTGAAGAGAAGATCAATTACATTGAAGAAAGATGTACAAAAGATTGTGCATTGCTACTAGCTTGCAAAGAAAACGAAGACGAGAAAAATAGCATTAAGGAAGAAATTCACGGAGGATCTAAGAATGTGGAGCAGGGCATAAATAAAATTTGCAAGGGTGTTGATGTTGACAAAGCATCCGGTGAGGAAGATATGAAGAGCACAGAAGAAAAAAGTGCATCTAAAGGCGTGATTGTTAAAGAAGAAATCAAAGAAGCAGAAAGGAATAGTAATGAAAGCAATATGAAATGCAAGGATGTTGCCGACAAGCCCAAAGAAGAAAAAACAAATATTGAAGAAGGAATTGGTACCCAAGATGCGAAAAACACTAACAAGACAGAGGAGTAAAGAAGTGGGAAACAATTGCAAAACGATGTTGATGAAAGCAAAATGAAAGTAAAAGAAAAAAAGAAAGCTCGTATAATTACTTTGTTTCTGCCAAAGCACGTAAAATACAAAGAATAAAAAAATCTTGCATTAATTTGCAAAACCAAGTTTACGGGGGAATGTTGGAAATAAACTTGGTTTTTATTAGGAAACATTAATTAGTGACATATTTACTTATTGTATTTAGGAAAGGCCAAGATAAATGGAAATAAATATAGCCTTATTAAATTAAGATTAGAGAAGAGTCTAGACTAAACAAATATATAAAGAAGAAAAGTCTAGAAAAGAAAAGTCTAGAAGCTTGCTATGTTATAAAAAGAGATGTACTATCTCATTTGTGGAATGAAGTTGTGTGAAGCGATATAAAGCAGTGTATTAAACTTATGTATGTAATCAAGTTTGAAAGAAAGTAAATAAAAATAAACATTTCCTCCTCATGCATTTTTAAAAATTCTTCTTCTTCTAAAATTTTCTAACAGTGGTATCAGAGCTATAGAATTTTCTAACAAGACAATGTTTCAGTATCTGTGCAAGATGTAACTAAAGTTCCAAATCAACAAAACCATACAAAATAAAGAAGAGAAGGTAGGGGGGAAATTCAAAGATGAACTTGCAAATCTTATAACATGCATGCAACAGTACTGTTATTTTGTACATGTGTGTGTACACAAAGAAAGCAAAATGATGAACCCATGTTTCTGAACTTTAAAACCAAAACCATGATGCTTCACACTTATTCAATTGAATGAAAATGCTAAGCATAAGGAATTATGATTTCAAATCAGTTATTAGTAAATCTTTTCTTTAATATACCTGCAACGCATAATCAGTTTGAATTCATACAAACTAATTTATAGCTCTTAGTCTCAAAATACAATTCGCTACTATTTCAAACTCGTTGCAATCCAATAATTCAAGTCTATTAAGTTGATATTGTTTGCTAAGGTTTCCTTGTGCATTTAACCTTCATCAAGTTGCCATTCATATTGAACAAGATACCATTTAAAGTTAAATATGCATCGAGCGAGATAGAACCACATTAATAAATTTTGTGGAAAACTAATACTTTTTCTGTAACTCATTATAGTAAACAAAAGTACAGATTAATTGTCAGTAGCATTAAAACCGAATCCTAAATACAGTTTTATCTCAATCTTTAGTTGATTAAATATGCAAACATAGGCAGACTCTCAATAATTAACTCATTAGTCCTCTCACCTGTTACTGTCGTCTTTTTCTCCATGACATGAAAATAAACGGTTGATAAAACCTTCTAGTTCCTATTCTTCCTTAATCATCTGCCCAACAAAATAATAAAAGAAATGTAGGTTTATCACTCATCATCATAGTCAGATGGATACACACACAAATATGTCACATTTCATGAATTATGACTTGGTTAGTTTTCTCATAACTCACAATTATACAAGTTGAGGTATGGTTATATTATAGATCATTGTTTACAAGTTTATGCCTGAGCAAAACTAATGCTGAAACTAAATTTCCTTAAATAACAATGAGCCAGTTACCTACTTAAAGATGCATATTTAGTGTCAAAACTGTGATCCATATGAAGTTTGGCACTTCATATGATGCAGTCATCAAGGGCTACTACTCATGAGATACATCTGATTACTATTCTCTCTATCCTCCTACATATGTGACATAAGTTATTTGATCTAAAATGAATCTACTTACAAAAAAAACTAGTGTAACAACAGATTGAAGCCAAGTTTCTATTTTCATAGCTATATGACATAAAGAGTGTGTACCAATCATGGGAAAATAATAATTTTTATCCACTTCCAGTCAATTAAGCACCTTTATGACATACATATATTTAGGAAAGCCATCAAGACAGTTAGAGGCCCAAGACAACTATCTAATGGATAATATATCACTGTTTAAAACAGTTCCGCTCAATTATATCAGACCTGGTTATGACCGGCCAAATCTCATTGATATTGCTGACTCTCCAAGTCCACTTGTTGATGTTCAAGGTATCAAAGGTTCTGACCGATCAAGAGTGGTAAAAGAAATAGATTTGGCATGTTACTCAAATGGATTTTTTTTCAGGTTATTCACTGCATATGCTTTTCCATGCATGTCTACATTCATATGCTTGCTTGTATAGGCTATATGTTGGAAAGCACACTCTAAATTTACTGTCGTTTTCAGATAAAGAATCATGGCATACCCGAAGATTTGACAAACTCAATGATAAGTACTGCAAAAGAGTTCTTCGGTCTGCCTGCGTCCGAAAGGCTAAAGAACTTCTCAAACGACCCATCAAAGGAGATAAGACTTGTCAAGTATCAACTAGCTTCAACGTATCAACTGAAAAAGTAAGCAACTGGAGAGATTATCCAAGACTTCACTGCTACCATGTCGAAAACTTTGCTCATGACTGACCTTCTAATACTCCTCAATTCAGGTTTTGTTCATTATCTGCACATTTCGAAGTACTTTCATTCATCAATATCAGAAGTTATATGTTCTGAAATGATCAATCAACAATAAAAAAAGCGGTAGTTGAATATTCAAAGAAAGTGAGGGAACTAGCGTTGATACTAATAGAAGTGATATCAGAAAGCCTAGGCCTTGAAAAAGATAGCATAATAAAGTCACTTGGAAAACAAGCAAACATATGGTAATGAACTACTACCCATCATGCCCCCAGTCCGAATTGACATATGGATTGCCTGTGAACAAAGATCTGGATGCAGTTACTATTCTTCTTCAAGATGGTGTGCAGTCTGGTTTACATGTTCTCCGAAATGGCAAAAGGGTTCCGGTCAATCCTATTCCCAGCGCATTCTTTGCCAATATTGGCGACAATATACAAGTATGATATGTATTATTACCCAATCTCTCACCCTATATATGTACATGAATATACATAAGTGGTGCAGATTCTTTATTATATGAATGAATGTACAACTCATGTGAATGACATGGTCAACTATACCTTACATCATGTAATGTACATGCATGACCAGTGCAGATTCTTTTTGCAGATAGTGTGTACATAGATAACAACTATGTATCTATATCATGGGAAGGAGTGAACGTGAATGTATCATGTATATGTATTATGTTTTGGGTAGAAGTTCACCATATATATGTATTATGTTGCATTTAGTAGCATTAATTTATTATACATAAGAATTCATTATATGCCTCAGCATTACAGGGTATGTAAATTTATTATCAAAAGCATGTATCTTGCTGACCAGAGCTGTCTAGACTGTTGTAACTGTTGTGATTAATCCGATTCAAGACCACTCGAATCCGATATCTAAATCACAATGCGCTAGCGGAAGTCTAGATCGTTGTTAGACTTGCAAAAACAACCAAAGCAATAACTCTAGTCACAAAACCAATATCAACCAATCTCGAACAATCCAAATCTCAATCACAAGCAAGAAACTAATGACAAAGTAGAAAAAATAAATCACACAAGGATTTATAGTGGTCCCACTAACATCTTGTTAGTGTACATCCACTTTGGAGAGAGTATTTTATTACCACGATGAAAGGAATACAAGAGATTGATCCAATAATCACTATATTTCAATATAGAAAAGAGTTTGAGGAGAATAGAATTGAAGAATTTGAATTAGGCTATAAACCCTAATTCTCCTTTGAGAATAAACCCTTGATGCCAAATCAAGTTTCAAGCCCCTCCCACTAACACCTCAGAAAATAGCTTACATAGTGGTAGGCCAATTACCCAAATTGCCCCCGTATCTTCACAAATCAATTACAAGGTTTCTGGCCTGAAAACAACCCATTACCCGCGTCAGACGTCTGTCGTGGGAGGTGACAAACGTCTGTCGCATTCCAGAAAATTATTCTGCTTCAGCTCAGACGTCTGTCCCTCCTATGACATACGTCTGTCCCACTCAGACGTTTGTCGTGGGACTGACAGACGTCTGTGGGAACTCTCAGGAAAACCACCCTGTAGTCTCAGACGTCTGTCGTCCTATACGACAGACGTCTGTCACTGGCCTGCTGACAGTCTTCACCTTTCAGCCTATAACTTCTTCGTGCGACCTCCGATTTGCGAACGGTTACCTTCTACTCGAAGCTATCTTCAACCACTTCAATCTACCATATAGTTTCGCAAATTACAACACTCCACCTCGATACTATATCCATCTCAACTCCAAACTCCAATGCACCATGCATTTCCTTCTACCTTCGACCAAGCAACATGAATACTTTCCCAATGAGATCCGGCAAAGCCACCACCCATTGCACTCCACTAACGAGTTCAGGCAAAGCCCCCACCCGCCAATGAAGTGTTGAAAGTATTCAAACCAAACGTCTCACCATAAGACAATGTACTCGGGAGTGAAGCGAGTACTTACCATGAAGATAGATTTCCAATCTCTCACCGCTATTCCTTTTCCATCAAACACAAAATCACTCTCTCCACCTCGTGCCACCCCGTGGCACCTAGCAACTCAACAAGCGAATTAAGTTCGAGCAATGCTCGAACTTCCCATACGGCAATGCCTTCGTAAACATATCCACCGCATTATCCTTTGTGTGCACTTTCCGAAGGTATACTAGCTTACCCTCATCCATGGCTACAAGAAATGACTCCCTCACCTCAATATGCTTGGTTCATGAGCTAAAAGCCAAATTCTCCGCCAAATGGATAGCACTTTGGCTATCACATTGAACATCAACACTTTCATGTTCGAAACCCAAGTCACACAACAATCGCTTCAAGTAGAGTGCTTCCTTGGCCGCTTCCACAGCGGCAATCAACTCCGCCTCCGTAGTGGATAAAGCAACTACGGTTTGCAATCGCGATCTCCAACTAATGGTTGTCCCGCCAAGTGTGAAGACATACCCGGAAGTTGATTTCCTCCGATCCCTATCACCGGCGTAGTCCGAGTCACAATAACCAACCAACTTATAACTCCTATCATCACTACCGCCAAAGACAAGTCCATGAGATGTTGTGCCTTTTAAGTATCTCAATATAGCCTTCACGGCTTCCCAATGCGATTTCCCCGGATTAGCCATATACCGACTAACCACCCCGACGACATTTTCAATATCGGGCCTTGTACACACCATTGCGTACGTCAAACTACCATCCGCACTTGCATATGGCACCTTTGCCATATAAGCCTTGTCTTTATCCCCGATAGGTAATCCCTTCTCCGAAAGCTTCATATGCAAAGGTAAAGGTGTATTTAACGCCTTTGCATCCTCCATGCTAAACCGGCAAAGCACTTTCTTAATGTATTCCTTTTGAGTCAATCTTAACTCAAAACACTTTCGGTCCCTTCCAATTTCCATGCCCAAGATTTTTCTTGCTTCTCCAAGATCCTTCATCTCGAATTCCGATTTCAAAAGCATCTTCAACTTGTTGATTTCATTTTGATCCTTGGAAGCAATGAGCATATCATCCACATACAAGAGTAAATACACCCAACAATCATTTCCCAACCTCTTGAAATATACGCAAGCATCCTTGATGCTTCGATGGAAGCCACTTTCAAGCATGAAATGATCGAATCTCTTGTACCATTGTCTAGGCGATTGCTTTAACCCATATAGTGATTTCTTCAACTTGCAAACCATATTAGACTTACCATCTACAACAAACCCTTCCGGTTGCTCCATGTAGATGTCTTCATCCAAGTCTCCATGCAAGAAGGCGGTTTTCACATCAAGTTGCTCCAACTCCAAGTCATGGATAGTAACTATGGCTAGTAAAACTCGGATAGATGTATGACGAACCACCGGTGCAAAAATTTCGTCATACTCCTTTCCTTTCCTTTGTGAGAACCCCTTTGCCACTAACCTTGCTTTATACCTTCCATCATCCTTCACCTTGTAAATCCATTTGCACCCTATAGCACGGTTTCCTTGAGGAAGTGGAACCAACTCCCAAGTTCGGTTCTTCATAAGCGATTGCATCTCTTCCTCCATGGCGCAAATCCACTTCAAGCTCTCTCTCGACTCCATGACGTCATCAAGGTCCATCGGCTCATCTTGGACTACATTGAGAGCATAGTCCAAATGATCACTAAAGCTAAGGTAGTTCCAATCACCATATCTTTCGGGAGGCCTTATTGCACGTCGACCAACCCGAGTAGCAATACTTTCACCTAAACCCCTTTCGGCTCCACCTTGAGTCGAAACTTCTCTAGTATCATGTACATCACCAACATCATCACTAGAGGAACCATGTGGACTATGTGATGTTTCATCAACCGCTTCAACCCCACGAGCTTCTTCAACTCTACTACCACTTGGACGGAATGTGGGAATGACTTCCTTCTCCATTGATTCACCATGAACCAAATCTGGAACGTCCGATGAGTTCTCATTCACCTTGAATAAAGCCGACTCATCAAAAGTGACATGACGAGAATTAACAACCTTCTTCGTTTCCGGATTCCATATCCGATAGCCTTTCACGCCATCCGTGAAACCAAGCAAGATCCCCTTGAATGCCTTAGCTCCAAGCTTATCATTCCCTGGATCATGCACATAAACCGGGCTACCAAACACACGAAGATATCTCAAATCAACACTCTTCCCTTTCCACACTTCCTCCGGAATTTTGTTACCAATGGCTGAGCACGGAATTCGATTCACAATATGCACCGCGGTTGACAAAGCTTCGGCCCAAAATCCCTTAGACAAACCCGATGTCGATCTCAAGCATCGAGCTTTCTCAAGTAGAGTTCAGTTCATTCTCTCCGCTACTCCATTAGATTGTGGATCTCCCGGTGTAGTAAAATGTCTCCGGATCCCGTGATGCTTAAAATATTCCAAGAATTCACGCGAGACATATTCGCTGCCATTGTCGGTCCTTAACACCTTCAAAGTCTTACCACTCTCATTCTCAACAAGAGCCTTCCACACTTTGAACTTAGCAAATGCCTCCGACTTGGCCCCCATTACATACACCCATACCTTTCGAGACAAATCATCAATGAAAGAGATATAATACCTTGCTCCTCCCAAAGAAGCAACCGGTGCCGGTCCCCAAACATCCGAATGAACATACTCAAGAACCTCCTTTGAGTCATGCTTGCATTCATCGAATGATACCCTTGTTTGCTTCCCCATGACACATTCCTCGCAAAACTCTAGTTTGTTTGAAGCTCTCACCATCAATCATCTCCCGCTTCCGAAGAATATCCAAACTCCTCTCCGAGACATGACCCAATCTCAAATGCCACAACCGTGTCGCATCCAAGTCACGAGAACTATCAACACCCACACAAGTCTCACCTCCTACGGTCATACCTTGAAGCAAATATATACCATGAGTCCTAGCACCCTTCATAACCACAAGTGCTCCCTTTGAAACTGTAACAACCCGTATTTTCAATAACCTGTTATAACATAAATCGAGGCAGAATTTAATTCTAAAATCTGAATCAAGGGAAACGGGCTATGCCATTGCGTTCGTCTCGGAAAAATACGCGAAATAGAGTCCGGGTTTTCGAAAATCGGAGTCCGTACGACCCAGTTAAGGCCCATTGAAGTTTTCAGAAATTTCCATATTAAAAACAGATTTGAATTTCAAGTTCAAAGTTGGAAAATAGGGCAAACTGGCGCAGGCGGGAAAATTCCCGCCAGGACCCCCATGTCGACAGGCATGTCGACCGGGTCCCCAGGGTGTCGACAGCCCTGTCGACAGCCCTGTCGACACAGGGTGGCCGGGCAGTTTTGCCTGGCGCACCATTTTGGGTCTTGGTCTGGTCTTGTGGCTTGGTTCTAGAGAATTCCGAAATCTGACGGACCTAAACTAACCTAGGGTTAATCCTAGGGCTAAAAACACTCTAATCTTCTATAAATAAGACCCTAATCCTACCCTAAAACCCCATTATTCATTCTAGCAACCAAACTATGCCAAATTGATTTCTCAAATGGCCTCTACTTAAAAACCCTAGCCTCTACCCTCTTCATAAATCATTCCTATGAAGATTATGATGTTCATACAAGCATTTCTAAGTTGTATGAATGATCATTAGCTTGCATACAACATCAAGTTGCAAGTTTTATGTGCTAAGCTAGAGTTTTTGGGATTTTTGTTAAGGGTGTTTCTTATTGGAGCTTTGTTTTGGGTTTTTATGCTTGCATAAAGGGCTTCCCAATCTTTACTTGTAAATTTGTGTCTTCATAATATTTGTAAGCCCTCTTACCTTCATTTTAGAAACTCTAAAGTTAATATGTGATGCAAGTTGGGATTTTTGCAAGTTTATTGAGTTATGCATGTTTATGCAAGATCACTATGCCATGATTTGCAAGTTTATTGAGTTATGCATGTTTATGCAAGTTCACTATGCCATGATTTGCAAGTTTATTGAGTTATGCATGTTTAAGCAAGTTCACTAAGCCATGATTTGCAAGTTTATTGAGTTATGCATGTTTATGCAAGTTCACTAAGCCATGATTTGCAAGTTTATTGAGTTATGCATGTTTATGCAAGTTCACTAAGCCATGATTTGCAAGTTTATTGAGTTATGCATGTTTATGCAAGTTCACTAAGCCATGATTTGCAAATTTATTGAGTTATGCATGTTTATGCAAGTTCACTATGCCATGATTTGCAAGTTTATTGAGTTATGCATGTTTATGCAAGTTCACTATGCCATGTTATGCATGTTTAATAAGTTATGCATGCTTATGCAAGTTCACAATGACATGTTATGCATATTTGACAAGTTATGCATGTTTATGCAAGTTTCATATGCTATGTTAGGCAAGTTCAACATGTTATGCATGCTTATGGTAATATGCAAGTTCACTATGCTAAGTTATGCAAGTCTAACATGTTATGCATGTTTGTTGTGATATGCAAGTTCATCATGTATGTTATGCCAAGTTCCCTCTTCCTATCCTTTATGCGTTATTACGAATATGTAAGAGATAGAGTGACGTTGGGGGGTTTGGGTAAACTTAAAATACATGAAAATATAAGATTGGGAATTTACCTATTAAGTTAGGTCTACCCCTTGGGAATTTATCTATTAAGTTAGGTCTACCCAAGTATTTGTTGACTTGTAATTATGTTTTGAAATAAAGTGGACATGACACTTAGAAAACATAAGTGTGGCCAACTCGAGGTTGGGTTGAGTTTGTAGCGTAATTCTAACCGGAACCTACCGGCTTAACTAGTGGCTACAAACAATAGGACCCAATGTGAGAAGTTGGTCATGTGGTGCCAAGACCCGAGGTTAGACCAAGTTGTGGTGTAAATCTACCCGGAACCCACCGACTTAACTAGGTAACCACAACAAAGTCTAATGTGAGAGGTTAAGGTGCATTAAACTAATTAATGCCTCATGATTAGGGTTAAGTCAGGGTCCACTAATACTTAACCAATTTGGGGATTCGAGGGATTGAAATGGGGTTAAGTTGTGAACTGTCGGTTACACTTAACCAATTTAATCCATGATTAGTGAAGGGTTAAATCGCACTTAACCCTCTTAGGAAACCCTAGCAACGTGGTCTGTTCCAGCAGTAATCCCAGTTTGGTATCATCACAACCCTAGAGGCTGGGCTAGGGCGGGGCACGATTACTGGACTGATGTAAGCGACCAAAGCGACGGCTGAGTGGTACAGCGGTGCGGGTCCAGGCGGGCTACGGACGTGCACGTAATCCGGTATTGGACAAACTCGAGGCACGGGTACCAGTAGGTTTAGACTGTGCATTATTGCTTCAGTGTCTGGGGTTGACACCCGAGGGCTTGATACACCCGAAGGTGGACCCAGCACAGTCTGACTACATCCATATGTGGGCCGTATGGACACCAACACTTGACGTGTTAGGCTTATAGGGAGCCGATCGACTAGACCGTTTGGTTGGACCTTATATTAAGGTCACTTCATGTTATTGGGTCAAAGCTTGGGCCAAGGGATCAATACCTGTTATGTTGGTTTGCTAGTACACCGTGGTGCAGAACTTAACCTTGTTTATGCGATGACACCTCTATCTATCTTGTAGTTAATTTATCATGCCAGTATGTTGTTATCTATGATCATCTCAGTTTCCATCATGTTGTTAACTTTATTAGTTTATAGACTGATCGTAGCAGGGCTTACTCAGTCTTTTTGACTGACCTGTTTTCTTTCGCCTCTTTTCTTCCGTTTCCCCCCCCCCCCAGGTTCTCAGGGAGGGAATACAGGAGCCTAGCTTGGATCTTAGCTGCTTTCTTGGATAGCTCATGTATGCTTTGGACTTGAGCTCGCTATGGTTTTTCCACTTTGGGGATAGCTACTTTTATGTTTTCCTTTTCAGTTTCAGATGATGTTATTTTATGTACTAGACTTGTTTATTTGGGAAATTGACATTATGATGTAGCAGACTTGTTTTTGAAATGGTTTAAAATTCTTCCGCTGTTTTATCTATCTACTTACTCTGTTTATTTACATATATATATGTCATGTCCTGCCTTGTTATATCATTATGCATGTTTACCTTGTTTTAAAACGCCCCACCAAAGTCAGAGTTGCTTGCAAGAGCCACCCTGGCGGAGGTGGGGTGTTACAGTTGGTATCAGAGCATATGGTTTACGAGAAGGGATAAAAAGGTTTTTAAAACTTTTGAAAAACTATTTTCAAAACCAAGTATAAAGTATTTTCCAAAGAAAAGTCTAGTTATTTTTAAAGGCTATTCCCCAAAAGCCATTAGCACTATCCTTTGACCCCTCGTTTGAACTCTTTTCTTTTCGTTTCCAGCATGTCTGATAATCTCATCTTGCCCGAAGGAGTAACAATACCCGATTGGTTTCGTCGGTACTTGGAAGTCACGGCACCGGTCCCGGGTGTCTCTAATGTTGTCTTTCCAATCAAGGCCGCTGTTCCTCCTCCTCCTTCCGTATCTGATGTTCCTCTTCTCCCTCAGCCTCCACAAGCTGATTTTGCGGAAACTTGTAAGAACTTTAGGATGATGGGTGGCAAGAATTTTAGTGGAACAGAGACTTTTGTAGAGGCAAGGAATTGGTTGAAAGAGACCGAAGATCTTTTAGCCACCTTTGATATAGGTGACCGCAGGAAGGTTTTATTAGCAGTATGGTTGCTAAAGGAAGAAGCTGCACGTTGGTGGGTAGTCACCACCGCTACTAGGCCAATTGAGACTTGGGATGATTTTAGAGGAAGGTTTGGACTGAGGTTCTTATCACTGAAGCAAGGGGGCATGACTATTAGGGAATACATAGATAAGTTCAATCAACTGGCTCGGGTCGATTTAGACTCGGTTAATACAGCTCAGAAGAAGGCCCTACACTTTGCTCTAGGATTAAACGAGCCATTACATGGTTTGGCCATGTCTCATATACCCTTGGGCGCGACTTTCGAGAATTTGGTGAATACGGCCCTACTTCAAGAAGAAGATAACAATGACAAGAAAGAGGTCAAGGCGAATGAGTCTCAAGGCAAGAGGGTAAATTCCGGGAAACGAGGCAAGAATAACAACAACCGCAAGGACAAGCCAAGAGAGAATAGGAAATGCAACTTCTGTGGTAAAGTTGGACATATATCCAGGGAATGTAGGAAGAAGAAGAGAAAGCGGGGCGAATGCTTTCATTGTGGTGAGTTTGGACATCTCAGCAAGGATTGCCCGAAGAAAACAAGGGCAAGGTCAAACTCAGTGTGCGGGACTATCTGGAGGGCGAGTTCATCCCCTCAACACCGTTCTTCCAGCTCATGATAGAGGTAGTGTTTCTGTTGAAAGACTTGTTTACATTTTCTGATTTTCCCTGTTCGTGCTTTGTTTGATTCTGGCACATCGCATAGTTTTATTTCATCTGATCTAGTTGAAAGTTTGCACCTAAGTACTAGCCTAGTTGATGATCCCGTATGTGTTTCAAATCCAATTGGGGGTTCCGCCCAATTGTCTGTGGTCTGGGTGGATTTGAAAATTTCTATCTTGAGTATAGAATTCTCGTGGGATGTTTATATTCTCGGTTTCAGGGGATATGGGTTGGTTTTGGGCATGGAATGGTTGTCCTGTTTTGGAGCCATTCTTGGTTTTTGTGCATAGGGTTGTGAGGCTCATGATCCGCCTCGGTAATACCCTAGAAATTTCTAGTAACCCTATGGATCCCGTCATGTTATGTTATCTTGAAATCCCTCGACTCGTCTATCGATAGTTTGCAATCTGTGAGGGTGGTCCGAGAATATCCTGATATCTGGGGTGAAGTGAAGGGGTTACCCTGGACGTGGGATAGATTTCCGCATTATCTGGTTGGTAATACCAAGCCAGTTTCGTGGCCGGTTAGGCGCATGACCTCGCGAGATGAGAGTTGAGAAAGCAAGTCAAGGAGTTGCTTGAGAAGAACTTCCTGAGACGAAGCATTTTCGAGTAGGGTGCTCCAGTAGTATCCGTTACTAATATGGACAGTTTGCTTCGTTTATGTGTTGATTATCGTGAAGAGAATAGACAACCGTTACCAAGGATTGATGATTTGTTTGATCAGCTTGTAGGAGCATCTGTTTTCTTTTGATCTAGCTACCGGATTCCATCAGCTTAGGATGGCTGAGGATGGAATTGACAAGACTGCGTTTAGGACTCTAGATGGATTTTTTTTAGAATGGCTAGTCATGCTATTTGGTTTGACTAATGCACCCGCATATTACGTGAACTTGATGGGTAGGGTGTTTAGGGAGTCCTTGAACAAGTTTGTCGTGGTCGTCGTAGACGATATTTTGATCTCCTTAAAAGAACGAGGAAGAGCATGCTAGACATCTCAAGGAGGTGATGGATACGCTTAGAGCCACCAGTTGAAGGACAAGTTCTCCAAATGTCACTTTGGAGGAAAGAAGTTGGATTTCTTGGGCACATAGTTCCTAAGTAAGGCTTAGCTAAAGTGGTTGCGGTTTAAGACCGGAAAACCCTGAGGAGGGCAATTGAAGTAAGAAGCTTTCTCCGTTTGGCTAGTTAGTTAGCATTCCCTGAGCTTAGACTTACTCTTCTGGATCAAGAAGGGGGTTTCACAGGAAGAAGACCCGCAGTTAGTCAAGAACATGGACCAGTTGATTCGAGGCGAGATGTTAAGTCACCTCGCTAGATATATTATAGATGACAAGGGATGACTAAGGCGCGATGAGATATTATGTGTTCCTCGAGTGGAAGACTTGGTAAAGAAGGTTCTTGAAGATGCGCATCACTCGAGGAGGTGGCCGAGTTGGTCTCAGGATGCATGTTGTGCCACCAGGTTAAGGCCAAGTCATAGAAGCCCGGCAGGCCATTACCTCCATTGGAGGTTCCGCAAGGGAAGTGTGAAAACATCTCGATAGATTATGTGGATAGATTACCTAGATCAAAGAAAGGGAATACGGGTAGGTGGGTCATAATAGGTAGACTCACGAAGAGTGCTCATTTCAATCCGGTGAAGAGCGAGAGGACTGCATCATGGTTAGCAACGGTTTACCCTCAAGAAGTTGGCCAGTTTTGAAATAGCCTACAGGAAGCCATGGGTAGGCAACTGAATCTAGGTATGGCCTATCACTCATAGGCGGATGGTTCATTTCGATTAAGCATGAGTTATAGAAAATCACGTTTGTAAGGGCAATTGGCAACGTGGATTGGTATTTTCAAGAAAAGTTCTGCTGTGTGGAATACTTTATAGTAAGTAGACGAGATCCAGGATTCACTAGTGAATTTTGGAGAGCTTGCATGAAATCATGAGGTTACAGTTATGCTTAAGCCAAGTATACAGAAAGAAGAATAAGTGGAAAAGGAAGACGAGAGGCGATAATGAAATGAGTTCCAACTCGAATTTGGGAAATAGGAGTTAGGAAGCCAAGAAATCATGAAGTAAAATACGGTCAAAGCACAGTGGAGTTAAGCTCAAGGAAACGTGACTAAGAAGAGTGAAGACTAGATACGCGCATCATATCTCTTTGTAAGAGTGCATCCTTGATCCTTGTTTTCCTGTGGAGCTTGCTTGTAAGTTATCTTTTGTATATATATCCTCTCGGTCCCATTCTCGATCTTATTTCCGTTGTAAACTCCATAAGGGGGTTATGACTCATCGGTTAGTACTATATGTCAGAGTTTGAATGGATTTCTTGTAATCCAAAAAGGAGTTTATCTTTCTTATCTTATAAGATCTCTTTTTAGCATATCTCTCTGTCCATGTTTATCTAGTTTATCTAGTTTATCGTGTTTATCTTGTCATGAGAACCTTAGGTAGAAACCCTTTGGATGAAACATGTATTTGAAACATGTTATGCTCGATGTTTGCAAGTGTTTGCAAGTGTTTGCAAGTGGTTACTCGTGGATGCATTATACACATTAGGCACTAGATCGGCTCACACACTCTTCATGTTGCATATGCATGAGTGCTTACACTTATTCATGGTTGAAACTTGTTGTGCTACCACATGGATGTTGCATATGGATGAATGTTATGTGCACTTATATAGATACTATGAATTATGTTAGGAATTTGCATACATATGGATTCATTTCACTGACATACATATGCATTAAGCAGGTTTACTGTATCAGTAACCGCCTGATCTTTGCATTAGATAAGTACATATACACACACTTTTGCATATGTTCATACCACATTTAGAATCTTGTAAGGACAATGATTGCTCATGGATGATGCTTTGAGTAGATGGATGATTGGATGGTAGGATACGTTCTTCCTAACTTGAAGATTTCGGGGACGAAATCCTTTAAGGAGGGGAGAATGTAACAACCCGTATTTTCAATAACCTGTTATAACATAAATCGAGGCAGAATTTAATTCTAAAATCTGAATCAAGGGAAACGGGCTATGTCATTGCGTTCGTCTCGGAAAAATACGCGAAATAGAGTCCGGGTTTTCGAAAATCGGAGTCCGTACGACCCAGTTAAGGCCCATTGAAGTTTTCAGAAATTTCCATATTAAAAACAGATTTGAATTTCAAGTTCAAAGTTGGAAAATAGGGAAAACTGGCGCAGGCGGGAAAATTCCCGCCAGGACCCCCATGTCGACAGGGTCCCCAGGGTGTCGACAGCCCTGTCGACACAGGGTGGCCGGGCAGTTTTGCCTGGCGCACAATTTTGGGTCTTGGTCTGGTCTTGTGGCTTGGTTCTAGAGAATTCCGAAATCTGACGGACCTAAACTAACCTAGGGTTAATCCTAGGGCTAAAAACACTCTAATCTTCTATAAATAAGACCCTAATCCTACCCTAAAACTCCATTATTCATTCTAGCAACCAAACTATGCCAAATTGATTTCTCAAATGGCCTCTACTTAAAAACCCTAGCCTCTACCCTCTTCATAAATCATTCCTATGAAGATTATGATGTTCATACAAGCATTTCTAAGTTGTATGAATGATCATTAGCTTGCATACAACATCAAGTTGCAAGTTTTATGTGCTAAGCTAGAGTTTTTGGGATTTTTGTTAAGGGTGTTTCTTATTGGAGCTTTGTTTTGGGTTTTTATGCTTGCATAAAGGGCTTCTCAATCTTTACTTGTAGATTTGTGTCTTCATAATATTTGTAAGCCCTCTTACCTTCATTTTAGAAACTCTAAAGTTAATATGTGATGCAAGTTGGGATTTTTGCAAGTTTATTGAGTTATGCATGTTTATGCAAGATCACTATGCCATGATTTGCAAGTTTATTGAGTTATGCATGTTTATGCAAGTTCACTATGCCATGATTTGCAAGTTTATTGAGTTATGCATGTTTAAGCAAGTTCACTAAGCCATGATTTGCAAGTTTATTGAGTTATGCATGTTTATGCAAGTTCACTAAGCCATGATTTGCAAGTTTATTGAGTTATGCATGTTTATGCAAGTTCACTAAGCCATGATTTGCAAGTTTATTGAGTTATGCATGTTTATGCAAGTTCACTATGCCATGATTTGCAAGTTTATTGAGTTATGCATGTTTATGCAAGTTCACTATGCCATGTTATGCATGTTTAATACGTTATGCATGCTTATGCAAGTTCACAATGACATGTTATGCATATTTGACAAGTTATGCATGTTTATGCAAGTTCCATATGCTATGTTAGGCAAGTTCAACATGTTATGCATGCTTATGGTAATATGCAAGTTCACTATGCTAAGTTATGCAAGTCTAACATGTTATGCATGTTTGTTGTGATATGCAAGTTCATCATGTATGTTATGCCAAGTTCCCTCTTCCTATCCTTTATGCGTTATTACGAATATGTAAGCGATAGAATGACGTTGGGGGGTTTGGGTAAACTTAAAATACATGAAAATATAAGATTGGGAATTTACCTATTAAGTTAGGTCTACCCCTTGGGAATTTACCTATTAAGTTAGGTCTACCCAAGTATTTGTTGACTTGTAATTATGTTTTGAAATAAAGTGGACATGACACTTAGAAAACATAAGTGTGGCCAACTCGAGGTTGGGTTGAGTTTGTAGCGTAATTCTAACCGGAACCTACCGGCTTAACTAGTGGCTACAAACAATAGGACCCAATGTGAGAAGTTGGTCATGTGGTGCCAAGACCCGAGGTTAGACCAAGTTGTGGTGTAAATCTACCCGGAACCCACCGGCTTAACTAGGTAACCACAACAAAGTCTAATGTGAGAGGTTAAGGTGCATTAAACTAATTAATGCCTCATGATTAGGGTTAAGTCAGGGTCCACTAATACTTAACCAATTTGGGGATTCGAGGGATTGAAATGGGGTTAAGTTGTGAACTGTCGGTTACACTTAACCAATTTAATCCATGATTAGTGAAGGGTTAAATCGCACTTAACCCTCTTAGGAAACCCTAGCAACGTGGTCTGTTCCAGCAGTAATCCCAGTTTGGTATCATCACAACCCTAGAGGCTGGGCTAGGGTGGGGCACGATTACTGGACTGATGTAAGCGACCAAAGCGACGACTGAGTGGTACAGCGGTGCGGGTCCAGGCGGGCTACGGACGTGCACGTAATCCGGTATTGGACAAACTCGAGGCACGAGTACCAGTAGGTTTAGACTGTGCATTATTGCTTCAGTGTCTGGGGTTGACACCCGAGGGCTTGATACACCCGAAGGTGGACCCAGCACAGTCTGACTACATCCATATATGGGCCGTATGGACACCAACACTTGACGTGTTAGGCTTATAGGGAGCCGATCGACTAGACCGTTTGGTTGGACCTTATATTAAGGTCACTTCATGTTATTGGGTCAAAGCTTGGGCCAAGGGATCAATACCTGTTATGTTGGTTTGCTAGTACACCGTGGTGTAGAACTTAACCTTGTTTATGCGATGACACCTCTATCTATCTTATAGTTAATTTATCATGCCAGTATGTTGTTATCTATGATCATCTCAGTTTCCATCATGCTGTTAACTTTATTAGTTTATAGACTGATCGTAGCAGGGCTTACTCAGTCTTTTTGACTAACCTGTTTTCTTTCGCCTCTTTTCTTCCGTTCCCCCCCCCCCCAGGTTCTCAGGGAGGGAATACAGGAGCCTAGCTTGGATCTTAGCTGCTTTCTTGGATAGCTCATGTATGCTTTGGACTTGAGCTCGCTATGGTTTTTCCACTTTGGGGATAGCTACTTTTATGTTTTCCTTTTCAGTTTCAGATGATGTTATTTTATGTACTAGACTTATTTATTTGGGAAATTGACATTATGATGTAGCAGACTTGTTTTTGAAATGGTTTAAAATTCTTCCGCTGTTTTATCTATCTACTTACTCTGTTTATTTACATATATATATGTCATGTCCTGCCTTGTTATATCATTATGCATGTTTACCTTGTTTTAAAACGCCCCACCAAAGTCAGAGTTGCTTGCAAGAGCCACCCTGGCGGAGGTGGGGTGTTACAGAAACCCCCAAGCAATCCTTCTCGATAGTGATCTTGCATCCTAGAGAATCCAATTGCCCCAAAGATATAAGCGACTTCCTAAGTCCCGGAACATAGCGAACATTGGTGAGCGTGCGAACAACTCCATCAAACATCCTTATTTGCACGGAGCCACTACCCATCGACTTGCAAATAGCACCATTTCCCATAGCAATTGCATTTCCCTCTTTGACCTCAAAGGACGAAAAACAATCTCTATATGGCGTCATATGATACGACGCACCCGAATCAAGTACCCATTCGTTACACGAAACTCCCGTTGCTACCGCCGTCAACACATTCTCATCTATCTCACCATCCCCACTCTCCACCGCCACGGATGAAGACGCTACTTCCTTCTTATCTTTGTCCGGACATTCATTCTTTCAATGTCCCGGTTTCTTGCAAATAAAGCACTTGCCATTTCTCTCTTTCGATTTACCTCTTCCACCGGGTTTTCTTGATTTAGAACGCCCCCGGTTTCCTTTCTTCACATTCTTTTCTTTCTCCGCAAACAACCCGTGACTATTACTTGCTCCACTACTACCCTCACTCATCTCCTTCATTTGATCTCTCAACTCCTCACTAAGAAGACCCATCTTGACATCATCTAGAGTCAAGGTATCCCGGCCATAGATCAAACTATTTGAGAAACCTGTATAGCGATCCGACAATGAACACAATAATATCATCGCCTTTTGCTCTTCCTCAATCTTCAAATCAACGGCCTTCATCTTCATGAGCAAGTCATCAAAGGCATTCAAATGTGCCTTAAGCGAATTATCCTCCTTCATCTTGAAGGTGAAAAATGTTCGCAACAAGATCAAATGATTAGTGAGCGACTTCTTCATATAAAGTTCTTCCAACTTGTCCCAAATACCTTTAGCGGTAGTCTCACCACTAATTTCAGAGATCACATTCTCCCCCATAGCAAGTTGAAGAGTAGTGTAAGCCCATTCCTCCATCTCCTCTCTCTCAACATCCGAGATATCACTTGGCAATAAGTGAGTATCAAATACTACTCGGTGCACCCGATTCCGCCTAAGAACCACTTTCATTTTCCATTGCCACTTCTCAAAGTCATTATCACCATTCCACTTGTCAATAACCAATTGAGAAACCGACGCCGCATACGAACCCTGTACATAAGGCTCCACACTATTCGGACTTCCGGTTGAAGGACTTACCGAGCTACTATCCGTCTCCGGCATTTTCACAAACACCTAACAAGCACCAAAAACAGCTCTGATACCAACTGTTGTAACCGTTGTGATTAATCCGATTCAAGACCACTCGAATCCGATATCTAAATCACAATGCGCTAGCGGAAGTCTAGATCATTGTTAGACTTGCAAAAACAACCAAAGCAATAACTCTAGTCACAAAACCAATATCAACCAATCTCGAACAATCCAAATCTCAATCACAAGCAAGAAACTAATGACAAAGTAGCAAAAATAAATCACACAAGGATTTATAGTGGTTCCACTAACATCTTGTTAGTGTACATCCACTTTGGAGAGAGTATTTTATTACCACGATGAAAGGAATACAAGAGATTGATTCAATAATCACTATATTTCAATATAGAAAAGAGTTTGAGGAGAATAGAATTGAAGAATTTGAATTAGGCTATAAACCCTAATTCTCCTTTGAGAATAAACCCTTGATGCTAAATCAAGTTTCAAGCCCCTTCCACTAACACCTCAGAAAATAGCTTATATAGTGGTAGGCCAATTACCCAAATTGCCCCCGTATCTTCACAAATCAATTACAAGGTTTCTGGCCCGAAAACAGCCCATTACCCGCGTCAGACGTCTGTCGTGGGAGGTGACAGACGTCTGTCGCATTCCAGAAAATTATTCTGATTCAGCTCAGACGTCTGTCCCTCCTATGACAGACGTCTGTCCCACTCAGACGTCTGTCGTGGGACTGACAGACGTCTGTGGGAACTCTCAGGAAAACCACCCTGTAGTCTCAGACGTCTGTCGTCCCATATGACAGACGTCTGTCACACTGGCCTGCTGACAGTCTTCACCTTTCAGCCCATAACTTCTTCGTGCGACCTCCGATTTGCGAACGGTTACCTTCTACTCGAAGCTATCTTCAACCACTTCAATCTACCATATAGTATCGCAAATTACAACATAGACTACAGTATAAAAAAATTATCAAAACCAAAGCTTTTCAGACTAATTTGCTTTGATTTTAGCAAAACATGATCTTTAGCCTCTGACATCCTAAAACTTATTGGTTTATCCCTTCCTATGCTCACCAGTGAACAAGACCAAGCTCTTATCTTTCCAGTAGCTGATAATGAAATAATAAACCCAACTTTCAATATTCAAATTAGAATGATGAAGTAGCATCATACCATGTGAGTTAAACACTAGTAATAAATAGTTTTTCATGTGTGTAACTGAGGTTAGACAGTAGTAACATACATATCAAGAATCATAAGAAGAATAAATGAGAAATATATGATTAATTAATACATAAATCCTCTACGTTCTTAATATAAACATAAACCCTAATTAAAATTAATTAACAAAAACTATCAGTTTAGGGATTTTCAACTGAAACAGTGGCAAACAAAATTATTTGCATATGAATAACTGACCCACGAATTCCAATTACAAATACATAAAAAATGCTTGAGAATATAATAACGAAGATAAATGTAAGAGAAAATTAATCGATGAGAAAAGAACAAAAGAAAATGACTGCAAATAATGAGAATAATAGGAATATGATGGATTAAATTATCTGCAAATCTGGCTTTCATCGCTTCGTGATGCTTTAAGTGTTTTAATTGATCTATGCTTCAAGTGTTCTTGTCTATTTGTTGTTTAAATGTCTATCGCCCTCGGTGTTTGTCCTAAAAATTATTGTTTGGCATATTGATTCATTTTCCTATAGCCTTTTAATATTAAACTCGTTGTCCGCTGATGAAGTCATCTAAGGAGAAAATGTAAATATACATATACTGGGGGAGAATATACAAATATTTTTATTAGAAAAAGATGATTCCAAATGCATTTGACCAATTAACATACTTAATAAGCTAAGCCACCAAGTTGTCAAGACCTGAAACTTACTTAAAATGGATCCTAAGATCAAAGCATTGATTACATTTTTTAATAAGACGATGTAGATTATCTTCCAAAAGTTATGCCTGTAATAATTGTAAATCTTTAATATGAATGCTGTTGAATCACGCTCTTTCGATAAATTCCCTACCAATTTTTTGATAAGCTACTCATAGTTTACCCCTATTAAGAACCTCACCAAATTCAATTTGTTTTGTTGATTTACTTTCCGTTGAACTGCAATATGAATTGTTTATTGTACCTTATAATGTGGTGCTCAGTTGAAGTGATGCTGATCTAACATTATATGCAAAAGTAGTACTCGCCCTTCTTAGAAGTAACTGAAACAAGGAAAAACAATAAATGTAGTGGTTTTGGTTGCAATTACCATAACAAAATGCACAAACAAAAGCATAATGTAACTGACACTGAATTTGGTTTGATAATTCAAAAAAGAAATGGTATAAAAATTGCTCAATAGAATTTGCAAAGTGTAAAAATCGAACACCAAAGCATAATTAAGTCAGTTTACATATGCGGTTCCATTTTATAGGGTTGAGTGGCTGTCATTTTATCTGCTCGTGCATATGTCATGTATTTATGTTAGAGGGTCGACAGTAAAACCTTGTTCAACGTTAAGTCGGGGCACTACTTTGGCTAACTTGCAAGTATAAAATTCAAATATTTATGATGGTAGAAAAAAAGAAAATAATACGGCAATTAGAAAAGCACATATACTGGAACACTTACCCAGATATAATAACAACTCAACAACTCAGTCATCAAAGCTTGCATATTACCGTGGGAAGTGTCAGGAAGAATCGTTGAGGTTCTCCTTGCCCTATCAATAAAAATAATAGCATGAAAGCATAAAATTCAGAACAGTAGTTTATGTAAATATCCATAATGTTATATGGTAACATTCTAGGAACATGGTGCATTGATCATAAACTGCACAAATGCTAAAATATAATAGATTTAAGTATAGAGATTCAAAGCTAGTTGCATTTTCTATGGTAATTTTAGTGATTGTGAGTAGGTATAGGATTTTACCCTGTTCCATGTTACCATGTCTGTCTATAATTCAAAACATAACATTAATATTTTAGCATGCACGGTACTCATGTGGAAATATGAATATTCATAATTTAAATAAATTATAAAATTTTACGAAAACGTCATGATGTTGTTCGTTTCTTATTTACTATTTTACCCCGATGTTTTCAGTTGGAACATTCCGTGAACTAAACTTGCAAAAACCAACACATAACATATGCAATTGACGACTATCGCATATGCAATGCCATGCACTTCAACAACTAACATTCAAATATTCATTGCACTCATTTATATTTTTTTATGTTACAATGGCATGTATTGACCAGAAAATTAGTCCCCATGGATGGCCTTGTTAGACTTTACTACATCAATGGTATAATTTACATTTGGATATCCAACAATCCTACCGACAAAAGTAATATACGAAACAATAATATGCAGGAACGATGACATATGGTCAGAGATAAAAAAAATAACAGAATTAAGTTGAAGTTAACTGATAGGAAACACATGGTATATGATATGAAATACAAAATCACAGTACACAAACAATCGAGCATCATACTGTAACAAATAGTATTTCACGATAAAAGGAATTTGACCTATTGTTTACACCAAAATTGGTCTAAACACCCAAGGCACTAAAGTTGTACTTCACCAATGTGGTAAGGAAATAAATGGAGCTGTGTTTAACAACAATTGAAAATGAAAATGCGAGGAAGTTAAAAAAGGGCGAGATTTAGAGTGGTTCAGCTGCAAACTAGGCCTACGTCCACTATGAAGATAGCTTGCATTCTTATAATGAGGATTACAAAATACATCAACTCTCTCTTTTCATACATCTTTATGTCCGACCAACATACTCTCATTCATACATTTTCAATCCTAGATTTTTGCAAGAGAATGGTAGAATCTGCAGAGGAGAAGGATGGGTAAGTGATTGAGAATGTAGATATTTCCGTTTCTCCTGATTATAAGATTGTGCTCGATGCCATGGCCAGATGAGTGATGGAACTTCGAGGCATGGAAATGATGATTCCTTTTTAGAATGTTTAAGGAATGATTGAGGACAGAATTTAGCATCACTTTATGGTTTCCAAGATTGGATCCCCTCTATGTTGGCAGCTATGACGTATTTATAGGTGAGCTCCCCTCAGGAAATGATCTGAAATCTGTACATGCAGGTTACGGGTTGCTCATCCCATTAATTGCCATTATACCCCTGCCTATCTGTAGCCAGCTATCCATAGCTGTATCCAATTGTCGTGTGCGAGCGGTTCCACAGGAGCGAGTGCTTTGGATAGCTGAGCGGGCGACTTTATAGGAGCAAATGCTTTGGGTTGCTTTATAAGAGCAGAATGTGGGACTGGAATCAATTCTCCTTTGTACCATGCACGACCGACCTTCTTGGCTCGAGAGCATTCTTCCTTTTGCCGCCTTTGTATGGCGCCGTTCACCCTTATGGCTATGTTGTGAGGTCGCTCCCGCCCATGTTGAATGAGCGACTTTCTTTATTTTGGTATTTAGTCGATTGTCAAATATGTCGTGTGACCTCGACATCTTTGTTGAATCGCACTACTCATAATATATTGTACCGCCACTCAATCGCGTTGGGCAATTGACTTGCCTTGAACTTGGTATTTGGGCCTTGTCCTGCGCTGTTGCATCATGTCCTTTGTGAGTCATTTAAATGCTTCAGTCAAAACTGTGCGCGATCGACCCTGAAGGTGTTCATTCTGTAGTTCCTGCTCAGGTATTATAACTCATTATGCATATGGATTTTCTGAGGGTTTAACAGTTGCACCTCGTAGTCCGTGATTTCTCTTAGCAAGGAATTAATGGCTTCGACATGGTTAATTGCAACATTGTTTGGTGGGTTTAACCTGGCTCATCAAAGGGTCGGTCGTGCGAAGATTAAGATTACTTCATTGGAGTTGATTGGTGTCGTTTTCTTCGGGTGAGACGCTTGAACTATCTTGTCATCATTGCAAACGGATAAATCATGGGGAAGTGATCATGCCAACTGGATTCTGATGGGACACTTATTTCTGTAATCGAGTATTGGGCTGACGTGGCGAGAAGTGCTTTTGATGTGTGTCCTTTAATTTTCCCCCTTATTTTTTATACCTCATTCAATTTTTCTCTCATTTTCCTTCAACAAGGTTTCTCAACCGAAAAACTTCGTGTTTCCTTCTATCGCCATTTCGTATAACACAGGTTTGTCGATTCTTACTTATGTTCGTTCTTCCTTTGGACCTCATGGTTATTCCCTGATCCATTTGCAGGATGGTTTCATCTCCAGAGCGACGTCGATGGGAAAAATTCTTTGATTTGGATGTCCCGACAGACGAGATTCAGTCAACTGTTCAACCGTCTGTAAATTCTCCCTTCGGTCCTTCTCATACAGAGCTTCAAACTATCATCAGTAGGTCGCGCTATGCTCCTGGGCCATGCAGTCCTAGGCTTGCTAAGCGATTTCGGGGGTGGAGCTTACAGGGAGTACCTTCTAATGTGGATATTTCTCCGTCTGACTCTCAGACTTTCTTGTGACATGATTGCCGCAAAAGGTCAGATGTTGGCCTGTCTCGAGACTACTGTGCATCGATTTGGAAAACAGATGGATTTGCTGAAAAATCATTCTGCGAAGCGGATGAATGGCTGGCATACATTGGCCTACGACCTCCAAAAGCTTCATAAGGAAAATCTCGAGTGCATCTTTATTGTAGAAGATGATAAGGCGAAGTTGATCCATGCTCTTAGGTCCAAAGATAGCGTGGTTGCTTCTTTCACCCCAGGGGATGTCGAATCGGCGGTTCCTAAACATGCTAATGAACTTCCACCCTGTTCTGCTCAGACTAAGAGGAAGGTAGGTAGGCCAAGGAAGGTCAAAGACCTGTAGTCTCCTTTTCCTATCTTTGGTTGTTTTGATTTTTTAACTTTAAGACCGGTCGTGTAAGCGGGTGTCGGCCCTCGCTTGTGATGTCATGCTGGTTTTGTGACGTGTTGATCTTTGACACTTTTGTGATCTTGATGTATGGTTGTTTTGCTGGCTTTGCGATGCTCTTTGTGTCTCTGTCTGCCACACCTTGTCTCTTTGTCCTGCTCAACAACACTTTTTTTTTGGCGATCGTGCGTTAGTATCGTATTACGGGTTGATCGTACGTTGTTACGATTGTTAGCATTACCAATTGGTCTTATTAAGTTGGGATCATCCAGTTTTAGTATTTGTCTTGACTGGTGAGTTTCTCATTGTTTTTATCTTTGGCAATTAAGCCATTTAGATTTTTTTATTAAATATTTGTTTGTATGTATGTTATGGTAATTTCTGGATGCATTTTTAATGCGTGCCCCCATAGGAGGACTTTGGTTTCAATGTTGTAATCCAATCTTGGCTTTGCTTGACTTGGTTAACAATAAAGAACAAGAATGGATACTCCCTTTCGGCTGGGATTTCTGCTTTGTGCTGGTCCTTCCAGCATGTTTGATCCTTCCCCTTTTTTATGCTTTATCCCGAGGAGCGAACACTAGTTTATCTCATCGAGTTTGACTCAGAAGGAATAAAACTCGTGTCCTTCATCTAACAAGGTGCCCCCCATTTTTTTTGGATTGGAAATTTTCTTTTTCCTTTTTGGGGCATGTCGGTTTTTTCCGACTTTATGACTCGCCTTAAGAAACAAACATCGGTTCACCTCGTCAAGTTTTTTTTCTCAAGTCGGAGAACCTGTGTCCTGCGCCTAAGAAGGTGTAGGCTTGGCAATTTTAACCGTGGGACTTTTTGAGTTGCTTTCACCCCCGCATTGACTTCTTGATCTGGTACCAAGCCTTTTGTTGGTCGTATGTCAAAATATTCGGTATTTCCTGATGAAATTCGGCACTCCTTGGGTTGGTGCCCCCTGGTCGCTTGCTTGCCTGCACAAAGAAATCACCTTTTATTAGGAGCTTGTGAATAAGTGATTTGTACATGTAAATAGAACTCTATATTCTTTCGTTTTATGTACATCATTAAAATGCGAAATTCTTGTAAATCTTTGCAGCATTCTTACGTATTTGAACAACATATTATAAAAAATAACGACGAATATGCTCCCTGTTCCATGCCCGTGGAATCTGGTTTCCATCTGTGGTAGTCAGTTTGAAGGTACCATCCTGGAGTTTTTGACTTATAACATAAGGCCCTTCCCAATTGGGTCCAAAAACCCTAGTACTGGTCATTATCTTCTTCAGAACAAGGTCTCTGATTTTGAAAGTCCTGTGTTTGACTTTTGAATTGAAATGCCTCGCCACCCTTCTTGTAACACCCCACCTCGGCCAGGGTCACTCACAAAGGAATGCACTAGGTTTGGAGGGGCATTATTGGTAAACATGCACAGAAATATTACAAGACAGAACATATAAAACAGCGGAAGTAAAACAAATTTTCATTTCTTTATAAAATAAGGTCTAAAGCCTTTTACATCAGAATACATCAAAACCTGTCTTGCAATAGTAAAGAAGCATAAAACCTTTTCATAAATTATTCCCCCAAAATAAAGCGGTGAAGCAGCCATAGCCAAGAGAAGACCAAGCTATACATGATAACCTTCAAGCATAAGAGGTCCGAACTAAACAACAGTATTTCCTCCCTGAAAACCTGGGGGGGGGAACGGAAGACAAAGAGGCGAAAGAAAACGGGGTCAGTCATAAAGACTGGTAAGTCATATCTACTTCCAGCATAAAAACAGGTAAAGGTAACATGACATGCATAAACTGAAAATAAACATAAGGATGATGACAAGATAGATAACCTAAACCAAGATAACAGGGTGAACTACGGTATCAAGATAAACTAAGGTATCATGATAAACTACGGTGTCAAGGTAAATCAAAGTATCACATTGTCAGGTTTCTATCAAGTATAGTATCCCATGGTATCTATTATGTATATTTGCTCTGCACCTCCCGTACTAGTATCCCAACCCGTGTCATGAGTTAACTATAAAATGTCCCTTGACCAAAGTCATGAAATGGTCCATGTCAACCTAATATATCGCGTACATAGGTTTTCCTAACTCGTATGTTTCTTTCCATGTATAAGTTTAGTCCTTTGCCGTAGGCCGTACGGGCTTTTCCATGTAAATCTATACCACCTCCCCGTAGTACCATTTTATCCTTGAAGTTGTTTTGGACTGCAACCCTTGATCTGGTTATGTTTTCTTACCATGAACTATCGCGTGTTCATCTAGGATTTATGCCACCTAGGACCTCTAGGGATTATGTTACCTAATGAACGTTTTCGTATCTCGGTTTGGGTTTTTGCCACCTAGGGCTACTAGGGATTATGTTACCCGTCAACCGCGCCCTTTTTCCCACGTAAGGCATCGTGAATCGTTTTTCCATGTCTAACTTCACATGTATCTCAATGTGCTATCCGAGTCCCGTGCCAGGGCAAATAAAGAAATACGAGACTCGGTCGGGAGCTTTAAGTCTTCTGTCGAATGCAGATATCAAGGTCTGTTTTTGTATCCGTGGCTATGGTCCCACGTGACCCCTCCCTCAACTACTGAAAGGCAATCCAAGAAAAATCATGCACGAGAACTATACTCCGGCCCCCTATTCCCCACTTACCTATTGGCCCTCCTCACCCATAACTCGATAGCAAGTATATGGTCTGTTGGGAGTTCTCTGCCTTTCCGTATACGTACACGATTGACTAAAGATGGTAGGTAGTCGACGACGCGCTATCCAGGGCAAAAATCAAGTATCGTCGACTCCACGCTAATCCATCCCCGTCTTTAGGTTGCTCGCACAGCAACCAAGGCATACTCTTGGTTCTTCTACCGTAGACCTTAACCTCTGTGAGCCCAGGTGGATCATCTGCAACCTCACAGAGGGATACCAAGAGTACCCTCACGTCCCCCGAAGCTACTGCTTCGTTACCCAGTTCGTTGGATTTGCCGGGTGGGTCCGGGCAGATTTACGCTACAAACTCAACCCAACCTCGAGTTGGCCACTTCCATGTTTTTCTACGTGTCATATTCATGTCAAGTTTATACCCCTTTTAAGTCTATGTTTTCATGTAACCCCATTTCAAGTTTTCGTGTCCTATTCACGTTTATTATCATTACATGTTCCATGTAATTCCATGTCAAGTTCATAGCCCATTTTCAAGTTTGCCTAAGCTACCCAAAACGTGTCCCCAACGCACATGAAAGCGAATCAACATGTTTGGAATAATATGACAAAGATGGGTACAAGATGGCAAAGATGAATCACATGTTAAACATGGTGAAAATTGAGGCAAAGGTGTTCACATAACTAGCATATTGCATATTGGCCTCAAAACATGCACGATGTCATAAAGGGATTGGCCACAAACATGCACGGTATCATAAGGGGTTTGGCCTCAAAACATGCATAGCGTCCTAAGGGATTTGGGTTTATTTACATGCATAAGTCCTAAGTCAAATTTATGTAACTATTTCACAAGTAAAAGTGGTTCCAAGGGCTCATGCTAACATCCCACAAGTAAAGGTCCAATTTTGCATGGCAAACTAAGTACAATGCAACATGAACAACATGATTTAGTTGCTAAAACATACCCCAAAGTCATAGATCATAGAAAAGGGGCAAAACTAGGTTGACATAGGCTAGCATACTCATGTTCATCGCATTTTATTCCATGTCACATTAGAACTATCGTTTAGATCTAGGAGTAGCTAGAACTTACATAGCGTGGCTAAGGGATTATGAGCATGAATTGTCTTATCGTAGAATCGTCATGAAATTTGCATAGCAACGTTGATCCACTCCCTTGATTTGATGTAGCAAGCTAGCACCTTTGATTCGGATCTAGTTTGAATGCATAGGCTCTTGGAGTTGGAGATGGAGGCCATGATCAAGAGAGAATTGGGCAGCACTTCGTTGTTAGATTGATTTTGAGTGATTTAGGTTAGGTCCTATGGTGTTTTTATAGAGATTAGGAGTAGTTTAGGCCCTTAGATTAACCCTAGGATAGATCTGAACCCTCAAAAATCGTCACCAGCCAACAAAACAAGACCCAAGAGCCAAAACAGGTGCATCAGGCCGACCAGGCCGACCGGGGAGGTCGACCCCCAGGTCGACCCCCAAGTCGACCCCCAGGTCGACTCTAGAATCGACCTGGTCTGGGCAGGTCGACCCTAGGGTCGACTCCCAGGTCGACCCGGTGGGCTGGGCGGGAGCTTTTCCCGCCTACTCTGATTGGTGCAGAATTTGAATTTTCGGGCTGATTTTTCTGAAAACTTCGTTGGGCCATAACTTGGTCATACGGACTCCGTTTTTCGAAAACTCGGACTCTATTTCGCGTATTTTTCCGAGATGAACGCAATGGCACAGCCCGTTTCCCCTGATTCAGATTTTATAATTAAATTCTGCCTTGATTCTTGTCTTAGCATGTTGTAAAAATCCGGGTTGTTGCATTCTCCCCAACTTAAACGATTTCGTCCCCGAAATCTCTAAGTTGGGAAGATCGTATCCTACCATCCATCATCCATCTACTCAAAACATCATCCACAAGCAACCAATGTCCTTAGACGATTTCTAATGCTGTATGAACATATGCAAAAAGTGTGTGTATATGTTCCTTATCTAATGCAAATGATCAGGCCTGAATGATCTTTCTAATGCAAAGTATGTTTAGTGCCATGAATCCAACATGTATGCAAATAGTCTTAGTCATATAAACACTATATGTGTGCACAAACATTCATCCACATGCAACATCCACATGATAACATATTCAATTTCATCCATAAACAAGTATAAATACTCGTGCATATGCAACATGAAATGTGACTGAGTCGATCTAGTATCTAGTGTGTATTCGCGCATCCACGAGCAACCACTTGCAACCATTTGCAACCATATCAATCATAACATGTTTCAAATACATGTTTACATCCATAGGGTTCTACCTAAGGTTCCCAAGATAGGATCGAGGAGATAAACAAGACAAACTCCTTACGGGGTTTGTATCAGAAATAAGATTGAAAACAGGACCAAGAGGATGTCCACAACAGATGGCATACAAGTAAGCTCCACAGGAAAAACCAGGGATCAAAGATATACTCTTAAAAAGAGATATGATGCGCGCGTCTAAGCCGCATTTCCATGAGCTTAATTCCATTGTACCTCGACCATCTTTTAACTCCATGATTTCGTAGCTCCTTGATTCTATTTCCAAGATATGAGTTGAAACTCATTTCACTGTCGTCTCTCGTTTTATTTTCACTTATTCTTTCCCTAGTATGCTCGGCTCAAACATATCTGCGTACTCATGCAAGCTCTCCCAAAATTCACTAGTGAATTCTGGATCTTGTTTACCGATGCCAATCCATGTTACCACGTGCACTTACTAGGGTGATTCCTATAACCCATGCTTAAGCGGAATGAACTATCCGCCTTATTGGCGAACGTTACTTGATCGGATCAGAAATTTCCGATAAACGCATCAAGAGATTCTAGGTAACTAATCATGACAGAACCCAAAAGGTTATATGAGACTCCGAGGGTATTACCAAGGCAAGTCAAGAGTCTAACTACCCTCTTTCCAAAACCGAGAATGGTATCCCTAACTGGATAACCACTTTATCCCTAGAATCCATCCATAGCTCAACAATATAAGCATTGTTTCTAATCTCAACACTTGGCATTTACATTCTCAATTCCAAACAAGTCATGAATAAATGGACCGATCCTCCAACCAGATTTGGAACAAAAATGGGATCCTCTACCATGCTAGTACTAAGGTGCATAGACTCAACTATCGAAGCAGACTTAAATGATGCTATGATCAAAACAAAGTCCTGATGGGATGATAGAGAGGAAAAGCTAGACGTTTAATAAGATCGTTACCATCCTTACGAGATACGCTAGAAATGAGAGTATACAATTGCCCTCTCGATGATCTTGTCCTTGTCCCAAAATTCTTAACTATCCGTCCTGTTTTTCCTCCATTGTGGCTTAAGCCATACCAACAAGTTGCCTATCCTTAAGCTCGTGTCCCTTATCCTTGTTTTTACTATCCTTTCTTATACCGCGGCAACAGGTCTCTCGAGAACTTCCTCCATCGCACGGAAAACACTTACGTGGCTAGACAAGGATTAGTCGCAGTTAAAACTACTGTGACTACCGATGGAGGAAAGAAAGGAAAAGAGATTCAATCAAGGAAACAAAGGATAGTGCTAATGGCCTTTTGGGGAATAGCCTTTAAAAACTTTTCCTTGAAAAATGCTTCTTTGTAAACAGTTTTTCAAATAGTTTCAGAAGGTTTTTAAAAACTTTTGCCCAGTCTGGTAACCAACCTGGCTCTGATACCAAATGTAACACCCCACCTCCACCAGGGTCACTCACAAAGGAATGCACTAGGTCTGGAGGGGCGTTATTGGTAAACATGCACAGAAATATTACAAGACAGAACATATGAAACAGCGGAAGTAAAACAAATTTTCATTTCTTTATAAAATAAGGTCTAAAGCCTTTTACATCAGAATACATCAAAACCTGTCTTGCAATAGTAAAGAAGCATAAAACCTTTTCATAAATTATTCCCCCAAAATAAAGCGGTGAAGCAGCCATAGCCAAGAGAAGACCAAGCTATACATGATGACCTTCAAGCATAAGAGGTCCGAACTAAACAACAGTATTTCCTCCCTGAAAACCTTGGGGGGGGGGGACGAAAGACAAAGAGGCGAAAGAAAACGGGGTCAGTCATAAAGACTGGTAAGTCCTATCTACTTCCAACATAAAAACAGGTAAAGGTAACATGACATGCATAAACTGAAAATAAACATAAGGATGATGACAAGATAGATAACCTAAACCAAGATAACAGGGTGAACTACGGTATCAAGATAAACTAAGGTATCATGATAAACTACGGTGTCAAGGTAAATCAAAGTATCACATTGTCAGGTTTCTATCAAGTACAGTATCCCAAGGTATCTATTATGTATATTTGCTCTGCACCTCCCGTACTAGTATCCCAACCCGTGTCATGAGTTAACTATAAAATGTCCCTTGACCAAAGTCATGAAATGGTCCATGTCGACCTAATATATCGCGTACATAGGTTTTCCTAACTCGTATGTTTCTTTCCATGTATAAGTTCAGTCCTTTGCCGTAGGTCGTACGGGCTTTCCCATGTAAATCTATACCACCTCCACGTAGTACCATTTTATCCTTGAAGTTGTTTTGGACTGCTACCCTTGATCTGGTTATGTTTTCTTACCATGAACTATCGCGTGTTCATCTAGGATTTATGCCACCTAGGACCGCTAGGGATTGTGCTACCTAATGAACGTTTTCGTATCTCGGTTTGGGTTTTTGCCACCTAGGGCCACTAGGGATTATGTTACCCGTCAACCGCGCCCTTTTTCCCATGTAAGCACCGTGAATCGTTTTTCCATGTCTAACTGCACATGTATCTCAATGTGCTATCCGAGTCCCGTGCCAGGGAAAATCAAGAAATACGAGACTCGACCGGGATCTTTAAGTCGTCTACCGAATGCAGATATCAAGGTCTGTTTTGTATCCGTGGCTATGGTCCCACGTGACCCCTCCCTCAACTACTGAAAGGCAATCCAAGAAAAATCATGCACGAGAACTATACTCCGGCCCCCTATGCCCCACTTACCTATTGGCCCACCTCACCCATAACTCGATAGCAAGTATATGGTCTGTTGGGAGTTCTGTGCCTTTCCGTATACGTACACGATTGACTAAAGATGGTAGGTAGTCGACGACGCGCTATCCAGGGCAAAAATCAAGTATCGTCGACTCCACGCTAATCCATCCCCGTCTTTAGGTTGCTCGCACAGCAACCAAGGCATACTCTTGGTTCTTCTACCGTAGACCTTAACCTCTGTGAGCCCAGGTGGATCATTTGCAACCTCACAGAGGGATACCAAGAGTACCCTCATGTCCCCCGAAGCTACTGCTTCGTTACCCAGTTCGTTGGAGCCTTTATCTAAGTCAGATAATTTGCTCCTCCTCGTGTGTTTAAGCGATGACCTACCGTATCGGGTTACTCATTTATCTGTGAACTGGTCCAAATTCCTTGACTAAGAATTATTACTTAGTTATCCTAAACTAAGGTTTATCACTTAGTTCCCTTTCCCGTTATCCTTGTTAACTACGATTTTCCACCTAGTCCCCTGAACTAGGGTTTTGTCTAATGGGTTAAGTGTTGTCATTCCAGTTCATTGACTTAACCCGCCTACGAATCATGTCAAGATTGGCTAAGTATTTAGGCTCAAGACTTAGCCCTACAAGTTGGTTAAGTATACCAAGAAGCTCATGACTTAACCCTATTCAATTATCAAGTCAGATTGGTTAAGTATTTGTTTTTCTTGAACCTACCAGATTATCGTGTTAGATTGGTTAAGCATAGATTATCTTAACCCCATCAGATTATCGAGTCGGATTGGTTAAGTATGGGTTAGCTTAACCCCATCCACTAATCGTATTACAATGGTTAAGTATATTTAACCGGTCTTGTGACTTAACCCTATCAAGTTCTCATATTAGATTGGTTAAGTATAGGTTACTTAACCTCATCAAATCATCATGTATAATTGGTTAAGTATAAGTTACTTAACCTCATTAAATTATCATGCTATATTGGTTAAGTATTGGTAACTTAACCTCATTGAATTATTATGTTTAGATTGTTTAAGTGTTTAACTTAACCCCATCGATTTACCGTGTTTAGATTAATTAAGTCTAGGTTAACTTAACTCCATCTAATTACCGTGTTTAGATTAGTTAAGTGTAGGTTACTTAACCCCATCTAATTACCGTGTTTAGATTAGTTAAGTGTAGGTTACTTAACCCCATCTAATTACCGTGTTTAGATTAGTTAAGTGTAGGTTACTTAACCCCATCTAATTACCGAGTCGGATTAGTTAAGTATGGATTAGCTTAACCCCATCCCATAACTGTATTTTACGGTTAAGTATCATTAAGAAATCAAGTCCGGTTTCACTTAACCTACCCATTCATGTCATATCGGTTAAGTGTCATTAGTCAGATTTACTTAACCTTATCATGTGGCATTAATTGAATTAATGCACTCTCAACCTCTCACATTAGACGTTGTTGTGGTTACTGGTTACGCCGGGCGGGTCCGGGCAGATTTACACCACAACCTAGTCTAACCTCGGGTTTCAAGCGCGATATGACCAACTACCCACATTGGGTCCTATTGTTTGTAGCCACTGGATTTGCCAGGTGGGTCCGGGCAGATTTACGCTACAAACTCAACCCAACCTCGAGTTGGCCACTTCCATGTTTTTCTACGTGTCATATTCATGTCAAGTTTAGACCCCTTTTTAAGTCTATGTTTTCATGTAACCCCATTTCAAGTTTTCGTGTCCTATTCACGTTTATTATCATTACATGTTCCATGTAATTCCATGTCAAGTTCATAGCCCATTTTCAAGTTTGCCTAAGCTACCCAAAACGTGTCCCCAACGCACATGAAAGTGAATCAACATGTTTGGAATAATATGACAAAGATGGGTACAAGATGGCAAAGATGAATCACATGTTAAACATGGTGAAAATTGAGGCAAAGGTGTTCACATAACTAGCATATTGCATATTGGCCTCAAAACATGCACGATGTCATAAAGGGATTGGCCACAAACATACACGGTATCATAAGGGGTTTGGCCTCAAAACATGCATAGCGTCCTAAGGGATTTGGGTTTATTTACATGCATAAGTCCCAAGTCAAATTTATGTAACTATTTCACAAGTAAAAGTGGTTCCAAGGGCTCATGCTAACATCCCACAAGTAAAGGTCCAATCTTGCATGGCAAACTAAGTCCAATGCAACATGAACAACATGATTTAGTCGCTAAAACATACCCCAAAGTCATAGATCATAGAAAAGGGGAAAAACAAGGTACACATAGGCTAGCATACTCATGTTCATCGCATTTTATTCCATGTCACATTAGAACTATCGTTTAGATCTAGGAGTAGCTAGAACTTACATAGTGTGGCTAAGGGATTATGAGCATGAATCGTCTTGTCATAGAATCGTCATGAAATTTGCGTAGCAACGTTGATCCACTCCCTTGATTTGATGTAGCAAGCTAGCACCTTTGATTCAGATCTAGTTTGAATGCATAGGCTCTTGGAGTTGGAGATGGAGGCCATGATCAAGAGAGAATTGGGCAGCACTTCGTTGTTAGATTGATTTTGAGTGATTTAGGTTAGGTCCTAGGGTGTTTTTATAGAGATTAGGAGTAGTTTAGGCCCTTAGATTAACCCTAGGATAGATCTGAACCCTCAAAAATCGTCACCAGCCAACAAAACAAGACCTAGGAGCAAAAACAGGTGCATCAGGCCGACCAGGCCGACCGGGCAGGTCGACCCCCAGGTCGACTCTAGAGTCGACCTGGTCTGGGCAGGTTGACCCTAGGGTCGACTCCCAGGTCGACCCGGTGGGCTAGGCGGGAGCTTTTCCCGCCTACTCTGATTGGTGCAGAATTTGAATTTTTGGGCTGATTTTTCTGAAAACTTCGTTGAGCCATAACTTGGTCATACGGACTCCGTTTTTCGAAAACTCGGACTCTATTTCGCGTATTTTTCCGAGACGAACGCAATGGCACAGCCCGTTTCCCCTGATTCAGATATTATAATTAAATTCTGCCTTGATTTTTGTCTTAGCACGTTGTAAAAATCCGGGTTGTTACACTTCTTTGATATGCGGCTACTCTGAGTTCCGCTTCCTTTCTTCTTTCCTCAAGCTGGTCGAGGGCTTCGAGCTGTAGCTTATCATTTTCTTTATGGTCGAAGTATATCCTTCTATGGGTAAGGACTTCCAACTCCACTGGTATCATAGCTTCAGAGCCGTAAGATAAAGAAAAGGGAGTACGCCCTGTTGCAGTTTTATGCGCGGTGCGATATGCCCATAATGCCAGCGGGAGTTCATCTACCCAACCACCTTTAGACTTCTCTAGCCGTTTCTTAATGGTCGTCTTGATGATTTTATTTACTGCTTCCACCTGCTCGTTCGTTTGCGGAAGAGCGACTGCTGAAAAGCTTTTCTGGATTTTATACTTGGCACAAAAGTTTTGGAACTCTTTACTTTCAAATTGGGTCCCATTGTCTTTGATTATCTTTTGTGGTACCCCAAACCTACATATGATATTTTTCAAGACAAAGTTAGTAACTTTCTTGGAAGTTATAGTGGCCAATGGTTCTGCTTCAGCCCATTTTGTAAAGTAATCAATGACGACGATTGCATATTTAAAACTGGATTTTGCAGTCGGAAGGGCTCCTATGAGATCGATGCCCCAGATAGCAAATGGCCATGGGCTAACCATATGGGTTATTGCTGTAGACGACATCCTTGGGATCTTGGCAAATCTTTGGCATCTGTCGCATTTTTTACTGTAGGCCATGGAATCTTTATTGATATCTGGCCAGAAGTAACCGTATCGCAGGATTTTCTTAGCTAAAGTTTGTCCACCAGTATGTCCTTTGCATTCCCTTTCGTGTAATTCCTCCATGATCGCCTTTGACTCCTTTTCTGTAACACAACGAAGTAAAGGTGTAGAAAATCTATGTCTATACAGTTGTCCATCTTGAATAAGGTAGAAAGAAGCTTTTTGCAAAAAAAAAAACTTCGCTGCTTGGCTTCCGCCGGGAGTGCCCCAGTGATCAGGTACTCTTTAATTGGCGACATCCATGAGTTTGGCTCATTAGTTACTTCCATGATCCAATCCATTTCAGTCTGCTTTGTGCTTGGGCTGGAAAGGACTTCCACTGGGACTAACCCCATCAGTTGTGCATCTCCCGTGCTTGCATATTTTGCCAATGAATCAGGTTTGGTATTTTCTTCTCTAGGAATGTGATATATGGTGTAATGCTCGAAAGCTTCCAATAGTTCCAAGGCTTTGGTGAGATAATCCGGCAAGTTACCCATTTTGGCTTGGAATTCTCCAAGAATCTGGCATACTATGAGTTGAGAGTCACTGAAGATTCGTATAGTTTTTATTTGCAATTCTTTTGCTAGTTTTATTCCTGCGATAAGGGCTTCATACTCAGCTTCGTTGTTCATTGACGGAAACTCTAGCCTTAGTGCATAGCATAAAGATCTTCCCTCGGGGGTTTCGAGAACTACCCCTGCCCCGGAACAGTGATCGTTCGAGGCTCCATCAACAAATAATTTCCACTGGATATTGGTTTCAACATCATCTTCCTTCTTTATCTCCCGCCGGTCGGTAAATTCTGCGATAAAGTCAGCAAGCATTTGTCCGTTGATCGCTTTTCAAGGGTGATATGTAATGTCGTATTGACTAAGCTCTATATTCCATTTTAATAACCTCCCGAAGGTCTCTGGTCGGGACAGGACTTGCCTCAGAGGCTGGTCTGTGAGAACCTTGATGGGATGAGCCTGAAAGTAGGGCCGAAGTTTCTTTGATGCAATAAGCAAACAATAAGTGAGTTTTTCAAGCTTGGATAATAAAGCTCTGCTCCGGATAATCTCTTGCCGATGTAATAGACTGGTTTTTGTACCTTCAAGTCTTCTCTGATCAATGCTACACTTAGGGCATGGGCAGAAACTGCCTGGTATAGAAATAAGTCTTCTCCGTCACTAGGCTTTGATAGCATAGGATGTGTTGCCAGGTGTTGGATCAGTTCCTCGAAGGCTTTCTGACATTCAGAGGTCCACTGTATTTCTTTCTTTCCTTTCCTAAGGGCATCGAAGAATGGAAGACATTTGCCCGTTGACTGGATATGAAGCGATTTAAAGCCGCAATCTTCCCATTCAAACACTGAAGTTTCTTCTTGGTTGCTGGGGCACGCATTTCTCTCAAAGCTGATATCTTGGCTGGATTAGCTTCTATACCTCTAGCGTTGACCATGTATCCAAGGAACTTGCCCGAACCAACTCCGTAAGAACATTTCAAGGGATTCAACTTCATGCCATATTGGCGTAGGATATCGAACATTCGGGCTAGGTCCTCCAAATGATCTATTGCTTTTTTTGACTTTACCAACATATCATCGACATAGACTTCCATCGTCTTGTCGATTCGTTTTTTGAACATGACATTTACCAGTCATTGATAAGTTGCCCCTGCGTTTTTTAGCATCACCTTATAACAGTATAGACCGAGATCAATAATAAAGCTTGTGTCTTCCTGGTCCGGGCCGTACATCATGATTTGATTGTAGCCGGAATATGCGTCCATGAAAGATAACAACTCATGACCGGTCGTAGAATCCACCAATTGGTCGATTCTGGGAAAGGGGAAGCCATCTTTCGGACAAGCTTTATTCAGGTCCGAATAATCTACACAGACTCGCCATTTACCATTTGATTTCTTTACGAGCACCCGGTTGGAGACCCATTTTGTATAGGTAGCTTCCCTGATAAAACCATTCTCCATTAATCTGTCGACTTCTTCTTTTAAGGTGCACGACCTCTTCGGCCCCAAGGTTCTCCTTTTTTGTTTAACACTCGGAACGCGCGGGTCAATGTTTAGCTTATGGACCGCAATGTCCGGAGATATGCCGCACATGTCGGAATGGTTCCATGCAAACACATCTAAATTAGCTCCTAGAAAGACAATCAATTGATTTTTTAACTCAGGGCTTAATCGAGATCCTATATTCAACACACGGTTTGGGTCCTTTGGAATTACAGCTACAGGAATTGTGTCTTCGACCGATGTCGCCCTTTCGTCCTCTGCACTAACTTCCCTAGGATCGATCTACTTTTGCATTCCACTATGCTCGCTAGTGCATGGACCCTTCTTTAATTGCTATAAATGGGGTTTTTTGGATGTGGGGAATAGCCTCCGCATCCTTTCCTGAATCTTTTTTCTTAGCCTCTCTCAGCTCTATTACATAGTAGTCTCTTGCAGCGATTTGGTCGCCCATAATTACACCAATTTCCCTTTCTGTTGGAAACTTCATAATCAAGCACTATGGAGCTAATGCAACCTTAAAACCCGAAAGAGTCGGTCTCCCAAGGAATGCATTGTAAGATGAAAACTCATCTATCAGGACAAAAGTTTGTACCATAGAGACCCTACGTTCCCTATCCGCCAATTCCATGGGCAAATCTATCGTTTCGATGGGTTGCGTAGGTTGTCCTGTAAAACCATGGATCTTATTTGGGTATGCGCACACTTTCTCCATAGGGAGATTCATCTTCTGGAAAGTGTTTATAAAAATCACATTAACAGATGCCCCCGTGTCAACTAGGACTCTTTTTACAACTGCAGGACCGAGACCAATTGTGATCATCATGGCATCAATAGTTGGTGCACTTAAGCCTTCCGCATCTTTATATTTGAATATCACATCCTCGGCCGAGGTCTTGAGTATTTTCATCGGGAGCTTGTTGTTCAAGACCATGCATCCTTCCTCTTTCGAGGCATCCTTCAATTCGTTAGCGTATCTTTCCATATCTTCCCAACTGTTCCCACCCGGGTGCCCCCCCCCCCCCAAATATCATATTGATTACTGGCCTCGAATCGACTGGTATTTGGGCTTCCTCACTCGAATTGGGTTGGCTAAATGCATTATTATGTCCTTGTGCAGCTGGAGTACTTTGGGGATTTTTCACATACTGATGGAGTTGGTTCTTCCTGATGAGTTCTTTAATTAAACTCTTCAGGTGCCGACATTCGTTGGTGCTGTGTCTTGGTTGGTTATGAAACCGGCAAAATTTGCCGGAATTTGCATGTTGCTCAGTTATCTTATGCGGCTTCATCTGAGGAAAGATACCTAAATCCTTTGCGGCGGAATAAATTCTTTCTGGGGTTTCATTTAGGAGGGTTAGTTCAGATAGTTTATACAACCGTATCTTTTTATAAGCTTTGTTATCCCTCTCATCACTTCCCCTCTTTTGTCCTATGTCATTCTTCTGCTCAACCCTGGACTCATTGCTTTTTCCTTCTCTGGTGGCGTTTCTTTCTATAGTCTTCTGGACACTTGGAGCTTCATCTTCCACACTCTTGTATTCCTCGGCTTTCTTATAAAACTTCAAAGTTTTTGGTTTCTTCATCTTGAGCCACTTTCCAGATTCTGACTTCTTATCGATAGCTCCTTTCAGGCTGCCAATAGGTACCAAGACTCTGGTTCTATGACCTCTGCTGCTGCAGCATGGAAGCATGTAAGGAAAGCTCTGATGGTTTCCCTATGCTTTTGTTCCATTTCACATAGTGACATTACGTCCCTTGCCTTGGTGGTTTGTAGTCGGAATTGATCTTGAAATCTTCTTTCCAAATCAGCAAATTGGTCAATACAATTAGGTGGAAGTCTGGTGAACCATAGTGAGGCCACACCATCTAGGCACACAGGAAAGTATAAGCACTTAATTTCGTCAGTGGCCCTAGCTCCATTCATGTGCTGGTTGTATTTGAACAGAAAAATGGTTGGATCTCCATCTCCGCTATAAGGTGCTATTGTTGGGGGTATGAATTTCTTCGGGAATTTTGCTTGATGGATTTCCTCTGTGAACGGATTTTTGCTGGGGAGAAAACTCGCATTCTTTCTCTTCATCTTCTAGGATCACTTTCTCCTTCATTATTCGCTGGATCATGTCTGTGATGCGCCTCTCGTCACCTGCTTATTCATCAGGATCGGCATTGACGTTCTTATCAATGCGACCACAGTTTGAGCTTAGGCGCCTTGCATCTTTTTTGGGGGATGTTATGTTGGTGGGGCTTGCGGCAGCCCGAGTCGCACGTTTTTCTTTGCGCTGTGGAGATCTGGCCTTAGAGTCCTCAACGCCGGCCTTTCCCCTATCTCCCACTAGGTTGTGAGGTTGACCAGGGTCTGAGGCTGATGAGTCCTCTTTTTCACTAGCATTATTCATAGTGTTCGGTGGCAGCAAATTGGCTTGAGCATTAGTTAGGACATCAAACCTTTCCATTATCTTCTTCGTTGTATTGTCATTTTCTCGTTCAGGCCGGTTACAACCACATTCAACTCATCTCGTGTTACAGACGGCCTAGGGGTTTCTCCAACCCCTTGGTTTAGATTTTGCGGTATGGTTTCATCAATATTACTATCCTCATTGATCGTAGTAACTTTTGCAGATTTGTCGCTTTTCTTTGATCCGGCCATGGTTTCAAGGGAGAAAGCGATTTTGGGATTTTTTTAGGTTGCTGAGTTTTGAAGCAAGGAATTATGAAGACGGCCCTACGGTGGGCGCCAAAATGTTTACACCAAAATTGGTCTAAACACCCAAGGTACTAAAACTGTACTTCACCAATGTGGTAAAAAAATAAATGGAACCGTGTTTAACAACAATTGAAAATGAAAATGCGAGGAAGTTAAAACAGAGACGAGATTTAGAGTGGTTCAGCCGTAAACTAGGCCTACATCCACTATGAAGATAGCTTGCATTCTTATAATAAGGATTACAAAATACATCAACTCTCTCTTTTCATATATCTTTATGTCCAACCAACATACTCTCATTCATACATTTCAATCCTAGAGTTTTGCAAGAGAATGGTAGAATCTGCAGAGAATAAGGATGGGTAAGTGATTGAGAATGTAGATATTTTTGTTTCCCCTGATTATAAGATTGTGCTCGACGCCATGGCCAGATGAGTGATGGAACTTCAAGGCATAGAAATGATGATTCCTTTTCAGAATGTTTAAGGAGTGATTGAGGACAGAATTTAGCAGCACTTTGTGGTTTCCAAGATTGGATCCCCTCTATGTTGGCAGCTATGACATATTTATAGGTGAGCATCTCAGGAAATGATCTGAAATCCATACATGCAGGCTACGGGTTGCTCATCCCATTAATTGCAATCATACCCCTGCCTATCTATAGCCAGCTGTTCGTAGTTGTATCTAGTTGTCGTGTGCGAGCGGTTCCACAAGAGAGAGTGCTTCAGATAGCTGAGCGGGCGACTTTATAGGAGCGAACGCTTTGGGTTGCTTTATAAAAGCAGAATGCGGGACTGGAATCAATTCTCCTTTGTACCCTACGTGACCGACCTTCTTGGCTCGAGAGCATTCCTCCTTTTGCCGCCTTTGTATGGCGTCGTTCACCTTTGTGGCTATATTATGAGGTCGCTCCCGCCCATGTTGAATGGGCGACTTGCTTTATTTTGGTATTTGGTCGATTGTCAAATATGTCGTGTGACCTTGACACCTTTGTTGAGTCGCACTACTCATAATGTATTGTACCGCCACTCTCGATCGCGTTGGGCAGTTGACTTGCCTTGAACTTGGTATTTGGGCCTTGTCTGCGCGGTTTCTTCCTGTCCTTTGTGAGTCGCTTAAATGCTTCGGTCAAAACTGTGCGCGATCGACCCTGAAGGTATTCTTTCTGTAGTTCCTGCTCAGGTCTTATAACTCATTATGCGTATGGATTTTCTGAGGGATTAACACCTATCTTTCAGTTTGCACTAGAAAATTTTTATATGCTATACCTAAATAAACTCACCACGGATATAGAGTGCACAGAATATAATGATTTTTCTGTTGTCAGTTAAAATCACACGGTAGATGGTGCTGAACCTGTAACAAAATGAAACCTCTTATTAACAACAGAACAAAAGTATTAGAATCAAAAAGACATCAACAAATAAAAATGCATATGGTGAAGGAGAAAGTATCAACAAAATGTTTGACTTTAGGCAGTCTATTATTATTAAGTGCGGAAAATGACCAAACACTTTTGGCACATTCACATTTTATAGTATTCATTCCCAAAATTTGTTTTGAATTAAGTACTCAGAGTACCATGCAGTGGTACAAAAAGGAACAAAAAGGAAAAAAAAAAGATGATTCATTTACCGGTTCAAATTGAGGTTGAATTTATGGAGATGACTGTTAATCAGCAAAAGCGGATGACACTGTGGATTCATATGCCATATGTGCGCAGTTAAGGAGGGCAAAAGGAGAAAAATATCTATATGGATTACCATAACAGTTGCCAGCACCCGTAAGACTGATTCTGACGATGACGTGATATAGCTCGCTGCGAATATCTACCGGGGATAGAAAGCAACATAAAATCGTACCCGAGTGAAGTGAATCAAAATGAAAATCCATATAAATGATGCTCCGAAGGCAGATTAGACTCCAATTTGATTGTCGTCATTCCATGTTCATCTAACCTGGTATCTGCAAGAATAACACAGCACAGACATTGGAATTTGCATAGTAACATTCAAAGAATAAAACTAAAATAAATGCACCATAGCAAGCAACAAATTTTTAACTATAAAAGGTGGGCGCATAATATGATTATATTGGTTCTTTTAGTAAAAACAACATATAATATAAATGCTGATTAACACATGAAGGTGCAGAGAGAAAATAAACATCATCAGGCATATCAGCAGTTTTAGCTACAGGGAATTGTCCCCTTTTTAAATTAGCATACATTTTGTCGCTAAATAAGTAAATTGACTATTAAAGCAGTATAAGGGCCAAAAAAAAATGTAAAACCAATAAACCAAAAATGATCAACGAGAAATTAGACTTAAAATTAGAATTTAGAAATATAACTGAAAATCAAATAGATAATGCTAACCAAGTAACTTAAAATATACACATTATATACTAATACAAATGCATTTTGAGATGTAATTTTTTTTGATATTGGATGTTGAATTGTTGAACAGAATTTAAGCAAACCCAATAAACTTCCTCTTCCGATTTATGGAGAGTATTAAATTCGGATAAAAAATTTGGACATGACCTACCAGGGTAAGCACAAATCATAAAATTATATTGGACCCACTGTCTTATCCATTATGCCCGCATTTCTATAAAGAATATCGGAATATAATGACAGACTTATGAAAGAGTAACCTTAGAAGAACTTAGTTTTCGAATTTGATCTTGAACCCATGGGTGGAGACTCCTGCGCAGGCATTCATAAGGTATAACAGTACAACAGTCCATATGTTCTCACTCTACCTGTAATCATGGGCATAGGTAGCTTTTCACCTTGAAAACTATGTAGTTTAAAACTATGATTACCTATGACATGCTGAGAGAATGTATACTGGTTGGAGCTCTTACAATAGTAATAATTGAGGCTTGTATAGTAGAAGAAATAAGCATGATGCAAATGTTTGCTGATGTACTCCATTTGTTGTTCATATATCTGTGATTCAGTAAGTGTTAGTTAATTGTCATCTCAAATGTTGGATTTAATTTAGTATTGGAATGTGAGCATGCATTTCATCAAATCTTGTTCTATGCACATCAAATTGAGAAAATATAATAAAGCTATCAAAACTGTCAAAATATGGGAACACAAAAGGCTTAATTTTTCCTTATTAGAGAGTGAACTCCATGTGATAATTTTTTGAAGACATTTCACGATTTTTATATCATATATTTTCCATTAATCATAAGAAACATACTACTTAATAACAATAAATTTGGACAGGATAATTGGCATACAAAGATGTGTCATATTGAACTATTGTCACCAACATGATATATTTTTTCCAATGTAAAAACACAGTGGGCAATAAAGTCATTTTATTCATTTATTAAATTCGAATTATTAATCCATTAAAATCAAGACTACCATGAAAGTAATAATTTCAACTCTAAAAATATGAAATCCATTGGATGCTCCCAACGTTAAGGCTATAATTACATATAACTTTATTCAACTCTAAAAACATGAAATCCATTGGATGCTCCCAATGTTAAGGCTGTAATTACATATAACCTTTTCACTGGAAGTAAATTATGAATTATAACTCAATTTCTGTAATCTGCAGTAAAGTAGCATTGGAAAATGGAACGCATCTTCAATTACTACGTATAAAACATATCAGTCTACCTTGTCTGAAGTAATATTGACAAAAGCATATGAAGTCGGTTCCATAGTTAGAATTTTTACATGGAAATAAAACAGATTTTGGTTTCAATTACATCAAGAGCGGCTACCAGCGTTGGAAAACCAGAGTCTCATAACGACACCGGTGCTGCGACATCGAGATGAAGACGTTTTCTGTGGAAACCGCTATGTTGTTTTCATACATATACGATTCGTTTGGTTGGGTGAGAATGTCGATTTGGGATTTCTATCGAAATTAGGTTTTCTTCAGTGTTTAGAAACTGGCAATCATGGGGTGAGAGAGGAATAATCGCCAGTAGATAAGTATGTCGAACGAATTTCAGTAGCCGAGTTATCTAATTTACTCATATTAGAAGACTGCTTCTTCTGAGCGACGTCAGACTTACTGAAAAAATTAATGGTTGTGAAGGCAAGGAATTTCGCTCGGTCCGAATCAGTCGTTAAACCGATCTAGACCGTTCGAAACCCCTGATCGTTTGAGAACAGGACAAACCAGAACGCAGACGGAAGAACGTTTCATTGTATTTTACAACAATGCATCAGATTACAAGAATATACAAAGTATAAATGAATCAATATTACACAGAAATATCAGAGATTTAAATTACATTTAAATACATCGCAGCGGAAAATAATACAATACACAACTAGAAGAGATATACGGATACAAAGCTTTCCGGATATCGTTCCAGCTGTAAACCAGGATCCTGTGAATATACATCTGCAAAACCAAAACTACTAGCTGCCCGTGTCAAAATAGAGGCACCCAGAGTTTAGGTTAAAACAATAAACTCCAGGTCAGTCATGGGACTGGTGTGAGAACTAAAACAGTTATTTATCTTTATTTTAAAGTTCGGTAAATCAAGGGACCACGCCGTATAACACGGAACGGGTTTCCTCCCAAGAACACCAGTGCATAAAACAACAGCGCAATGCTAAATAAAGAAAAATGAAGCTATTATAAGACCCAGGTCCTATCACACAGTGCAACGCAAGCCGGGGGATAGGGTTTATACCTTATAATAGCCAAGAATGCTTGATACATTTAAAAGAAATCATTTGACACTATTATAAGTGTATAGTGTATAAAACAACTTCAAATCATAAGTATCAATCATAGGCGACATGAATGACCCATACCACTATGTCGCCATATATAAGTTTACAATCAAAACCGCAAGACGTCATATTGGAAGTTGGGTTATCATTTATGGTATGAACCGAGGCTAGGGGCAAGATCCTCAACCGATTCGAGACTGTCTAGCCCGAGTCTCAGGAACAGCCGCAACTGCCCCTTGGATCGTCAGGGCCGGTCCACCGATGTGGATTATTATGCCTGAACACTGCGTTTCCCCGCCCTTTGGGGCGTAAGCCTGGCCCGTCAGCCGACCAGAAGCATCGGCCGAAACCGATATCACGAGGCGCCTCGCTTTTCAGCAAGTAATAATAAGCAACATCCACATGAGTCAAACTCGTCAGCCAGTTCAAGCACTGACGCCACTCCTAACTAGAAAGAAACGCATGTCCTCCCTGATGTCCGTCTCCCGTTTTTGGTTCATACCGGGTGTGATACTCGCGAATCAACGTTACACAAAGCTACGCCACACAAGGCCGTGCTTTGATCATCAACCACAAGACTTTGCTTTTCAACAAAAGCCTTGATCCATGCAACTCAGCATGCCACATTGTCAGTCCATACTGTACCACTGATTTCTGCCAATATATAACCTCTAGGCTCGTACGTCTCAGAGAAGGGTGTATAGCAAGAGAATAAATTCTCTGCCACCAAACAGATATATATTTAGCAGAGATCACCAAATACAGTATAAAGGAATACAACGTCAGACACACTATCCATTTACAAGTCCGTTCTGGGTCTGAACGAAACCGGAGGCACTTTCCTCGCATATCCATCTCCAAGTACGTCTGGACGACCACCAACTATTTCCATCTTCTTGGGTATACAGCCCAATTAGGATCGTCGGTAATTATCCCAACGATGTGAAGACTTCCGGTCTTCAACCACCGCCTTCATCTTCGACATATCGTCGAATTGATTATTCAGAATGGGTATAAACCCGGCCTTTCCGAACAACCAGCGTATATTAAAAATAAATGTTACACAAACACAACATACGCCTCATTCCAATTCATCAGTCACTAACCGTAAATTAATCAAGAGAATAATTCCCCAAATATTAACCCCGAAGGCCGAAACCAACATCAGATCAATATCCAGAAAACCATTCTGCTTAGCTAACCGACAGTTAGTTTCTAAATTTCACATTCATAGGGAAAGGTTCCCATTAATTTTATCCAAGATAAATTTCTTGAATTTATTCTTTAATCTATTTTTGAATGTCAATTCAAACTAGTCGGGATTAGCGAACCTTACCGAAGTAATCATTTGTTTTAATTTCCCAATCCCAACCTATTCATCCCATGAAGTAAAACTGGTTATACTTCATATCTAACACCACGGTGTTATCGGTAAATTCAATTACCATTTCACGTTTAAATCTAATTAAAGATTTAACTATCGCCTGGAGCAAAACTGGTGGTACTCCATTTTCGATCTTTTCAATCTAATTAAAGATTCATTAAAACTCCACTTAGTTTTAATCTTTAACTGGGTTAAAGAATCAGTTTCATTTAAAACACAGTTCACGATAAACCCAAAATCACATTCATTAATTATCGGGTTAAAGAACGAGTGTTATTTAAAACACTGTCCACGATAAATCCAAAAATCAATATCAATTCAATTCCAATTAAATATTATTTAATTGGTACACTTCATTAAATCTAAATAAAAAGATTTAATCTTTTCTCAACGGGGTTCAAGAACAGTGTTAGTGAAGACACCATTCACGACAAACCCAAATCACATTTGATATTCAATACAAGGCTCTGAATAGAAAATATATCGGCTTATATTCAATATCAAATTCTACGACTAACAAATGTCGTATTGGAAATAACGATATAAATATATATCTTTCAAATTTCCATAACAACATCTGTATAATCACGAATTCCAACATCGAAATATTCCGAAGACAATTTCGATTCAAATCCACTCTAATGCAATCATTGGAAATTCTGGTTATTTTTAAAACCCTTTTCAAATTCAATTTATTTATTTAAAAATAAATAGAATTATAATTCTAGTTCAAAACTAGTTTACTTCGATAAAAATCTATTTTTATCTTTTCAAATATGGAGTTTTTCATCCCAATTCTTCTCAAATCATTTCTTATGATTTTACACAAATTATTACTATTTTTAATAATTTTATCAAGGCCCGTACAGTCGATTTCCATCAACGGCCATCGAACTGCACTAACAGCGACCATTTTCGAATTTGATTTGGACGTATCTCCAAATCCAACAATTAGATTTCAAATTTCTAACATTCGTTAGAAAGCTCTTTTCGATACGAACCCAACGGTTCCGGTTTTAGGAGAATCCGACGGTCGGATCTCCCGTAATGTCCGTTTAAAATAAATGGTCGAAATTCACGAACTGCCGCGGCGCGGCGCGTTCTATTCAGGCCATTATATTATATATATAATATATATAATATATATTTCGTCGATTTCTATTTAAAACGAATTATATAGATAGTTTTAAATTCGTTTCAAAAACAATTTCAACTTCCATTTCAATCCAAAGCAAAATTGAATTCTTCTTTATAAATTCGTTTTAAAATTCATTTCTATTCAATTCAAATTTCAATTCAATTTGAATTCAATTCAATTCGCTTTCCATTCAATTTGAATTCGTTTCCGTTTTCAATTCAATTCAATTTCAAAATCGTTTTCTATTCGATTCGAATTAGTTTTCTATTCGATTCAATTCAAATTGGTTTTCTATTCAATTCAATTCAAATTGGTTTTCTATTCGATTCAATTCAAATTGGTTTTCTATTCAATTCATTTCGAAATCGTTTTCAATTCAATTCATTTCGAAATCGTTTTCAATTCAATTCATTTCGAAATCGTTTTCAATTCAATTCATTTCGAAATCGTTTTCAATTCAATTCATTTCAAAATGAATAAAATCGATATAAATATCGTTCACGTCAAAATGGCGTCAATCTAATCAACACGGCTTCATATATTTCTATTTTCAAAAATTCTATTTCAAATATTTCTTTTTCAAAATAGTTGTTATTCTCAAAATATTTTGTTCAACTCATGACTAATCTCAACGGGTGAGTACTGTCAACACATGAACCTTTATTTTATATTGATAAAGATGTAAATTTTATTACTAAAATATTTCGTTCAACACATGACTAATCTCAATGGATGAGTACTGTCAACACATGAACCTTTATTTTATATTGATAAAGATGTAAATTTTATTACTAAAATATTTCGTTCAACACATGACTAATCTCAACGGATGAGTACTGTCAACACATGAACCTTTATTTTATATTGATAAAGATGTAAATTTTATTACTAAAATATTTCATTCAATACATGACTAATCTCAACGGATGAGTACTGTCAACACATGAACCTTTATTTTATATTGATAAAGATGTAAATTTTATTACTAAAATATTTCGTTCAACACATGAATAATCTCAACGGATGAGTACTGTCAACACATGAACCTTTATTTTATATTGTTAAAGATGTAAATTTTATTACTAAAATATTTCGTTCAACACATGACTAATCTCAACGGATTAGTACTGTCAACACATGAACCTTTATTTTATATTGATAAAGATGTAAATTTTATTACTAAAATATTTCGTTCAACACATGACTAATCTCAACGGATGAGTACTGTCAACACATGAACCTTTATTTTATAATATTCTTTATTTTCTAAATTGGAATGAGGCCCAATCAATCACCATATAATATTAATTATATGGATTTTCATACATCACACGTATATAATAGCATTGAAAAATAATCAACCATCAACCAAAGTGCACTACACTGTATAAGCATCAAATATAGATATCTAACGCTTATAACAGCCTGTCAATCAATCGATCGACATATTTAATCAATCAGGATGAGTGAACTTCAAATTTCATCCCAACACCCGTGTGGGGTTTCAAACAATCAAACACATATTTTATTTGTGCAGTTGGGCGATGTGTAAAATTTTATCGTCCCAATCAATGTCCTTCAAATAGGTGTACATAAACAAACCGTCCGGTTTGTAAATGAATATTTATTTATTCACATTCACGTTAAAAATTATATTTTTAACGATGAAACATTTTATTCAACCTATGAAAATATTCTATTCAGTTCATTTATTAAATAAAATGATTTCTTTATTTTTCTAACTTATTTTAGAAAATTTCGGCGGCATAACGGCACGATACTAGAAACGGGACAAGGCCTAGCCTTACCCCCGGTCTAGTGAAGGCCCACGCCATTCACACATCAATCAAATCAATTCCATTTCACCAAACAATTCAAACCAAATAATCTAGCCAACTACACAACCAAACAATTAAACAAACAAGCCATCCATGGTCTGTGGATGACGGGTGTCGGGTGCTACTAAACACCGTCTGCATCCTAGTATATATATATATATATATATATATCTAGAAAAAGAAATTTTGAGTGAGAAGTTCTCACCGAAAGCTATCCAATACCACGACTCTTCGTATGTAGGAAATCTTCGTCGTTTTCGCATCTTTGTCATCTTCGTTGCTGCAGCCACTACATATGTAAAAATCGAATTTTTACTTCACTATTCAATATATAAAAATCGAATTTTTATATCGATGCTCAATATATAAAAATCACATTTTTACTTCGATGTTCAATATATAAAAATCACATTTTTACTTATAAAAATCGTATTTTTCTACTTATAAAAATCGTATTCTTCTATGTAAATAATATTTAAACAAAAACTGATTTAAATACTAAAAAAAACTGAAATTAAAGGAATCAAATTAAACTAAAAACATACTTTCGTTTCAGAGAAGGGGGGCGGCTTTAGGAGGTGTCGGCTTCGTGTTTTAGGGGGGAGGGTTTCAGCGCTGGCCTTCGAATTGGGGAGAGGAGAGAGAAGCAGGGGGCTGCGGCGCTAGGAGGTGGTGATCGGAGCGGCTCAGGTGGCGGCGGTTGGATGCGGGTTTGGGGGGGCTGCTGTCGCGATTTCTGAAACGAGAGGGGGGGATCTTCGTCGCGAGGTCGAGGTGGAAGAGGGGGGGTCTTCGATGAGGCGCGGTGGTCCTTGGGGCGGGCGGCGGCTCCTCTCCGCCTTCGTCGCCTCCTTCTTCTTCTTTTTCTTTTTTTCTGAGATGAACGAATGAAATAGGGGGGGGGGCAGAACGGGTAAAAGGGGGAGAAAGGGAAGAAGGTTTTATTTTTTATTTATTTATTTAATTATTTAATTTCGAAAAGTTGACTTTTTTATTCGACCTCTAAACGAGGCCCACCGCCTGTCGTCCATAGCGTTTAACCCCCATTCCGAACACAATGGGATATGTATCGTAGGTTGATTCGATCATTTGAATCAGTTTCCATCAAAATTTACCTTTAAATCGCTATATTGAATTTTAAACGTACATTTCAAATTACCGGGGTCACATACTAACTCTAAAAATTCTCGAAAAATATTTTCTAGCTTCGTATTGACGATACGGTCCTAACAAAACTAGTTTCATCGAATTCTGAGACCGTTGGAAAAATGGCCATTTTCCAGTCGATTAAAATCAACTGAAACTGGTCAAACGCGTTTTCCTTCGCCACGCTCACATATTGATTCGAAAAATTATGAAATTTGAAATCTAGCAATAATTTGACACTGCGGATCCAACAAAAGTGGTTTCGTCGAAATCCGAGGTCAGTTGCAAAATGTCCATTTTTAAGGGCCTGAATTCCATAGCAACTATTCAGAATTTTCAACCGGACATATCTTTTGATTCCCGCTATGAAATTTTGATTTTTCGGATTCGTTGGAAAGATATTATCAATTAGATCCTAATGTTTTTGGTTTCACTAAAATCCGGATTGTTTTGCACCCGGTACGTTCAATTGAAGTTTGAAATCGAATTATCGAACTACCGCGCCATTTTCAATTCCTTTTATAATTTAAAATAATTATTTATATTCTAACGACGACGTATATAATATATACGTTTGAATTCCATTCAAAATAAATTTCTCGTCGATATTATTTAAAATAATTCATTTTAAATAATCAAAATTCGCTAAAATTGCCAAAATAAAAAAATTTAAACCGGCCCAGATTTTCGGGTTGTTACAATGGTCCAACTCAGCATTTTCTTTATTTTACTTTATATTATAGGTAATAGATTATTAGTAATGATCAATTATTAGTCGGTAATTATAATTAGTTAACGATTAATGGACTGCTTGTGGATATTGATGATTTGTATGCAATGGTTGATGGATGTTCATCTAGTTAGAATACACTAGACAGTAAGCTTTGTTGACCGTAACGCTTTGCACACAATGAAATTAGTCGTTGTTAATTGGTGTGTCTACGATGGATGGATTCATGTTCTGATGATTGCTTATTGATTTATTTATGGTTATATCACATACACACCGTAGTTGTGGAATTATACGGATAATCGGTTTAAATCTCCTTTCCATGATGATTTTATTATTAAATATTAAAATAATAATTGGAAATTTACTTTTGAATTAGATTTCAACTGGTTTGAAATTATAAGTTAAAAATGATAAAATGACTTTCCTAAAAGACGAAAACGATTTTGGAAATATTATTTAACTAATTTTGGACTCTCGAGGTTTGAAACAAGTTTTGAAATTTAATTAAGAAAGTGATATTGAGTTACATTGGTTTTATGTAAACATTTGATTCCATTTATTTCTATAACAATTATCTGTAAGCCTTGAAATAATTAAATAAGTTTGGAAATATATTTTATTAAGTTTTGATTAAATTGAAATGGAGCTTAGAAACGTTTTCAAGCTATTGACGGTTGAATTGAGTTTTGAAGTTAAGGTTGGAGAAAATGATTTGAATTATGAATTAAAAATTGGTTTTATTTAAGATAATGATTCTATTAACTTTATAACAACTAGCTGTAAATTTGGAAACAATTGAATGAGTTTGAGAAATACTATTATTGTATATTAAAATGGAGATTTTGATTTAAGTTATGTCAATATACATTTATGATTGGAAAAGGATTGGACGATTTATATTTCAAATCATTATATAGCTTGAATTGAACGTATCACATAGCGACCATTCGTGAATACCGTTTGTAATTTTCAAATGGCTATAACTTGAATGTTTTAAATCGAATTGACGTGAACCGAGAAACATTGAATTTCTATTAATGAAAGCTTTTGAATAGAAAATAAGTTTTCAAATTTCAACATATGGTTTTCTGTTAGGGTTAAGACAAAATTGAAAAAGGTCGCTATATGTGCAGTTCGTTTATCGTAATGAGAAACCGAATAAAACGAATTTATAAATTATTTAAAATTTTGTGAAAATTATGGTAAATCTTATTTTATTATTTTAAAGTGATCAGAATTGAAATATTTGAATTTAAAATCTATTTGATTTAAATGGCTATTTTACAGCACTTTTAGTAACGTTTTCAAACATTATCATAACATTTTCAAAGAAATTTTGGTTTTGAAGTTTGTAAATCGTGAACTATTATTTAAAACTATAAAATGGGTTTATAAAATTGTTTGGAAGGTTTTAAAGTAATTAAAATATTTATATATGTAATTATTTACCCATTTTAAGTAAGATATTGGAAGTTGTAATTTAAAAGAAAATGAGTTGGGTAGAGTTAGTCTTCAAACATTCGATATGTAAATCCAGGGTTGGTCGAATACTATCAGAAACATTAGAAAATATTTACATCAAGGTTCTGATAGCGTTCGCCAAGTTTGTGAATTGATATCAAATATAAGTCAACTAAACTCTATTTAAACTTATATTTGAATATCAATTGTTTTGGATTATCGTAAATGGAATTTTAAGCCAAATAAAGATTTGGTAAATTTAAAGACTTAAGGAAAGGGAACAAAGAATTATGTTTTGAAATATAAGGATCGTAGGATTATGTTTTGAAATATAAGGTTGGTAAAATGAATATTTGATTTCAAAGAAGATTTAAGAGGGTAACGGGATTTATGAAATTCAAAGTAAATCAAATCTTGGTTTGTAAATGAATTGATAACGATTTGGAAGGAGATTTGAATCGAAAAACCTGTGTGATCCATAACTATTGTTTTTTAAATTCACTTATTGCTTGGAAAGACCAAGATCTAATATATGTTCGAAGACCGTTCCAAGTAATAATACGATGTTATAAAGAATTGAAGACTTGGAAATCGATAACTGAAGACTTGGAAATCGAAAAACGATGTTATAATCTCTGTTGAATTCGAAAGCTTCGGTGGTAGTACCACCCGTGAAACCTGAAATAAAGTATATACGGTGTCTAAATCTGGATGAAAACCGGGATATATACTTCGAGCTATGTATTTGGTGTTCGAGTCTAGATGTTAGCCGGGGAATACTTAGCTTATGTCCTCGATTAATCTTTCGTGCTAGGAACCATCATGTTGGAAACCCAATAATCAATACGAGCCTTTCGCTTTGTTTGTAAACTAATAGTTACTATGCTTGCTAAGATTAATATACTTATTTGTGAAATGGTTTTCAACATTATGCACTGATAATATATTAAAAGAGGATTTTCATGTATTAAAGCATTATTGGTTATCATAAGAGAAAACTCGCCCATCTGGTGTGTGCTTGCACTATGTGATGTGGGAAGAGCTTATGATAGCTTCATTTTTCTAAAGACATTGTGAATTTTTATGCACAGGTATTCACATGGAGTAAACACATTTCACATTAGCGGCGTGGTCCGGTGAATTACCCAACTTTAAAATAAACCTGAAATAACAACTGTTTTGAGTTCTCACACCAGTCACACGACTGACCTGGAGTATATCGTTCCCACACCTAAACTCTGGGTACCCATAAATTTTGCACGAGCAGCTAGTAATTTAGTTTTCAGGTTTAGTCTTCAAAGTTGGATTCAGATTTGGAGCTAGAGTTATGTTTGGGTTTTACTTCTTCCGCTGAGAGCATATTTGTTTTTCCGCTGAGCTTATGTTGTATTCTGATTCCTTATAACTCTGATGTAAAAAAAATTATGAAGTAAAAAGTTATGTTATTTTCGTACAAATATGTTAGTACCCATAACCATCCGTCTTTATGAACGATTTAAGTTGGTTTAATTACCGGTGAGAATTGGGCAAAAAGGCAGGTCGTTAAAGTTGGTATCAGAGCTTTGCTTATATAAAACTTAGCTTATCGGGTTTAAAAGCTCATTAGAGATAGAGTAGTGATACTTTAGAATGAGTGGAATTATCACCAGAATCGCTGTAGAGAGGGCGTATTTTGGAAATATAAATTATTTTGAAATTAAATAAATTGTTTTGAAAATCATAAATATTTTGAAATATAATTTATGATAAGAGTTTGAATATTCTATTGGACGTCGAGATTGGACAATTGAGTATGTATGGATTTTGCATATACGCCTGATCAACGTATGTACGTAGTCCAATACATACTAGATAGATACAGAATCATATTCTAGTCGCTTGAAAATAATTCTGAGGATGATCACGACATTATAGATATTTATTTTCGATTTTTGAAAGTGGGATGACTATATGAATTCGATTGAAACGCCGAGAAATATTTGAAACCGGTAGATAAGTGTTTGAAATTGTTTGAATAAATTTTAATAAAACGTTTTGATAAATTAATATGAACTGGAATAGATAAGTGAAATTATACAAAAAATGACATCTTCATTGTTTGAATCTGCAAATGAGTTAAGTTGTAATAAGGAACCATTTGAATAAATAATGAATGTTTGGAAATATATAATACTATCCCTTAGTTGGTTGTTGTGTTTTGTTTTCCCTTTACCCGTCGTCATCTTTTGTTATCTATTCGATTGTGTGCTTGAATCTTGAAACTATCTAACCTTGTTTCTGAACCCATCCTTTGCATTTCTTTGACAAAATTAAAGGACAAGTTGGAGTTTGAAAAGAAAGTATTTAATTAAAATTTTAGCTCCCAATATTTTTGAAATTGATTCTAATGTTGTAGAATTAATTTTTGGAAACAAAACTTGTTTGGAATATGTATTTACTAGATCAGAGTAGCGCAGCAAAAGCGTGAAGATATTTTCAAATAAATTGTCCAAGAGATTTTCGACTATTTGAATAACGCAACCTTTTCAAATGAGATTTAATATTTGAAACCTGAATGAATAAAAACCTTATATTATTATGTGAATGATTTTAGAAATGATATTTGAAAAGGAAAATTATACGACTATGAATCTCTTGGAAAATATTATCACTTATGTGAAATTGTTGGAAATCTTATTTAAAGGACGTTTCGAAATAATTTGAAATTTATTGATATGGATTTATAAATTGAAATGGTTTATAAAACTTATGATTTGGATATTTGCAGACTATTCGATTTAAGTTAAATTGTATTGTAAATTGATTAAAAATGGATTCTCCAATTATTTGGAATGTGAAAATAGTTTATAAAGTGTTTGATAAACATAGAATGTTCAACGGCTTGAAATCCCAATATTTTGAAAAACAAATATATGATTTGAAATTATTGTTACGAAATGATTTATAACTTCGAGATAAGAAATGAAATGTTTTGTTACTAAGATTCGAGTAACCCGTGACTAAAGAAAGGTATGACGTAGGTGTAAGCCCTTGATGATGGTCTGCTCTGGGGTCCAGAGATACATCATTTACTGATATCGATACATGCGTAGGCCATGCTTTTCGGCCTTATCATTGGGAGAAACCTTTCGACTTGGAACATAAATGTTATTATGTCATTTATCATGAAATATTTGAAAATTTCGAAATGATTTTTGGTTTTGAAATCTCGAAGCAACTATGATTCCATATGAAACGGAAAATATAGTATTTCAACGTTTTGAAAATAAATCTGGGATTCTAAGGCGAAGAAATTTTTTCATACTTTGATTTTCAAGTTTATATCCTATTGCTTATTTGTTTATAACTAAATTCGGTATTGGTAAGTATTTTGTTTTATAGTTGTATAGTTTTAACAATCTCTCCTTTTCGAGGATGAAGAGTTTTATGGGGGGAGATTGTAACGATCCAAGATTTTCAGTGTTTCAAATATGGAATTAATTTGGATTTTCTGAATATAAATTGGATTTAATAAGGTTTAAATATAAATTTTGAATCTTGAAAATATATCTAGTTTATTTTATAAATATGATTTTAAAGAGGAAAATTATTTTAAAGGATATATTTAATCTATAAAGATTTTGTGAATATATTTTTAAGGAAAATATTTTGATAACATATGATAATTTAGTGAAATATATATTATTTTTGACAACATAAGATGTTTATATGATTATATATATATATATATATATATATATATATATATATATATATATATATATACATACATTTTATAAGGGTATTTAAGATTATATATTTCTATAAGTAATATTTTGGAATGTATAAGTTGTAAATTTTATTTTTATGTTTATATAATTATATATTACTTACACACATAAGTGTTAATAATTGGTTACATATATATATATATATATATATATATATGTGTGTGTGTGTGTATATGTATTTGTTACATGTAAGTTCCTTAAATTCAAATTTTATGAATAACTACGTACCTCTTATTTGTCCTCCATGCATTTAAAGCTTCGTGTAGTAGAACATGTGTACCCATATGTGGAACAATGCATGTAAATGTTTTTTTAGAGAGCCATGTGTCCTTATTTAAATTCCAAAACTACCCTTGAAAATTGCGTACTTAAGTTAGACTCACACCCCGTTTCTTGTGCACTATTTTCTCTCATCACATATCGAATCAGCTTTTCACGTGCATTCCCACTATGTTCATTTCCATTGCAAATTTCCCCACTAAAACCGTGCCACTCTCCTTCCCCAAAACAGTTCGACCTCCGCACTGACTCTCTACCACACATCACTGCCCTCCTCACCAATCACCTTCATCATCAACATTACCCATCTACACCCGCAACCCTCTCCTCTTCTATACGTCAGCCTCCTCAGTACAACAACTACTATTTTCCCTCTCCATTAACAGCCGGCTCACCTTCCCACTCCATAGCCTGCGCCATTTTCTTCCTTCCTAAACACACAGTTTCTCCCTCCTAAGCGCTAGGGTGGTTGTCACCAACCATCAGCCCTCCGACGCTCCTCTAGTCAGCCGACAGTCCACTGTTTCCCACCTCAAAATAGTCTCGATTTCCTTATTTTGGCCTCACTGTAGCCAACTCCCCACAATCCAGGCACAACCGTCTTGCATCACTCCACCGCCGTACTCCGGTCGTCACCACCACCGCCCGGCTGGCCTGACACTCCTCCCTAGACTCCACTGCACTCAAATAGCCTCACTCTCCCCTCTCTAAAAATAGCCACGGCACCACATGAAACCACACACAAAACACCCCTGCCAACATTTCTCTCTCCTAAATACCCAAGTCAGCAAGGCCGAACCCCCAGCTCTGCCCTTAACCTTCTCAGTTGAGTCATGACCCCATATAGCCTTCCTTTGTGTTAAAAAAAACAAGGATAACGGGTACTGAAAGGTATATATACACACTAGTTTGAAAAAAAAAAGTGTGCGTGTAATGGCAGCGGCGTCCATGAAGATTTGTACGTGGTCATCCTTGGTTGTTTGCAGTTATACGGGATCCGTCAGTGAAGATTTGGAGGCATGAAGGTGAGAACTCTAATTTAAATTTATTTTTAAATTAGTAGTAACGACCAATTATTAGTCGATAATTATAATTAGTTGACAATTAATGGAGTGCTTGTGGATATTGATGATTTGTATGCAATGGTTAATGGATGTTCATCTAGTTAGAATACACTAGACACTAAGCGTTGTTGACTGTAACGCTTTGCACACAATAAAATTGGTTGTTGTTAATTGGTGTGTTTACGATGGATGGATTCATGTTGTGATGATTGTTTATTGATTTATTTATGGTTGTATCACATACACACCATAGTTGTGGAATTATACGGATAATCGGTTTAAATCTCCTTTCCATAACGATCTCAAATGGTTTGAAATTAGATTTCAAATGGTTTGAAATTCTGAGTTAAAAATTTTAAAATGACTTTTGTAAAAGACGAAAACGTTTTTTGAAATATTATTCAACTAATTTTGAACTCTCGAGGTTTGAAACAAATTTTGAAATTTAATTAAGAAAGTGATTTTGAGTTACAATGGTTTTATGTAAACATTTGATTCCATTTATTTTTAAAACAATTATCCATAAGCCTTGAAATGATTAAATAAGTTGGAGATATATTTTATTAAGTTTCAATTAAATTGAAATGGAGCTTAAAAACATTTTCAAGCTATTGACGGTTGAATTGAATTTTGAAGTTGAGGTTGGAAAAAATGATTTGATTTACAATCAAAAATTGGTTTTATTTAAGATAATTGGTTCAATTAACTATATAGCAACTAGTTGTAAATTTGGAAACGATTAAACGAGTTTGAGAAATATTATTATTGTATATTAAGTTTTAAATAAATTGAAATGGAGATTTTGATTTAAGTTAGGTTAATTTAAATTTACAATTAGAAAAGGATTGGACGATTTATATTTTAAATCATTATATAGCTTAAATTGAACGTATCGCATAGCGGCCATTCATGAATATCGTTTTAAATTTTCAAATAGTTATAACTTGAATGTTTTAAATCGAATTGACGTGAACCGAGAAACGTTGAATTTCTATTAACGATAGCTTTTGAATAGGAAGGAAATTTTAAAATTTCAATGTATGGTTTTCTATTATGTTTAAAACAAAATTGAAAAAGGTCGCTATACGTCCAGTTCAGCAACCGTAATGAGAAATCGATTAAAACGGGCTTACAAATTATTTAAAATTTTGAGAAAATTATGATAAATCTTATTTTATTATTTAAAGTGATTAGAATTGAAATATTTGAATTTAGAATCCATTTGATTTAAATGGCTATTTTACTGCACTTTTAGTAACATTTTTCAAACATTATCATAACAAATTCAAAGATAATTTGGTTTTGAAGTTTATAAATCGTGAACTATTATTTAAAATTACAGAAAGGGTTTGTAAAATAGTTTGGAAGGTTTTAAAGTAATTAAAATATTTATATATGGAATCATTTACCAATTTTATGTAAGATATTGGAAGTTGTAATATAAAAGGAAATGAGTTGGGCAGAGTTAGTCTTCAAATATTCGATATGTAAATCCAAGGTTGGACGAATACTATCAGAAACATTAGAAAATATTTACATCAAGATTGTGATAGCGTTCGTCGAGTTTCTGAATTGATATCAAATATAAGTCGATTAAACTCTATTTAAACTTATATTTGAATATCAATTGCTTTGGATTATCATAAATGGAATTTGAATCCAAATAAAGATTTGGTAAATTTAAAGACTTAAGGAAAGGGAACAAAGAAGTATGTTTTGAAATATAGGGATTGAAGGATTATGTTTTGAAATATAAGGTTGGTAAAATGAATATTTAATTTCAAAGAAGAGTTAAGAGGGTAATGGGATTTATGAAATTCAAGGTAAATCAATTCTTGATTTGTAAATGAACTGATAACTATTTGGAAGGAGATTTGAATCAAAAAACTTGTGTGATTCATAGCTTTTTTTTTGAAATGCACTTATTACTTGGAAAGACCGGGATCGAATATACGTTCGAAAACTATTCCAAGTAAAAATACGACGTTATAAAGAAACTGTAGACTTGGAAATCTATAAGTGAAGACCGAGAATCTTCGAATTATTTGGATTGATTGCTGATGTTTCGTTTGGGCAGATCACTCAATATGAGGTTATAAGTGGCATGAAATCTGAATATATTTGGAGATTTTCGGATTGTTGTTCCATTCAGACCCAGAACAGACTTGTATGGAATGTGTGTCTAACATTGTAATTGACTGCGTAGCACCGATCTCTGTTAATATATATCAAATATGTAGCAATAATTATTCTCATCTCTAAGACATATGAACTTAGAGGTTTTGTATTGATAGAAATCAGTGATATGTGAATTGACGATGTGACATACTCAAGTTATGTAATAAGCTAGTGATGATCAAAGAATGGCTTATTGAAGTGTAGCTTTGTGTATATCGTGACATCGACGAACCTTACACCCTAAATTGATGGTAAACTGGCAGTTAGGTTGTATACATATACATAATCTCTGTCGAATTTGAAAGCTTCGACGGTAATACCACCCATGAAACCTGAGGAAATAAAGTACATACCATGTATGAATTTGGATGAAAACCAGGATACATATTTCGCGCTCTGTATTCGGTGTCCGAGTCTGGATGTTATCCAAGAGATACTTAGCTTGTGTCCTCGATTAATCTATCATGCTAGGAACTAACATGTTGGAAACCTAATAACCAATACGATTATTAGTTATATTTAAGCACTATGCACCAATAATAGTATTAAAAGAGGATTTTCACGTATTAAAGCATTATTGGTTATCATAAGACAAAACTCGCCTGTCTGGTGTGCGCTTGCATTGTGTGATGTGGGACGAGCTTATGATAGCTTCATTTTTCTAAAGACATTGTGAATTTCTATGCACAGGTATTCACATGGAGTAAACCCGTTACGCATTAGCGGCGTGGACCGGTGAATTACCCAACTTTAAAATAAACCCGAAATAACAACTGTTTTGATTTCTCACACCAGTCACACAACTGACTTGGAGTTTATTGTTCCCACATCTAAGCTCTGGGTGCCCATAAATTTTGCACGGGCAACTAGTAATTTAGTTTGCAAATTTAATCTTTAGAGCAGGATTCGGATTTGGAGCTAGAGTTATGTTTGGGTTTTACTTCTTTCGCCGAGAACATATTTGTTTTTCAACTGAGCTTATGTTGTATTCTGATTCCTTGTAACTCTGATGTAAAATTTTTGTAATGAAATGAAAAGTTCTGTTATTTTTATACAAATATGTTAGTACCTATAACCATTCGTCTTTATGAACGATTTAAGTTGGTTTAATTACCAGCGAGAATCGGGCAAAAAGGTGGGTCACTAAATTTATTCTTAAATGAGTACGGTATATATGTTGCATATTGACTTATGCAGTATGTATGCTGGCCATATTATAGTTGTTTGGAAAATTAAATGGCTGGGTTTGCTAGACTTTACATTGTTTGCGTACTGATATTTGGACTCATTGAAATTGTTAGTAGTAGAATCTGGATATTGCCTTCATGTTGACAAAAAACTGGACTGCCTTGGCATAATGAACACATTGAGACATGTAGCCTGTATATTTATTTACCTGCATGAAATGTTGTCTTGATGTTAAAGATGAAAATATTTTTTGTAAGCATATACCCCATTCGGAAATACTGGAACCTTGATATATGTGGTATGTGATGAAAATTCATACATATATACATATTTTGTTTTGTCTTCATGACATATTGAATCTCACCTGGAAATATGTTGCACCTCATTGCTTACTTGTTCACCTTGTTAAAAATGGAAAAGGAAAAAAATGCAATTTAAATGGTGAAGCCCAACATGTGATGTTATGTGAATAAAGATCATGACTTATACCCAGCCTATATCTATACTGTCTTGACATTTCGTGCATTTGAATATTTATATGGCACCATGATTATTTCTATGATGCTCTTATATACCTGTGTATGTTTATAAATTGCAAACCTAAAAGTGCACAACATTCTGGCACTAACTATGAACTGTGGCATTGATCGTATATTGGCCACGTCTTACACCTTAGTAGTACGTGCTGTGCCACATGGATATTTGTCACATGTTTGGTCACGAATTTTGGGAAAACCTTGTCTGCCTTGATCTTTTATTCCTTTGTTTTGGAAATATGTTGTCAACCGCTTTGTATATGTTCATAGGACGATGAGGCAGTACGCACATGTACCTGTACATGTGTACATATGCAAGCTCTTGTGATCACAGTTCCTGGAAAAAAAACTGATATAGTACGGTTGCAACATAATTATATATTTGCCTCATGGCATAATATTGATGTGGGGATTAACGATTATATTTAGTGTTTTACTGAAATTGTCTTACTTGAATAAAGTTAATCATGACTCGAGTGTTTTATGTTTTTGCATGGAACGCTCGGGTTAGACCTGAGTGTTACAGATTTAGAGATTTCAACCTATGATTCGAAGATTGGCAAAGATGGGGAATTCCGAAGACGTGCGCACTCTGAAGATTTTAAAACAGTAAATATTTTTCCTGTATTCAATTGTATTTTAAATTCCGCTGTATAGAAAATCTTGTATCAAAATTCAAATTAATATATAAAAGTTATTTCATTGTTCAATATTGTGTTATCTATTTATTCTATGTTTTTTTTTGTTGATTCTATTTTAAACTCTGTAAGCTAAATAACGATCCATCGATTTGAATGTTTTAAGTTGGTTTAATTACCGATTTGAAGTGGTTAAAAAGGCAGGACGTTACAGTAATCATGTTCAATCATTCAGCAAACATTAGAAGTCAACACAATAAGCAGGGAAAATTCCCTACTTCATTTTCACTAAATGGGTCGACCCAAACTACTAGTGTATCAACCCCTGAGTCGACATATAAGAGACACTAGTCGATCCATGGGTCGACCCATTTCATGGGAATTTCACAATGCGTAAACTGGTATCGATGATAACTTCGACATGACTTTACTAATCTGAATGGCCTGAAAATTTACAGGCGCATTAACAACAAACTCAATAATTCACAACAACTGAAATGGATCAATTTCATGAAATCATGACAAAGTTATAGCAGCCTAAAGTAGGAACTAGGCTTTATGAGCAGCAAAAAGGAATTTTGCATAGAATTGCTACACGAAGTCATCGTTCAAGTTCAAATTCATCTTAAACTCAAAAATTTCCACTGTAACAAGAAAATTGTGAGTAAAACTCACCTCTACAATGGATTATATCGAGCTTAGGGATGAACTGAAGTAAAAAGATGCTCCAATGCTTGCAAAGAAGCGCTTTGACACTTGAAAGACCAACTACAACAACATGCAAACCATGGACTCAACACATAGCAAGATTTCACACAAAATGGAAGATAGGTGGAATAGAATTGAGTTTTCGGATTGATTACCTATTGGAGGAAGCTTATATTAACCAAATTTAGTAATTTTATTTAGTTAGAAGATTTTACAGTATGTTTTCTTTTGTGTTTATAAGTTTCTTTGTTAAAGAAGAAAGAAGAAGCTTTTTCCAGAAAATGGACGTACTATTTTCTAGAGGCTTCTTTCTTTAATTAAGTCATTGAGCCCAAATCAAAACTTGAGCCCATTAATTAAGTAATCAGGCTCAGAACAAATGATTAAGCCACTTAAACACATATTTAGCTTATATTACAATGTTAAACCATGATTTACACTATAACTTCACACAACAACCAAGTTTTAGCATCAAACAATATAATTAAAAATTATAAACAATATTTATAAAACATTTGAAGTCTTTTAACACTAAAAATTACATTTTACATCAAATTTTACATTTTACACAAAATGTAAACATTTCATTAAAACTTGTGTATATTTTCATATAACACATGAATTAAATATTCTATATTCATACACAAACCACCAAAACATTTAAATTTCTCATTTTCTACATTTATTAATAACATACAATTAAATTTACATTCTTACCTTTAATTCTTATATAGATTGCTCAAGAATTCACATTTGTGTCAACAAATGCAATATTTAACATTAAATCCCTAAACCATATTTATTTTGAACACAAAATTCCAAAATATATCTTTTACACAAAGTTTTACATAACATTATATTTCAATCCTTTATTTTCAACTATACAAATCATCAAACTTATTAAACAAATTTGTGAAATCCAAATTTATTCCTAACATATAACATTAGAAATGTCTTTAGATTCCACTAATTTGTTTTATCATCAACCAAAACATTCAAATGTTACTCAATTATCAACATTTCACACCAAGATTCACTAAATTCACATTTTCCATCATTTAACCACAAATCGAGCTAATTATCTCCGAGCCTCATATTTAATCATTTTCAATGATTAAATACACGTTTTCACTATCAAATCCCCAAGACATAGATTTAAACCACTACCCTAGATAATTAAGTCAAATTAGCAATTTAATTAATAAATTTAACCTAATTACCACTTTAATATTCATTTATAAGTTGTTAATAATTACAACATGTCACTACCAAAAACTCGGGTTGTCACACTAGCACTTGAAAATATGGAAAATTATGGCAGCACCTCCTTTGTACGGCTCAATCCGAGAAATCATGATTTCAATATATGACATCATACATCTCATCTCAGTGACAAGACATGCCAAACTATGGTGAAACAACAATATATAAGACTCATGTGCGATATGTAATCCGAAATATGTACCATTTATCGCTCAAATAAATCTTCACAAATGAAACCAAAAACCACAAGCAACTATCAAGCTTTTGATTCCATATACATGTATATACTTACATAACCCAAAATAGAATTAAGCAAATAGACAAGTAACATAATAACTGTCACATGTGCATAAACAACATAGAAATCATATGCAATAATCAATATGATGCAATTGGTAATAATGATGCAATTCCATAAGCAATAATCATATAACAATATCATATCACTAATAATCCTAACTTAGGGTTTATTCAGATTTTGAAACCTCATCATCGCATAAGGATGATGAACAACCCATTAAGCATCACCTTATGCTCAACAGCCTTAGGTTATCGCTTAACCAATTACTTATGCTACCTCAAACAATTCATAGATTTAATTCCCAAATTCTCCATAGCTCAAAAGCCATTCTTATGCAGCATCAAATTTGTTCGCTCACTCGATAACATAATTTCACTTTCGAACTAGTATCGCTTACTCGATCACTCTAGTGTAGACTCAAAACTAGTTTCTTGATTAGAAACTGCCATTCTTCTTGCATAGCCATATACTATGGTAGAGAATTCTGGAATCATATCAAAAATCCTGTATCTAACTTCGTCGTTAAGAATCAAATGAAAACTACTACCCCTGACTGGTATAAGCTACCATGAAATCATGCACTCAGATCTAGATCAAATAGCAAAGCAAATAAAATGACCTATGTAAATCTTACATACTCATTCAATTGGTTTATTAACGTACCATTTTTCTTATTCCTCTTTGTGTTCATTTTCACAAACACTTACTTCTGAACTATTTCTACAATCAATACGATTATATTTCTATAGTTCTTTGCTGCTAAAATTTTTAGTATAAACATAATCGATTTCATATACATTTATAATTCATTTGATACTTATATTCAAATTTCAACACTCTCATATTTTCTAAGTGTATGAACACTAACATGTTCAATTTACTTAACTCAACTAGCTCAATAATATTAAAACCGTTTTAATGTATTACTTCTCAAATTCTAAAATCTAAAAGCCCTATTTCATTAAATTTTCGTTTTAGGTTCGCGAACTAACAAAGCGCGATTTTTCTAAAAATTTGATTTACATGTATCCCAAAAACTATAAGATGAAATCTAAAATTTTCTCTTTCATTAGAAAACTATATTCCAATAGATCTAAAAGAATTTTAATTCAATGAATTCCGACTAATATTGGATCCTATACATTCATTTAAACTCCAGTTTGGAAACTTACGAACTACCGCATTATGGTGAACTCGATTTAATTTAAGTTTAATCATTCAAACTTCATTAAATTTATGAATTTAAAAACTATTCTATTATGTTTTTATATAAACTAGTTAAATATTCCTATTTAGCTTAGAAACTTTGATTATCTGTTTAAGCTGAAATTTGCTTAAACACCAAAGAAGCCGCAAAGGCACTTCACCAATCGGTAAGAAAAGAGGCCACAATCACAATACAAAATAAAAGACACAAATTTTTATAGTGGTTAAATCTTATGGAAGATCTACATCCACTCCGGTAAATATTTCCATTAACGATTCAAGATTTACAAGCTTGGATCCACTCAAAATTACATTTATAATTTCCATTACATAAGGACTTCACTCAGTTCAATATAAATCAATGGAGAATCAAATGGATCTTGCGAAATGTAAGGAGAAACGATGAAGAATATTCAATCTCTAAGATGATTGATCACTTTTGGTGGATTTCATGATGAATTCAATGCTTGATCTTCACTTTGAGATGATAGATGGTGTTAGAACCACTTGAATCAGGAGAGAATACAATTCTGCAGCCCTTCGGGGTAGTAGAAATCCCTCTTCAAAAAACATGGAAGCCGTGGCCTATTTATAGGAAAAGTTGGAGTGAAGTGGTGAGCTGAAATGTATATATGCAGGCTATGGGTCGAACATACGAGTAATTACAGAAATGCCATTGTCAGCTGTTGACACCTGTATCCAGCTGTTGGTCAAAACCATGTTCGACCGACCCTGACGTTCGAATCATGTTCGACCGACCCTGAGTGATATGTCTGACCGGCCCTGAATATTCGAATCATGGATGTTGTTATCTTGCTCGATCCTTGTGCGTGTTCAACCCTTGTGCTCGCTCGAGTCATTTTTGATGTTCGATCCACATGTTCTTTGAGCGTGCAGTCTCGTTCGATCCCCGTATGCCCCTGAATGACGACCGACCACCTTGGTGATGTATGACCGACCCTTATAATAGTTCCAACCTATTAATATGCGCTTGATTCTTTATGGATAAACATTATCCAAAATCGTCGAACAAACCATTTCATTAATATATGAAATCTACCAAACATCGTATCACCTGAGATGCAAAATTATACAACTCTAACATATAGACTACATTCATCCATATTACACTTAACTGAAATTTTCAGAATTAAACTTTCAGATTTTGTACTCAAAATATTTATGGATTCAAAAGAGAAATCTATATTAATCCAAACAATTATCCGCGGTAGCAAGTTCTTACCTAGAAACTCGAAAATGAAGCACGATGATGTTGTAGTCATCATCAATATTATTTTCCAGTTTCAAAATCTCTTTAAATTCTTTTATTCTCGTAAACACTTTCTAGCAATCTCAATATTACTTCATGCTTTGAAAATCATTTTCAAAATTACGGGAATTCCAAATTCTTTAATTCTATACCCAAATCTATTTCATATTTATAAATCTCACTTATAAATTATAGTTGCATAATTCTTGTTTAAATTCATTTTTAAATAATTTTCGTTTACGTTTAATTCTTACCCAACATCATCATCGAACCCTCATAGTCAAATCATGAAACTAAATTCACCAGGTGTTCTTTTCCAATGTTCCCATAAGTACCAATGTACCCAACACATGCAAGAAAAGAATAAAATTGCTCTTACCCAAACACTATTCAACATCCATAAATAGGCCGGGCACAACCACAAATCAACCAATAATAGCCAACGTGTAACGATCCAAATTTCGACAACCGAATTTTTTTCAAAATTCCCAATCTATCGAAGCTCAAGTTGTCTTGTCTTATATCTTGTAGAAAAGACAGAGATAATAAATATATCAGAGCTCAGTAAACATCTCACAGAGGAATGGATAAAATATAATATAATAAAATATAGCCTTACCCAAGAAATAATACTATCTAACCAATATCCAAAGCTATCATATATCTACCACAAACCTAACCTACGAGTGTGTTATGAGGAGGGGATCAGATCACAAAGTTCTTATGAACAGACAAATTATACATTCTGAAATAACCCTACATATATCGTTCAGTTAAGTTCTCTTATTTATTAGGTTGTTTGGGTTAACATCACTCAAGGCAATATACTCATGGCATACCTATTTACTTCAAAATAAATTAACCTAATATAGTATATATGTAGCAACCCCGAACGTATCAAGCTACTCACCATAGTACCCTCCTCGAACGATCTCCACCGTCATGCCACAAAGAGTATCCTATTGCGAATGACGTAAGGAAATCCAAATCATTTTGCCATGTTACCGCACAAAACCATCATCGTTATGCCACACAAGCGTATAGATCGTTATATCAAACTCCTCGGTCGAATCAATCCTCAACACGGAGTAATGCCCAAACGTTTACGATACGCCACCCGATGCGTGTATCTGGACCCTCACACGTACGTACTGTCTACTTTACCCCGAGTCCCATAATAGAGCTACATCCAATGCATGGAACTTGGTCAGGAACTTTTCATATCTGTATAGGTTCTCTCAAAGGGCCTATAGTATAGATATCCAAGTATGGTATACTTTTACGATGGCTATGGCCCCACCCCGAACCCTCCCTCAACTAGTGAAAGATTACATAAAAAGATAAGTGACGTGCTCCTAACAACCAATCTAACATCTAATTTGGCATGTCCCTCAACCAACGTCTCGATAGTGAAAGATCGATGGTCTCTTGGTTTAGCTCTCGTCTTTCTGCATCCCACTTACTGCCGATGAGAGGTACCTGAAGATTACTATCCTTAATTTGGTCCTGACCAACCTCTCCTAAGGCCAATCGCTGAATCGCCCAACATCATCTGCCACAGCCTTCTGACTAACAAGTTTATAGTTGCACTCAACGTATACCCACTGAGTGGTATTGCGCAGACCCCCACCCCTACGAGTACAGCCTGAGCGTGCACCGCAATAGAGGACCACCACGGAGTACCCTACCACGTTCCTTCGAAGTCGTGTGCTTCCCTCTAGTCCCACAAAGCCAATAAGTAGAACGTCAAGAAGAATAATCAAATGGAAGTGCTCCTCTCGTGTCTCTAGCCACCATGATGATCTACCCTCGTTGGGTACTTCACCTTCGTACGTGCACACTAGTCCAAACGCATCATGCAAACGTGTTATTAGACCCTGTGTCTATTCTTTTAATCGCGCACTTCCTTTAACGATAGTAACCTACAACCCTTTACCCTGGATTATAATTAACGAAAGTAATCTACGACCCCTTTTATTACCATGTCATTTACTATCAATTACATGTTTATAAGTTCAATAACATATTTTACTTAATGTATAATTAAGTATACCTTTCTCCAATTCTCATGTTTCCATATAACATGTCTACTTAATAATTAAGTACAACTTATTTCATTTCATAAGTCTTCTTTACTCTTTCTTCTTTAATCATAACCTCGTCTTATACTGTCAACACAATATGTTGTTATTGTTACCTGTTAACTTAGTTCTTCTAACTAAGGTTTATTAATAAGTTCTCTTTCCATTTAGTATAACACATGTTATAATCCCACTTGTCCCTAGGACAAGCCTGCCTATAAATTAATGCCAAATAAATGTTCACCCTAGGGTTGACCCGCCTTAGACATGGGTCGACCCACCTACATGCAGGTAGGATTCTTGCTTCTATATATGGACTACTTTCTTCACTACATATATTTGCTGACTCGGGCTGAGGTGTATGATTGGATTTATAAACCTAGTATCTAATGGTTTAGGATTATCCCAGCTAATATATAAATAGACTAGCAGTCTCATTATTTTCTACACACAAACATTCTTCATTCTTCTTCCTCCAAACTATTTCTGAATAAAAATAAGAATATGTTGAGGTGCTGCCTAAACATAGATTAAAGAGGATAATTCTAGACTTTCTACAACAACAATATAAAAGAGATCTTTCTGGATTTATAATCAAACCACTGTGAGTTCTAGTTATTTTCAGATTTGAAAATTAAATGGTATTCCGAAAGTGAATAAATCTGAATCTGAAATCATATAGTGTTTATATGTTCATATATCATTGTTTTAGTATCAACTATCTATTCATTTTTTTCAGTTATTATCTATTACATGTATATCCTAACTATCCCCTTTTCTGTCTTATTTTTATTTACAGTCTTATGCCTACTTATTCAGTTTATGTATGTTTGAATAAGATTTATATTTTATCCTTTTCCTTTTATTTTGCGCTATAACTAGGCCATCAAATTCCTAGGCTATTCACATTAGAATTTCGTAAATTGGAATAACTTGAAATGACAGTAAAAAGGAGATTTAGGCATATTGAAACATGGAATCCAAAGACTATATAATTGGGATAATATGCAAAACATTTTAATCTAAGTATTTTAAGCTTAATTTAATAATTAAGTAGAACATGTTAGAAGGACCAAATGAAATTAAGTAAAATAAGCAACTTAATCTATACATATACATCTAAGCAGGTGTTTGTTTGGGGAAGGGGTTTGTACACAGAATAACATTTATAAGAAATGTCATTTACAACCATGCTTATTAATGAACTTAAACCTGCTAAGTTAAACTTGTTAATTAATAAGCTTAGAGGACTCACGTCTTGTTGTTTGTATCCGGTTTTAGGAATCTTAAAATCCTTGTTTGGAGGCATAAGCCTAGGGGGTGGCTTGTGCCAATCTTGCTGTGTGGAACTCGTATTAGTCAATATCCTTGTCAGTATCATAGAGAGGGGGCTCGCACTAGGTAGGGGACAAGGTACGCTTTACTGATCTGGATTGTAAGAGGGTCAAAGGTAAAAGGTTGGTACGGGCGCGTTCCGGCGGAGTCATGAGCGTGCATGGGCATGATGGGGGAAACTAAGATGCTGTAACATCTTAGGATAGATTTGTATCTTATAGTTGATGGCTTAGGGATTGATACCCCCTACCACCGTAGCCGGCACAATATATTTGCGTAGTATGGAGCTAATCTTATGGGTAGTAATTAGCGTAACACCTAATCTTGATATTCTAGTAAGTGGTGCAGAGAACTTATTCTTGGGATATTAATAAGAAGCATACATTATTTTTTACCTTACCTTATTTTCATATTATCTCGTTTACTTCGTACTTGACTATTTACTATAGTTTCATGTTCATCATTTTTTACCTGTCTCGATACTTTCTATCTTATCTTACTGTTGAAAATCACTGGAACTCGCCAAACTTTATGTCTTACCAATTTGTTTTCCTTCTCTTCCTCCCCCTCCCTCAGGTTCTCGGGGCAGTAGTTTTCAGCAGTGACCGTGATTTCTTTCAGCTTGGATTTGAACTTCTTTTGACTAGATGTATCGCTTTGACTTTTATTCTATCTTGTTATGGCTTTCGAGGAAGGATATGATTTTATAGTTTTGTTCTCTGATGTTTTGTGTTATGAGACAGATGGTTATGACTATTGTTTTTGGCATTTGAAATTGCAACGAAACGGTGATTTTATAATAATAGAAGTCTGTCCGCTGCATATTTACATTATGTCTTGTGGATTTTATTTACTGTTTACCTGCTGCGCTTCACAGAACTTAATGCATCCTCGTATGGGTGACATAAAGGAACGTGGGGCGTCACATTTTGGGGGTCTGCGTGATACCACCCAGTGGGTATGCCTTGATTACAACTGTAGACTTGGCAGTCAGAAGGCTGTGGCGGATGACGTTGGGTAATTGGCCTCGGGAGATGTTGGTCATGACCAAATTAAGGATAGTAATCATTGGGTATATGTCATCGGCAGTAAGTGGGATGCATAAATACTAGAGCTAAACCAAGAGACCATCGATCTTTCACTATCGAGACATTGGTTGAGGGACACGCCAAATTGGATGTTAGATCGGTTGTTATGGGAACTTCACTTACCTCTTGATGTAGTCTTTCACTGGTTGAGGGAGAGGCCGAGGTGGGGCCATGTCCACCGTAAAAAGAAGACCATACTTTGATATCTAATACTATATGTCCTTTGAGCGGACCTATACAGATATGAAAAGCTCCCGACCGAGTTCCATGCATTGGATGCAGCCCTATTACGGGACTCAGGGTACAGTAGATAGTACGTACGTGTGAGGGTGTAGATACATGCACCGAGTGGTGTATCGTAGATGCTAGGGCATTAATCTGTGTTAAGGCTTGATTCGATCAAGAAGTTGGATATGACGGTATGTACGCTTGTGTGGCATAGCGATGATGGTTCTATGCGGTAATGTAGCGTAATGATATGGATTTACGTACATCGTTCGTCATAGGATATACTTCTGTGGCATGACGGTGGAGACCATGCGAGGAGGGTACAATGGGGAGTACTTTGATATGTTGGGGGAAGCTACATATATACTATATTAGGTTAATCTACAGGGAAGTAGACGGGTACGATGTGAGTATAGAGCCTTGAGTGTTGTTAACCCAAACAACCTAATAATAAGAGAACCTAACTGAACGATACATGTAGAGTTATTTCAGAATGTATAATTTGTCCAGTCACCAGAACTTTGTGTTCTGACCCCCTCCTCATAACACACTCGCATGTTTGGTTTATGGCAGTGATATGATAGCTTTGGATACTGATTAGATAGTATTATTACTTCGGTAAGGCTATATTTGATTATAATATATTTTATCCATTCCGCTGTGAGATGTTTACTGAGCTTTGATATATTTATTATCTCTGTCTTTTCGGTAGGATACCAAACAAGCTGACTCGAGCTTCTATAGATTGGGATTTTTGAGGGGGGAAAAATTGGTCTGTTGAAATTCGGGTTGTTACACAACGCTTGTAAGTAGGTGGGCATGATCAATCAATCAATAAATGATAACAATTTACTATCATCATTTCTTAACAAACAACTCATCCATATAACTATATTTAATTATGAAAAACTTTCTTTATATATAAAATATATAAATTATCGGTAAACTTATTCCATTTTCCAAATTTGAAGACAATATCGCATAGGACTTTTTATGTGTTTCAGAATCTTCATCAAAAACAAGGATCAGTCGATTGACTCGAATCCCAAATTCAGACTTAACAAATTAAATAACCCAATACAAAATATTTTGTATTTACTAACAAGTATGGGCATATATATAATATATATACTCTCAGAACTCAATCAAGGGTATTTCTAACACTATCTCCAGTGAGCTATACCTCATACAATCCTAGGTGTTTGCTAAACTTGGCTCTGATACCAAATGTAACGACCCAACTTTTCTGCTCTCAAAAATCAATACTAATACATCCTTTGTATTCTTGAATCTCAAATTAAGTGCCAAAAAGAATGACTATTAAGGAAAAAGAAAGGAGATAGAAGAATAGACGAAAGAAGATACGGAACACAATTTCAGAAAAGAACAAATAATCTATAATATAAATATTGCTCTTTACATAATGAGAAAATTGTAATATACATACATCAATCAGAGTACAAAACAACGAATTAGCTTGAATAGTTATAATAACTTGTCCTTACAATTGCTGATACATATGACAACACACACATCAGAACAAATAAAAGAATACAAGCATACATGTCGGAACTAGCTCCTCTTATGAAGCTCCAAAGCAATCCAAGTCCAATCTAGAAAAATATATTCAATCTGGCCCAAGCCTTATAATAAAATAACATTCGGATCAGGCTATTAAACCGCGTGAGATAGCTCAACATATATGTGACATATATCAATAAAATTTGAGGCCATACAAATGTATGTAACGATTATCCCCTCAATAACATCCAACCATACATTAGGAGCAATATAGATATATAATAAATAATTTCTAGGGTAAAATATAAATAAATCAATTAGCTGGAATGGTCACATTCGAAAAATATTAGAGTACAAACAAAACCACTATGGTACATCCGCATATTAGATTTTCCTTGGAGATGCCTATAGTCAAGCCGGATTCAAAACTCCTGCACAAGGACCAGAGAACTCCTCGTAATACTTGGCCTACAATAAAGGATTGCCTTGTAATACCAAGCCAACAATAAAGGACCGCCTCGTAATGCCAAGCATACAATAAATGATCCCTAGTAATACAAGCATACAATAAAGGACCACTTCATAATATAGGTCTACTCTATTTTATGTCATTTTCGGTGTCGAGATTACATTTGGCATCTTTCACACGAGTCTTCATCACTCGAATAGGACAAGAATCCCTTGTTGGTATCACACAGCTCAACAGCTCTTGGAATCATATATTGCTTCCTCAACAGATCTCGGAATCACATATTGATTCTTATATATCAATAGATCTTGGAATCACACATGGATTCCTCAACAGATCTCAAAATCACTACATGTGTACGAGCAACCCAAACAGGTCTTGAATTGCCGCATAGACTTCACTACACAATCGCTTCCAAAACATAGAACCCATATACTAGTTTTGAAGTGGTTTTCGATAAGTAAAAAAACTTACAAATACTGGTCTTCTCAAAACCAATTGCTAGATTTAAGATCAAGTTCTATGGTCAATTAATCGACTACAAGTCACGCAATAGACAACTATATATGCAAAATACCTCGCTTAGTTTTCATAACAAATGAGTAAGCATCCAAACACTATCAAGTCACATAGCATGTTAAATAGTCAAAGCACGATTAACTCATATAAACGGCTTGTAATCCCTTTCTCATTTAATTAATCTTTCATTAAATAAAACTTTATTTATTAGTAAAACTTATTTTATCTAATAAAACCACATTTTGTCTAATATAAGACTTCTTATTTATAAACAACTTCTACTCAATTGGTTTTCCCTTATATACTAGCGTATATATTCAGTTTATACATATAAAAGATATATATGTATGCATTCTATGATTTTCCTATTCCTTTATAGTCTTCAATACTTCAAAAGGCGTTTATATACTTATCCCTATGATATAAGTATATTCACATTTCATTCCCAAAATTTTCTTCCTTTAAAATATAATCAAAGAGGTTTAACCCATTGTTTATTAAGAACTTCATCTCTTTTATAAGTGAAAACATATTCTTCAATATCTTTATCCTAAAAGATCCAATATTTGTTTCTATCTTTGAAATCATGTTGTTAAAGATCTAAGTACATTCAAAATTGTTAAATGATATATTTCCAGTTTAACTATATTCCAAGGATTTAAAACAGATGTTGCTAAAACGCTGTTTACAACAAACCCAAAAAAAATCCTATATTATTATCTTTAAACAATTATTTAAAGATTCAATCATATTAACTTCATTGATATAATACGAGATCGTTAAAGATGAATGTAATTAACACATTGTCACGAAAAATCTAAAACCGTTTTAAACTTATACATATCTTTCAAATATTCCTTTAAAGATTTAAGTGTTGATATATATTCAACAAGGCAAAATACTTGTGGTTTCTAATAATTTGTTGCTATAACAGGTGTCATAATCCAAAAACATTTCTAAATCTTATAAATGTACTTAATTATTTTAAGATATGCATATAGTAAAAATAACTAAAAAATTGGTTTTAAGTAAAAGAATTAAAAGTTTATTTATATTTCAAAACCATTCACCTGCAATTTTCCCAATTTCCATTCCAATTTGTATAATTTCCCAATTTGGTTCAGTTATACTAAACATACGAAATGTGTGAAACGGACGAACTCAATATATTATATAAAATAATATATTTGCTTCACAACAATTCTGCATATAAAGATGTTATATAACCAATGGGGTCCACTATCAAATTTTACGTCCAACCTATTCATATAACATCATATGAATACAAATATTGTAACAATTATATCGAGGAATAATGTTGGATCCCTCCAACTTGTCCCCTTGCATTAGAGCTCATATGCCAGCACATATGCTTGTATTACAATTCAGATATACTAATTCATATAAGAAGAATCTTCTGCTATAAGCAGGTAGTGTCAAAGGTCATCCGTTCCATGTGCCAGTATATACAACCACAAACCAACCTACTTCATTCGGGATTCTCCACCATGTGCATAGTTGTTAAAGTGATATCGGTATCAACAGAGAGTATGTTAATACCGACTTCGATCTCTTTAACAACCAAACGCTTATTTCACACCATGGTCATTTGTATTTGAAATCATATTTTAAATATCATCAATCAATTTAACTTCAAATGTTAGTTTTATATTTAAACAGTTAAGTTCAAATATTCAAACGTCATAAATTGTATTTTAATCAATTCAATGTCACCATTACATTTAAGAGTTCATATATCATATTTATAAATAATTCGTTGCTAATAACTCCATTTGATTTCAACTTTATATTGCAATTATCATTATTCAAAATCTCCATACTAAATTTTTCAAATCTAATAGATCAGATCAGAAATAGGCTTTTATTTAAAATAGTTAATATAACATAAAATAGTATAATTTAAAATAAATAGATTTATATAAAATAAGTTGGTTAAATAATTATAACATATATATATAATAGTTTAGTATTTAAATAAATAATTTTTAAATAGTTATAAGATGTTTAATAGTTAAATTAAATATAAATAGTTATAAAATAATAATTATATAAAATAATCTAAATTGGTTTTGTATAAAATAATTATAGTCTAAACAATCTAGTTTTAAATAATAATCGAATCCGAACCATATATCCATATGTTCAAGTTCAACTTATAATCAATTTAGTTATCGAAACTTTACTTCATATTAATTCCAACTTAACACTATATTCTAATTCCATTACATTTCAAACATTATTCAAGTCGAGTTTAGATTTTATTACTTCAATCAAATTCTTAAATTTTCAATTTTACTTTAAATCTCATTTTAACAATTTTAAGCTAATTAAATCTAAATTTCCAAGTTTAATCGATTCTAAATATTTAACTTCAAGTATATTTAGATTCAACATATTTACTTAAAAAATTATTATCAAATCGATTTATTAAGTTTCATTATCCTAACCAAAATTCATGTAAACTCATTTCACAATTTTTAAAATCACATTTTAGATCAATGTAGCTTAATTTTGAAATTTCATTTCAATTTAGTCATTAAACAAATGATGTTATCAATAAATTCCAAACCTCTCTTTTAAACATTTCTTGATTTAAAGAATTAAGAAAATCTATGTTTATATCTTTATAAAAATATATCTTTGTATATTAAATTTTGAAATTTAAATTATATTAAACTAAAATAAGAATCTATTAAATTATATATAAAATAAGTTAAATTATTTAAATTTTTAGAAAATAATATTATAATTAAAGTATATTTGAAATAGCTTTGTTAAATAAAATAAATTTAAACTTGGACAAATATTTTCAAAATCGACCGATGGTGTCCTTATATAATTTTCTATCTAAGCCAAATCATACGGATCTATATCATTTTAATCCATTATTTAAATTTCGAATCCCGAGTATATATTATTTCAACCCGCATCCCAAATCAATTAAATTTATTTCCTAAATCTATACAGTGGTTTGGGTATGTATCATTTCAATCTATAGGGAACTTGTAATATGAGAATAAATAAATAATATAAGTAAAATCAACAAGTCAAACATATACATTATGTCACATGTGTACAGCTGCATCACATATACCAGTCGTTTCATAAATGTGTGTCATCCGTGCACAACATATAATAAAATTTACTAAAAATGATCCTAAACATTTAATAGCATTTCAAATATGCTGAATTTCACTTTTATAAAAATATAAGTCAAGTGTGAGATAACCCCAGCAAATGAAACTCACACAACTCACACCATTCGTGAAACTCACACCACGCATCGCAACTCAAATGCACGCACCAAGCAACATCCAGCAAGGCAGCCTCAGATGGCCTGGACGGAAGGGTTGGAGGTGCACTGGTCTGGGCTCAGGCGACTGGCGGAGGGATGCAGAAGAAGAAGGCATAGAGTTAGGGCATTGGAATAGGTTCGGGTCTGCAGGTGTTTAACGAGTTTGGGTTTTAGAGAGAAGAGGACCGGGCATGACGACTTTTTGGTGGCTAGAGGGAGGTCTGAGGTGGTCCTAGGTGGAGGCGCGACTGCTAATGGTGGAGGGGAAGAGATCAAAATCGGGTAGGGTTCGCGATGGGTGGTGCTTCCTTTTTTCAAAAAAGTCATTTTTCTGTTCCAACCATTTTCTCTTTATAAAGTAGTACAGGAAGGCAAACAAAAAGGTAGCAGGCTTTGGAAATGAAAAGGTATCACGCTTTGAGAAATAAAAGTGAACCGACAGTTTTGGAAAAGATACGAGTGGATCTGGTTTTGATATTCTCTCTAGAAAAATTAGTTTTGGCATGGGAAAAATATGAACGAATATAAAAAACGAGATCTGGTTTTGGTTTTGCTATGATGATATAAATATTTAGATAAATAGATTAGGCTTTGAAAAAAATAATAGATTTTGGTTTTGAAATTAGATCCAGAAATAGAGAAATTCGAAAGTGGAAAATAGGGAGAAGGACCAACTTAACAAAAAAAATGGTGAAAAGTATGGAAAGTTTAGAATTTAGTGAGAAGGCCAAATTTTAGTATAAATGAGGATAAGTTAGTGGGTCCCCCGAATTCCACCTTTAGGGTAAATGTGTCTTTTTCCTTAATTTTGAAACTTTCCATACTTTTCACTAAAGAATTTCCAAAGTTTGTCCTTTAAAAGAAAATCCTCAATTGGAAATGTTTTTTGGTTTTAAAATAAGCATGAAATACGAAATTCACAAGTTAATTTATAATTTGATTTTTTTTGCCATGATTTTGCTTGCTGAGAATTTCAGAAAGTAAGAAGAAGGATATCCGGAAGATTGAGAGGAAATGAGAGACAAGTAGAAACCCCTCAGATACTAAACATACGTAGCCTACCACTAAAGCAGATAAAATTTAAACAAGCCCAATATGTACAACCCAAAACTAATGGACCAATCAGCTATATACTAGTCCACAAATTGGAGTAGAATGCAAGAGGGATATAGTCTAGGATACACACATGAGCATCGTCAATTACACGTGTTTTTGTAGTGTAAATTGCAGATTTTGAGCAAACAAAATCATATTTCGACGAAATGAAAATTCCAAACAACTGGAATTCAATATAGGTTAATATAAAAAATGAATTTTTAAGACTTTTAAGTTTCAGCTCAGATTCAACTCTTGATCAAATTGATCGGAATGGATTTTTCTAGAAAAACCTCCATTTTAATAGCTTTGAAAAACAAATTATACACAAGTCAAAGGGTTTGGTTTGGAGAATTCTTGTTAATGGCGACAAAAGCATAGGCGATTATTCTTTCACCGCTTTCTCCTCTTCATACTAATTCGTTTCCTCCAATTCAAACCTCGCCTCTCTTTCATCTCTCTTCTCCCGCTTGTATTCCTTGCCTTCATCATCGTGAGAATTCTCCAAACTCTAATTTCATATTTTAGATCAAACCTTATAATTTTTGATTTCCCCTTCGCTTCATTTCGTTACTCCCAGCTTTTAACAACTACATCGCTACAATCCTCACGCCTCTTCCATGGTGCGGTGTCTTATCCAGTAATTGGCAGCCCCACTAGTACTACATTTTCAGTTCTTGCGTCGAGTTACAAGTCGGCCCTATCAATGTATTTATGCTAGTGCTCCTGAGAAGTTGTCGCTGACGGGATTCAACAGCTTTCGGGTTGAGTTCGACTTGTTGTGGTAATGGTTGTAAGGTTATAATGCAGTGTCAGTTGTGGCACTTTTCGTCAAGCATTTTTAGTATGTGTCGCGACTTCTCTATCAAGATCTGGTATGCCTTATCCTTTTTATACCAAGTATGCAATGAATTTTTGTTAAAATGCTCTTACTTGGTGAGCTGATGGTGAATATGGCTTATTGGGTGGTGTTACATTTACAGGGGCATTCTGTTTTTGTTTGGACTTAATGTGTTTACCTCTGGTCGTCTTGTTTTGCTATTTGTGGAGTGTGGTATGTTGGCTATTTATTTTTTGTTGGTGTTGGCGTACGGTTTCTTGGGAGATTGGAGATTATGGTTTCTGGAGAAGGTCTTTGGAGATGTGATATGAGTTTGGAAAGGTTGTGCTATTGGTAAATGTTACCTCAGCTCCATGGTAGGTTCGGCACAAATTATTGAGGTAAAGGTGGTCGGCTTGTGCAATGCTTCTGACTTGTACAAGTTGGTGTAGTCTGGATGTCATTTTCATGCTACAGCCCATGTTAGATCTTAAAGGTATCACCATGTCATTGTTTGCTCACACTGTGCCTCGAGTTGCTTGGTATGGATGCTATGCACGTTTGTACTATATCTTGATGCACTAAGTTATATTTTTGTAAGCAATGTAATCAAATATGTAATTCCATCTACTTAAGTAGAATGTAATGTATCAGTGCTACTCCCTGTGTGGAGCTAGCTAAAATACACTCCCTGCGTGGAGTAGAGAAATACCGTAGTCTACAAGAAGTGTCTAGCTCCTGTGTTGTAACCTAGTTTAGGGTAATGGTGGATGGTCCACCTTAAAAACCGAATTTTTTGTAGGTCGTTAACCACCAACCCCCAGTTTTACTTGTATTTACTATTGGTAATAATAAAGTGTTTGCGGTCACTATAAAAACCGGCTGGCTTTGCCAAAAATACAAATTATACAATAATACAAGTTTAATATTTAAATTAAAATTTTAAGAATGAATTCAAATTCAAATTTTATTATTGATTTAATTTGTTTAGAAAATAAGATTTGAATTGTAAATTCAGTTATCGAATTATATTTGTATCAAAAAGTAAATTCATTCATTTCATAAAATTCAAAATAAATTGAGTTTTAAATCAAAATTCATAATTTAAAATTAAATCATCAATAAAATTTTACTTAAAAATTCAGGTTGTTACATGTTACTATTTCATGATTCGATTATACCAAATAACTTATATATTATGAATTAAGATTATTCAACCTATAAAATAATCATTTTCATACTTAAATAAATTAGATATTCTGGTACTAAAAATCCAGGTTATTACATATACTTTTGATTACATTAATTAATTAATTTAACACATTGTATCAAGTATATTATAAAAATAAAATACCTTTTATTTTGAACTAGACTGATTAGTGAGTTTGATATATGTAATGAATTACATAATTGCCTGTGAGGCATATTCCTAACCCTGTCACTTATTGATAGTTTGATTTTTTGAAGGGAAAGTCATTATGATGATGCGATGATTTTAAATGCTACTATCAAATCCATCATCATATTTATTTTGTCACACTATACTTATATCAAACTCATAGTTGTATCTTTCCATAATCCCTTGAGTGTTCTTTCAAGCAGATTGAGAAAGGCAGTTTTCGATGATATAATCTGAAGCTTCAAGAGACGAGGTAGATGCTTTCATTGACAATTGTATTCTTATTTCGTATGCACTACTAGTATGTGTAAACCAACATTTTTAAAGACTAATTGTTACAACTTTTAGGTTAACGATAGTACTTAGGATTGTAACTCTAAAATGATCTGTATCTTAAAGTGGCACTATATTTTTAGTATTATATTATTATCTAGCTATGAGATTATGATGTTTTATTCTCTTCTTTTTGTTCTTCTTTTTACCTTAATAGTCTATCTTTCTAGATCTTTAGCGTTCAACACGCAGATACCATTGATGTATTAGTTTCAATACTTGAATATTAGAAAGGCTTGTTGTTACATGGTGAATGAGATTGGTATAAGATTTCACAAGCACATTGCAAAAGAAATCAGTGCATACTACTAATATTGAACTAAAGGAGACAAGATCATCTAAGAAGAAGGGAAAGATTAAGAAAAAAATACATAAGTAATTACTGGGGTTGAGATTTTAAAGTCAGATTACGGAGGATATATTTAGTATAAATTATGTTTCAAGGATGCGTGCATAATGTTCTTAACTAATATATATTTGTGTAAAAGCTGTTATGAATTAGTAAATTATTGTAGACATCGGGACTCCATTTTAACTAGTTATAAATAATGAATAGACATGTGATTTATTCTCATGCTTTTTGTCATGCTATGACTAATACATATGTTCAATTATTTTGCATAATAGTGACGTAGAATTTGATTTTTTTTGTGGGCCTTGTATATAAAGGATGAAATGGTAAATTAAAATAAGTCTATTGAGTTGTAGTGGGCTGTGAAATCTGATATTTAATATTAGATCCAATCTAGTTATTTTAAATAAGATCATTAATATTAAACAGAAATATTTTAATCATTTAATATATATTAATTGAATATGTTAGTTACATATTCATAAACATATCAACATATGGTAGAGACCTATAAGATCAAATGTGTGTGTGATGTGTAATATATTGCAGGTGTACATTGTCATATGTATACATGTTAAGATATCAGAATTTATATCTACGACGTATAACCTTAGCACTTATATGCTAGGAAAATTGCGCCTTTGTGAAAGCGACCAGGATCTTATTAACCCAAATACATAAAGATGATTTCTGTGGAAAACAACACAGATATGAAATTACTTGCTCAAACACAAGACATTTCACCTGATAACCCTCTTTATTGATTCAAAAAAAAAAATTGTTTATACCCAATGGATCAAAACCAAAAGTAAACTAACTACAATTGAATCAATAACCTTATCGAGAAAGGGAAAGAATATCTAGATGAGTACACCTTTTGTTGGAGAAGGAGAACAATGAAAAACGACGGCAACCCTTGGACAATCTGGAGGCACAAATAGGAATACCTTCTCTCAGCCATAATCCCTAATCTTCCTCTTGAGGGCACAAGCCCTAGAGGCACACAACCTCTCAGTCTCTCAACTCAATTCGGTCATACCTAAATCCAATGGTGAAATCTCTTTATATAAGAGAGTAGAAAACTAGCAAAATATCCAAATTGCCCTAAGAATATATTTTAGGAATATATTCCTAAAATAACCGGTTAAAAACAGGAAACCCTCCTCTTCCTTAATATTCCTAAAATAACCGGTCAAAAACAAAAAACCTGCCTCTGTCCGTTTTCTACCCGTTTCATCTGCATCTTGCAATACCTTGAGTTACCGAACTCCAAATATCATGTCGTCTTCAACATCCATATGATTTAATATCACAAATCACAACACTCCACCTTGATATAAAATCACATCAACAAACAAGTCATCCGATTATCATGGACATGTGATATCACAAATAACAAATTACTCCACCTTAATCTGAAATCATATCAACACTCCAACAATCTCCAAACAAGTCAACCTAACTCTTTCAACAACACCTGCTCTCAATTGAAACAACCCTCGATTTCAAGGCCACGAGATACACCCGTCCTACTTCTAGAGTATAGTGAGACTCGATTGATTTTTGGGTTACAATCACACCCAATTGATTTACAGGCTACAATCACACCCAAAAGAGTACTCAATTGATTTTCGGGATACAATCACACCCACTCAGTTTGAATGGGCTACGACCGCATCTACTCAATTACAAACACAACCTACTGCCTACAAAAGATGCATCTTCAACCCGAGCTACACCACACAAAACTAACGGTCTAAAAGTGCTTGCAATACCACAAAGATACTCAACTTGTGGATTTTCCAAATTGACACCTATCTTCCACTTGATCAAAGCTCCCTCCCTAATCTCTACCGATCCTTTGAGCACCACCAGCATGCAGACCCAAGTCATAAAAATGAACCGAATCACCAAGGTATAGACAAATCAAACCAATTGCCTTTTTGTTCGTCTTCTTCCATCTTCCCTCATCCATATCAGAGGGCTTCTTCCCATCTCCATCAATCAGACTATTGAGGTATGGAATATCTACCATCAAGGGCTTCCAAATTCACCAATATCTTCCATCAAAAATAGTCATCTTCGGAAACGTCATCATATTCGACATAAAAAAATCAAATTTTCCAAACAAAAATCAATTTGTCCAATCCAAAATCACTCTAAGCTTTGCGATGATCTAGCTCTAATACCAATTGTTAAGAAAATTGCGGTTTGGCGAAAGCGACCAAGATCTTATTCACCCAATTACTTAAAGATGATTTCTATTGAAAACAACACAGTTATGAAATTACATGCTCAAACACAAGATATTCCACCCAAGCACCCTCTATATGAATCACAAAAAAAAAATTGTTTACACTTAATGGATCGGAAACTAGAAGTAAATAAATTACAACTGAATCAATAACCTTATTAAGAAAGGGAAAGAATATCTAGATGACTACAACTTTTATTGGAGAAGGAGAACAATGAAGAAAGACCCTTGGACAATTTGGAGGCACAAATAGGAATAGCTTCTCTCAGCCCTAATCCCTAATATTCCTCTCGAGGGAACAATCCCTGGAGGCACACAGCCTCTCAATCTCTCAACTCAATTCGGTCATACCCTAATCCAATCCTGAAAGCTCTTTACAAAGGAAAATAAAGGATTTAGGGAAAATATCCAATTTTCCCCTCAGAATATTTTTTTTGAATATATTCCTAAAATAACCGATCAAAAACAAGAAACCTGCCTCTTACTCAGTATTACTAAAATAACCGGTCAAAAACAGAAAACCTGCCTCTGTCCATTTTCTACCCTTTTCAACTACATCTTGCAATACCTTGACTTACCGAACTCCAAATCTCACGCCATCTTCAACATCCATGTGATTTAATATCACAAATCACAACATTATATATATGGTATGTTATGATAATTATAGATCTTATAATACATACACACATAATATATATCTAATATGATTTGAAACAATATTTAGTAATATATGTCAATACGATTTGAAATTATCATGTAAATTTTGGCTAAGTCTTTATTGTACATTTGGATTTAAGATAATGTATCTGAGTTGACCTAGTAAACAAAATATAAATTCAAAATAAGACTAAATTTAAATTTGTCAAATTGCTTAAAAGTTTGACTTAGTAATATTATATATATGAGCATGCATGAGCGTGTTTGTATGTATATATGTATTAATTTAAATGTATAATTAGTTACTAAAAATAATTTTATTATCGATCTGATAATACATGTGTTAGGGTTTCCTTACGATCTCTACACAATTAGATTTTAAAAGAGGAAAGAAGAAAATGACAAACATGTTTCCTTCCAACAAAACCTTTATTAATTCACCAATTGATTACAAAAGAAACCAAGATATCTCAATCCTAAAACAAAATTAACTTTTTTCCTTTTTCCGGGTATAAATAATCTAACCCTAAAAGATGCTTATATAGATTAATAGAAAACCTAAGCTAATACCCTAATTGGGACTTAAAAGATCTCCAAAATATATCTTATAGAAAATCTTTCCCATGTAGAATATTTGTTGCCTTTTCTAATGCAAAAAAAGAGAGGCAACCAATCACACCCCATAATTCTTTTTTAAAATGAGCAACTAATCACTCCCCTTAATCCACCAAATCTAAGAAACAAGAAATGATTTATACATGTAATTCCACATAGACTAAAATATCTCAAAAAGCTACTTAAATATGGAATATAGTATCACCGAATCCAACAATCTCTGCATTGATATGATATCCCATAAATGTCATCAAAACTATTTTTAGAACCTCTACCTCTAAACAATCACCAATCTCAAAACAAAACCACATTACAAACCCAACCAATGCCTGCAAATGATGAGATACACCGCACAAAAATGATCTCAAAATTGTTTGTAATACCACAATGTCCTCTATGCGGGCTTTGTGGCTTTACATTGTTGGCTCCACCTTGATTCGGACAAATTTCTCCCATTAAGCTTTTCAACAATTATTTTGTCCACATTCAAACCTTCTTCAAAAAAATTGTGAAGAAGGCTCTAATACCAATTTTTAGGGTTTCCTTAGGATCTCTAAACAAATACATTTTAAAAGAGGGAAGAAGAAAAATGACAAACGGGATTCCTTCCAACAAACCTTTATTAATTTACTAATTGATTTAAAAAAAACCAAAAAAATTGAGAAGATATCTCAATCCCAAAACAAAAATAACTTTTCACTTTTTCTCGGTATAAATAATCCAACCTAAAAGATGCTTATATAGGTGAATAGAAAACCAAAGCCAAAACCCAAATTATGCCTTAAAAAATCTCCAGAATATATCTTTTAGAAAATATTTCTCATGTAGATTATTAGTTGTATTTTCCTAATGCAATAAAAAGAGTCAATCAATCACTCCCTATAATCCTTTTTTTTTTAAGAGCAACTAAACACTCTCCATAATTCACTAAATCTATGAAATAAGAAGCGATTTATACTTCTAATTCCACGTAGACTAAAATATCTCGGAAATCTACTTAAATATGGAATATAGTATCATCAAAATCCAACAACATGTACATACTACTTTAAAATTTGATATAATAATATTCTAAAAAGAAATATAAAATATGTTTTGACTAAAATATAATTTTTATTTGAAAACCGAAAGTATTTCAATACACATAGATATATAAACAAACAAATTTGTATTTAATTTTAAATTATTTTCATTATGCTGTAATATTGTTAGACAAATGGAGTTTGTTTTTCTAATAATGTGTTTTTATTATGTCTATGAAACCGTTGTTTGTTTAATATCTATACGCATGTTCTTTTCGTCAAAACTAGATCAATTTAGGAAGTATAGAACTGGGTAAGATTCTAATATTATCCATATTAAACTTTATTAGTATACTAACAATGTCCTATGTTAAATAATAACATTTATAATAAACCATAATATTTGGCTAGAAATTTTATTTTGAGTTGACTATAATTGACATGTAACACTCGAAATTTTAATACACTATAACGATACTTTAAAGATAATGAATTGGGAATTGCTTAACTAAATATTCAGAATTAAGTAAACCGGCTTTACCGCTGCTTTTGTCTTGGAATTTCAGTCAGATAGTGCCTAAGATTGCGTAAAACGGATAACATATGAAAAAATTATGAGCATTAGAAGTTTGTATATATATAAGAGGGTTATATATGAATATAATTCAAATATACTCAAAATAATAAATCAAGACGAATTGGGAAAACGAAGCGGGAATCGGGGCCGTTGTGGGACGACCCACACCCGACCTGGGTCGACCTATGGGTTGACCAAATAGGTCGGTGGGTCAACCCAGTGGCGATCTGGGAAGGTTCCTTCGGCTTAATCCAGACTGTTTTATGGCTATGTACGTTGTTGACTCAGAGCTACAAGTGTGGTCTAGATTAAAACCTTAGGATCTAATGGTAGAAGGTTGGCTCTGTTAATCTATATAAAAGGGCTCTCTCTCCCAATTTATCTACACATAATTCTTCACCTTTCTCTCTGCCTCCATTACATATTCTAAAAATAAATAATAAGATGGGGAGACTCTACTGAAATCTAGATTAACATAAAGATTCAAAGATCTGTAACCAACGTTCAACCCTACAATCAACAAAGAGATAGAAGTGGACTACAATGGCATATATATATATATATATATATATGTATGTATGTATCTATGTATGTATGTATGTAAGAGAACTAATCTCTTTCGCCAAGACCCGCTGTGAGTTCCCTGTTATTTTCAAATCTGATACCTAGAATATCATGATAGTTAAATAAAATTGAGTTTATAAAATGTAGTGTTTACAAGTTAATACCTATACATGTTGTTCACCTATGCCATTGTTATAAGTAAACTTTATGCTTTAACTGTCATATATTTAATTGGTTATGAGTACCTCTTCCTTTTCCCTATTTCTAATGTTTTTAGTTTGTTTCCAGTCCTGCCTATATGCCTATGTGATTTGATTCTATTTTCCCTTTTAGTTCACGCTAAGCCTAGGCCTTTAGAAGCCTAGGCCATATTCTATTTGAGTTTGCGTATAATTAAAATTGGGGTAATAACAAATGACATGAATGAGGAATTTGGTGTATATTGATAATTTAAGGATTTTTCGACTATAATTTGGAAAAAAGGATAATATGCATATGGTTATACTTGCTGTAAATTGGGGATGTGATAAAAAGAGATAATATGCATAAACTTGTACATGTTGTAATTTTGGGACATAATTGAATGTAATAGTATGCATATGTATAAACATATTAGATTTGACTTAATATAGACATAAAGAAAAAGGACGTGTTGAAATTTCGTAAGTACCAGATGTAGGTTAGGTAATTATACTGTAACGGCCCGCCTTTCCGACCGCTTCAAATCAGTAATTAAACCAATTTAAATCGTCCAAATTGACGGATCGTTATTTAGCTAATAGAGTTAAACAATAGAATCAACACAGAAATATAGAAAAAATAATAACACCGTATTTGAACAGCGGAATGAAATTTTATTTATAATCAAAATTTTTGAATACAAAACTTTTCTATATACAGCGGAATTTATAAAATACAGTTTAAATGCAATGAAAATTATTTATTGGTTTGAAATCTTTAGAGTGCGCGCCTTCGGAACCCCCAGTCTTGCCAATCTTCGAATCCTAAGCTGTGATCTTTACAATCTGTAACACTCGGGTCTGACCCGAGCGTTCCATGCAAAAACATAAAAACACTCGAGTCAGGATTAATCATAGTTCAAGTAAATTAAATTCAATAGTGACTGAAATATAATAGTTAATCCTAACAATTTATTAACTCTAAGCATAACAACTTGGGACGAACAGGTCAGGAGAATATATATACGTATGTCAATGACATATATATATATACACACATACAGTGGTATGTATATACATATGTGTACATCGACCACCACACACACACACATATACACACACACACACACACACACACACACATATATATATATATATATACACACACACACACACACACACACACACACACACTAAAACCTTGCTTTGAATAAACATGAAATGCACAAGGGGATACGAGACGGTATACGCGCCTTGGCCGATAAGGGGCGATTAATGAATGCAGCTAAGACTTAATGATAGCCCATGTCATAGGGCAAGACACGAAGGACAACAGGGTCACAAAATCAAAGGACATGTATTTTCAAGATGCAGGAGCAGTTAGGAACAAATTTGCGGCAAATACCTGGTAGACAGGTGAACAAGGCAAGAACCAAGGCACAAACATGTGCAGTGCGGTGCACAAGTAGAAGTTGCACTAGCCAAGTAACAGAAGAATAGTTGCTCAAGTTTATGTATCATATAAGTATGTTGTCAGTAGGGGTGAGCGTTTGGTTGGTTTGGTTTATCCGATGATGAAATTTGTCAAACCAAACTAAAACCAATAAAAATGAAAACCAAACCAAACCAACCAAATTAAGTTTGGTTGGTTCGGTTGGTTATCCGATTAAACCGAATTAAAAATGTTTTACACCTTTGTGTTTGGAATATTCACTATAATTTGAAATTATAACTATATGATTAGATTATTATTATTTATGATTTTTATGATTTCTAATATTAATTTTGACACATAAGTGATGATTAAAGTTTACTTAAATAACTAAACTAATCTAAAAGATTTATTATAATATTGATAGTTTTGAAAATATAGTAAAAGTTCGGTTAATTTGGTTAAACCGATAACCGAATTTAATATTTTTCCGGACCGATTACAAACCGATTTAATTTCAAAACCGATCCAAACCGACCAAAGTAAACTGGTTTGGTTGGTTTATTTGGTTTAACCAAATAATGCTCACCCCTAGTTGTCAGGTTTCGAAACATGGTAATGCAGTGTAAACAAAAATGGCCACCAACTATCACAAGATTCACAACCATGATATTTTAGTTCATGGACAAAACAGGCACAATTAAATGTCTAGCAGTGAGGGTAAGACCATTTGTTCAAAGGTGTTGCAAGACTTTCCAGAAGTATTCCACGCCTATTAATGCAGTGTCCAGTTACAGGTTACCATATTAGCTAGTGTATGCATATACATGCTGTCCACACATACTAACAGTCATTATAAAGGTAACATCCTATGGTTTAATTAGGCATGGTTAAGTGACAAAAAAAAAATCTTGCAGCAATATACTTGAAAAGGAATACGAAATTCAACTTTGAACTACAAATAAAAGGGCATTAAATTTCGAAATGAAGCATGTTATGACCGAAGATGAATGACTGCATTGCCATAGTTTGGAACCAATTAACTGGAAATTATTATAATTCATACAGATCAGCCTTTGGTAAAAAGGGAAAGCCACTTAATAGCAATTCATATGAAAACAGACGCAACGATTAAAATGAGATGTAACACCAATTAAATCATACTTCACCTACGTATCAAAATTTACATTAGCGTTTAGTAATCCAAAAACTTTTGTTGTGATGGAGAATATATTATGGTTCACAACATGCGGGTCCCGACTATACTCTATTGCTACTAGAAACCCAACAAACAAGTAGATCCCCATTTTTACAAAAGTTTTGCACCCATTCCACTTAAAAACGAACCATAGAGAAGTGGTATGCATTCGAAGGTAAACAGGCATTTAAGGATATGGGATAAAATCAGTTTATCATTGATATTCACAAGCACAATGCTACAAGCAAATAATTTACAGTGTGGAACCACAAATTCATGACAGTAAGTGATGCGTGACTTAATATCATGTGTTCAAGCAAGGATGACCAAATGCAAATTAAAGTTCACACATATAAGGATACAGACATGCTATTTGGAACAAAACCTATGTGCGCTTTCATGCATATATATATATATATATATATATATATATATATATATATATATATATATATATATATACTCTTTAATGCATATAGTTTACTGCACTATGGGTTTCATGTAAACAGGTTCCCAATTAAATAAAGTCTAATCCAACAGTTTATGTAAATAACACACAGGCCAGTGCAACAGGGAATGGTAAAAATGCCAGAGTGTGTATACTTCCATGTATATGCCAAACTATAATAGGTTGTGTATATTGGGAAAATAACGTATGGTCAGGCTCCTACGAAATTTTAATAAGTTAGGTTCTAATTAAAAATCCCGAAATGTCGATTTGAACTTATGTGTGTGCGGGAAATTACACTTAAACATGTAATTCTTGGTTAAGCCTATGTGAGAATTACTGCGTGCGAAATAACCCAGATAATGCATAATCTTGGTTGGTTTGCATAATTCAAAATATATAATTTTTCCAATGTTTACCGCACACATAAATATATACATCCCAGTGTAAATTCACACCTATATAAATTCACATATAAACATGTGTGTGCAACGGTGAATTCAGATTTTAGCAACCAGGATGGAACCAAACATCTAAATGAACTAGAGATGTACATTTTTTGGCGAGCTATAAGAACCAGGAGGTATCACTTTCAAGTAAATAATAAACATGAAGGTAACATTTCTGGTGTACTTATAACACTTTCACATAGGAAATCAAGGGGTACAAATATTAATTTAAATGTTCATAAAAATAAACAAGTCTGTGTACAGTACATTAGAAGTGAAATTAAACTAGAGAAAAAGGGACGTGATAGTTTACTTCCAGAAGGTGAAAAAGAAAATGTAACAGATGTAAAACAATTTAAGGTAAAAAAAAGTTTTCGAATTGATAATGCTGTAATAACTAGCAAAATTTGGCAGCTTTATATGGAAGTCTTTAACTGCTCCATATGTATTTACATACATAATTCTCATAATGCACGAACAATGTCAGAGAATACACACGATACAAACTAAATGTGGAGTCATGGTCATCCAAACAAACAAGAACATACACACTAGGAATATCCAAATTTGTATACCAAAATAAATTTAAAATAACAATTGATAGTCACGGTTTAAGCCTTAAAGTTGCTCATCCTTGTAATAGCGTACCAATATGTAAACAGCACATCTGGGTGATCTCGTTTTTATTTCGTAATTGTAAACAAAAGTGACTGTAATATTGATATACAAAAATCTGGGATTTATTTTGTTAATTGATTTCTTGGTTTCGTCTGGGGACATACGATTTCAACCATCATCACAACAGCAAGAACATACACAATATCCATAATAATCAATCCAGCCCCAGATGAACTTTCAACTGAAAATCAACAGGTAATAAAAACATGTAATGAAGTGATCCAACTCGAGCAATCCTAACTTAACTACTTTATTCAGCCAACTACCGAGTTAATAAACTTAAACCATAATCAATCGCGAGTGAGAATACTCACATTGGGTAGCCGAAGAAATAGTGGCTTGGCCACTGGTTCGAAGGCAGACGAGCTGAATTGGATCAAACTCCAATTTTTAGGGCAGGAGCTGGTTTGAACAGCGACGCCGAGAACTGATGGACAACAGTGGCTCGAGTGGGCTTCGGGAAAGAAAGGCAGCAGCTTGGAGACTTTGACGGTGGCGAATTGGCTTCAGGTGGTTACGTCGATGCTTGTGGTGGTGGAGCGAATTCAAGACGGCGGCGAGATCAATTTTGGCGGTGGCTAGAGGCACAGCGCGAGCGTGGGTGGCTCGTAGTCTGTCCGTGATGGGTAGAGGCCATTTTTCCTTTGATTTGGAACGAATGGAACTTTGATTTAGAGAAATGAACATCTTAGGGCTTCGGCATTAAAAAGGCAAAAAGGGAAAATTGTTTTTCTGAAGAATTGGGGAAGACGATTTTGGTTTTAGGAATTTTAGGTAAGGTAAGTGCTTTGGCCATTTTTACGAGAAATGCTACATTACCCGAAAAAGTTTTTGTCAAATAAGCAAGAAATAGTGGTAAATCCGGAATTTAGGGTTGGAAAGCATTGAATTCAGGGGGGGTATTTGTGTAATTCAAAGGGTGGACCTCCTATTTTTTTTGTCTCTATCATAGTTTTTGACAAAATGAAAAGCGAGCAAAGTAGCATTTCTGATTATTTACACAATTTGGGGAAGAACCATTTTTTTGACCGTGTGAAATTGAGTATGCGGTGGTAATATAAAGAAGTAAAGAAGCTTTCGGAGGAAGGAATACATGAGGATAAGAACGACGTTAAATCACTAGCTCTTTAGGGTAGAGGCGCGTTTCAGACCGTAGGTCAACGTAATAAAAAGGAAGGTATTATTTAAATTTATTTTAAAATAAAATTCTACCTTGTAACGCTCAATATTCGTACCGCCATCACACTGTCCAAATGCGATGCAAATGTACGCACTTCTTACATTTCAACGTCCTGGATTTAATAAAATTATTTTGATTATAATCCGACTTTGTCTGTATATAATATTATTTTTAAATTTATCGGTTCACTGATTTAATTCCGTTTGTTCAACAATACTTCGTTCATTGCCAAATTCGAAACGTTAAGTTTCCAATCTCTTTATACATACACTTATCCAGGCCAATTTCCCATATATATCGACAAATAAATTTTCTAATTTATTTAACATAAATAATATTTTTATTATTAATTCAACCATTTAAATTCTTCAATCGAATTTCAAATCAAATTCAATTCAAATATTTAGCAATATATATTTGATCCTCAACCAACCATTCTGAATTAAATACCGAATTCAATTCATACTCAAAACAATATATTGGGTTTTTAATTTTTAACCCAAGTATCAATATAAAATTGCTCATTAATAGTTAAACTTTGATTTATTTTATATTTCGAATGGTCGAAATTTCTGGGATGTTACATTCTTCCCCCCTTTAAAAATTTTCGTCCCCGAAAAGGAGAGATCGTTCGAGTTATACCATGTATACTTCAAATTTCTCCATAACTAATTTACATATCGATATTTAAGTTATCGATCCTCTTGTTTATCCATCATATCTAATTAACTTGAAAAAAAATCAAATTTCCTTTCAATAATCATTTTTGATCAAATATGATTTTTTTTTCTTTTCTTCTTTTCTTCTTCTGAATCGAGTTTTATTTACTTCCATGCTTTTCAAACTGTACTCAATTTTCTTAGATCAATCTCTATCTCAATTTATTTTGAGATATTACCCAATTTCTCATTCCATATAATCTTAGTCAAGGTCATATAATTTTTATTTTTTTCAAAACCACTCCCTTTTTAAATTTCAATTTCTGCATAAATTAGATTATGCATCTCAAATTATTCCAAATTTCTTTATAACCCCCATATGTCAACTTATCTACTGTCGCACTTATCCACGCTCAGCCAAATCTCCTTACATTCACAATTCATTTTATCTTATCGAACACCCATTTAAGAGTGTGCATAACATTCAAGTCGACAATTTGTAAATTTCAGACTTGAAATTTCTCAAAATCCAAAATCCTTTTATAATTTTAATTCATGAAATTTATATAGAAAATATTTGTATTATTATTCTAAAGCTATAGACTTGAAAATACTCTGAAATCCTTTTTCTTAACTTATTAAGAATATTTTTAAATTTAAATTATTAATTTGAAAATATTTGATAACTCGAAGTTTGACAAGTCTATTGTCGTTCTCACAGATGTTAGGCATATGCTGGCCAGGCGCACGACTAATATCCCCAAGTACTAAATATCCTTGCTTCAACTCCCACTGAAAATATTTCAAGTTTCTTTTAAAATCAGATACGAAAAGTACCAATGTGATATTGATATGTTGATTGTTCATGAATCGCAGATACACAATGGTTGCGTCTGAATCCCCCAGAAAACATCTGTATTCGTAGGAAATCGCTTCCCTGTGAATTTCGTCATGGACAGATCAACAGAAAATATTTTCGAATCAAAAGAAAAACAGAGGTCACTAAGAGTTGACGGCTCTATCTCAGGGTCAGGAAAACAAATTATCAATCTATGAAGATGAATCAATCACGAGGATCAATCAAGTCACCAAGACAATTCTCGTCACGAAGACGAATCAAGTCACGAAGACACAGTGCTGCATCAACCAGGTGGTTCACCATCACTAAGATATGTCACACATTGCATGGCTCCATTCTACCTTTAGTAACTTTAGTGGTTACATCTCTTTCACGTGTAGATATGCCAAGTGGACCGCAGGTACACAATGGTTACGCTTGGATCCCTCAGGAAACATCCGTACCTGTAAGCTTTCACAGCTCTGCGGATTACGCCATTATCACGGCTGCAGATCGCAACAGACACAATGGTTACGCTTGGTTTCCCCAAGAAACACCCGTCCGCCATAGGCTATCTACAGTCCTGCGAATTACGCTACACGATCGTGTTCTTCAAGGAACAATAACCACTCGAGTTTTATGTCCGGACAACCTACCGCCACCAGCAGCACATCTCAACTAAGCTCGAAATTCAAAGAAGAAGGATGGTACTTCCCTTATTTTTCTTTGAAAATAAATAATACTGCATACATATATAGTACTTCATTTCACATTCCTCATAATTCATACTTATGTTAACTACTATAAGTTTTTTTCTTTCCAAATCGTAATTCCAAACACCTCAATCTTATATAAATTCTGTTATATAAGATTTCATTTCAATTCGCTTACCTTCTAATCCAATGGTTTTCAAATTCACTATATTTTTTTATCTCACATATAAGTTCTGAAAACTTCTATATTCAATATTTAAAATTGAATATCCTCAAATTTCATTTCAACCTCAAAATTTCATTTTTGATCTCTTAATCAACTCAGCTATTTGATAACTTCTCACACTCAGATTTTTTAAATCTATTGGTTATAAACCAAATTTTTTCCCAATTTCCCAGTTATCAAGTTCCTTACTTAATTCAAATCTTTATGCTTTCACAATTTCATAATTTTCTTTCTTATAACAAATTTCTCATTCATGCACTATTCCTCTTCCATATTCACATCCTTTGACCATCAATTAGCAAGCGAACAACACCTTAAGTATAACCTCGAAGGCCGAAGCAACATCAGATCAACGCTCAAAAAAAATTATTTAACTTGACTAATCTCCAGTCAATTTCCTTAATTCCAATTCTTAATTTCTCATTAAATCATTGCTTACGCAACTCTCGAATTCAAAATTTTACAAATCCGCTTCTCTTTACGTTCTGCCGCCCTTCGTTATCGTCATGCGGCTCTTTGTTTTCCAGTTGTTGTAATTCTGATTTATCAGAACCCGTTAGCTTCTCACAATCTTTTGAAAACATTTCCAAATATCGTATTTATTTTACATAATTTTAGAAAATCACTTATTCCTATTGGAATACATTTCCAAATATCCACAAATCTTTATTTCAATAGAAAATGCACTTTATGCTCAGGGGGAAACATTTTTAAATTCGTTATTTGTATTAAAACGAATATTAAATAAAACACCACTATTTTCACTTAACTGCCAACACTCATTTGCTTACTTCTCTTAACTACTCTTGCTATCGAACCTTAACCATTTCTTAGTTAACAAGGAAGTTAATTAAGTTGGGTATGATTACCTCTCAGACCTTAACTGAACAGCCTTATTAACTTCGAAATTGATCAAGTTCACACTTTTGAATACCAACAAACATTTATTCTCGAAATTTCTGATTTTAAGTTAAGAATTTATTTCCTTTACAATAATCGTTGATTATAACAATAATCCACGCCATTGAAATATTTAACTTTAAAATTATACTTTATTTATTAATCTGAATAATCAGTTGATAATATATTAAATTTTTGCTTAAACAGATCGTAAATAATATTTCCCTGGAATTCGACATAACTGATTCCACGCATAACCATCGTTTCGAATAATCTGTTATTCGATACCATATTCCGAACTTCGAAAAATTCTCTTTTGATTTATATTTAGAACTACAGAATAATCTCACCGTACTAGTTAATTCCATTTACTCTATTTCCAGTTTCGTTTGCAACGTTTATGCTTTCAAGCGTTATTTACTTCTAAAAAGTAAATATTATTTCTTTTATCGAAATCTGAACTCGTCACATCAAATTAGCTTTGATTTCACTTGAAAATTGATTCAAATCTTCATTTACATCCCGCTCCATTTACAACTCTCGTTCACAATTCACTTCTTGTTAATTTATTAACAAGTTTATGCTTCACTATTGAATTCTTGTATTCGATTATACATTGTTAGTTAGAACCCAATTATAAATCATCTTACCACATTGTGAATAATTCAAATAAATTAGTAATAATCAAATTCCAGTTATAAACTTTTCAATTTTATTTCCATTAATTTATATTTCGAATATCGAAATCACCTTCATCATTTCGTTTCTGAAACGATTTCAAATTCCATTCTTATTCCTTATCAGTTACAGTTATTGCTAAAATACACGATTCGAGAAATTTATATGTCGATTCTCTTACAGATGAAGCGACCCGAAACTTCCCCGGTCTCCGAAGAGATGAGAAAGAACGAATTACTGTGAGGACAAGACAAATCAGAACGCAGACAAAAGAACATTTCATTCATTACAACAATTCCATCAGATACAAGAATATACAGAGTATAAATGAATATTACACAGAAATATCAGAGATTTAAATTACATTTAAATACATAGCAGCGGAAAATAATACGATACACAACTGAAGGAGATATACGGATACAAAGCTTTCCGGATATCGTTCCAGCTATAAACCAGGATCCTGTGAATATAAATCTGCAAAACCAAAACTACTAGCTGCCCGTGTCGAAAATAGGGGCACCCAGAGTTTAGGTTAAAAACAATAAACTCCAGGTCAGTCATGTGACTGGTGTGAGAACTAAAACAGTTATTAATCTTTATTTTTAAAGTTAGGTAAATCAAGGGACCACGCCGTATAACACGGAACGGGTTTCCTCCCAAGAACACCAGTGCATATAAGTAAACAGCGCAATGCTTTTCTAAAAATGAAGCTATTATAAGACCCAGGTCCCATCACACAATGCAACGCAGCCGGAGGATAGGGTTTTCCCTTATAATAGCCAAACATGCTTAGTACGTTTAAAACAAATCATTTGATACTACTATAAGTGTATAGTGTCAAAACAATTTCAATCATAAATATCAATCATAGACGGCATGGGTACCATATATCATGTCGCCATACTAGTTCTACAATTAAAACCGCAATACACGTATTGGAAATTGGATTTCCATCATGTGAACCAAGGCAAAGGGAATATCCTATGCTTAATTCGAGACTCTCTAGCCCGAGCCTCAGGTTGCAGCCGCGACTGCACCCGGAACGTCGGGGCCGGCCACCCGTCGATGGTTAGTAATGCCGTAAACGATATGCTAGCCAGTTCTATGGAACCTCATAGTGATCTGGGACCCGTAAGCCTCTGCAACCACCGTTAACCGAGACGCCCCGCTGGGCAATAAGTAATGATAAGCAACATCCACATAAGTAATGCCAGCCAGTTTAAGCACTGACACCACTTCTAACTAGAAACCAGCATATGTCCATTTCCCGGAGGTCCTCCCCGTTTTTGGTTCACACCGAGGTGTGAGGCTCGCGAATCAACGCTATACACAAAGCCATGCCATATCAGCTGCGCTTTGATCATCATCCACCAAACTTTGCTTTTCAACAAAAGTCTGGATCACTGCATCTCAGCATGCCACATTATCAATCCATATCGTACCACTGATTTCTGTCAATATATAACCTCTGAGCTCGTATGTCTCAGAGAAGGGCGTTAAGCAAGAGAATAAATTCTCCGCCGCCAAACAGATATATATTTAGCAGAGATCAACGAATAAAATATAAAGGAATACAATGTCAGACACACCATCCATTTACAAGTCCGTTCTAGGTCTGAACGAAACCGGAGGCACTTTCCTCACATATCCATCCATCTCCAAATACGTCTGGACGACCACCAACTATTTCCATCCTCTTGGGTGTACAGCCCAATCAGGATCGTCAGTAATTATCCCAACGATGTGAAGACTTCCGGTCTTCAACCACCGTCTTCATCTTCGACATATCGTCGAATCGGTTATTCAGAATGGGTATAAACCCGGCCTTTCCGAACAACCCGCGTATATTAAAAATAAATGTTACACAAACACAACATACGCCTCATTCCAATTCATTAGTTACTAACCGTAAATCAGTAAGAGAGCAATTCCCTAAATATTAACCCCGAAGGCCGAAACCAACATCAGATCAATATCCAGGAAACCATTCTTCTTAACTAACCTTCAGCTAGTTTCTAAATTTCAATTCTTAGGGAAAGGTTCCCATTAATTTTATCCAAGATAAATTCTTTAAAATTTATCCTTTAATCTTCCTTTGGATGTCATTTCAAACCAAATTATGGTTTTCCCAAACTAGTCGAGATTAGCGAACCATACCGAGATAATTATTTGATTTATTTCCCCATCCCAACCTATTCATCCCATGAAGCAAAACTGGTAATACTCCATATCTAATACCATGGTGTTATCGGTAAAATTAATTACCATTTCACGTTCAAATCTAATTAAAGATTTAACTATCGCTTTGGAGCAAAACTGGTGATACTCCATTCTCGCTCATTTTCTAAAGTTGATAATTTAAATTATCAATCCACATTTCAATTTAATTGAAGATCCATTAAAACTCTTTTTACTGGGTTAAAGAACTAGTGTCATTTAAAACACAGTTCACGATAAACCCAAATCACATTCTATTTATCATCGGGTTAAAGAACTAGTGTTATTTAAAACACAGTTCACGATAAACCCATGAATCAATTCTATTTAAACCCATTTCAAATAATAAATGGGTTTTAATTTCAGTTCAAAACTAGTTCATTTCGATAAAAATCTATTTTTATCTTTTCAAATATGGAGTTTTCATCCCAATTTTTCCCAAATCATTTCTTATGATTTTTCACTAATTATTACTATTTTTAATAATTTTATCAAGGCCCGTACAGTCGATTTCCATCAACGGCCATCGAACTGCACTTACAGCGACCTTTTCCAAATTTGATTTGGACGTATCTCCAAATCCAACCGTTAGATTTCAAATTTCTAATATTCGTTAGAAAGCTCTTTTCGATACGAACCCAACGGTTCCGGTTTTAGGAGAATCCGACGGTCGGATCTCCCGTAATGTCCGTTTGAAATAAATGGTCGAAATTCACGAACTGCCGCGGCGCGGCGCGTTCTATTCAGGCCATTATATTATATATATAATATATATTTCGTCGATTTCTATTTAAAACGAATTATATAAATAGTTTTGAATTCGTTTCAAAAACATTTCAACTTCCATTTCAATTCAAATCAAAATTGAATTTTTCCTTATAAATTCGTTTTAAAATTCATTTCTATTCAATTCAAATTTCATTTCAATTTGAATTCATTTCAATTTGTTTTCTATCCAATTTGAATTCGTTTTCAATTCAATTCAATTTCAAAGTCGTTTTCTATTCGATTCAATTCAAATTGGTTTTCTATTCGATTCAATTCAAATTGGTTTTCTATTCGACTCAATTCAAATTGGTTTTCTATTCGATTCAATTCAAATTGGTTTTCTATTCGATTCAATTCAAATTCCATTTCAAAATATTCGATTTAGAAATCACTTTTCAATATTCATTTTAAAATGAATAAAATCGATATAAATATCGTTCACGTCTAAATGGCGTCAATCTAATCAACCCGGCTTCATATATTTCTATTTTCAAATATTCTATTTCAAATATTTCGTTTTCAAATATTTCTATTATCAAAATGTTTCGTTCAACACATGACTAATCTCAACGGATGAGTACTGTCAACACATGAACCTTTATTTTATATTGATAAAGATGTAAATTTTATTATTAAAATATTTCGTTCAACACATGACTAATCTCAACAGATGAGTACTGTCAACACATGAACCTTTATTTTATATTGATAAAGATGTAAATTTTATTATTAAAATATTTCGTTCAACACATGACTAATCTCAACGGATGAGTACTGTCAACACATGAACCTTTATATTATAATATTCTTTATTTTCTAAATTGGAATGAGGCCCAATCAATCACCATATAATGTTAATTATATGGATTTTCATACATCACACGTATATGATAGCATTGAAAAATGATCAACCATCAACCAAAGTGCACTACACTGTATAAGCATCAAATATAGATATCTAACGCTTATAACAGCCTGTCAATCAATCGATCGACATATTTAATCAATCAGGATGAGTGAACTTCAAATTTCATCCCAACACCCGTGTGGGGTTTCAAACAATCAAACACAGATTTTATTTGTGCAGTTGGGCGATGTGTAAAATTTATCGACCCAATCAATATCAGTCAAATCAGTGTATATAAACAAATCGGCCGATTTGTTTATAAATATTTATTTATTCACATTCATGCTAAAAATTATATTTTTAACGATAAAATGTTTTATTTCAACACATGACTTTCTATTCAGTTCATCCTTTAAATAAAATGATATTTTTATTTTCTAACTTATTTTAGAAAATTTCGGCGGCATAACGGCACGATACTAGAAACGGGACGAGGCCTAGCCTTATCCCTGGTCTAGTGAAGGCCCACGCCAATCACGCATCAATCAAATCCATTCAATTCACCAAACAATTCAATTCAAACCAAATAATCTAACCAACTACACAACCAAACAAACAAGTCCATGGTCTGTAGACGATTGTGTCGGGTGCTACTAAACACCGTCTGCATCCTAGTATATATATATATAACTAGAAAAAGAAATTGAAGAGTGAGAAGTTCTCACCGAGGGATCCACTCCGCCATTCTATATTTATGAAATTCAGAACAGTCTGGTTTTGCCGGCAATGCCAACGCAGTCTTCTCTACGTTGTTTATATATAAAAAATCAAATTTTTATCTACACTTCATATATATAAAAACCGAATTTTTATCTACTATATGAATAAATAAAAATCATATTTTGCTTTGCCTTCTACATAAGGAAAAATCATATTTTTACTGTGTTAAAAATCATGTCTTCATCGTGTTAAAAATCCAATCTTTTACCGTATAGAAATATATGTAAAGATCGTATTTTTATATCCTAAAAAAAATCATAATTTTCTATTCTAAAAACAATGCGGTATATATTTTTTCAAAACAAGGCGATGTATATTTTCAAAAGCAAAGTATATTTTCTATTTTCAACAACGGTCTTTTTATTTTTAAAACAATGCGCTTTTCATATTTTTAAAACATATGCTATTTTTCTATACAAAAACAATGCTATTTTTCTTTACAAAATCAATGTTATTCTTCTTTACAAAATCAATGCCATTTTTTCTATACAAAATCAATGTTATTTTTCTTTACAAAATCAATGTTATTTTTTCTATACAAAATCAATGTTATTTTTCTTCATGCTATATATATTTTATAAAAACAATGCTCTATATATTTTATAAACAAACTGATTTTATTAAACAAAGGATATTTATATTTTTAAAACAATGGAAATTTTATATTTTCAAAGCATCAATATTATATATATATTCAAAACAATTTGTATATATTCTTACAACGATTTCTATATATTTTTAAAACAATTTAAGCTTATACTATTTAATTATTATATATATATATATATATAACAATAACCTTCCTTAATCACTAGTTTAACAAGTTAATTACATTAAGAAAATCGACATGTTACCTTCATCTTCTTCTTCGCCGTGAATTTCTGTAAACCAAAACCCATAGCCATCGTCACCCAGGGCTTGCAACGCAACCACCATCGTTCGCCTCATCCCCGATCAAACACTACCACATGAAGCCCCTTCGCATCACCTCCAGTCGCCAAAACCGCCATCCACTTCGGTGGCTCGTACCCCAAGAGAAAGGACAACGAACGAAAACAGTTCGAGCGCAAAATCCGTGCTAAACCCCAAACGAAAGATGATCTTGACCGGTGTAATCCGAGATCTCGCAGAAGCAAACCATTTTCATTTTATAATTTCCGAATTCAACGCGAGGATTGAAAGAATTTTGGTGAGGGAGCTGCGATGATTTCAGCCGCTGAAAAGAAGGAAACGGCGGCTCGGGCAATTGAAAGGAGGATTAGGGTTGACTTGGAAAAGTTGTTAATATAGGGTTATTATTAATTAATATTAAATTCTAATTATCCATTCACGTTGAAATTTCAAATCTGAACTCCAAACGAACTCCAACGACTGTCGCCCCTAGCTAAATACCCCCATTCCGAACACAATGGGATATGTTCCACAAGCTGATTCGACTGTTTCAATCAGTTTCCGTTTAAATTAAAACATGACTCTATATATTGAATTTGAACGCACATTTCAATTTACTGGGGTCACGTATAGTCTCTAAAAATTCCCAAAAAATATTTTCTAGCTTCGTATTGACGATACGGTCCTAACAAAACTAATTTCGCCCAATTCTGAGACCGTTTGAAAAATGGCCATTTTCCAGTCGATTAAAATCAACTGAAACTGGTCAAACGCGTTTTTCTTTGCCACGCTCACATATTGATTCGAAAAATTATGAAATTTAAAACCTAGCAATAATTTGACATCACGGACCCAACAAAAGTGGTTTCGTCGAAATCCGAGGTCGTTTGCAAAATGTCTATTTTTAAGGGCCTGAATTCCATAGCGACTATTCAGAATTTTCAACTGGACATATCTTTTGATCCCCGCAATGAAATTTCGATTTTTCGGATTCGTTGGAAAGATATTATCAATTAGATTCCATTATTTTTGATTTCACTAAAATCCGGATTGTTTTGCACCCGGTACATTCAATTGAAGTTTGAAATCGAATTATCGAACTACCGCGCCATTTTCAATTCCTTTTATAAATATAAATAAATATTTATATTCTAACGACGACGCGTATAATATATACGTTCGAATTATATTCAAAATAAATCTTTCGTCGTTTTTATTTAAAATAATTCATTTTAAATAATCAAAATTCGCTAAAATTGCCAAAATAAAAATTTTAAACTGGCCCAGATTTTCGGGTTGTTACAGTTATCTTCCTTATATACCATCATTCGATGACGAATTCGAAATTCAAACCTAAGGGATCCTAATCGAAGAACAGCTCTCTAGATTCGAAGACTGGGGATTCTGAACAAATTTTAAAATCTCAAAACAAATTTTTATTTCCGCTATATCAGTCCCAATATACTAATTTTCAAAATATACAATCCAGAATAATTCACCTTTTAAAATTTATATTTCAAAATCTTTTCATTTTCAAAATTTATATTTCAAAACTAATTTATTTTCAAAATCCGTTTATCCTGTGTCGATTCTACTCATTTCAAACACGATAAGCCTATGCTTTGAATAAACCAAAGTTCTTATACCACTTGAAATGGCCCGCTTTTTCGACCGCTTCAAATCAGTAATTAAACCAATTTAAATCGTCCAAATCGACGGATTGTTATTTAGCTTACAGAGTTAAACGACAGAATCAACATAGAAATATAGAATAAATAATAACACCGTATTTGAACAGCGGAATGAAACTTTATTTATAATCAGAATTTTTGAATACAAAACTTTTCTATATACAGAGGAATTTATAAAATACAGTTTAAATGCAATGAAAATTATTTACTGGTATGAAATCTTCAGAGTGCGCGTCTTCGGAACCCCCAGTCTTGCTAATCTTCGAATTCTAAGCTGTGATCTTTACAATCTGTAACACTCGGGTCTGACATAAGCGTTCCATGCAAAAACATAAAAACACTCGAGTCAGGATTAATCATAGTTCAAGTAAATTAACTTCAGTAGTGACTGAAATGTAATAGTTAATCCTAACAATTAATTAACTCTAAGCATAACAACTTGGGACGAACAAGTCAGGATAATATATACGTATGCCAATGACAAATATACACATACAGTGGTATGTATATACATATGTGTACATCGACCACCACATATATATATAAATATATATATATACTAAAACCTTGCTTTGAATAAACATGAAATACACAAGGGGATACGAGACGGTATACGTGCCTTGGCCGATAAGGGGCGATTAATGGATGCAGCTAAGACCCATGTCATAGGGCAAGACACGAAGGACAACAGGGTCACAAAATCAAAGGACATGTATTTTCAAGATGCAGGAGCAGTTCAGAACAAATTTGCGGCAAATACCTGGTAGACAGGTGAACAAGGCAAGAACCAAGGCACAAACATGTGCAGTGCGGTGCACAAGTAGATGTTGCACCAGCAAGTAACAGAAGAATAGTTGCTCAAGTTTATGTATCATATAAGTATGTTGTCAGGTTTCGAAACATGGTAATGCAGTGTAAACAAAAATGGCCACCAACTATCACAACCATGATATTTTAGTTCATGGACAAAACAGGCACAATTAAATGTTTAGCAGTGAGGGTAAGACCATTTGTTCAAAGGTGTTGCATGACTTTCCAGAAGTAATTCACGCCTATTAATGCAGTGTCCAGTTACAGGTTACCATATTAGCTAGTGTATGCATATACATGTCGTCCACACATTAACAGTCATTATAAAGGTAGCATCCTATGGTTTAAGTAGGTATGGTTAAGTGACAAAAAAAATCTTGCAGCAATATACTTGAAAAGGAATACAAAATTCAACTTTGAACTACAAATTAAAGGGCATTAAATTTTGAAATGAAGCATGTTTATGACCGAAGATGAATGACTGCATTGCCATAGTTCAGAACCAATTAACTGGAAATTATTATAATTCATACAGATCAGCCTTTGGTAAAAAGGGAAAGCCACTTAACAACAATTCATATGAAAACAGACGCAACGATTAAAATGAAATGTAACACCAATTAAATCATACTTCGCCTACGTATCAAAATTTACATTAGTGTTTAGTAATCCAAAAACTTTTGCTGTGATGGAGAATATATTATGGTTCATAACATGCGGGTCCCGATTATACTCTATTGCTACTAGAAACCCAATAAACAAGTAGATCCCCATTTTTACAAAAGTTTTGCACCCATTCCACTTGAAAACGAACCATAGAGAAGTGGTATGCATTCGAAGGTAAACAGGCATTTAAGGATATGGGATAAAATCACTTTATCATTGGTGTTCACAAGTACAATGCTTAAAGCAAATAATTTACAGTGTGGAACCACAAATTCATGACAGTAAGTGATGTGTGACTTAATATCATGTGTTCAAGCAAGGATGAACAAATGCAGATTAAAGTTCACACATATAAGGATACAGACATGCTATTTGGAACAAAACCTATGTGTGCTTTCATGCATATATATATATATATATATATATATATACACACACACACACACACACACACTCTTTAATGCATATAGTTTACTGCACTATGGGTTTCATGTAAACAGGTCCCAGTTCAATAAAGTTTAACCCAACAGTGTATGTAAATAACACACAGGCCAGTGCAACAGGGAATGGTAAAAATGCCAGAGTGTATATACTTCCATGTATATGCCAAATTATAATAAGTTGTGTATATTGGGAAAATAACGTATGGTCAGGCTCCTACGAAATTCTAATAAGTTAGGTTCTAATTAAATCCCGAAATGTCGTTTTGAATTTATATGTGTGCGGGAAATCAAACTTAAACATGTAATTCTTGGTTAAGCCTATGTGAGCATTACAGCATGCGAGATAACCAGGATAATGCATAATCTAGGTTGGTTTGCATAATTCAAAATATATAATTTTTCCAATGTTTACTGCACACATAAATATATACATCCCAGTGTAAATTCACACCTATATAAATTCACATATAAACATGTGTGTGCGCCGGTGAATTCTGATTTTAGCAACCAGGATGGAACCAAACATTTAAATGAACTAGAGATGTACAATTTTTGGCGAGCTATAAGAACCAGGAGGTATCACTTTCAAGTAAATAATAAACATGAAGGTACCATTTCAGGTGGACTTATAACACTTTCACATAGGAAGTCAAGGGATACAAATATTGATTTAAATGTTCATAAAAATAAACAAGTCTGTGTACAGTACATTAGAAGTGAAATTAAACTAGAGAAAAAGGGACGTGATAGTTTACTTCCAGAAGGTGAAAAAGAAAATGTAACAGATGTAAAACAATTTAAGGTAAAAAAAAGTTTTCTAATTGATCATGTTATAATAACTAGCAAAATTTGGCAGCTTTATATGGAAGTCTTTAACTGCTCCACATGTATTTACATACATAATTCACATAATGCACGAACAATGTCAGTGAATACACACGATACAAACTGATGGTGGAGTCATGGTTATCCAAACAAACAAGAACATACACACTAGGAATATCCAAATTTGTATACCAAAACAAGTTTAAAATAACATTTGATAGTCACAGTTTAAGCCTTAAAGTTGCTCATCCCTGTAATAGCTTACCAATCTGTAAACAGCACATCTGGGTGATCTCATTTTTATTTCGTAATTGTAAACAAAAGTGACTGTAATATTGATATACAAAAATCTGGGATTTATTTTGTTAATTGATTTCTTGGTTTCGTCTGGGGACATACGATTTCAACCATCATCACAACAGCAAGAACATACACAATATCCATAATAATCAATCCAACCCCAGATGAACTTTCAACTAAAAATCAACAGGTAAGCAAAACATGTAATGAAGTGATCCAACTCGAGCAATCCTAACTTAACTACTTTATTCAGCCAACTGCCGAGTTAATAAACTTAGACCATAATCAATGGCGAGTGAGAATACTCACATTGGGTAGCCGAAGAAATAGTGGCTTGGCCACTGGTTCGAAGGCAGTCGAGCTGAATTGGATCAAACTCCAATTTTTAGGGCAGGAGCTGGTTTGAACAGCGACGCCGAGAACTGATGGACAACAGTGGCTCGAGTGGGCTTCGGGAAAGAAAGGCAGCAGCTTGAAGACTTTGATGGTGGCGAATTGGCTTCAGGTGGTTACGTCGATGCTTGTGGTGGTGGAGCGAATTCAAGACGGCGGCGAGATCAATTTTGGCGGTGGCTAGAGGCACAGCGCGAGCGTGGGTGGCTCGTAGTCTGTCCGTGATGGGTAGAGGCCATTTTTCCTTTGATTTGGAACGAATGGAACTTTGATTTAGAGAAATGAACATCTTAGGGCTTCGGCATTAAAAAGGCAAAAAGGGAAAATTGTTTTTCTGAAGAATTGGGGAAGACGATTTTGATTTTAGGAATTTTAGGTAAGGTAAATGCGGTGGCCATTATTTACAAATTTTGGGGAAGAACCATTTTTTTGACCGTGTGAAAGTGAGTATGCGGTGGTAATATAAAGAAGTAAAAAGCTTTCGGAGGAAGGAATGCATGAGGATAAGAACGACTTAAATCCCTAGCTCTCTAGGGTAGAGGCGCGTTTCAGACCGTTGGTCAGCATAATAAAACTAAGGAAAGTATTTTTGCTATTCAAACACCGCAAATTGCTTTACCTACACCATGTGATTTATATAAAATTTCAGACCAAAATGACCTTATTAAAAAAGAATCAATATTAAAGAATGAAAATATATACAATTCTCCCTTATTTGCATTATGTATACTCAGTATAATTTCTCTTGTAAAGTTACTATATTATAAATCAATTTATATCACTGGTAAAATTATTTTATATTTCTTTTGAGGACTAAAATATATTCATATCGTTACAAGCAACATTTATATACAGTCAATTTTAACAGTTTTCACTTTAATTAAATATAAAAATCAAACTTTAAAATTAACTACTAAGATTAATGTTATACAAAGTACTAAATTCTTCAATCTTTCATTCAAATCTAATCATGTTTATATTTAACACCAAAATTTAACTAGCTTAACTTTCTAATATTTAAAAAATTAAGTTCAAATTTCCACAATCTTAAATTAAAAGTAATTTAAAATACAAATTATTTAAGATACTAGTGTTGTTATTTTTTTTTAGTTTTAGGTAAATATATTGCAATGAATTCCCAGTTTTACGTAATTTAGTCTTAAGGTTAAAGACAGGAAAGGTGATGAAAATATAAAAGGGTAATTTTGTGAAAGACATGGTGTATGAAAAGAAATTTTTGGTGTATGCTATTTTATTTCATTTTACGGTGTATGTTAAGAAGTTATAGGTGTATGAATAGCATTAGCCTTATTTAAATTTATTTTAAAATAAAATTCTACCCCGTAACGCTCAATATTCGTATCGCCATCACACTGTCCAAATGCGTTGCAAATGTACGCACTTCTTACATTTCAACGTCCTAAATTTAATAAAATTATTTTGACTGTAATCCGACTTTGTCTATATACAATATTATTTTTACATTTATCGGTTCACTGATTTAATTCTGTTTGTTCAACAATACTTTGTTCATTGCTAAAATCGAAACGTTAAGTTTCCAATCTCTTTATACATACACTCATCCAGGCCAATTTCCCATATATATCGACAAATAAAATTTCTAACTTATTTAACATAAATAATGTTTTTATTATTAATTCAACCATCAAAATTCTTCAATCGAATTTCAAATCCAATTCAATTCAAATATTCAACGATAAATATTTGATCCTCAACCAACTATTTTGAATTAAATATCGAGTTCAATTCATACTCTAAACAATATATTGGATTTTTAATTTTTAACCCAAGTATCAATATAAAATTTCTCGTTACTAGTTAAACTTTGATTTATTTCATATTTCGAATCATCAAAATTTCTGGGACGTTACATATGCGTACATCTAGGCAGGTGTTTTGGGGAAGGGTTGTACACACATAATAACATGTAACACTACAACCACGCTTATTAGTAAACCTAAACCTGCTAGGTCAAACTTGATTATTAATAAGAAAAAATGGTCCCTCATTCTGTTGTTGTGTCGAGTTTTGAGGATTCTTAAATCCTAGTTACTTGGGGGAACAAGCTTAGGTGATTTGGCTTGTGTCAATATGTTGTTTGGAACCCATATCAGTTAGTATCCCTGTTGGTATTTTGTTAGAGGGCCTAGCACTAGGTAGGGCCAGGGCATGCTTTACTGAACTGGACAGTAAGAGGTTCACACGGGGAAGGTGGGTACAGGTGTGTTCTGGCGGAGTCATTGTAACAACCCGAATTTTAAACAACGTGTTAAGACAAGAATCAAGACAGAATTAAATTATAAAATCTGAATCAGGATAAACGGGTTGCGCCATTGCGTTCGTCTCGGAAAAATACGCGAAATAGAGTCCGAAATTTCGTAAATTGGAGTCTGTATGACCCAGTTAAGGCCCAACGAAGTTTCACGAAAATTCAAATCCGAAAACAGATTTGAAATTCACCCCAAAAAGAAAGGCGGGAAAAATTCCCGCCAGACACTCAGGGTCGACACCCATGTCGACATGGGTGTCGACCCCTCCCCAGGGGGTCGACATAGGGGTCGACCCCTGGGTCGACCCCCCCTGGTCGAACCAGCGACCTGGTGCACCTGCTTCTGGTTTTGGCTCCTAGGTCTTGTTTTGGAGGCTTGTGACGATTTTTGAGGGTTCAGATCTATCCTAGGGTTTAGCCTACGGCCTAAACTACTCCTAATCTCTATAAAAAGACCCCTAGACCTAGCTTAAACCCTCACAAATCACTCATGCCACGAAGTGCTGCCCAAATGCCAAGTGATCATGGCCTCCATCTCCAATTCCTAGAGACTATGCATGCAAATCGGATCTGAATCAAAAGGTGCAAGCTTGCTACACTAAATCGAGGAGAGATCAATGTTGCTACGCAAATTTCATGACGATTCTTCAACAAAGGAGCCAACTTTCTTCGTCAAGACGATTCATGATCTTTCCCTAAGCCTCGCTATGTAAGTTCTAGCTACTTGTAGATTCTAACGGTGGTTCTAATGTGACATGGGATAAAATGTGATGAAACATAAGTATGCAAGCCTATATGAACCTTGTCATGTCTCTTTTGCTTGAACCTATGACTTTTGGCTATGCTTAGTGACTAAGTCATGCTATTCATGTTATGATTAACCTAGTTTATCTTGCAAGTTTGAATCTTTATCTATGGAATGCTAGCATGAACCTTTGGGAACCATTTGACTTGTGAAAACATTGGCAAAGACTTGACTTTGGGGCTTATGCATGTAAATGAACCCAAACCCCTTATGTATCATGCATGTTTGTGGCCAAATTCACTTATGATACTATGCATGTTTATGGCCAAATTCCCTTATGAAACTATGCATGCTTGTGGCCAAATTCGCTTATGATACTATGCATGTTTGTGGCCAAATTCCCTTATGATACTATGCATGTTTGTGGCCAATATGTTGGCATAATACCCTACTATGTGACTCGCTTCCACTTGGGTTGGAAATACGTTTGGGTAGCTTAGGAAAAACGTGGGTATGACATGAAAAACTTGACATGGGGTTTACATGAGGACATGACATTCATGACACATTTAAATATGGTCATGACACGTGGGAAAACATGGAACTTGAACTAGACATGGGTGGGTTGTAAGTGTAATAAGACACTAGACCAAACATGAAAGTGACCAACTCGAGGTTGGGTTGAGTTTGTAGCATAAATCTACCCGGACCCGCCCGGCTTAACTAGTGGTTACAAACAATAGGACCCAATGTGAGTAGTTGGTCATATGGCACTCAAAACCCGAGGTTAGACTAGGTTGTGGTGTAAATTTTCCCGGACCCGCCCGGCTTAACTAGTAACCACAACAAGGTCTAATGTGAGAGGTTGAGAGTGCATTAATTAAATTAATGCCACATGATAAGGTTAAGTAAATTTGACTAATGACACTTAACCGATATGACACGAATGGGTAGGTTAAGTGGGACCGGGCTTGATTTCTTAATGACACTTAACCATACAAGACAATTAGGGAATGGGGTTGAGTAATTTACGCTTAACTAATTCGACTTGGTAATTAGACGGGGTTAAGTAATTTAGACTTAACTAATCTAAACACGGTAATTAGATGGGGTTAAGTAACCTATACTTAACCAATCTAAACACGGTAATTCGATGGGGTTAAGTTAAACACTTAACCAATCTAAACTTGGTAATTCAATGAGGTTAAGCAACCAATACTTAACCAACTTAACATGATAATTTAATGGGGTTAAGTAACTTATAGTTAACCAATTATACATGATGATTTGATGAGGTTAAGTAACCTATACTTAACCAATCTAATATGCGGACCTGATATGGTTAAGTCATAAGACCTTTTAAATATACTTAACCATTATAATACGATTAGTGGATGGGGTTAAGTTAACCCATACTTAACCAATCCGACTCGATAATCTGATGGGATTAAGATAATCTATGCTTAATCAATCTAACATGATAATCTGATAGGGTTAAGACAAATAAATACTTAACCAATTTGACTTGATAGGGTTAAGTCATGCGCTTCTTGGTATACTTAACCACCTTGTAGGGCTAAGCCTTGAACTTAAATACTTAGCCAATCTTGACATGATTCGTAGGCGGGCTAAGTCATGAACCTGAATAACAACACTTAACCCAATAGTCAAAACCCTAGTTGGAGGAACTAGGTAGAAAATCGTGGTTAATCAAGGGTAACGGGGAAAAGAAGCTAAGTGGTAAACCTTAGTTAAGTATAACTAAGTAATAATTCTTAGCCAAGGACATGGGTCTAGTTCATAATTAGATGAGTAACCTGATATGGTAGATCATCGCTTAGTATACGAGGAGGAGCAACTTATCTGACTTGCATAAAAAGCTCCAACGAATTGGGTGACGAAGCGGTAGCTTCGGGGGACGTGAGGGTACTCTTGGTATCCCTCTGTGAGGTGGCAGATGGTCCATGAAACCCGGCCTCACAGAGGTTAAGGTCTGCGGTAGAAGAGCCAAGGGTATGCCTTGGTTGCTATGCGAGCGACCTAAAGACGGGGATGGATTAGCGTGGAGTCGACGATACTTGATTTTTGCCCTGGATAGCACGTCGTCGACTACCTACCATCTTTAGTCAATCGTGTACGAACGAAAAGGCAGGGAACCCCCGACAGACCATGTTCTTGCTATCGAGTCATGAGTGAGATTGGCCCATAGGAAAGTGGGGCTATAGTGGGGCCGGGAGGCGGTTCTCATACATGATTTTTCTTGGATTTCCTTTCAGTAGTTGAGGGAGGGGTCACGTGGGACCATAGCCACGGGTACAAAAACAGACCTTGATATCTGCATCAGCAGACGACTTAAAGCTCCCGACCGAGTTCCGTATTTCTTGATTTGCCCTGGCACGGAACTCGGATGGCACATTGAGGAACATGTGCGTCTAGACATGGAAAACGATTCACGATACATACGCGGGATAAAGGGCGCGGTTGGCGGGTGGCATAATCCCTAGTGGTCCTAGGTGGCTTGAACCCCAAACCGAGACACGAAAACGTTCATTAGGTAGCATAATCCCTAGTGGTCCTAGGTGGCGTAAATCCTAAGTGAACACGCGATAGTTCATGGTAAGAAAACATAACCAGATCATGGGTAGCAGTCCAAAACAACTTCAAGGATAAAATGGTACTACGTTGAGGTGGTATAGATTTACATGGGAAAGCCCGTACGGCCTACGGCTAAGGACTGAACTTATACATAGGAAGAAACATACGAGTTGGGAAACCTACATATGCTATATATTAGGTTGACATGGACCATTACATGACATTGGGCAAGGGACATTCATAGTTAACACATGATGCGGGTTGGGATACTAGTACGAGAGGTGCAGAGCAAATATACATGATAAATACCGTGGGATGTTACACATGATAGATACCTTGGGATTGTATACTTGATAGAAACCTGACGATGTGATACCTTGATTTATCATGATACCTTATTTTAGCTTGCTCCAGTAGTTCATCCAGTTATCCTGGTTTAGCTTATCTATCTTGTCGTCATCCTTATGTTTACTTTCAGTTTATGCATGTCATGTTACCTTTACCTGTTTTTATGCTGGAAGTAGATAGGACTTACCAGTCTTTATGACTGACCCCGTTTTCTTTCGCCTCTTGTCTTCCGTTCCCCCCCCCCCCAGGTTTTCAGGGAGGAAATGATGTGGTTTAGTTCGGACCTCATATGCTAGAAGGTCATCCTGTATAGCATGGTCTTCTCTTGGCTATGGCTGCTTCACCGCTTTAATTTGGGGAATAATTTATGAAAATGTTTTATGCTTCTTTACTATTGCAAGACAGGTTTTTGATGTATTCTGATGTAAAAGGCTTTAGACCTTATTTTATAAGGTAATGAAATTTGTTTTACTTCCGCTGTTTTATATATGTTCTGTCTTGTAATATTTCTGTGCATGTTTAACTCGATAATGCTTCACCAAACCTAGTGCATTCCCTTTGTGAGTGACCCTAGCGGAGGTGGGGTGTTACAGTCATGAGCGTGCATGAGTCCAATTAAGGAAACTTGTGACGACCGCCCACAACTCCTACACTTAACAAGGGATATAATGTGCTGAAAGACGTGCCAGACAGCTATGGACCATCAAATATTTATACAACATTGGATGACACTATAAGAGTCTGTATAAGATGCCTCACTACAAGTCACTCAGAGAATACATCAAACAACAAAAAACGAAAATAGTAGATAGAAGAAAATAATACGCAAGCCTCCTTCTCATCGTCGCTCAGCAGCATCGTCCTCATCAAGATCTATCACTTATCACCTTAGTCTGCTCATCCACAGCCGGATGAACTACCCAAGGTAATAAGAGGGAAACATAAAACCTTGAGTCAAACAACAGTCTTAATGAGCTATTTAACATCATCAATAAAGTATATGAAAATAAGCAGATTAATCAACTAATCTACCAACACATCAGAGAAGAACCTAACCCATCTTCCCCACATCCAACAGTGATAGCCTTTACAACAATCAGATAGAAACAAACAGTACATTCTTGGCAATCAGTTATCAAGCGTAGACCATAATATTCAATATCGACATCTCCTAAGCACAAGCCCGAAGGCCTAAACCAAAATCAGACAAGCACCCAAGAGATATCTCCTTCGACGTCGAATAATCTACACAAGACAATACAAGCAAAACAATCATCATCCATGACTCTGGCTATCACCGCCAATCTTTCTTCGAAACCATTGTTAATCGTATGACCGACTCAACATCATGTCGTTCATCAAGGGCTAATGGTAATCTCCGGTTCTAGCGAAACTCCATACGCCATCGTGGCTCATATCTCTTGGCCCATCATGACTGCCCAGGGTACTCGATCATACAACCGGTCTTTTAGGCGTCCCTATTATACCCCTGATTTGATTTCGCTAGAACCTGCGACAACGATAGCTCCTCGGCCTCCATAACTCTCATCGTCATCACCGGAGACTATCCATAGCTCAAGCGCATTAGCGAGTAAACATTATCCACTGACTCAACATCCCTGTGTCGTCTTCACATTCTTTGCATTTCATCGGTCAACGAGCACATCACAACACTTCGATTATTCCACCCGAATATAACTCGAAGCCACATCCATTCTCGAATCAAAATAACAACTATATTTGGTCGATATTATCCGGGTCGTTCCTCATTCATTATTCGGATCGCCAACCAACCCATCACCTCTTCGACCTGGCCCATTTATGATTTGCACTAACACTACCTCACACGACCCGACACCTTAGGTCACCCAATGACTCGACAACTAGCTTTTGCACTCTGATAATCGTCCCAAATACACTTAGTATGTTAACTGCACACGAACTATGCCACTATGTCGTAGACGACCTAACGATGAACGACCCATCATTCTACTTGCTAGTGACCCGAAGCCTTCCACGAACTGATGCACACACGACCCATCGGTTAGCTTCCCCACCGACCCGACTCTCTCGTAGTTGGCCCATCACCAAAATGCACGACTAACCCATCCATTTCATAAGAAATAAGCCACAAGACCTGATCCTGCCACATCATCAATGACCCGACTCATCATTTCAAAGGGCCTAACTCACTTCGTTCTCTCCAAGCCACACGACCCATGCAAAACAATCCGACTTCGATTCATCAACAAACGACAACTTCAATTCACACAACTCATCCAAATCGACCAATCCAATCATCAATGTTTTATGCAATCACCAAACAACACTTGTACAATAATTATTCATCATACAATCATATGAAATCCACCAAATCGTGGTAAAACAATGAATAAACAAAATAATGGACCTAGACTTGCATAACATATGAATTAACATAAGAATTACTAATTTAAGTTGCTAGATTAGATCCTATGGTGATTCAAATGATAATATACTTACCATGATGTAGATCTAGGTGAAAACAACTAAAAATGATGAAAATAAGATCAAACAACCCAGATACTTGATTAAATCCATGTGATAGATGCTTATCACTCACCAAATCATCAAATAAACTTGAAATCGCTAAATTCCCAAATCGGACAACGAAGTATGATCTTAAAACCTCTTAATTTGATGCAATCTCCCTTCGCTTGATGTGGATCTAGCTTTGCTTTATTAGATCTTTGATCTTCTTGCGTAGATGTAGAACTATAATGGAGGAAAGATGTATTTGATAGAGCAAGGAGGATCACAAGCTTAACTAAATGAGAGAATGAAGAAAGTAGACTATTCTTCATGCCTGTATGCCCCTATTTGTAGCCTCCAACTAGCCCACTAATGGAGCAAACCAACTCAGCCCATTAACGACTAACCAAACCCATACAGAAATTGTGCAGCACTAAAACAATGATTCCTCCCAAACCGCTGAACCAGATCTTTAATGTGAATACTCTATGGAATTGGCAACACCATTTCCTTTACAATGAAATCGATCTCAGCAGCTAATTCGATCCCATCCAAAAGTAATGTGACACCCCATGTTCGTTAATGTCACTCTTCAACAGAATGCATTAAGTCCCATGAAGCGTTATAGGTAAACAGAAACATAAACATCACAAAATAGATATAAAATAGCAGCAGAAATTTAAAACTTTATTTTCCAACAGAAAACATCGTGGTCCAAAATCCAGTTACAACATCAGTCTGAAATACTAAAAACCAACTACATCAAATAAAAGTATCTACCTTGTACTAAAACCATCAGAGTATAGTAATATAAAATCATAGTCCCCAAAAATAGCCATAATAGAGTAGACAACACTAGTCAAAGCGGTACATCTAAGCAGCTCCGAGCAAAAATAGAATAGAGAGAGATTCCTAATCAAGCCCGAGCGTTCCCACCCTGAGAACCTGTGCGGTAAAGGAAGAGAGAGAAAAGGAAACAAAACGTGTCAGACATAAAGTCTGGCGAGTACAGTGACTTTTAGCATATAAATAAGTAAAAGCATCATGACAGGCATATAAACCGGACAGGAGATAACAGTATCGTATAATAGGTATAACAGACTGAACAGGATAAGCAGGATCAACTGAACAGATTATGCTCCTCAAATATTTTTCTTTGCACCAATACTAGTATAACACATATGAATGATCCCAACAGAAACATAATGGTAGACTTAGGTTCTAGCAATGGATTTTACCCCAAACAGTAATAAAAGGTATCCCAACATAAATAACGGGTGTTACCACAATCATAAATAACGGGTGTTACCCCATCCATAATAACGAGCATCTAAACAAGTAGGACTAAATGTACGTTAATTACTACCCCTAATCGATTGGCTCCCTATCCCGTAAATACCCTATGTCGGCCCTACAATAGGATGTATCATTTCCTAAAGTGGCAACCCCAGATAGATACAGTCGTATCTACTGGTGTTATAGCATCTTATTATCCCTAATCAATCCAGAGTCGTGCACGCACATGACTCCGTCGGAACACTCTATCAGAACACCTCCTCCCATATAAACCTCTTATAATCAGCCCAGTAAGCGTGCCCTGACCACTACCTAGTGCGGGGTCTCCCTTTGATACCATATGGGTTACTGACTGATAGGGTCCCACACCACAGTTGACATAAGTCACCCTCTAGGCTCGTACCCCCAACTACTAGGATTTTGATAGGTTATGCCTAACAGATTAACAATCCCGCATAACTCCAACAGATAAAACATGTTAAGTTTATCGGGTTCGTATAACCCCCCATAACTTTAATAGATTTACTTAACCCCCACAGATTCAAATAGGTTTACTTAACCCCTACACAATTTGACAGGTTCATATAACCCTCCACAGATCTAAATAAGTTAAGTATTACGGTTTCATTACATGTTCCGCTTAATCTATTAATTAAGCTTGCAGATTTACATTCCCCAACCCTCATGTCATAATTCACAGTATAAGATATGCCCAAAATTATAGTCATATATCACAGAATAGGTTATGCCCCCAAATCCCATTCATGATTTATAATACAAGAAATGCCCTAATTTAACTTTCCCAACCATTCCCAATTTCGTTCGTTCGCATGTTTCAGCGATAGGCTTAGGATCGAAGGTAGCCTGTCTATAAAAATAAAAAGGGAAAGAGGGTGATAAAAGAACAAAAATGGTCATAATAATTGAATAGGCATATGATAACAGAAATAGGCATATCAGAAATAGGCATATAAGAACTGAATAGTAGATCAAGTGTACATGTAATGGCAGATCTGTTTAGGTATGAATTAGATTCTTAATAGGCATAGGTTTAGATCCAGATTTATAAACATGTCAGTATTACTTGTTAAATGTTTATATCTAAAACTAACATAAACTCACAGAGACTGGATCTAAAGAACAGAGAATCACTACAAGAAAATGTGGATAGGGTTGCTAAAGATGGTTGCGTTCATGTAAAACTGCAGCCAATTTTTTATTTCCACGGATTCCGTTGCGTTCATTTCTTTCCCCCCATTTTTTTCGTTTCCCCCCCAAAGCCTGGATTACTTTCCTCATTACTGTATCGTTTCCTTTCATTCCAGCGAGAAATCCCTAGCTTCTCCTTCAATCCAGCGAGAAATCCCAAGCTTCTCCTTCAATCCAATCTCCTGAACGTTCTGTCCACTTGGATCCGTCTCCTCCTCGTCACGTTCGCTCCTTCTCCTTCAACCGACAGATCCACGTTTGCTCCTTCTCCTCTTCGATTTCTTTTAGATCCACGTATAGTTTTCTAACTATTTTTGTTTTTTGATTCACAGATCTACAGCTCTGCTTTCAAATCGAGATTTTTGTTCAAGCGATTCAGATTAAGGTAACAAATCGGTCTAATTAATATTTTATTGTTCAAGATGGGTTGTGTTTATAGAAGATCAAAGCTCAAAACTATTTTACTCTAACTTTGTGTTTTATCCACTACTAAGTAGTACAAATGTGTACTTGAATATCGTATAGATTATTTGTAATGTATGGGTTCCAGTATTACCAATACTGTTAAAGTTATTCTTAAAACTGAATTATGTTTTGATGCTTGAATCCATGCAAATGGTCAGTCTATATGCAAATATATAAATTGATGATTGTTTTGGTGCAAATGTGATTTGCAATTTCAAACTTTCATAGTATGTATTATGATATATACACTGGACTGCAAGACATTTTAATTTATCGCTTCATGTATAATAGTATATCTGTATTTGACATGGATTAGGAACACTAGTTACATGTACTTGTTAACTTCAAGATATTGTCTTTTTTAAGAGACCTGATTTTTTTAAATAATGCTGCATGGGTCAGTATGACTGAATCTATGTGTACATTATAATGGACATTTTGGTGCAAAATTGTTTTTTTAGTTACTGAAGCAAATAAATATTTATCCATTTGCATAGTTTTATACATACTTTATATAAATCAGTGTGTAAGTGCATGTGTATATACCTATGTATGCACATGTGTCTCTTGGTAATATATATGTCTCAATGTATATATGATGTGTATGCGATATTCGATGAGCTGTTGAAGATATATAAGTAATGTGGTTGTTTATCCTATTACTTGTATATTCTGCAAGTAAATCCTTGTATGTAGATGTACTAATGGCCAGTTTGAACCTATATCACAGATTATATATAGGTAGTAATAAGACTGGTGAATGTACTCTACACTCATGTAGGCACACACACACACATACACACACACACACACAGATATATATATATATATATATGTATATGTATATGTATGTTTATGGGCCAGCCTCAACCTAAAAATTTCTTTATATGTCACCATTCAGATAAGCATGAGACACCCTATTTTTATTGTATGCCTATACATATACATTGCTATATGTTTGCAGCACATAGCTGCATCACTTGTACATGTATAAATGCTCTACTGTATGAGTATATATAACATGTTGTTTGATGAATATACATGATGGGTTGTAGTCTAACAAAACATGCATTTGATCATCTACTTTGTAATGCTGATATTTATATTTTAATTCTTGCTACAAATGTTTTGAAAGCTTAAGCAAGTATGACCTGCTCTGGCTTTCATGTCGTTTTTACTTACAATGTAGAATATGGGGCATTGAATTAATATTAGAACTATTGTTTATATGTGTTAATGCCTGGATTCATGTAGCAGGCTAAATGTGTATGTAAAATTAGGATATATCTGCCTGAACCAGAATTGTTTTCTATATAGATAAACTGTTGGTTGATTATATATTAGCATGCATGATATGTTATATATGGTTAACACCTAAACTGTTGAAACATCACACTGTCGTATATTATATATATTTGTATGATAGCTTGTGAGAGCTACGAATTATGAATTTTACTGCATGTCTCTACCTATATCACGACATAGGATTTTAAAAGCCCAATTAAGTATGTATTATGATTTTTTTTTGCATGTCTCTACCTATATCACGACATAGGCTTTTAAAAACCCAATTGAGATATATAATTCTAATGTGGTTTAGCAAATAGGATTGATATAAATATTTGACCAGGACATATATAATATTGCAAGTATAGCTTGTGTACATTCCTTTGGCTTTATAAGTGCTTGTGAATACACCTGAGTGTATAATTATCATGGATAAGTAGCTCATTATGTTTGAATTTAAATGCTTAAATATGGAAATCATTTGGACCCTGAAATATAATTTTATAATACTGGACCTAGAATGTATTCTTTTGCATGATAGGACATATATAATATTGCAAGTATAGATATTAAAAAGAAAATAACACTAATAATTTATCATTACGATCGATCCTTAAGAAGGATAAACTGAATTAAATCAAATGTCTTGACTGACATTAAAATTTGAGGATTGTCCTCATACAAAAGGAAACATAATTGTTTTTGAATATTTAGAAGATCTGTAAATATGGTTAACTTCACAAATAAAGAAGACATTTTATAGTTTAACATGATTATCTTTTATTTTGAAACATCAAGTGATATGTTGTATGTATCATTAGTAATTTGAACTATGAGTGTATGCCAACTTTTATAGCGGCTCATGATTATCTTTTATCATAGGACTAGTGATATGTTGTATGTATAATTAGTGATATGTTGTATGTATAATTAGTAATTTTAACATGATTATCTTTTATCTTTTATAGCGGCTCATGATTTATCATTTTTTTTTAAATCCCAATATGAATCTTAAAGTGGGAAATATAAATTTGAATTATGAAACATGTAGTATTTTGTTTGATTAAAACAGAAAAACATATTCTACATCAAAGCTTGAGTAATTGCTTGACTGCCTATATCGCCGATGGAAAAAGATTGGGTGAATTTGAACAGGTAAGTATATAATACGTAAAATTTATTTTAAGAATTAACACATATACGTTAATATTAAAACTTAATTTTTTTATGTTTTTAATTTTTTTCATAGGACTAGTGTAGAGTATCGGCAAGGAGCTTTGAATTTCGTGCGTGTGGCAAAGACAAATCTGAGAAATGTGGAGAAAATTTTGTGCCCATGCAGGGATTGTCGAAATCTTAGGCGTCATGATGACCACATCATCGTTGAGCATTTAGTTATAAAAGGAATGGATCCTAAATACAAGAGCAGTAGGTGGTATAGCCATGGAGAACAAATAAATGTAGATGAAAAGACAAATTCGTCCGACACGTATGATTTATTCAAGATGATTCACTATGAAGATGAAGATTTTGTGGATCATGATTTTCTTGCTGATGATGAAGATGATGTTGATTTTCAAAGAAGAGAGGATGAGTTGCTTAAAAATTTGAAAGATGCGGAAACTCCATTATATCCTGGCTGTGCAGATCATACAAAATTACCAGCCATCACTGTCTTGTATAATCTTAAATGTGAGACCGGTCTATCAGATAGTGGGTTCGACAAGCTTCTAAATGTGCAACAATTGTTTTTGCCGAAAGACAACGTACTTCCTAAGACCTTATACGAAGTAAAAAAAATTCTTAAAGAATTTGACATGGGTTTTGAGAAGATACATGCTTGTGAGAATGACTGTTGTCTTTTCAGAAAAGAATACAAAGATTTAGATGCTTGTCCAAAATGTGGTTCTTCAAGATGGAAAATAAATCAAGATACCAAGGAGATTGTAGAAGGTGTTCCAGCTAAAGTCTTAAGATATTTTCCGATAATTCCAAGATTTAGAAGAATGTTTAGATCTCAGAAAATGGCAGAAGATTTAAGATGGCATTTCAATAATAAAAGCAATGATGGAAAAATGTGTCATCCTGCGGATTCTATGGCATGGAATATGGTGGATGAACGATGGAAATCTTTTTCTGCCGATCCACGAAATCTTAGACTTGGTCTTGTTACAGATGGATTTAATCCATTTTCTATGTTAAATTCTAAGTATAGTTGTTGGCCAGTAATGCTTGTGACATACAACCTCTCACCTACATTGTGTATGAAGAAGGAAAATATTTTGTTAACATTACTTATTCCCGGCCCGAAACAGCCCGCAAACGATATTGATGTATATTTGGCACCTTTGATTGAAGACTTGCATTACTTGTGGAGTGATGGAATTGATGCTTATGATGCATTTAGTAAAACGTTGTTTAAACTGCACGCAATCTTGCTTTGGACAATAAACGATTTTCCAGCCTATGGAATTTTAGCTGGATGTTGTGTGAAAGGAGAAAAAGCTTGCCCATCATGTGGTGTTAATACTCATCATCGTTGGTTGAATTATAGTCGAAAGAATGTCTACATGGGTCACAGAAGATATCTACCTGTATATGATGCACGGAGGAAACAAAAGACTTGGTTTGATAACACTGTGGAAAATGGTAACGCACCTAGAATTTTAACTGGAAGAAATATTTTTGAATTGTTAAAAGATTTTCCAAATAATTTTGGAAAAGAGAAAGAAAAGAAAAAGAAGAAGAAAATGAATAATAAGAAAAAGGCCATTAAAATAAAATCCATCAAGTTGAAGAAGAGAAAGATGAAGATTGTCCATGATACGGAAGACGAATATGATGAAGATAAAGATCCTATTAAACTGGAGTTAACAAGGTGGAAAAAGAGATCAATTTTCTTTGATTTGCCATATTGGAAGGTTGGTGGTAGTTTTTTTATTTTTTAATAATTTAAAATTATAATATAATATAATTATGAGTTACATTATTTATTTTATAGGAACTTCCGTTACGACATAATTTAGATGTAATGCATGTTGAGAAAAACATCGGTGAAAGCATCTTAGGATCAATGTTGCATGATAACAAATCAAAAGATGGAACAAACTCCAGAAAGGATTTAGAGGATTGGGGAATTCGACATGAGCTTCATGCACAACCTCGTGGGAAGAAAACATATCTTCCGCCGGCTCCTTATACGCTGTCAAGTTCTGAGAAAAAAATATTTTGCAAAAGACTGTATGATTTCAAAGGACCCGATGGTTACTGCTCAAATTTGAAAAATCGTATATCGTTGGAGAATTGTAAAATTGGTGGCTTGAAATCGCATGATTATCATGTTTTAATGCAACACTTATTACCTGTAGCAGTAAGAGGGTTATTGTCAAAGAAGGCAAGAAAAGCAATAATTCGCTTATGTTCATTTTTCAACAAATTATGTCAACGTATCCTTGACAGAGAAAAATTGCAACAAATGAACATTGAGATTATAGAAATTCTATGTGAGCTTGAAAAATATTTTCCACCCTCATTTTTTGACATAATGGTGCATTTGTCAATTCATCTAGGTAGAGAAGCACTTATATGTGGACCAGTTCAATTTCGCTGGATGTATCCTTTTGAAAGATATATGAAAACACTCAAAGATTATGTAAGAAACTATCACGACCCGAGGGATGTATTGCTGAATCTTATCTTGCGGAGGAATGCATGAATTTTTTTAGTGAATTCTTGAAAAAATCAGGGCACATTGAAGAGACAGATGCTCGAAATGAAGATTACGAAAGCAATGTAATACTTGAGGGACGCCCAATTTCAGCGTCTAAGACAATTACATTATCCCCAAATGAGAAAGAAAGTGCTCATTTAGCCGTATTAATGAATATGGCCGTGGTTGAACCATTTTTAGAGTAAGTATATATTGTATTATGTTTCAATTATTTTACTGTATTTCTGCTAGTAAATATAACTTTACGTTTCTTGTTTTATACTAGTTTGCACTTAGAGGAATTACAAAATTCAAACAAGCGCATGGAGAGAAATTCAGCTTTGCTTTGGCAAACGCATACAAAATTTTTTGCTGATTGGATTAAAAAAAAGGTTAAACGATTTTTTTTTAAATACACTCATTTTTTAAAGAATATTATTCTAAAATAACCAATGAAAATCAAACTTTTTTATAGATACCTATTAACTCCAATGATCAAGATGAGATGCTGAAGTGGATTGCATATGGTCCAAAGAATGATGCTTTGTCTTACAAAGGATATATCACCAATGGACAACGATTTCACATAAAAGATGTAGCGAGACAAACTCAGAATAGTGGAGTGATTTACGATGCGACTACTTTGTGTAGAGCAAGTGCAAAAGATAATTCTCAAGTAGCCGATGTGGTCACTTATTATGGAATATTGACCGATATAATTTTATTAGATTATCACGTGTTTTATATTCCTATTTTTAAGTGTCATTGGGCGCATGTTGGAAATGGAGTAAAAGTTGATGAAGATGGTTTCACTCTTGTCAATTTACATCAAAACCAAACATCATTTTCAAAAGATCCATACATCCTTGCATCTCAAGCGAAACAAGTATTTTATTCAAAAGAAAACGATTCTTCAAGTTGGTACGTTGTAATGAACGCACCGCCAAGAGGTTTTCTTGATTCGGAAACAAATGATTATGTGGAAGAAACTATCAATATTCCAGAAGATCTCGATGTAACCGATATGGAAGTTGACGATGTTAGCTATGTTAGAGAGGACTGCGAAGGCATACTCGAATAACACAATATTGCTGAATTTGTTACCCTATGGATAGTCAATAAATATTGTTACATGCATTAGTTAAAAGAGGTATAGGTACCCTTCACGCAAGACATTTTTTGTTTAGTTATATTTGACTATTTTATTTTTTTTGCAATAATTATTGTGTTTGATATGTGTTGATTTATATAAATGATTTTGACATCATCTTTTCCATTTCAATATCTAAATCAATAAGATACATTTAATTATGAATAGTTGGTGATCATTAGAAGAGTCATTGAGTTATATATCTCATAAAATTTGTTATTTCTTATATGCAGGCATCGAGTTATTGATTATCATAGAGTTTTTCATATTTGAAGACGCTCATAATATTGATCATGAAGGTATGAATGAAGTGGTATATTTTTGTAAATATTTTGTTAATGCATTGAAAACCCAATTCACATATCGGTTAATCATCGCAATTAAGGTATGAATGAGTGTTTTGGTCAATTTATTCGTTATTTATTTAATGAATTAGCTGTACAAATAGGAATTCAGGAAAAATCAGGTTCATTTGTTTTTTTTTAAATGGTAAGTTATTTATAACTAGGAAAAGTATTTCTGTATCATGTTCCCTAAAAGGAAAAGATATTAACATGAGAACTCGTATTTCTGTATCATGTTCCCAAAAAGAGAATTTCTAAAACGTTCGTTTTTCACGATAAACATGCATTGTTTGCATGTTTGTACGAGGGAACACACAAAACTAAAAAGGATAAATCAAACACCAGCTTAACAATTTGAAAAGTAAGAAAACACGAGTATGCATAGGCCTTGACAGTTTACAATTAAATGGGCATAACATGGTAAAATGCACAAGTGTGACGGTCCATGTGTGTCAAATATAAATTAATATGATACTGGCCTCATACATCAATTTTCTACCAATTACATATAAGAACATTCCCAATGGAACAGGTTGAGAATGGTCAATTCCAACCTGAAGTTTAGCCGGTTAAGAGTTCATTAAGAACAAGTCGATTTAACCGGCTTTCTTTTAATCGGCTAAGCTAGAAGCCGATCAATTTCCAACCGATCTTCGACTGGAAATGCCCTTGGAATCCCCAACGTACACTTTTAATGAAAGATTCAAATGAAGTTGCAGTCTACAAGCGGAAATAATTGCCAACTTGTACAGTAGGTTCTTTTTCATGTAGTAGTCAATATATACAAGGAAAGTACGCATTTAAGCTCCCATGAAAAAGACTGCATCAATTTGCCTGTCTTAACCATCATCTTTGTTTCGATTTGCCATCTATGGAATGACGTTGAGAAAATGATCTTTTTAATTTATGTTTATGAATATCTGAACAAAAGGCATCTGAGTGATGATACAAAGGTTTTTAATCTTCCGTGATATTTAATTCAAAATGTGAAGTTGTATTATATTTAAGCATATTTTTGAGTTTTTATCAATATTAAAATGTTAATTGAGCGCTCATCTAAATTTGTTGTGTTTGTTGATATTGTTTTCACAGAAAAAGGATATGGATATGCACAGAAGCTTAGTACGTACTCGCCAACAGTCGAAGAACGAGAAATCCCGAAAGTGTAAGCTAAAAGCCAAATATAACAAACCAACCGTTGAAGCTTGCAATGTAGACAAAGAACAAGAATTACGGCACAAGAAAATACAAATGCCATGTGCGGAAATTGAAATGGCTTGTGAAGAAAATGAAATGCACGAGGAAACTGATATGCTCCATGAAGAAAATGAAATACGTGAAGAAAATGAAATACGTGAAGAAGTTGAAATAGCTTCCGAAGAAAATGTTGATGCCGAAGAGGAAATCAATGGATCAAATGAAGTTAAAACTGCAAACATCGATGTGAAAAAACGTCCTAGAGGTCCAATAAGAGCAAAAAAACTTCCGTTAAGTCTTGCGAATCGAATTAAAATTGAAGTCAATGAGGTAGCCATACCCATAGGAGAGGGCTCAATACATTTATCTTCTTATCTTGGGCCGCTTGTACGAGAACATGTACCGGTTACACTTGCTGATTGGAGGTTTCTAAGCCTTGAATTGAAAGTCGTATTGTGGGAATCGATTCAGGTATGAGATCTTAATGATTGCTTTGCTTAATAATTTGGGTAGGCAATTCACAAACACTTTAGATGCTCCATTTAGCAAATTTCTGATTATCTCTCCACCTTTTATTTTCTGATTATGCTGTTGAACTTGTTTGCTGCAGATGACGCTATAGTTTATGACTTCATACATGAAACACCTGACTGAAACAATGAAACACCTGACTGAAACAATGTACATGATGAAACACCTGACTGAAACACCAAACATAGTCGATTATAGTTTATGACTTCATATTTATTTCAGTCACCAATTTAGTTAAGTTTAGATATTACTAGATTCTTTTAATATGAAATTGCTTTCTTATTTCAGTCACTAATAGTCAGTAAACTGAAAATAATGCATGTTATCAAATTGCTTGCTTATTTTTCTTCTTATTTTTTACTTGTAGGCTAGATTCAAAGTGGAAGAATGGCAAAAAACTTCCATATTTCAACAAATGGGAACTATTTGGAGATCATCAAAAAGCAAATTGGTCCGAAAATTAGTTAATGCAACGACGGAAGAGGAAAGACTTAGCTTGAAACCTTACAATATAAAAAACATGAGCGAGTGGAGATCGTTTGTAAAGGAGAAATTAAGTTTGGAATTTAAGGTATGCTTATATATTTTATTCAAAATTATTTGCTCGAAAGCTAAATTGTGGATTACACAAGTTTAGAGTCTAAGGCTAAATTATGTATTTTCAGGCAAAAAGTGAGAAATATAGATCCATTAGGCAAAAACAATTGCCGCACACAACTGGACGTAGAGGAATGGCTCGATTTACCGACGATTTGGTTAGTTAATTAATTGTAGCGTTATTTTTCTAGCTAGCTAATAAATATCGACTGATTTATTTTTTTGTGTTTTTAAATTTAGAAAAAGCATAGTCAAGATTCATCTTCCATATCTAGAACAGATATTTGGGTTAAATCTCATACTAAAAAGAATGGTGAACCAGTGAATACGGATGTTGCCAATGTTATTGTAAGTATTTTTATTTTTTGTCACTAATTGAATATTGTGACATTTTTATCATTATATATAACATACATGTATGTTAATTTAAATAGGAAGAGATTAAAAAAATTGAAAATGCGAAACCGTCCGACTCGATAAAGAATATCCAAGAAGATGCAATTGTACAAATTTTGGGACAAGATAAACCAGGAAGGTTAAGAGCGCTTGGAAGGGGGAATACTAAAACCAAGTTAGCTTTGGCACAATCGAGGGATACTCAGATAACTCGGTGTCACAAAAGAATTTCAGAATTGGAGAATGTGGTTCGCTCTCTAATAAACAAACAGGTATACATTTTAATGCGCAATATATTAATTTATGCATTTTGTGTTCAGACTGTATAGTAATTGAATATGGACATCATGTCACTGCATTTGTTCCCATGCTCCAGTCTTAGTGCTACATGAGTAGTATGATGCATTGGACTATTCTAAAGAAGAAAAGTCCAGAAATCGTCATGTACAGCTTTAGAAAATGTTATCATTACCTAATGTAGATTAAAACTAAAGTGCATTTAAAACTAAAGTTGGTTAAAAACTAAATGTCTTGCAGCTTAAAAACTAAATGTCTTTCTACATAAGTTATATTTTTCTAATATACGGTCTTCAATATTTAGACGATGTGCAACTTAAAAACTAAATGTCTTGCAGCCAAGAGCAAAGCTAAAGAGCAGACAAAATATACTTTGCACCAATCTGTAATTGTAGAAGCTTTTAATTGTCAAGTTCATGTCTGTCCAAGCTTTAAAGCACTGAGTATATATGGTTTTGGTTTCTGATGTACGCATATTTTAAGTGCACATTATATCTACATATGTGAGATTTGATTAATACCTAAGTTCTTCGATATATGCTTGTTGAACATATAATTCCACGAGTATGAAGATTTTTGAATACCTATAAAAGTTTTGCAAGCAAAATTCATTTTATTGTCAGTTTTGAGATTCATACGAATATGCAGTTTGATACATATCATATTGGAAGACATGCTGCCAGTATCCTTTTCCAGATGATGCTTTATATACAAACATAAATTGAAGCACATTCAAAGTTTATGATATGTTCTATATCTTTACTATATTAGTAATCTAAATTCAACTATAAATTTCAACCGTATGTTTCAAGAATTCACAAAATACCCTTTAATGTATGAATTGGTGCATCATCTTCATTCAATCATTCTGCATCCCAAATTACATTGTTACACACTCTGTAAAATTCATTTCTCCACAAAATTAGTTGCAGCTGATCCATAACAAAGAAAAAAAAATCACATCCATCGTCAATATTCAACTTGATCGAGAAAGACTCGACGTGCATTTGTTGAACACGAGGTCCTCTTGATGGATTGTGATAGTGAATCATTTTTGATATATATATATTTCTCCTTTTTCGTGAAAAAAAAGAAGAAGAAGTAGATACTGAATCATTTCACTGTAAGTTCATCTTTTTTGTATGTTGGTCTATCAGATTGTTTTGAATCTACATTAGGTAATGATAACAACTGCTTTGTCCAATACTCTGGACATTTAACCAATTTGTAATGCACTTTAGTTTTAATCTACATTAGGATGAAAGAAAATCGACATGATCCATATACACATAGTTTAATATCAAGATCAGTGAGTATATGAATAGAAGTGGAGCCGGTTTTTGTACATCTGTTAAAGTAAAGAAACCAGTAGGAATCAGAACCTATTTGTTTATTCAAAATCAAAATTATTCCTTTTACTGATCGTTGTAGCAGGCAATGAATTTAACCTTCTTTTTTGTTTTCCTTCAAATTGTATGAAGTGAAGTTCCATTTTCTCATAATTGTCAACTCATGTTCGCAGCAAAAACACTTTTGTTTGCAATAAAAGCAGTCACAAGAATTGTATATATAGAATTGAATGAGAAGAAGAGCATAAACATCAGAAAACAACTAGAGACACAAAAGTTTAGGGGTTTTCCGTAACATTTGAAGGATTTTAATGATTTTATTGCTTATTTTTTATTACAAAGGGTCAGATTAGATTCTGGCATACCATGAAGTTCAAGTGAAACAACAACATAAAGATCTCTCAAATGAATATTACGGAGTAGACGAGATCGTCCAAAAGTTTCATGGTCCAACACCCAAATACTGAGGGTTTTGGAAAAAAAGATAAAATTAATGTAAATACTGAACAGCGGTGAAAAAATAATAATATAAGTAATAGATAAAATTTCTGTTAACCTCATAGCAATAATATGTTAGATAAAAAATAACTTGTATTATATAAAATATAAGTAATGGATAATAAAACTATATGTTCATGAAAAGGCTCGCAGCCATTGAATTGGGGCAGCAGCTAGCGTATTTTGTTCATCAACAATTAAATATAACACAAGAATTCCCTAATCAGTTCTCAGTATTTATTTGATATTCCAATATTCCATGAAATTATGGTCATTTTAACTTAGTTTGGCCACTCTTATATCTTGTAAAATAGTTCCCTGATGCACTGCTCAATGAATGTTAACATGTATTTTACCTTGACAATTTGGCAGGGTAACGAATGTTCGAAAGAAGGAAGCACACCTGAAATGGTATAAATCACTTGTATTGATATAACACCATTTCAAGTTTAGTTTTAAATCCAATAATCAGCACAATTTTTGACTGAATGATTGTAGAATAATGACAACACATGTGAGATGTTGAATTGGGATGGAACCGATGAAATTGTTGCTGAAGGGAGAGTGGTGTTGTGACACCCCGTAATTCTGTGACATTCAGATTCTCAAATTAAAGTATAATTAATTTTTAAAAGAAAAATTAAAAGAAAAAGATCCATGTAGTTGTTTAATTTAAGTATTGTAACTAACATGAAAAAAGAGAAGTAAGGAGTGAACAATAATTATTATTGTTCTAAGACTTATTAACAAAAGCCTCTGTAGCTCAGTTGGTTAAGGCATTGGACTTGTAGCATGGAGGTCGGGGGTTCGAACCCCGGCGGCGGCATAATTTTTTATCTTTGTTTTAGAGAGGGCCAACTGAACATGCAAATATATGTACGTATACAAATTCAAAATTTGAAAGGATAAGAACGTACATATAAGGAAATAAAGAATATATATATATATACATATGAGAATATAAATATATATATATATATATATATGCAAAAATATATGTATACGAAAGATAAAATTCAAGATAAGGCTACAGTCAATGAAATATGGCAACATCATTTGAATTTTGAAAATAAAATGAAAGTTGTGCGTATATATATACGCGTAAAATGGTCGTTAGAGGAATTGTATACATATAAGAATATTTCATGTGAATAAAACAGTTAAATAAATTCCAGAAATTCAAAAGTTTGAAAATCAAACTTTTACGCCAAAATAGCTTGTGGGACCCAATGCTAACTCAGCACTGCGTGTATGATAAGGTTTGGCTAGATTCATCTACGTGCCTAGACTATTTTCTTAACAAGGTTCAATGCTGACTCAGCGCTGCATGTACGATAAGGTCTTGAGCAGCTATATAAACAGCCCTAGTCTTCATTCTCTTTGCACCAATTCTCTTCTATCCTTATGCTGCTAAGATTCATGGCTTCTTCCCCTCTTCTAAATTTTCTTAAATAAATAAAATAAAATATGATTCAAGACGAGGAGATGCTACTAAAAGACTTTTAAGGAGGGATTCAAATCAAAGTTTCAAGTGAAGAATTCAAAGGCTAGCTCAAACAAGTTTCAAGCAACGACGCACGAATCATAGCCACGCTTTCCTTCTTTTCTAGATCTATTTTCTGTAAGTTGGTTATTTCTAGATCTGAATATTTTGTTTTATTTGTGACATGAAATTAAAGGAATAAAGGAATATGCCAAATCTCTCTCTCTCTCTCTCTTCGAATCTGTGTTTATACTCTTGGACTGAATTAAGAACTGTTATGATTCGAGGACAAATAAGACTGTAACCGTGACTATGACTATAGAACTGTGGCCTTTGAAAGCATATGCCTTTGGACTATGACATAAGCCTTTGATTTTGGGACATATAAACATTGCCTATGACAATGACTTAGGACTATGGGAATTATTTTCCCTTTTGGACTATGAACATCGCCTATATTGCTTATGACCATGGACATTACTTATGACTAAGAACATAAGCCTTTGAATTGGACATAAACTATTGTTTATGACATAATGAGGACAATTGTGATTTTGACACCCATGATTCATGATTAGGAAAATATTGCTTTAGTTTGGTGATTGTGAAATTGGGTCCAAACCCAATTATTTATTCTACCTATTCCTTGGTTTTTTCTTTGGTTTTAAGACAGTGGGAATTTACCTATTAAGTTAGGTCTACCCACGTTCTTGAACCTATTTTGCCCATTCTTTGGTTTTAAGACAGTGGGAATTTACCTATTTAGTTAGGTCTACCCATATTCTTGAACCTACATTGTTATCCAAACCTTTTTATGCCGATTATTCCTTCTTGTCATTTTGATTCATTCCCTTTTTATCTACGAATCTAGATTTATTTATAATCTAGGTTGAATCACGATTATTCGAACGGTGGGAATGCAATTTGGGGAAAAACATGGAAATGAATATGAACGTAATTGTAAACTGGGAAATTGGCATAATTTGGAATATGTATTATGACATGCATATTAAAATGAAAACGGGGAAATTTGACATGGATTAGGGAATATGTGATTTTGACATATTAAATTTAGCGTTAGTAAGTAAGCTAAATTTTAGGCATAAAATGTAAACTAGAAAAATAATTCTAGTTTTGCCATAAATTGTGAATTAGGATGTTAAACCAAGATTGGGTTAATTAAGGTTGATTTGGAATAAGTATATTAGCACAATTTTGAATTTATTCATAATTGTGAGCAATTGTCATGTTTAGAATAAATTATGGTTAGCGACACTAAATTTGGTATAATTTACATACCAAAAAGTATAAATATGTTAAATAAGAGAGAACGGGCCATAATAATAAATGTGACAATGTACATTAAAAGAGTAGTAATGAAATAAGTAAATTAGGAGTAATTTACTTATAGAATTCGTCATAAATGTTAAATTGTTCATTTACCACAAAATATGTAACTTGGTTAAATTTTGGCCATAAATTATAAACTAGGATATTTAATCTAGTTTCGGCAATGAAATAGGAAATGGCCTAAACTGCATGTTGGGTTAGGACTTGGGCCTAGAATATAAGTATACTAGTAGGCTTGACAAATAAATATAGGCCAAATTTGTCTAAAAAGGAAATGGGTTTTTGAAATAAATTGTTAACAATTTATAAACAAAAGAAAAGTATTTTGATAACATCCCTTTTTATAACACATAGACCAGAAGGTTCTAGGGTGACAGAGAGGATAGTGTCTAGGCTTGGGTTTGGAAAATACAAGTTTCCTGCCCTCCCTGGCTATCCCTAACTGATCCGAAGGATGGGATGGTTGTTTTCAAAACCTGATTTGGAAATTAATCAAAAACCCTTTGAACTTAGAAAACATGAATATGCCTAACCCGAGGTTAGACTGAGTTGCGGTGTAAACCTGCCCGGAACCGACCGGCACATCCAGTAACCGCAGCAATATCTGTCTAATGTGAGAGGTTGCGGCTTTAATTTATTAATTAAAGCTAGAACAAGAATGGGAGAGTTAAGTCCATAAAAACACTTAACCAATTTAACACAGTTAAGCAAGAATGGGTGGGTTAAGTCCATAGGAACACTTAACCGACTTAACAAAGTTAAGCTAGAATGAGAAGGTTAAGTCCATAGGAACACTTAACCAACCTAACACGGTTAAGCTAGAATGGGAAGGTTAAGGAACACTTAACCACTTAGCACAGTTTAAGCTAGAATGGGAGGGTTAAGTCCATGGGAATACTTAGCCAAATTAACATGTTGACTAGACTAGAAGGTGGGGTTAAGTAAAGTTAATACACTTAGCCAATTTAACATGTTAATTAGACTAGAGGTTGGGGTTAAGTAATACACTTAGCCAATTTAATATGTTAGCTGGACTAGATCATAGGGTTAAGTGAACCTGAACGCTTAACCATCAGAATATGATAAATGAATAGGGTTAAGTAAAAAGCATAAAGGGATAACACTTAACCAGTGTAATAGGATAAGGGAAGAGGGTTAAGATAGCTTGAATCGACTAAAGACACTTAACCAACCCAACCTGGCGAAAAAGAAAACTAAGTAGTAAACCTCAGTTGAAAAAGGGACTAAGTAGTAAAACTTAGTTAAGGAAACAAGGAATTTGGAAACTAAGTGGTAAACCTTAGTTAGTAGAACTAAGTAGTAATTCTTAGTATAACACGAAGGAGCGGACATCCATCTGGTTTTAAGAAGACTCCAACGAATTGGGTTACGAAGCCCGAGGCTTCGAGGGGACGTGAGGATACTCTTGGTATCCCTCTGTGAGGCTGCAGATGATCATCCTGGGCTCACAAAGGTTAAGGTCTGCGTTAGAAGAACCGAGGGTATGCCTTGGTTGCAATATATATGTGGCAACCTAAAGACTAGGATGGACCAGCGTGATTCGGCGAGAAGACGGTAGCCCTGTGATAGCAACTCGTCGTCTACCATCCATCTTGAGTCAATCGAGATACGTGAAGCGGAAAGGCGGAGAACTCCAAAAGACCATATACTTGCTATCTAGTTATGGTTGCGAATGGCCATAGGATAGTGGGGCACCGGGGGCCGGCGTATAGTTCTCATTTTACAAGGTGTGCCTTTCATTAGCTGAGGGAGGGGTCAAGTGGGACCATAGCCACTGGAATAAAAACAGACCTTAGCATCTGCATCGGCAGATATCTGAAAGCTCCCGACCGAGTTCTGTATTCCTTGATTTGCCCTGTCACAGGACTCGGATCGCACATTACAGGACATGTGCATCTAGACAAGCGATAACGATTCGCGATACATACGTGGGGAAGCCTAGGAACATATACCACTCTAGGTAGTGTGTCCTAGACTTGGGGGCATTGTTCGACAGGTAGCGTAATCCCTAGTTGGACTAGGTGGCATTAACCCTGAACTCGAAAAGCGTTCAGCAGATAGCGTAAAACTATAGTTAAATCTAGAAAGCAGTGGATAGAAAACCCTAGATTAGATCTAGGTAACAACTAATAAATGGATGCCTGAAGGCGATGGAAAATACAGGGATTGGGATCACGTTATCGTTACTAGTTGAAACACTAGTTAGGCGGTGCAGAGATATAGAAACCAGTATAACAAGTAAATAGCGAAGCAGCGAAAGTATTACAGCGTATCCAGTTTATCTTAGCATATCTTGTGACTACCTTGTCTCATCTTGTTGACCCTATCGTCATGGTGTAATCTTGTATTCAGTTAATTCATGTCGTTTTGTTTTCCATGTTCACATGCTAGAAGTTACTGAACTTACTCAGGCTTTATGTCTGACTCTGTTTTTCTTTCGTCTTCTTTCTTCCGTTCTCCCCCCCCAGGTTGTTAAGGAGGAAATAGGATAGCTCAGATTTGTTTTGGGATGATTTCTCTTTCCAAGCTTGAAGAATCTTGGATGCAACGGCTTTGGATTGCTATGGCTGGCTTTTGTTACATTGGGGAATATAAATGTATTTTATGCTTCTTTATTTTGTAAAGACAGTTGATACTCTGATATTGTAAAGGAACCTTGTACAAATTATTTTGTCAATAAAGCAAAGTTTTATTTTCCGCTGTTTAATGTTTGTCTGTCTTGTAATTTATCTGCATCTTTTACCCATAATGCTCCACAGAACTTAGTGCATTCCCTTTGTGAGTGACACTAATGGATGTGGGGTGTTACACGTGGTATCAGAGCTGAAGGTTACCGGATCAGATAAAGGATTTGAAAAATTATTTTTCAAAATGGTTTTTAAAGAAGCATTTTCAAAAGAAAAGTTTTGTTTTAAAGGAATATTCCCCAAAGCCATATGCACTGTCTTCTCTTCCTCTGTTTGAATTCTTGTCTCCTTCTTTCTTTAGTCTCTGGGGCTCATGTCTTTTTGGGAGGTAACCTCATCGAAGGGCAAAGTAGTGCCCGTCCTCCATCTATAGCCGTATTCGTTCCACTTACGGCCAGTCTTCTTTCAAGTTTATAAGGTTTTTCTGTATGATGGAAGCAGTTTTCGAGAGATTTGCCAACATAGCAATACATGGAAAGGGGTGAGGAGTTTGGCAAAAGGGACAAAACCCTAGGATGAGGAATGCATGGAGATAGGTTAGCTCACGAAGGAGGAAGAAATTATAAAAGAGGTAGTATCCTTACTAGAGTATGATAGGGCATATAATTAAAGACAAGGGCAAGGACGAGGGACAAGATTTTTAGAAGGACAAGTACATGCTAAGCATACCTAGGAGATAGGTGGTAAAAGTTTCTGTTGGAAAGAATCTAGTTTTCTGTTCATACTCTTTCCTTCGGTTTTAGCGCTTCGCATCTGTTCATATTTGCTTCCATAGTTAAGTCTCTGCACCTTAGTACTTGTATAGTAAGAAGATCCCAATCAGTCTCAAGCCCAGTGGGTGGTTCGACCCGTTTATTTTGGGATAGTAGGGGTTTGAGAATAGTTATCGAGTTTGTTTATATCATATCACGTAGATCGTCTAAATTCGGAGGAGATATTCCTTGGATGCTTGTCTGATATTGGTTTAGGCCTTTGGGGCTTGTACTTGAGGAATGTCGAGTTCGACTAGGATGGTTTGCGTGAGAGATGAATAGTTGTGACAGGCGCTCTAAAAAGCGCGTAGTGATCTTTCAACCCTTATAGTTATGGCATGGTGGATAAGGGAGAGACCTCTAATCATACACTTGGTACCGTGATTGACATCTGTTTATTTTGGAAATGGAGGTTAGGAACTTCACAATCGTGAAGATAAATTGGTTAAGATACAGTGGAGTAAAGCTCAAGAAGGCTAGATACTAGCAACATGCCCTTTTTCCTTAAGGGTGCATCCTTGATTTCTCTGTTTAGGAGCTTTACGCGTAGTTGTTTCTCTCTTTCCAAAGTATATCCTCTAGGTCGTATCTGCGATCCTTAGGTAGAAGCCAATGGATGTAAACATGTATTTGAAACATGTTATGGTTGAATGGTTGCAAGTGGTTGCAAATGGTTGCTCGTGGATGCATATGCATACGTATTAGGCACTAGATCAAGTTCGGACGCTCTCATATTGCATTTACATATATGCATTTGTTTATAAGTTGAACTTGATATGATATCATATGGACGTTGCATATGAATGAATGGCTGTGCACGCATGTAGTATTTACATGACTAGGGATGTTTGCATGCATGATTGGACGCATGGCACTAACATGATTTGCATTAAGGAGGTCAACTGAATCAGTAGACCGCCTGATTTTGCATTAGATAGAGACATATACACACACTATGCATATGAACATGAAAGCATTAGAAATCTTTTAAGGACAATGAATGCCTGTGATTGAATGGTTGAGTAGATGGGTGATTGGATGGTAGGACACATTCTTCCTAACTTGAAGATTTCGGGGACGAAATCCTTTTAAGTGGGGGAGAATGTGACACCCCGTAATTCTGTGACATTCAGATTCTCAAATTAAAGTATAATTAATTTTTAAAAGAAAAATTAAAAGAAAAAGATCCATGTAGTTGTTTAATTTAAGTATTGTAACTAACATGAAAAAAGAGAAGTAAGGAGTGAACAATAATTATTATTGTTCTAAGACTTATTAACAAAAGCCTCTGTAGCTCAGTTGGTTAAGGCATTGGACTTGTAGCATGGAGGTCGGGGGTTCGAACCCCGGCGGCGGCATAATTTTTTATCTTTGTTTTAGAGAGGGCCAACTGAACATGCAAATATATGTACGTACACAAATTCAAAATTTGAAAGGATAAGAACGTACATATAAGGAAATAAAGAATATATATATATACATATGAGAATATAAATATATATATATATATGCAAAAATATATGTATACGAAAGATAAAATTCAAGATAAGGCTACAGTCAATGAAATATGGCAACATCATTTGAATTTTGAAAATAAAATGAAAGTTGTGCGTATATATATACGCGTAAAATGGTCGTTAGAGGAATTGTATACATATAAGAATATTTCATGTGAATAAAACAGTTAAATAAATTCCAGAAATTCAAAAGTTTGAAAATCAAACTTTTACGCCAAAATAGCTTGTGGGACCCAATGCTGACTCAGCACTGCGTGTATGATAAGGTTTGGCTAGATTCATCTACGTACCTAGACTATTTTCTTAACTAGGTTCAATGCTGACTCAGCGCTGCGTGTACGATAAGGTCTTGAGCAGCTATATAAACAGCCCTAGTCTTCATTCTCTTTGCACCAATTCTCTTCTATCCTTATGCTGCTAAGATTCATGGCTTCTTCCCCTCTTCTAAATTTTCTTAAATAAATAAAATAAAATATGATTCAAGACGAGGAGATGCTGCTAAAAGACTTTTAAGGAGGGATTCAAATCAAAGTTTCAAGTGAAGAATTCAAAGGCTAGCTCAAACAAGTTTCAAGCAACGACGCACGAATCATAGCCACGCTTTCCTTCTTTTCTAGATCTATTTTCTGTAAGTTGGTTATTTCTAGATCTGAATATTTTGTTTTATTTGTGACATGAAATTAAAGGAATAAAGGAATATGCCAAATCTCTCTCTCTCTCTCTCTTCGAATCTGTGTTTATACTCTTGGACTGAATTAAGAACTGTTATGATTCGAGGACAAATAAGACTGTAACCGTGACTATGACTATAGAACTGTGGCCTTTGAAAGCATATGCCTTTGGACTATGACATAAGCCTTTGATTTTGGGACATATAAACATTGCCTATGACAATGACTTAGGACTATGGGAATTATTTTCCCTTTTGGACTATGAACATCGCCTATATTGCTTATGACCATGGACATTACTTATGACTAAGAACATAAGCCTTTGAATTGGACATAAACTATTGTTTATGACATAATGAGGACAATTGTGATTTTGACACCCATGATTCATGATTAGGAAAATATTGCTTTAGTTTGGTGATTGTGAAATTGGGTCCAAACCCAATTATTTATTCTACCTATTCCTTGGTTTTTTCTTTGGTTTTAAGACAGTGGGAATTTACCTATTAAGTTAGGTCTACCCACGTTCTTGAACCTATTTTGCCCATTCTTTGGTTTTAAGACAGTGGGAATTTACCTATTTAGTTAGGTCTACCCATATTCTTGAACCTACATTGTTATCCAAACCTTTTTATGCCGATTATTCCTTCTTGTCATTTTGATTCATTCCCTTTTTATCTACGAATCTAGATTTATTTATAATCTAGGTTGAATCACGATTATTCGAACGGTGGGAATGCGATTTGGGGAAAAACATGGAAATGAATATGAACGTAATTGTAAACTGGGAAATTGGCATAATTTGGAATATGTATTATGACATGCATATTAAAATGAAAACGGGGAAATTTGACATGGATTAGGGAATATGTGATTTTGACATATTAAATTTAGCGTTAGTAAGTAAGCTAAATTTTAGGCATAAAATGTAAACTAGAAAAATAATTCTAGTTTTGCCATAAATTGTGAATTAGGATGTTAAACCAAGATTGGGTTAATTAAGGTTGATTTGGAATAAGTATATTAGCACAATTTTGAATTTATTCATAATTGTGAGCAATTGTCATGTTTAGAATAAATTATGGTTAGCGACACTAAATTTGGTATAATTTACATACCAAAAAGTATAAATATGTTAAATAAGAGAGAACGGGCCATAATAATAAATGTGACAATGTACATTAAAAGAGTAGTAATGAAATAAGTAAATTAGGAGTAATTTACTTATAGAATTCGTCATAAATGTTAAATTGTTCATTTACCACAAAATATGTAACTTGGTTAAGTTTTGGCCATAAATTATAAACTAGGATATTTAATCTAGTTTCGGCAATGAAATAGGAAATGGCCTAAACTGCATGTTGGGTTAGGACTTGGGCCTAGAATATAAGTATACTAGTAGGCTTGACAAATAAATATAGGCCAAATTTGTCTAAAAAGGAAATGGGTTTTTGAAATAAATTGTTAACAATTTATAAACAAAAGAAAAGTATTTTGATAACATCCCTTTTTATAACACATAGACCAGAAGGTTCTAGGGTGACAGAGAGGATAGTGTCTAGGCTTGGGTTTGGAAAATACAAGTTTCCTGCCCTCCCTGGCTATCCCTAACTGATCCGAAGGATGGGATGGTTGTTTTCAAAACCTGATTTGGAAATTAATCAAAAACCCTTTGAACTTAGAAAACATGAATATGCCTAACCCGAGGTTAGACTGAGTTGCGGTGTAAACCTGCCCGGAACCGACCGGCACATCCAGTAACCGCAGCAATATCTGTCTAATATGAGAGGTTGCGGCTTTAATTTATTAATTAAAGCTAGAACAAGAATGGGAGAGTTAAGTCCATAGAAACACTTAACCAATTTAACACAGTTAAGCAAGAATGGGTGGGTTAAGTCCATAGGAACACTTAACCGACTTAACAAAGTTAAGCTAGAATGAGAAGGTTAAGTCCATAGGAACACTTAACCAACCTAACACGGTTAAGCTAGAATGGGAAGGTTAAGGAACACTTAACCACTTAGCACAGTTTAAGCTAGAATGGGAGGGTTAAGTCCATGGGAATACTTAGCCAAATTAACATGTTGACTAGACTAGAAGGTGGGGTTAAGTAAAGTTAATACACTTAGCCAATTTAACATGTTAATTAGACTAGAGGTTGGGGTTAAGTAATACACTTAGCCAATTTAATATGTTAGCTGGACTAGACCATAGGGTTAAGTGAACCTGAACGCTTAACCATCAGAATATGATAAATGAATAGGGTTAAGTAAAAAGCATAAAGGGATAACACTTAACCAGTGTAATAGGATAAGGGAAGAGGGTTAAGATAGCTTGAATCGACTAAAGACACTTAACCAACCCAACCTGGCGAGAAAGAAAACTAAGTAGTAAACCTCAGTTGAAAAAGGGACTAAGTAGTAAAACTTAGTTAAGGAAACAAGGAATTTGGAAACTAAGTGGTAAACCTTAGTTAGTAGAACTAAGTAGTAATTCTTAGTATAACACGAAGGAGCGGACATCCATCTGGTTTTAAGAAGACTCCAACGAATTGGGTTACGAAGCCCGAGGCTTCGAGGGGACGTGAGGATACTCTTGGTATCCCTCTGTGAGGCTGCAGATGATCATCCTGGGCTCACAGAGGTTAAGGTCTGCGTTAGAAGAACCGAGGGTATGCCTTGGTTGCAATATATATGTGGCAACCTAAAGACTAGGATGGACCAGCGTGATTCGGCGAGAAGACGGTAGCCCTGTGATAGCAACTCGTCGTCTACCATCCATCTTGAGTCAATCGAGATACGTGAAGCGGAAAGGCGGAGAACTCCAAAAGACCATATACTTGCTATCTAGTTATGGTTGCGGATGGCCATAGGATAGTGGGGCACCGGGGGCCGGCGTATAGTTCTCATTTTACAAGGTGTGCCTTTCATTAGCTGAGGGAGGGGTCAAGTGGGACCATAGCCACTGGAATAAAAACAGACCTTAGCATCTGCATCGGCAGATATCTGAAAGCTCCCGACCGAGTTCTGTATTCCTTGATTTGCCCTGTCACAGGACTCGGATCGCACATTACAGGACATGTGCATCTAGACAAGCGATAACGATTCGCGATACATACGTGGGGAAGCCTAGGAACATATACCACTCTAGGTAGTGTGTCCTAGACTTGGGGGCATTGTTCGACAGGTAGCGTAATCCCTAGTTGGACTAGGTGGCATTAACCCTGAACTCGAAAAGCGTTCAGCAGATAGCGTAAAACTATAGTTAAATCTAGAAAGCAGTGGATAGAAAACCCTAGATTAGATCTAGGTAACAACTAATAAATGGATGCCTGAAGGCGATGGAAAATACAGGGATTGGGATCACGTTATCGTTACTAGTTGAAACACTAGTTAGGCGGTGCAGAGATATAGAAACCAGTATAACAAGTAAACAGCGAAGCAGCGAAAGTATTACAGCGTATCCAGTTTATCTTAGCATATCTTGTGACTACCTTGTCTCATCTTGTTGACCCTATCGTCATGGTGTAATCTTGTATTCAGTTAATTCATGTCGTTTTGTTTTCCATGTTCACATGCTAGAAGTTACTGAACTTACTCAGGCTTTATGTCTGACTCTGTTTTTCTTTCGTCTTCTTTCTTCCGTTCTCCCCCCCCCCCCCCAGGTTGTTAAGGAGGAAATAGGATAGCTCAGATTTGTTTTGGGATGATTTCTCTTTCCAAGCTTGAAGAATCTTGGATGCAACGGCTTTGGATTGCTATGGCTGGCTTTTGTTACATTGGGGAATATAAATGTATTTTATGCTTCTTTATTTTGTAAAGACAGTTGATACTCTGATATTGTAAAGGAACCTTGTACAAATTATTTTGTCAATAAAGCAAAGTTTTATTTTCCGCTGTTTAATGTTTGTCTGTCTTGTAATTTATCTGCATCTTTTACCCATAATGCTCCACAGAACTTAGTGCATTCCCTTTGTGAGTGACACTAATGGATGTGGGGTGTTACAGGTGTCCACCGATCCAAATGAAGTTGTCAATGACATTCGTATTGGACCAAATGCTGTGAAAGTTGTTATAGATTGCGTAAAGAGACCAGACACTTATTTATGGAGGCCTACATCTAGTTTATCGGTATTAGGAGAAGCCAAGGATAAGTCAGTGGCATGGCCTGCAAATCGTGTTGTTCCGCTGGAAGGACACATGATAGAAGACATTACGGTAAAATTTAGGATTCACGGTAACTATTTGTAGTTGTATATATTTTTTTCCATTAAACACAGTTATTGTTCTTTATAGAGTAAAACTAGTAGCACAAACAACAAATGCAAACTTTATGATTGGAATGAGGATGAGACGTTGGTTGCCGAAGGAAGACTTTGCCCGAGTGATTCAAAAATGATTGTGAACGGTATTCCGCTTGGTCCGTTAGCCGTAGTGGTTTGGGTAGACTGTGCAAAAAAGGAGGATGCTTATTTGTGGCGCCCCACAATAGATATGTCATGTATTAAAGAGGCCGTTGGCAATAAAATAGCATGGCCAAAGTCAAAAGTTGTAGCTGAAAAAGCAAGCATCTCGGCTGCTCCTTCCAAGGCTACAACGAACATTTCAACTTCTCCTTGCAAGGCTAAATCAACTCGTCAGGTAATTTATTTGACACTGAATTATCATGATAAAGAAGTAAAATAAATTGTATTTATATTGTTTACATGGGCGAGTACTCCATTATGTACATATGCTCATTTTTCAAAAAAAAATTGATCTCATGCTCAACACATTAGCACATGCTTAGTATACCAACATTGACAAGAATGTGGTAATGTATGCTTAACCTCTACGTGCATCCATCTAAATATTCACGGATATAACAATAAATATGAATTTAAAATAGATCACAACACACTTATACAGACTGTAAGAGCAAGTTGTAAATGCTTCATTTCTGTTTTCATAACTAATTATAATAGACTATATGAGTAATTTGTAAGCTAAACATAATATTCTTCTAGGTGATTACATGATATTTTGACTGCTCTATTTTGTAAAAAATGTTACTTTGGTTTAATTATCCAGAAAAGCTCGATTCTGGTAGCAAATAATAAATGCAAGCTGCTTGATGTGGCTGAAACGGGACGAGTAGTGGCCGAAGGAACTATCGCTTCAACTGATCCGGCATCAACGGTTCACTGTGTTCCTTTAGGAGATAATGCGGTAAAAGTTTGGGTAAACTTTGTGCGAGTTAACGACGCATTACTATGGAGACCTACATCGGAGTGTACATACATGGAAGATGCTTTTGAAACTACCGTAGCTTGGCCGACGGCATGTGTCATTGGGGAATCAAGTTCAAGTAAATATTTATTCTATTTTGACCATATTAAACAATATGTTGAACTGAATAGGTTGTACCAAAAAATATATAACAAAGGACGATATTTGTACAAAGTCATGGCGAATAGCTTCAAGAAATACTCTGAAAAACTGATTAATATCCTTTTTGCACCTTTTATCATGTTGGATATATTACTGTGTTGAGCCGATTGTAATGTTAGCAACCTAGCACAAATAAGTTGTTGGTGTTAGAAATTCTAGACAGACCTAGATCCATGTGAGCCGAAGTCAACACTAATTAAGTTAAAGATTGAATTTTGCATGAATAAGCAATTAAAGCGTTAACATTTGAATACTTGAATTTAATTAATCAGACTAACAATGTGGGAGGCTTATATCATAAATTCTCAAGATAATTGAACCTTAATAAATAGCATTTTAATGACAAATGAATTATATGATGATGAACAAATAAATAATATATTAAAGAATTTAGATAAGAACTTGTAAGAAAATTTAATTTTAGTTGAATTCTTGATGGTCATGGAAAAGTAAAATACTGTTGAGATAAATGTAGCGACTTATATGTTTGTGAATTTATAAACTACATAGTAAGGAAACTTCAATGTTCAAAACATTTGTGAACTTGAAATGCTAATGTTGAAAATGAGAATTTTAGTGAGTTCAAATGGTTGTCGGAATATTACATATGGATACAATATATACTTAGGTTCATTAGTATCCTAGTTGAAATTTTAGTTCTATTTTAAATTGAAGAATGTAAGAATATGTGTGTTTTGAAACTTACAAATGATATGAATTTAGCATTTGTTGTTAAAATATGAAACTTAAGGGGAATGATCAGTTTTGTCAGGAAATCAGATGTTAAGCTTAACCAATGCAACTCTTGACTGAGGTATGTGTAAGGTTCAACAATGAAATGATTGTATTTATTACAAGGAATAAGCATGGCCAAACTGAAACCGGAGAAACCTTTAATACAAAGAAACTTCATTTTCTTATCATTCTACCCTCTACGGCAACATTATAATTACCTTAAATTTTGTAAATGCTGGAGGAAAGCATCCATGGTAAGAATATGAATTTGTATGTTTGGATATTATTTGACAAAAGAGGTTCCTTTATTTCGATAGGGTCTTCTTATAAGGGTGTATACTTTGTGGATCCACTGCGTTAAAAATCTATACATCTGCAGGAGCAAGTATGTTTTATAAACATTTATCAGAGTTTTACTTATGTTCAACACGGCCATTTTAAATAAAGTTGATAGCAATCAAACATTTTGCTTCATAAACCCTTTCCGCTGCAAATTTAGATGAACTTAACTAATTAAAATTTGGATCTTAAGTATGAAAAACTGAGCAGCAGCAGTATCGCTGCTATTACATGAGAAAGCTGCTGTCAGTAGCAGCAGCAAGGCTGCTGCCGCCAGCAACAGTGGCTGCAGCATCCGTGGCAGCAGCGGCTGCCACTGCATAACCAAAAAAAAAACATGAAAATGCTGATGCCGGCTGCAGCACAGCGGGAGCTGCTATTTTAAACTGCTGAAGGGAAATTTCTGTTTTGAAATGCTATTAGACAGTTAAAAGTTGTTGGTTATGACGCATATGATAATTTGTAGTTTTATTCTAGCTGCAATCCTTTGTTCCTTGTAAAAATTATTTACAATTTGTTTTCGTTTCCAACGTTTTTTGATTGGTTTAAAATATCAATCTACGTATGCTATATTCCCAGCATATCAATTTACATACGAGTTTTTAGTAGTAAATTATTAAAGTTGAATGAGTGCTACTCCTAGCGTATCAATTTACAAATGCGTTTTCAGTAGTAAACCCAATTTTTAAGTGGGAAGAAGAACATGGTCTGCGAGCAATATGCATTTGTGGGCAATATGCATTCTGTGACAGAAGCCATTATTTTTTCTATTTTTTACTTCTGGTTGTTCTTCAAAAAGAAGAAATGAGGAAATCAGTTTGGGCTGCATGAGTGTTCTGTTCTTCTTTTGGTTGGTTTGAACCTGCGTCACTGTGTTTATTAGTTCAACCTGCGTCACTGTGAATGTTAAGTCACTGTGTTTATTAGTTCAACCCGCGTCACTGTGTTTATTAGTTCAACCTGCGTCTCTTTGGCTTGCACTTGCATCCAGGGATTGGGCCAGCAGCCGTTTGGTCTGCAGGTTCCTGAAATCGAACGTATAAGCGCAAGGCATAATGTTAAAGTAAAATAGCAGTATTTTCAGTTACATGTGAAATATATTTACCTCTCAATATTCAGTTAGACATCCATGTATATTTTGCCACCATATTGGTACAGTATATTTACCTCCCAATAGTCAACATGCATTTGCAGTAAAAAGAATATACCTTTTTCTGGCCCGCCAGATATGATCATACGAAGCCGTGTAACTTGTCATGAGTTCAAGTTAATGTACCTAAATGGTCTGTGTTAGAACAGATGGTGAGTGTGAAAAAATAAAACCTAGTCCAAAATTGGCCGTGAAACTTGTCATGATAAAACTACAGATTATCATCTGCCGGCTGGAGCATAGCGGGAGCTGCTATTTTAAATCAGAGGAACACATGGGAACACCATATTTTAAATGCACCATATGTATCGTCATAACACCATATTTTAAATGCACCATATGTATCGTCATAACGTACAATATCGTCCGAATGTTATTTGAATGTTATTTGATAATTCATGACAAATACTTATTGATGATTTTTTGAATGTGTTTACAGGTAATTAGCTTTTTCGGAGTAAAGACCACCATCAACAATGGACGTGACTTAAATTGTTATATGTATTATGATATTAGTCGGTACCTAAGTAAAACTCTTTGGGAATGCTTGTGGTATGTGAACTTGTTCATTTTGTTAAACAACTATTATGTAAATGGGTATGGATAATACTTATGTAATTAACGTGTTATCAATTATTTGAATATGTTGACTTTGTGATTGGTTCATTGTTGGTTTGAATATGATAATTATATGATTGTTGCCGATTTTGGCAATACTATTACAAAGCTGGTTACTGGAAACAATGTAAGCCATTGACAGTATATGGTAGCACTTAAAAAATGCTACAAAACAATCAATACATTTCAGCAGCGTTTTTGAAATGCTACTGAAACAAACGTAAATTATTATCTGAATTTATAGTGGCATGAAATAAATGCAACAAAAAGTTTTTAGTTACATAAAATAAACGCTACAGAAAATCAAAGAAATGGACCAATTAAAAACGCAACCAAAAAATGTAAGTTTTGGTTGGATTTTTTAAACGCTGCAGAAAATTTTTGGTTGCTTTAGTTTGGCAGCGTTTATGGAAACGCAACAGAAAAAAACAGACTTTTAGTTGCGGGACCTGTAGCAGCGTTCTCTAAAACGCTGCTAAAGGCTTTGGTAGCGTTTTTTAAACGCTGCTAAAGACATTTTCTGGTGTAGTGAATAATAAGTAGATCTTGCAAAAGAAATTCTTGTATGAGTATAAGCTGTTGTTGAAGAAAATTGGCTAATTCAATCCAAGCTGGGGCAACATCTCGTTGTCTCCATTGTTTTTGATGTGTAAAAATAATAGAAATGAGGTCCTATTTATAGCCTACTACCAACGAATCTTGTTCAGAAACAAGTCCAGGTTCAGAAATGAACCTAGATAGATCTGGGGTGGGTCGACCCTAGGGTCGACACCTCCTTGAGTGGGTCGACCCCCTTGGGGCGTGGGTCGACCCCCAACGGGTCCAATTCGCGTCCCTTTCCCGCTTAGATTTTCAAACTGTTTTGAATTCTGGACTTGATTTGTCTATATATATTTCTCTTATATGTATACAAACTTCTAAGCTCAATAACTCCTTCATACGATGTCCATTTTATGCAAACTCGGAGTCTACCTTAAGCAGAATTCCGAGACGAATGTAATGGTGCATGCCTTTTACTTAATTCCTAATATTTAATTAGGTATTCTTTAGTTTATCATTATAGTGTTCTTATTAAAATTACGGGGTGTTACATTCTCCCCTACTTAAAGGATTTCGTACCCAAAATCTCCAAGTGATATCCTAACATCCATCAACCAACTACTCATCCACCAATTATATGCATCGATTGTCCTTAAAAGATTTCTAATGCTTATATGAACATATGCAAAGGTGTGTGTATATGTCCCTATACTAACGCGAAAGATCAGGCGGTCTACTGATTTCGTCGATCTCCTTAATGCAATGTATGTCTATGTCATGAATCCAACATGTATGCAATTAGTCCTAGAATATCATGTAAATGTTATATGTGTGCACAATCATCCATCCAAATGCAATATTCATGTGATGATATACCCATTTCCATCCAAATTGCACCCACGAATCTAAAGCGAACTACATTCCTCAGGGGTGATACTTTGATGAAAACTATGTCTGCCACCTTAAACTCAATATCAGTCCTTCTCTTATCTGCGTATGACTTCTGCCTGTCCTGAGTTGTCTTCATGCATCTGCGGATAAGATCAATCTTTTCTGAAGTTTCTCTAATCATATCAGGTCCAAGTAAAAGCCTACCTGTAGTCTCCCATCAATAAGTTGGTGGTCTACAAAGTCGTCCATACAATGCCTCGAAGGGTGTCATGCCGATACTAGCCTGATAATTGTTTTTGTAGGCAAACTCAACTAACGGAAGATGCTCCTCCCAAGTCCCTCCAAAGTCTAGGATACATAGCCTTAAAAGATCCTCCAAAACTCTATTCACCCTCTCAGTCTGCCCATCGGTCTGAGGGTGATATGCAATGCTCAAGCATAAGTGCATACCTAATGCCTCTTGTAGGCTCTTCCAGAACTCATTAGTAAAGATGGGGTCACGATCACTCACTATGCTAGAAGGTACTCCATGTAGACAGACTCTCTCACGAAGATAAACTGATGCCAACCATGTCGTCGTTCTCTTACTCTTAATGGGAACAAAATGAGCGCTCTTGGTAAGCCTGTCAACTATACCCCAACTACTGGTATTACCTTTCCTCGATCTAGGAAAACTATCGATGAAATCCATAGAGATTCTCTCCCACTTCCATTGTGGGACCTCCAAAGGATGAAGCAAACAGTCGGGCTTCCTTTGCTCAGCTTTGACTTGCTAGCAAACTAAATATCGAGAGACAAATTTCGCTACATCTTTCTTCATCCCATCCCAAAAGAAAATCCTCTTCATATCTCTATACATCTTATCACCGCCCGAATGGGTAGTCATCCTAGAACGATGGGCTTCCTCAAGGACTGTCTTCAACAAACTCCCTGCTCGAAGAACACAAAGCCTTCCATCCCATCGCAACCACCCTCTATCATCCATGGAATATCTACTAAGGTGACTAGAAGTCTCCCCACTACTGAGCCTATCTAAGATGTCTGCTATCCGTGGATCCTTTCGCTGCGAAGTTCTTATTTGGTCCATAAGAGTAGGTCGCACCTCTAAGGATGGCAACAAACTAGGTGTAAGATCCGTAGATGGCCTAAAATCAAAGGTCGATATGTACTCCAAGCTCCACCTTTCTACAAATAATGGATTCAAGTCATCCTCTGCCTACTCAACGCGTCCGCCACCACATTACCCTTACTAGAGATATAAGCAATCTCAAAATCATAGGACGCTAGGAACTCCATTCATCTCTGCTGTCTCAAATTGAGATCCCTCTGCGAGAACAGATAGCTGAGAGAATTATGATCGGTATACAACTCGAACTTCTATCCAAGTAGATAATGTCGCCAAGTCTTAAGCGCGAATACTATAGCAGCTAACTCCAAATCATGGGTAGGGTAGTTATTCTTGTGAATTCGCAATTGTCTACCACCATAACATACTACCTTTCCTTCTTGCATCAAGACAGCAACGAGCCGTGTACCACATGCATCAGTGTGCACTGCGAACACTTTGTTCCCATCAGGCAAAGTCAAAATTGGGGTTGTTGTCAGAGCTTTCTTCAGTCGCTGAAAAGCATCCTCACAGTCAATATCCCATGCAAAGGTCAGATTCTTCTTCGCAGTCTGGTGAGTGGGGCGATATCTTTGTGGAGTCCTTAATAAGCTTCCTATAATAGCCCGCTAAACCAAGAAAACTCCTCACCTTCGTTGCATTCTTTGGAATCTTCCAATATTGAACAGCAACTACTTTCACGGGATCCACAGCTATCCCATCCTTGGAGACCACATGCCCTAAAAATCTCACTTCCTTTCTCCAAAAATGACATTTGGAGAATTTCTCCTTAAGCTTGTGCACTCGGAGAGTCTTCAAAATCTCCCCTAAATGTAGGGCATGCTCTTTCTCGCTCTTCGAGAAGATCAGAATGTCATCCATAAATACCACAACGAACTTATTCAGAAACTCCCAGAACACCCAACTCATCAGATCCACAAAATACATGGGTGCATTCATCAACCCAATAGGCATGTCTAGCCACTGGAAGAAACCATCTGGGGTTCTGAACGCGGTCTTGTCTATACTATCCTCGGCCACCCTCAACTGATGAAACCCTGTGGCCAAGTGTAACTGAGAGAAAACAGATGCACCAACATAATGATCAAACACATCATTTATCCTTAGAAGTGGGTGCCTATTCTTCTTGGCGAGTTTATTCAAATCCCTGTAATCCACACATAACCGAAGCGAGCCATCCGCCTTAGTTGCAAAGACGACTGGATCACCCCATTTCGATATGCTTCACCTAATAAACCCCTTCTCAAGTAGCTCCCCTACTTGCTTGCTAGGCTCCCTCCTTTCCTTAGGAGCCATGTGGCGCACAGGTAATGCGACTGGCTTCACATTATCCACCAAATATATCCGTAAATCAATCTCGTGCCTCGGAGGTAAGCCTCTAACCTCCTCAAAAACATCTGATACTCATAGACTACTGGTACAGATCATAAATCATCGACAGATGCATCAAGTGATTCTAGGAAACTAAGCATGAAAGACCCTTTTGGGTCATAAGAAATCTCGAGAGTCCTCACATGGCAAGTCAAAAGTCTAACGATCCTCCTCTCATAGTCTAGAATGGCACCATACATGGCTAGCCAATCCATCCCTAGAATCAAATCATAGCCCATAAAACCAAGCACATATGCATCGCACTCAAACTCGACGCCCAATATAGATATCCTCAAACCCCGACAAATCATAGACAAATGAGCCATACCCCCAATGGGGTTTCAGACAACAACGGGATCTGAAACCATACTAGTACTAAGGTGCAGAGACTCAACCACATAATTAGATATAAAAGAATGCGAAGCGCCAGAATAAAAAAGAGTCCTAAAAGGATGATTGGTAAGAGAAATCAAACCTTCAATAGAAACTTTCTTACCTTCATCTGGTCCTGTCTTTTGCCCCTATCCTTGCTTCTTCGGGCATTCGCTAGTATAGTGTCCAACTTTAACACAGTTGAAACAAGAGTTCTTCCTTCTTCTACATTCCTTGACCAAATGACCTAAGCGCTTACAACCATAACATCTCTTAGAGAAATTATCCACTCGCGAAGGTGGAGGAACAACGGCTGCAGCTGGGGGAGGGTCGTCTCCTTGTCCTTCGGCAGGTGCCGTAGCCTCAAGATATCTACGCAACCAAGCCAGTATATGAATGCCCTCGGGAATAACCGGTTCCCCAGACATGCTGAGAAGAAAAGAAAAAGTGATCCAAGCAGAGAATCGAAAGACATTTCATATCGTTTTTGGGAATATGTTTTTCAAAAAACAAACTTTTCATTCGAAGACTCTTTATTTTTTAAACCTTTTTGAAAACAATTTTCAAATCCTTTTCATCCAATCTTGCAACCACACTCTAATATCAAATGTGACACCCCACGTTCGTTAATGTCAATCTATAACAGAATGCATTAAGTTCCGTGAAGTGTTATAGGTAAACAAAAACATAAATATCACAAGACAGATATAAAATAGCAGTGGAAATTTATATTTTCCAACAAAAAACATCATGGTCCAAAATCCAGTTACAACATCAGACTGAAATACTGAAATCCAACTACATCAAATAAAAGTATCTGCCTTGTACTAAAACCATCAGAGTATAGTAATATAATATTATAGCCCCCAAAAATAGCCATAACAGAGTAGACAAGTAGTCAAAGTGCTACATCTAAGCAGCTCCAAACAGAAACATAAGAGAGAAAGATTCCTAATCAAGCCTGAGCGTTCCCACCCTGAGAACCTGGGGGAAAAGGAAGAGAGAGAAAAGGAAACAAAATGGGTCAGACATAAAGTCTGGCGAGTCCAGTGACTTTTAGCATATATGTAAAAGCATCATGACAGACATATAAACTAAACGGGAGATAACAATACTGTATAATAGGTATAACATACTGAACATGATAAGCGGGATGAACTGAACAGATTACGCTTCTCAAATACTTTTCTCTGCACCAATACTAGTATAACATATATGAATGATCCCAAGAGAAACATAATGGTAGACTTAGGTGTACTTCTAGTAATGGGTTTTACCCCCAAATAGTAATAACAAGTACCCCAACATAAATAACGGATGTTACCCCAACCATAAATAATGGGTGTTACCCCATCCATGAAAAACAGGCACCTAAACAGGCAGGACTAAATGTACCCTAATTACTACTCCCAATCGATCGATTCCCTATCCTGTAAATACCCAGTGTCGGCCACATAGTAGGATGTATCACTTCCTAAAGTGGCAACCCCCAGATAGACATAGCCTATCTACTAGTGTTATAGCGTCTTATTATACCTAATCAATTAGGAGCCATGCACGCCTATGACTCTGTTGGAACACGCTATCAGAACACCTCCTCTCATATAAACCTCTTATAATCAGCTCAAGAAGCGTGCTCTGACCCCTACCTAGTGCGGGGTCTCCTTTTGATACCAATATGGGTTACTGACTGATACGGGTCCCACACCACAGAAGACACAATCCACCCCCTAGGCTTGTACCCCCAACTACTAGGATTTTGATAGGTTATGCCTAACGGATTAACAATCCCGAATAACCCCAACAGATAAAACATGTTAAGTTTATCGGGTTCTTATAACCCCCCACAGATTTAATAGATTTACTTAACCCCCACAGATTAAAACATGTTTACTTAACCCCTACAAAATTTAATAGGTTCACATAACCCCCACAGATTTAAACAGGTTAAGTATTACAATTTCATTACATGTTCCGCTTAATCTATTAATTAAGCCTACAGATTTACATTCCCTAACCCTCATGTCATAATTCACAGTATAAGATACTCCCCAAATTGTAGTCATATATCATAGTATATGTTATGGCCCCAAATCCCAATTATGATTTATAATACAAGATATGCCCCAATTTAACTTTCCCAACCATTCCCAATTTCGTTCGTTCGCATATTTCAGCGATAGGACTAGGCATGAAGGTAGCCTGGCTATAAAAATGAAAAGGGAAAGAAGGAGACAAAAGAACAGAAATAGGCATAATAATAGAATAGGCATATGATAACATAAATAAGAACATCAAAAATAGGCATATAAGAACTGAATAGTAGATCAAGTGTACATGCAAGGGCAGATCTGTTTCGGTATGAATTAGATTCATAACAGGCATAGGTTTAGATCCAGATTTATAAACATGTCAGGATTACTTGTTAAATGTTTATATCTAAAAGTAACATGAACTCATAGAGACTGGATCTAAAGAACTGAGAATAATAAGCAGATCTTGTAAAAGAAATTCTTGTATGCATATAACTTCTTGTTGACGCAAATAGGCTAATTCAATCCAAGCTGGGGCAGCATCTCATTGTCTACATTGTTTTTTATGTGTAAAAACAAAAGAAATGAGGTCCTATTTATAGACTACTACCAACGAATCTCGTTTAGAAATAAGTCAAGGTTCAGAAATGAACCTGGATGGTTCTGGGGTGGGTCGACCTCGGGGTCGACACCCCCTTAAGTGGGTCGACCCATGATCGACCCCCTTGGGGCGTGGGTCGACCCCCAACGGGTCCAATTCCCGCATCCCTTTCCCGCTTTGGTTTTCGAACTGTTTTGAATTTTGGACTTGATTTGTTTATATATATTTCTCTTATATGTATACAAATTTCTAACCTTACTGACTTCTTCATGCGACGTCCGTTTTACTCAAACTCGGAGTCTATCTTAAGAAAAATTCCAAGATGAACGCAATGGTGCGGTCCATTTTACTTAATTCCCAATATTTAATTAAGTATTCTTTAGTTTATCATTATAGTATTCTTATTAAAATTACGGGGTGTTACAAGTAATGTCCTGTACAAAACTAACAGGGGTAAAATGGTCGCAAGACATGTCTCACATCCCCATAACCAACATACCAAAATATGAGAATGATCTGACCCTCAAAGAATTAAATAAAAATATTTGACGATCCTCCGATACGTAAAATGCGGGTCGTTACATTTTCCCCTCCTTAGGACTTTTACCCCCGAAATTCTAAGCAAATGCGAGCAACCACAACAATTATGCATGCCTATCATCCACAAGCAGCTAATTTACTGTTTAAACTAGCATCCATTAAGCCTCCATCCATAGCCTTAACCTAGCACACAAAATTCTAACAACAATAGTGCAAACTACAATGATGTAAGGTAACACGACATTAATGAGTCATATTGGTGAAGAGTTCTGGATGGACCGTCTTCACACTCTCTTCAGTCTCCCATGTACAATAGTCATCATCCTCCCTCCACTACACCTTGACTAGCTTAAATGTCTTCTTCCTAAGTTTTTTTGTGTCACTCCCCACATTGCGAAGCGACTTACGAGGTTTCATAACTACGGTCTCGACTTATAAGTCTTCGTATTGGTCCGGAGATACCACCACATTCGAATCATACACACAGTTCCGTAGAACGACACATGGAAAACATTATGCACACTCGACATCTTCTCGGATAACTCCAATCTACATGTGAGCTTTCCAATCTACTCCACTATCGGAAAAGGGTCCAACAAACCTTGGAGCTAACTTTCCTTTACTTCTAAATCGAGCAACATGCTTTAATGGTGAAATATTCACGAAAACCATGTCGCCAACGTCGAATTCCAAATTCTTTTCGACGCTTATTAACATAACTCTTCTGACGATCTTGGGCTGCCTTCATTCGTCGTCGAATGATTTTGATACAATCCGAGGTCACTCTTATAATCTCAGGCCCAAGTATCAACTTATCTGTAGTTTCTAACCAACATGCCGAAGTATTACACAGTCTCCTATACAACGCCTCGTATGGTGCCATCCCAATGCTCGACTGGTAACTGTTATTATGCACAAACTTAACTAAATGTAGATGGTCTTCCCATGATCCTCCAAAGTCCAATACAGAAGCCCTCGAGAGATCTTCCAAAACTCAGATAATCCTCTCTGTTTGACCATCGGTCTGGGGATGAAAAGTCGTATTCAAACATAACTCGGTTCCTCAAGTCTCTTGCAAACTTTTCCAAAATCCATGGTCAACAATGGATCTCGATCACTCACTATGCTCTTTGGGAAGCCATGGAATCGAACTATCCATCTAATATAAAGCTCAACAAAATTTGACGTTGTCCTATTCGATTCGACATGAATAAATTTTGCACTTTTGGTCAAGCGATCTACGATGACCCAAATCCCTTCGTTTCCTGCCCTGGTTCTAGGTAATCCATCGATGAAATCCATTGATATTTGCTCCCACTTCCACGTAGGAACTTCCAATGGATGAAGGAATCCACTCAACTTCTTCTGTTCATCTTTCACCCACTGACAGTTCATATACTTGGATATAAACTTTCCAACATCCCTCTTTATACCTTCCCAGTAGTGGGCTCGGTTCATGTCCTGATACATCTTATTACCACCAGGATGAATCGTCAACTTCGAGTGATGAAATTCCCTCAGAACTTCATCTTTCAACCCATCAATATCAGGAACAACCAGTCGTCCTTTCTTTCGGAGCTAACCCTCTCAATCGACTTCGAATTCCTTGTCCTCTAGTTCCAACTTTCGAATAATCTCGACAAGCTTTGCATCATGCTTCTGGCTCTCGCCAGTCCTTCCAATGAAAGTAGGTATTATCGATAAGCTTGCCAACATTTCAGGTTCCAACTCACACCATGGTCTGAAATCAAATCCTGCCAAGTATTCGAGGTGCTTCCATTCCGAAAACATCGCTCCCAAACTTGCGTGTCCTCGACTCAATGCATCACCACTGCGTTACCTTTACCAGGAGTATAAGGTATACCAAAATCATATGATGCCAGAAACTCTAACCAACATTGTTGTCGAAGATTCAAATCCTTTTGGGAGAAAAGTTACTTCAACGACTTGTCATCCGTAAAAAACTCGAATCGAACTCCCGACAAGTAATGTCTCCACATCTTCAGAGCAAACACTATCACTGCCAACTCCAAATCATGAGTTGGATAATTCCTCTCATGCAGCTTCAGCTGTCGACTCACGTAGGCATGTGAACACTTGACTCTTCTTCGTCAATCCCATTAATAGTGCATCTATCATGGAGAAATCCTTGATAAACCGACAATAATATCCCGCTAACCCAAGGAAACTCCGAACATCTGTAGCATTCTTAGGTTTATCCAAGTCCTGGATTGCTGCCACCTTAGTGGGGTCAACCGCTATTCCATTACCAAAAACAACATGGCCTAAGAAACTTACTTTACTCTTCCATAATTGACACTTCGCAAACTCATCTCTCAGCTAATTCTTTCGCAAAATTTCCAAAACAACTGACAACTGCGTCTTATGCTCTTCCTCATTCCAAGAGTAAACCAGAATATCATCCACGAATACAAGCACGAACTTGTTCAACGGATCCTAGAATACCCTATTTATAAGATCCATGAAATATATCGGTGCGTTGTCAACCCGAATGGTATCACCAACCATTCGAAGAAATCGGATGGTCTCCTAAAAGCAATCTTCGACACTTTATCCTTTTCCACCCTCAACTGGTGAAATCCCATTGCCAAATCCACCAGAGAAAAAACCTTGGCCATGTGAAGCTGATCGAACAAGTCATCTATCCTCGGCAACAGATTCTTGTTCTTCTTGGTCACCTAATTCAGCCTATGATAGTCCACACACAATCTCAAAGATCCATCAGCTTTGGTTGCAAACACAACTGGTGCACCCCATCTGGACACACTTCTTCGAGTGAATCCTTTTCTCAAAAGATTGTGTACTTGCACCTCCAACTCTCGTTGTTCCTTAGGCACCATTCTCCTAAGAGGCATGGCGATAGGTTTAGCACCTTCGACCAAATTGATTCTGAACTCAATCTCGTGATGCGGCGGCAACCCTTTGACCTCTTCAAAGACATCATCAAACTCACTAGCAGTCGACACAGATGACAAGTCTTCCCGTGAAATCACAAGTAAATAAATAGCTCACAAAGACACCATCTTCGGGATTACATCGAATCACAACATTCTCCCTTCCACGTTCCCAACCGTCACCTCCAGCTTCTTGCAATCCACTTTTTCCGCATAGCTCATGAGCCAGTCCATACCCAAAATGATCCCAAACCCAGTGAAGTTCAAAACAAAGCAATCACATGCAAAGGAGCAACCATGAATCGACAAAACTAGACCACAACAAACCATACACAAACTGGACAAACCCCCAACTGGATTAGTCATGATCAAAGGTCTATAACAAATCTCGGGTTCCAAACCCAATCGGCACACAAGCTCATTACAAATGAAAGAATGCGATGCTCCTGTATTAAACAACACCGGAACTGAAACATCTCTAACGGAAATAATACCTTGAACGATGGCACTCTTCCCTTTCTCCTCCTTTGTAGGAGCGCTTGAAGACGATGGCACAGCTTCCAAAGCATATGCCTTCATAATCTGCTTTCCCTTAGGCAGTTCTGGACAATCCTTCTTGAGATGCCCAGGTTTTTCACAGTTTTGAAACTTCCTTTCAGCTTTTGGATTCTTGCAATCCTCGGAAAAATGGCCCTTCTACTGGTAATTATAGCAAGTACTTCGCGTTTTTACTTTTTCCGACCATTCTTCATTTTTTGTTGTTGATGCTTCCTTTTTTTGTTATTACCATCTGTTATGGTTTCGGTTCTTCCTTAACTGCAACATTTATCACTACACCAAAACAGTGGATTCCCAACAAGTATAGGTGTTACAAATAATTTTTGTAACACTTTTATGTGTCACCAACGGCCTGTGAGGAATTTCCTGTAACACTTATAAGTGTTACAAACAGAGTAACTGCTAACACTTATAAGTGTTACAAACATATTCATTGCTAACACTTATAAGTGTTACAAACATATTCATTGCTAACACTTATAAATGTTGGAACTATAATATATGGTAACACTTATAAGAGTTACAAACATATTCATTGCTAACACTCATAAATGTTGGAATCATAAGATATGGTAACACTTATAAGAGTTACAAACATATTCATTGCTAACACTTATAAATGTTATTCATAATCCTACTAACTCTTATAAATGTTGGCATACATAAATTGCTAACACTTATATACATGTTTTTATGATTTTCGATCACATATATAATTCAACATATCAATTCAAATAAAAGTATTTGATACACTTCCATATTTCAAATTCAATAATGTCACTTTTGCATAATGCTTTCAATTTCAAAATACCATAATATCAAGTTCAAATTACAACAAACAATACAAAGTTTTACTAAAGATACATAGAATTTTAGATATTATGAAGGCGAAACATGGACCATATCACAAAGCCTCCATACGAAAATTCATAAAGCTTGTAATGTCCGTTTTGAGGACCATCGTAAATTAGTGCTTCCGGATCTAAAACTTCCATTATCCAAACAACTTTCTCAACATCTGGCACTATCTCTCTAAAATGACACATGGTTTGCATACCAATATAAGCTTTTGCTGCATTCTTCTTCAAATCTTGTGATAATAGCATTCCAAATCCTGTTTTTTTTCCTCCTCCTCCACAAGTACCTACAAAATATAAACGCACTCATTTTTGTAGAAATAACAAATTTCAAAACTGATAAATAACATCTTATATTAACTAACCGAACAAGGATTTGTTTATTTTTTTGCAAAACTAATCAAACATATTTGCAAAACTGAGTATTGCTCAGTTTTTCTCGAAACTGAGCATTGCTCGGTTTCGAGCAAAACTCTCATTTTCCCGAAATGAGTTGCAACTAGATATAATTCCCGAGAAAAACAAGGGGAAGCATGAACAAGGCGCCTAAACATTCATGTACTTAGGCAACAAGACTAGAGGGTCGCCTAAAAAAAGTACCAAATATATGCAACTCAAGCATATACAACAGCAAAAATCACAAAGTGCAAGTGTGTACCAGGCTTGTACATAGAACATACAAGGCAAAAGAATGTGCTAGTGCTACATCTACATGCTCAGATCAGCATGACGGGTTATGCATGGGAATATGCAATTATATGATAGAAGCAAATTGGATTGTGCATAGGACCGCAATTATAAATAATGTTATGTTAATAAAAACATATTGTTGAAAGGGGTCGGCTGACTGCAGTCTTTGTGCTACCAAGGTAAAGCAGGCATTCAGATTGCATTAAACATATTGGTGGACTGGAGAAGAGTGCATCAATATTTGATCAACTTGGTACTCCTAAATTTGATTATACATATAAAAATTGAGCCGTTAAATGACAGTCTCCATATACACCTTCCTATAATGTCAATTATGCATGCATTGATTAAATTGATAAAGTTGGTTTTCCAGTTGTTAGCAATCAAAAATACAACACTAGTAGCATATTTTGTCAAATGCTATATGTGATTGTGTAATATACGATGTTAAAAATAAAGAGATATTCAAAATCTTACAATATCATTTAATTAATAGTAGTCGCAACTGTGGTCTATTTCAGGTGAGGATTAAGTATTTTTTAATCCAAATGTAAGCTATTGTTGATTAATACAAGATATCCAAATGTAAGTTACAAATAATTTTAGTTAAAAAAAAATTTTAGTTACAGATATCCAAAAGTAGTCATAACTCTCAGTTTCGAAACTAGAAACTGAGCATTGCTCTAACCCATACTTTTCGTTACAAATAATTTCGAGCAAAACTCTCACCCATACTTTTAGTACAAATACATTAGATGCGAATGACGTAAGACTGCCTAAAACTAATACATTAGATGCTTAGATGTGACATCAAGCCTCGAATAATGTGTGACTGGTGACTAAATACACGTTTATATACTTAAACGAGGAGGCATAACTGAAATTTGGCTTTCATTATTGCAAAAAGGCCTTCAATTGAAAACTGAACATGCTTATCAATTTCTCCTTCATGAAGTATACCATGAAATCGCTTAAAAATACCTTAAAAATTGTAAAGAAAGACACAGAAAATCAATCAGAAAATGTTGAAGAATAAAACAAGAGTATTTTATTTTTGATTTTTCATTAATTAGACTTCAATGCAGCAGACTTATATAAACTAGATGCACAACATATAGAAGTTTTAAAGTCACTGAAAATTCAATATTTAATTTCACTTCAAAGCTTTCGGACCCCAACGTTCAGTAGATAACTTGAACTTTAACTTGAACAGAAGTATGTCGACGATGGACGCTCAATTGGTTTCCACATTGCATACAATCAAGGTTGTAGAAATCATCAAGTGGATATTGGATGATAAGTGTAGACTATGCCTTTTTTATATAACTCGTGTGTCTTGGGTAAAATTTTAGTAGTATTTGATGATCATAACTGGTATTGTGGGGTTTTGGAAGGGATCAGGAGCAACGAATGGTGTAAGACTGCCTAAAACTAATATATTAGATGCTTAGATGTGACATCAATCCTCGAATAATGTGTGACTGGTGCCTAAATACATGTTTATATACTTGGATGAGGAGGCATGCCTAACCTAGACGGTCAAAGGCAGATAACTACTTGGTAAACCTCGCCCAGAGACTAAGAGGAACTATAAGGATCTGGAAAGATTTTTAGAACATAGCATACAACTGGAGTCGTAACTCAACACGCCCAATATTAATAAAAGAATTGTTATACTCAACTGATGAACTAAATTGATTTTCATCACCAAAAAGAACAACCAAACAAAGTGTGAAAATTAAATGTAGTCAAGTTCTACATAGATCCTTATATGATGCATCAAACCTCAACTAGTGCTTAAGTTGTTTCCAGATACATGCTTAGACACTTAAATGTGGAGGTAAGCATTGCCTAGATAGACTTTATAGGCAGTAAACCATGTCTAGCCCTTAGGTGGGACCTAATTGACGCCTACTAAAAAAAATACAACAGAAAAATTGACAAACCATATGGTAATTGTTCTTTCACGTTTTAAGCCGAAATGGGTCTTTTATAATTAATTGTGTTTGTATGGTTCAGTATTATTCAAAATATTTTCAATCTATTTTAATATGCCACTAAAGTTGCAAAATTCACATAGAAACGTCCAACATAAGAACTAAAAGCAGATGATGTGACATTATAGTACTTGCAACAATCACCGCAACAGTATGAAAAATAAAAATTCTAAGCCGAACCGTACTAATTACACAAACTAATATCTGCTGTCTCAGAGACTCAAATCATACACGTTTTTGCCAAACTCCAACTGGAGGAATCAAGGAAACGTATGAAACTAATAGTTCAAGCAAACAGTCGGCATACTCAAAACATGGCATTGTTGTTTGAGTATGTTCATCGTCGAAGTCAGAAAATAAAATCAAAATTCATGAATGCATGGACCAAAAAGTAACAATAATTAGAAACTGGATGATGAACACCACTACGTACCTTAAATGTCATATAACTGAATAACATATTATATATCTATAAAGTCAAAAGTTGGTTTAACATCTGATATAAAATGACAAGGTGGACGTTATGTTAAATGAAGTGAAATATAAAACTTGTTACAAAGATTAAATGGAATAAGATAAGCGAGCAAGAAGATAGTTACCATGCCGATCTAATTGCATGATGACAATTCGAATGCTAAGAGGAGCATATCCAGAAAACATGTATGATATATCGTCGGGGCTGCAGTAAAAAATAGCAACAGATTGTAAAACAATAATTAAAACGACCATTACTCTACATATGAATACAAAAACATGCTAATCATCATGCATAAATAGACAACTAAATAGCTAATCAGACACTAAGGGTTCGTCCTTGCACTGTCAACATAGCGCCTCAAAATCTTATGTTGGACTTTAAAAAAGACGAATTAGACATATTCTTTTCATCATCGCCTTCTACATTGCATTCTGATTTTGGCTAGATGTCAACATTGACCAAAATATATATATATATATTGACATTTGTTATCAGTTGCAACAAGTAAAATTAAACGAAAAAACAATTAATTTTCATGCAGCCAGAGTAATCGATATCCGGGTACATGTTACATCCAGCAAGTGGGATAATACATACCAATAATACAAAGATTTCGAGAAACTCCATAGTTGGAAGATGCATAGCTTGAGGACCGTTATGGGTGATGCTGGCAGGCCAGAACCGAAGTTGAACATGCTTCCGAATTATGGAAGCAATCACCACCAGAAAGACAATGATTTTATAAGACATGATTTTCAATAACTGATTCTCGATGCTTAGAGCATTCTAGGGATTTTTTTTATAGTTGGTCTACCCACCTTAGCGAAGATCTTTCTTTGTAATTTTCATAATAAATAATTACTAAATAGAGTATTACTAAGGGATAGTATATCATTATAAACCAAAAAATCTTAATAGTTCAAAATGTTTTAATAATTATAGTGTCGAAAACTCTATGAATTAGCCTAATAGAAGGTGATATAAATGCATCCAGCAGCAGTGAAACTAATGAAAACATTATAACTGAATTGAACATTTCTAAAACTGATTGATACTTTTAATTTTATACATATCTATATGCACATAGTACATGTAATCTTTATGATTTGATTTTATATAACTTGATATGATATGATATGGCTTTAACATGTTTAAAGAGTGAACTTTGTTTACAAAAGTTTATGAAATCAAATTAGATCATCATTATGTTAACATTTTATTGCAACTGTAGTGTGGCATGCAAACATGGAGAGACAAGGTTAGGTGTGACAGCATCTCAGAATTAAGATTAAGATCAACAGGAATCAAAATTCATGCAATACATAAATCAAAAACAATTATTGAGAAATCATCCCACTCAATTAGAAGTCAACTGCCAATGTCAATTTGAATTAGAATTTCTAGTATAAATTACTTTATTCCATAATGCTTATCTAGTACCAAAATGTTAAAACAAAATATTTATATCATTTATTCTTATCTTCAATATCCATCATATTGAACTTTAAAAAAAAATCCCTTTTTATATAAGTATATTCATGCACTATGACTCTGATCCTATTAGACTATAAATCTTCATGCACTATCTATATAGCACATGACAACGACCAAAGTTCATGTTCTCAATGAGTGGTTTAAAACAGTGAACAATGATAATTTAAGAAATGAGCTACTGATCTAAGTAATCAAGGCCTAGATGAAAGGAATTATATTTAAACATGGCCCTAACATATATTATCAAATGAAGTCACCCGTGTTCAAGATGTAGAACTTGTCTTATGTGGAAAGAGTGTCTCACCAATCATGTTCCTTGTTGCTTCAAACATATGAACTCAAATAGGATTTTAAAAAGATGTATATCTTCCAATTGAATTATCTTTAACTGACTTGCTGTTTTAGGTAGCCTAAATACACGTTTATATACTTAGATGAGGAATCATACCTGAAATTTGGCTTTCATTATTGCAAAAAGGCCTTCAATTGAAAACTGAACATGCTTATCAATTTCTCCTTCATGAAGTATACCATGAAATCGCTCAAAAATACCTTAAAAAATTGTAAAGAAAGACACAATAACGATAAGTTATGTACAATTTATCATTTGCTTATTTTCTCACCATGATTCTTTTAATCGAAACTGAGAGTTTTGCTAGAAGTCTCCCTTGAGAATCCCTAATACCTAAAAGCCCCAATTCGAAGTCCATTCTTTTAATCGCAGATTTCAATTCTTCGAGTTCCTCGCCGCCGTGTCTCTAATGTTGATGAGCTAATCGCATATTTCAATCTTCCAATTCCATTCTGTTTATTGTGTATGTTGCGGCCTGGAAACAATAAGTGTTGAGGACTAAGCGTTGAGCATCCGATTAGGGTTATGTTTGGTAACTTACCCTTTTGCCCTTAGAAAAGAAGAGTTGACCAAGCTTAACAACACATAAAAGTGTTGGCACATTTTTGGTGACACATTTTTTCTACCGCAACACATACTAGTGTCACTAGTCTACAACACATATAAGTGTTGGCAGTTGAAAAAAATAAGAGTTGCCAGTTGGCCATTATGGTGTAGTGTATCTCTTCCTTGGGAAACAAACTCTCATGCCTCAGAGCTTTCTCGACGATCTTCTCATAAGTATCATCCAGATAATCCACTAGTAGATTCCCAAGGTATTGGTCCAAGCCCTTGACAAACTTCTCGTTCTTCTAATAAGAAGTCTCCACATATGAACGAGAATACGTAGACAAGGCTTCATAAACAGAAACAAACTCCAGCATTGGTTAACCATTCTGCTTAAGCTCGACAAACCTCTTAAACTTAATAGACTTCTGGATAGTAGAGTTAAACTTTGTCTCAAACTTGACTTGGAATTGCTCCTATAAAATCTCGTCTTTCGGAGTCTCTAGAGTGACTGAGTTCCACCAGTCCGTAACTCTACACTATAGATGTCTTGATGCAAGCTTCCTCTTGGTCGCATCATCAATTCCTAAGTCTCCAAAAATCCAAATGCAAGTATCAAGCCACCCTTGAATCTTTATAATCGGCTCCATTCCCTTAAACGACTTCTCTCCTAGGGTGGTGAAGTCTTTGCATAGCTTTGCGAAGTCCATGGCCCTATGCACATGCACTTGAACTCCTACATCTACCATAGCTGTCTCCTGAGCGGGTACCCTCCTCATGATCGTTGTCATCATAGCCTCGAACATAGCTGGGCAATCTGGTATACCTTTATCACCCTCTACAGAAGCAGTCTCCTCCCAAGCAGTGTGTCTTGATGTTCGATGACTCATTCTAAATCTGAAAAATAGAATGATTAGTCCACATACGAGAAAAACCGAAAATGGAGTTCGAAAGCTATTATATTATATACCAATATATAGTATACATCCATTGGAAACCAACAAATACATTTCTCATACGTAATTACATCTTCGAACTTTGGCTAAAATCGATAACCTCGCTCTGATACCAAATGTGATGACCACCCACAACTCCTGCACTTAACAAAGGAAATAATACGCTGAAAGACGCGCCAGGCAGCTATGGACGATCATTAAGGTAGAATAATATATGCATAACTGTCATATAACTCATAGCACAAGGATAAAATATAATAAAAAATATACAACAGCCAATAATAGTGAAGGAAAATTGAGCAGAATCTTAAACTTTTCATATCACCATGAAATATCCATACAACATTGGATAACACTATAAGTGTCTGTACAAGGTGCCTCACTAGAAGTTACTCAGAGAATACATCAAACAGTGGAAAACAACAATAGTATATAGTAGAAAATAATACGCAAGCCTACTGCTCATCGTCACTCAGCAGCATCGTCCTCATCAAGATTTATCACCTGTCACCTTCTACTTAGTCTGCCCATCCACAATCGGATGAACAACTCAAGGTAATAAGAGGGAAACATAAATCCTTGAGTTAGACAATAGTCTTAATGAGAGATAAAACAACTTCTAACATCATCAATAAAGTATATGAGAGGCAAATTAATCAACTAATCTACTAACACATCATAGAAGAACCCAACCCGTCTTCCCCACATCCGAAAGTGATAGCCTTTACAACAATAGATAGAAACAAAAAATACATTCATGGCAATCAGTTATCAAACGTAGACCATCCTAATCTATATCGACATCTCCCAAGCACAAGCCCCGAAGGCCTAAACCAACATCAGACAAGCACCCAAGAGATATCCCCTTTGACATTGAATAATATACACAAGACGATACAAGCAAAACGATCATCATCCATGACCCTGGCTATCACCACCAATCTTGCTTCGAAACCATCGTTAATCATATGACCGGTTCAATATCATGTTGTCCGTCAAGGGCTAATGGTAATCCCCAGTTCTAGCAAAACTCCATATGCCATTGTGTCTCATATCTCTAGGCCCATCATGACTGCCCAGGGTACTCCACAATACAACCGGTCTTTTAGGCGTCCCTATTATACCCCTGCTTTGAGTTCGCTAGAACCTAAGACAACAATAATTCCTCGGACTCCATAACTCTAGTCGTCATCACCGACGACTATCCATAGCTCAAGCGCTTTATCTTTCTTTTTTTGAAAGGCGAAAAGCAAATTTATTTACACAAAAATATTACAAAGTTCATACAACAAATTGGAAAAAAGAAAAAACTCACTACAATCACTCAAAAGAACTTAAATTACAAATATACAACCATATCAATACTTCGATCATAGCTAAAGCGCCTTCTCGAACAACCATTATCCACGAACTCAACATCCTTGAGTCGTCTTCACATTTGTTGCATTTATTCGATCAACGAACACATCACAACACTTCAATCATTCCACCTGAATATTACTCGAAGCCACATCCATTCTAGAACCAAAATAATAGCTATATTTGGTCGATATTAGTCGGGTCGTTCCCCTTTCATCATTCAGGTTGCCAACCAACCCATCACCTCTTTGGCCCAACCCATTACCTCTTCGACCCGATCCATCACCTCTTCGACCTGACCCATCTATGATTTGCGCTAACACTGACTCACATGACCTGACACCTTAGGTCTCCCAATAACCTAACAACCCACTTCTGCACTCTAGTAACCAACCCAAATACACTTTGTATGTTAGCTGCACACACCCATACCACTGAGTCATGAACGACCTGACGATGAACGACCCGTCATTCTACTTGCCAACGGCCCGAAGCCTTCCACGACCCGATGCACACATGACCCATCAGTTAGCTTCTTCACCTACCCGACTCTCTTACCTGGCCCATCACCAAAATGCATGACCAACCCATCCATTTCTTGAGAAATAAGCAACACGATCTGAGCCTTTCACATCACCAACGACCCGACTCATCACTTTGAATGACCTAACTCATTTCATGCTCTCCAAGCCACACGACCCATGCAAAACGACCTGACTTCGATTCATCAACAAACGACAGCTTCAATTCACCCAACTCATCCAAATCGACCAATCCAATCATCAATGTTTCATGCAATCATCAAACAACACTTGTACAATAATTATTCATCATACAATCATATGAAATCCACCAAATCATGGTAAAACAATAAATAAACAAAATAATGGATTTAAACTTGCATATACATATGAATTAACATAAGAATTACCGATTAAAGTTGCTAAATTAGATCCTATGGTGATTCAAATGAAAATATACTTACCATGATGTAGATTTAGGTGAAAACATCTTAAAATGATGAAAATAAGATCAAACAACCTATATACTTGATTAAATCCGTGTGAGAGATGCTTATCACTCACCAAATCTTCAAACGAACTTGAAATCACTAAAATCCCAAACCAGACAGCGAAGAATGATCTTCAAACCTCCCAATTTGATGCGATCTCCCTTCACTAGATGAAGATCTAGCTTTGCTTGATGTAGATTTCCAATATTCTTGTGTAGATCTAGAATTTTAATGGAGGAAAGATATATTTGATTGAGCAAGGAGGATCACAAGCTCAAACAAATAAGAAAATGAAGAAAGTAAACTATTCTCCATGCTTTTATCCTCTATTTATAGCCTCCAACCAGCCCACTAATGGGGAATACCAATTAAGCCTATTAATGACTAGAAAAACCTATACATAAATTGTGCAGCACTAAAAAAGTGATTCCTCCCAAACCGTTGAACCTCTTTAATGTGACCACTCTACAAAATTGGCAACACAGTTTACTTTCCAATGAAATCAATCTCAGCTGATTCAATCCCAATCAAAAGTTATGTCCTATACAAAAACAACAAGGGAAAAATAACCACAAATAAAATTGGTAAAAATTATGGACATGTATCACATCTCCATAACCAACATATCAAAATATGAGAATGGTCCGACCCTCAGAGAATTAAATAAAAATATTTATGATCCTCCGATACGTAAAATGCCGGCTGTTACAAAACTAAGTCGCTGTAACAACAACAATTAGGTCTGTGTTATATAATTTGTTGGGTTAGAGAGTGATACACCCTATGTCGGTGCTGACACGGGGTATTTAAGTATTACGGAGCCAATCACATGGGTAGTAATTAGGGTACACCTAAACCTGCTGTTAAGTAATTAGGTTAGCACCTGATCCTATTATGTAATTAGGGTATGCCTAATCCTACTGTTTAATTCTGCAGTTTGATTCTACTATTTAATCATGTTGTTTCTGTTAAATAATTAGGTTAACACCTAATCCTATTATACTAGTATTGGTGCAGACAAAACCTGTTTTAGGGACATAAATATGAAGCATTACTCGATCACATTTATTCCTATTTATCCAGTTTATCTTGTTTTATGATATTGTACTTTCTCATCTAGTCTTGTTTACCGATCTTGGTGTCTCTATTTTATGCATATTTGAAAATTGTTGGAACTCGCCAGACTTTATGTCTGGCCCTTTTGTTTTTTCTTCTTTCTTCTTTCCCCCTCCCTCAGGTCCTCAGAGTGGAAGCACTCCTCGGTGTTTAGTACTTTCTCTTTCTTGGATCTGGACTTTCAGAGATGTACCACTTTGACTTACTTTCTACTTTGTTATGGCTTGCTATGAGGCATATGGTTTTATATTATGGCACTCTGTTATTCTGCATTATGAGGCATGTTTGAAACACTTGGTTTTTGATGTAACTGGTTTGATGATGTAACCTGTTTTGAGACTATGTTTTATTTTTATCAATAAAGTTAGAAATTTTTGCTACTTATTTTATATCTATCTTGTGAATTTCTGTAATGTTTACCTATTGCGCTTCACAAAACTTAATGCATTCTTTAATGAGTGACATTAATGGATGTGAGGTGTTACATTTGATATCAGAGCTGATGGTTAGAAGATCAGAGAGAAAGTTTTGAAAAATTGTTTTCAAAAGAAAAGTATTTTCAAAAGCAAAGTATTTTCAATAATACCTGTTTTTGAAAAATATATCCCTTCAAGCCATATTCAATATTCTCTTGTGAATCTTTTGTTTCTTCTCTTTTCTGCATGTTTGGGGCACCCAAACTTACCGAGGGCATTCCACTCCGACATGGTTCCGTAGGTATCTTAAGACTACAGCACCTACCGAAGGTCAAAGAGATGCCCCACCCCTGCTGCAGCCGCAGTTGCTCCACCTCCACGGGTAGATAACTTTTCTAAGCTATGTAAAGACTTTTGTTCTATGGAAGGGAAACTGTTATGAGGTATGGAGAGCTTTGTTGAAGCATGAAATTGGCTAAGAGAAATGGAGAACATGTTTGGTCTTTTTGAAATCGATGACAGAAGGAAGATACAGTTGGTCGCATGGCAACTGAAGGACGAAGCATCTTACTGGTGGGAAATATTGTAGGCAGGGCAACCAGTAGCTACTTAGGATGATTTTAGATAGAGATTCGAGTTGAATTTTTTATCTCAAGCGGAAGAAGGATTACAGATAGAGAGATTCTTAGCTTAGAAACAAGGGGACATGTCTGTTAAGGATTATGTGAATAAATTCAATCAGCTGGAGAGATTTGGTATGGACTTGGTGAATACACCCATAAGAAGGCTATTAGATTTGCGAGAGGATTGAATCAACCTCTCCAAAGACTTGCATTATCTCATATACCGATGGGGGCGACGTTTGAGAGGCTGGTTGACATGTCTCTTATGCACGAAGATGGCAAAGATGATAAGAAAGACAGTAAGACTAAGGAGACACAAGCTAAGGGCGGGAAACAAAAAAGGTATCCTAAGAAGGAAAATAAATAAAGGAGGAAAGCCTGACAAGGCTCAGATCAAGAAAGATATCAAGTGTCATGGTTGCGGATTTATTGGTCATTTTGTGAAGGACTATAGTTTGGCAAAGAAAACCTGCTTTGATTTTGGTCAAGTGGGATACTTCACTAAGAAATGCCCTAGCAAGCAAGGACAAGGGACATGAACTTCTGGACAAGTACATGCTCTTGCGGCTAGCGGACCTGATCGAGGTAGGAAAGTCACAGTTGAAGATTTGATTTCCCTTTTTGACCATCCTGTTAAAACCTTGTTTGATTCTGGTGCTTCACATTCATTGATATCCAGTTCTATAGTAGATAGTATGCACCTTAATACTAGTATAGTCTCTAATCCGGTAGTGGTCTCAAACCCCATAGGAGGTCTGACTCATTTATCCATGATATGTAGGGGTTTGAGAATTTCTATCTTGGGCGTCGAGTTTGAATGCGACGCACACACATGTTAGGCTTTATGGGCTATGATTTGATTCTAGGCATGGATTGGCTAGCCATGTATGGTGCCATCCTTGATTCCGAAAAGAGAGTGGCTAGACTTCTTACTTGTCATCGTGGAACTCTTGAAATTTCCTGTGACCCACAAGAGTCGGTGATGCTCTGTTTTCTTGAATCACTTGATACTTATATTGATGATTTGCGACCTGTGCCCATAGTCAGAGATTACCAGATGTGTTTGAGGAAGTTAAGGGACTACCTCCGAGGCGTGAGATAGACTTCCAGATTTACTCGGTAGAGAATACAAAGTCAGTTACTCAATTAGTGCCCCCACATGGCTCCTAGAGAGAGGAGGGAGCTCAGCAAGCAAATATGGGAGCTATTCAAGAAATGTTTTATTAGGCGAAGCATTATCTTTGCAACTAAGGTGGATGCCACTTCATCTATATGTGGATTATAGGGAGCTGAGTAAGCTCACTAAGAAGAATAGGCACCCGATTCCAAGGATTGGCGACTTATTTGATCAGCTAGTAGGCGCATCAGTTTTCTCACAGACGGATTGGGCCATGGGATTTTGCCAACTGGGGAAAGCAGAGGATAAAATTGATAAGACTGCATTCCAAACTCCAGACGGTTTCTTTGAGTGGCTGGTTATGCCTTTTGGGCTAACCAATGCACCCGCATATTTTGTGGACTTGATGCATAGGGTGTTTAGAGAGTTTTTAAACAATTTTGTGGTGGTCTTTGTGGACGACATTCTGATCTTCTCAAAGAATGAGGAGGAGCATGCCCAACACTTAGGACAGGTTCTACGCACTCAGAGATCGCATCAGCTAAAGATTTTTTTTTCTACGTGTCACTTTTGGAGAAGGAAAGTAAGGTTCCTAGGGCATGTGGTCTCCAAGGATCGGATAGCAGTGGACCCCGCTAAAGTCGCAACAGTTCAAAATTGGAGGGCTCCAAAGAATGCGACGAAGGTGAGAAGTTTTCTAGGGTTGGTGGGCTATTATAGAAAGTTACTAAGGACTTTACAAGAGTATCAACCCCGCTCACCCAATTGACGAAGAAGAACGTGGCTTTTTCATGGAGCATTGGTTGTGAGGATGCCTTCCAGAGGTTGAAAAAGGCTCTGACAACAGCCTCAATTCTGAGTATCCCCGATGGAAGCAAGATGTTCACAGTTTACATAGATGCTTGTGGCACAGGGCTTGGTGACGTTCTGATGCAAGAAAGAAGGGTTGTATGCTATGGTAGCAGGCAACTGAGAGTTCATGAGAAGAATTACCCTACCATGATCTAGAGTTGGCTGCAACAGTGTTCGCATTAAAGTCTTGGCAACATTATCTACTTGGAGAAAGATTTAAGCTATATACGGATCATAAGTCGCTCAAATACTTGTTCTCACAAAAGGATCTCAACCTAAGGCGGCAATAGCGGATGGTGTTCCCAGCGTCCTATAACTTTGAGATAGCTTATACCCTGGGCAAGGGTAATGTAGTAGCGGACGCATTGAGTAGGCAGAGGATGACTTTGAGTCCTATTCATAGAAAGGCGAAGCTTGGAGTACATCTCGATGTTTGATTTTAAGCCATCTATGGATTTCACATTGGGATTGTTAGCATCATTGAAGGTGCGACCTACTCTATTGGAACGTATTGGATCTACACAATAGGAGTACCTGCTGATATTAGACATCTTGGACAGGCTTGGTAGATGAGATACTTCTAGTCATTTAGCTAGATACACTATGGACGAGAAAGGGTGGCTAAGACGAGATGAAAGGTTATGTGTCCCTAGGATTAGGGAATTGCTAAAGGCAGTGCTTGAGGAAGCTCATCATTCTCGGATGTCTATCCATACGGGTGGTGCCAAGATGTATCGAGACATGAAGAGATATTTCTTTTGGACTGGCATGAAGAAGGATGTGGCGGAATTTGTAGCTCGATGTTTTACTTGTCAACAAGTAAAGGCTAAACAAAGAAAACCTGGCGGATAGCTTCAGCCCTTGGATGTTACGTAATGGAAGTAGGAGAGTGTCTCTATGGATTTCATAAATGGATTACCCCGATCAATGAAGGGCAATACGAGCATTTGGGTGATAGTGGACAGATTCATAAAGAGCGCCCACTTTATTCCTATCAAGAGCAAGAGGACTGCGACATGGTTAACATCAGTATATCTTCGAGAGATAGACCAAATTCATGCGGTACCTTTCAGTATAGTAAGAGACTGTGACCCCATCTTCACTAGTGAGTTTTGGAAAAGCTTACAAGAGGCATTATGTACACAGTTATGTTTGAGCACGACATACCTCCCTCAGACCCATAGACAGACTGAGAGGGTGAATAGATTTCTTGAGGATCTTCTGAGATTGTGTATCCTAGACTTCGGAGGGACTTCGGAGGAGCATCTCCCATTGGTTGAGTTCTCCTACAACAACAGTTATCAGTCTAGCATAGGTACGACATCCTTCGAAGTGTTATATGGATGACCTTGTAGATCGCCAACTTGTTGGTGGGAGACTATGGACATACTTCTGCATGAATTTGAGATGATTTGAGATACTTCCAAGAAGATTGATGTTATCTACCGAAGAATGAAAGCAGTTCAGGACAGACAAAAATCATATGCCAATAAAAGGAGGACTGATTTGGAATTCGAAGTAGGAGATATGGTTTTAATTAAAGTACCACTACTAAGGAATGTAGTTCACTTTGGCTCAGTAGGGAAGTTGGCACCGAGATATGTAGGACCGTTCCCTATAGTGGAGAGGATATGTCAGATGGCCTATAGGATCAGACTATCAGACGGACTAGCAGGCGTACACGATGTGTTTCACGTTTCCCATCTGAAGAAATGTTTACATGATGCAGAAGAGGTAGTGGAGTCGAGCACTCTTGAAAACGTGGAAGTAGAGAAGGAAGCATCAGTGAGAAGAGCTCTTGCTCATATTCTTAGATCAAAGATCAAGAAGCTACGCGATAAAGAAATCGGATTGGTAAAGGTACAAAGGGGAGAAGACCACAAAGATGCAATGTGGGAACCTGAAGATAGGATTCACGCTTCTTATCCTTTTCATTTTGAAAGTACATTCTTGACTTCTTTTCCAAGCTTTTACTTTGCATTTGCTTCTATTATTCAAGTATGGTTATCCTATCATTCGAACCTTCGATCCTTAGGTAGAATCCAATGGTTGGAAACATGTGTTTGAAACATGTTATGATTGATGGTTGCAAGTGGTTGTTATTAGTTGCTCGTGGATGCATATACACACACAAGACACTAGACCGTTTCAAGCACTTACATATTGCATATGGATGAGTATGCATTTTAGTTCTCTATGGATGGAAATGGGTGAATCATCATATGGATGTTGCATTTTGGTGAATGAATGTGCACAAATATAGAGTTCATATGTTATACTAAGATTACTTGCATACATTTTGGATTCATGGCACAAACAAATGTTGCATTGAGGAGGTCAACTGAATTAGTCAATCTAATTTTCGCATTAGTGTAAGGATATATACACACAACACCATTGCACATATTCATACAAGCATTAGAAATTCTTAAGTATAATGGATGCATATGGATGATGGATGAGTAGATGGTTGTATGTGGTTGTTAGGATAATAACATTCTTCTTAGCTTGGAGATTTCAGGGACAAAATCTTTTAATTAGGGGAGAATGTAACACCCCAAAATGTAGTACACTATAACCATACTTTGAAGATAATAAATTGGGAATTTCTTAATTAAATATTCAGAATTAAGTAAAATTGGCTTTATGTTGCTTTTGTCTCGGAATTCTGCTTCAGACAGTCCCCAAGATTGCATAAAACGGATAATGTATGAAGAAGTTATGAGCATTAGAAATCTGTGTACATATAAGAGGGTTATATATGAATATAATTCAAATATATTCAAAATAATAAACTGAGACAAAGCGGGAATCGGGGCCGTTGTGGGACGACCCACACCCGACCTGGGTCGACCCAAGCATGAGTGGGTCGACCCAATAGGTTGGTGGGTCGACCCAGTGGTAATCTGGGGAGGTACTTTCGGCTGAATCCGGACTGTTTTATGGCTATGTTCGTTACTAACTCAGCGCTACGTGTGTGGTCTAGATTAAAACCCTAGGATCTAATGGTAAAAGGTTGGCTCTGTAATTTATATAAAGGGGCTCTCTCTCCCATTTTATCTATACATAATTCTTCACCTTTCTCTCTGCCTCCATTACATATTCTAAAAATAAATATAAGATGGGGAGACTCTGTTGAAATCTGGATTAACATAGAAGATTCAAAGATCTGTAACCAACCTTCAACCCTACAATCAACAAAGAGATAGAAGTGGACTTTTATACAATGGCATATATATATATAAGAGATCTACTCTCTTTTTCACCGAGACTCGCTGTGAGTTCCCTTATATTTTTAGATCTGATACCTAAAATTATATCATGACAGTTAAATAAAATTGGGTTTAGAAAATATAGTGTTTAAAAGTTAATACCTATACCTGTTGTTCACTTTTGTCGTTGTTATAAGTAAACTATATGCTTTTACTATCAGATATTTAATTGGTTATGAGCATCTATCTTCCTTTTCTCTATTTCTACTATTTTTAGTTTATTTCCAGTCTTGCCTATATGCCTGTGTGATTTGATTCTATTTTCCCTTTTTGTTTACGCTAATCCTAGGCCTTTGGAAGCCTAGGCCATATCCTATTTGATTTTGCGTATAATTGAAATTGGGGTAATAAGAAATGACTGCAAAGAGGAATTTGGGGGCATATTGTTAATTTAAGGACTTTTTGACTGTAATTTGGACAAAGGATAATATGCATATACTTGTACTTGCTGTAAATTGGGGATGTGATAAAAAGGGATAATATGCTTAAACTTGTACATGTTGTAGTTTAGGGACATAATTGAATGGAATAGTTTGAATATGTATAAACATGTTAGATTTGACTTAATACATACATAAAGAAAAAGGACATGTTGAAATTATGTAAGTACCGAATGTAGGTTTGGTAATTATACATACATCTGGGCAGGTGTTTTGGGGAAGGGTTGTACACACATAATAACATGTAACATTACAACCACGCTTATTAGTAAACCTAAATCTGTTAGGTCAAACCTGATTATTAATAAGCTAAAGTGGTCCCTCGTTCTGTTGTTGTGTCGGGTTTTGGGGACTCTTATATCCTAGTTACTTAGGGGAACAAGCTTAGGGGGTTTGGCTTGTGTCAATATGCTGTTTTGAACCCATAGCAGTTAGTAACCCTACTGATACTTTGTTAGAGGGTATCGCAGTTGGTAGGGGTCCGGGCATGCTTTAATGATCTGGATAGTAAGAGGTTCACATGGAGAAGGTGGGTACGGGTGCGTTCTGGCGGAGTCATAAGTGTGCATGAGTCCGATTAGGTTAACAAAGCCGTTGTAACACCAGTAAATAGGTCTGTATTATATAAGTTGTTGGGTTAGGAAGTGATACACCCTACTGTAGGGGATGACATAGGATTTTTACGTATTAGAGAGCCGATCGCATGGGTAGTAATTAGGGTACATCTAATCCTACTGTTAAGTAATTAGGTTAACACCTAATCCTATTATGTAATTAGGGTATGCCTAATCCTGCTGTTTAATTCTGTTGTTTAATCGAGTTGTTTCTGTTAATTAATTAGGTTAACACCTAATCCTGTTATGCTAGTATTAGCGCAGACAAAACATGTTTTAGGTATATAAATGTGAAGCATTACTCGATCACAGTTATTCCTGTTTATCCAGTTTATCATGTTTTATGATACTGTACTTTCTCATCCAGTCTTGTTTACCTGTCTTGGTATCTATTATTTATGCATATCTAGAAATCACTAGAACTTGCCAAACTTTATGTCTAGCCCTTTTATTTTCTCTTCTTTCTTCCTCCCCTCTCCCATCAAGTCCTCAGAGTGGAAGCACTCCTAAGTGATTAGGACTTTCTCTTTCTTGGATCTGGACTGTCTGATATGTACCGCTTTGACTTACTTTCTACTCTATTATGGCTTGCCATGAGGGATATGGATTTTTATTATGGCACTTTATTATTTTGCTTTATGAGACAGATTTGAGATACTTGGTTTTTGATGTAAGTGGTTTGATGATGTAACCTGTTTTGAGACTGTTTTATTTTCAATAATAAAGTTGAAATTTCAACTGCTTAATTTATATCTATCTTGTGTATTTTTGTACTGTTTACCTATTGCGCTTCACGAAACTTAATGCATTCTTTTATTAGTGACATTAATGGACGTGGGTGCTAACCTCATGGAACTGAGAAGACAGATTCTTTGTTGAATAAGTTTCACTTCCAATGCTTCAACCCAGACCCGACTATTGTTACTTAATGGTCAGCATGCGATGATTAAAGTATGATCAAATTGCAGTACCCACACAGAAGTTCAGTAGCATTTTTAAGATGGAAAATTATGTAACATTGTCACACTGATATTTTTTGACATAGTTGTAATTAACTAAGAAAAACTCTCAAACAAGTCATTCCATATTGTTCCAATAACTACAAGTCTGTAACCCTTTGGTGTCCCCAATAATCATGAGTAATACACTATCTACAGAGCATTATGTACTTCGGTCTCAACTGATACATCGATATCCTTTCTCGGAATATCTTGATTACAAATAATTAAAACTAAATTGTTATTTTATATTATGACTAATTGTTCATAGTTGCAACTATTTGCAACTACATCCATATATTTTTAAGAATTTTCTATTCATATACTTTAAATTATTCATACAATTAATTATATTGCCATGTAACAGATTATATAGTAGAAATTAAATATTTTAGTTACAAACAATATTAACTATAGTATTAAATATATGTAACTAATTACATAATTGCTCCCAGGGTGTACCCTTTAATCTTTAAATCTCTAACTTGAATGCATGGTATATTATATACTCCCTATCTCATTCTATGATCGATATATTCAAAATTGATCAGTTAGTCCTTTCATGAATGAATATGCTATATCATTTTATTATCTATTATGTTCATCAACATCGTTTCATTATCGATAAATGGCCTTCACAATATGAAACTACGGGAAAATGCTTCTTAACTCCTTGTAAGCCATATCTTCTTTGTTATCTATATCATGACATTGTTGTATGGTCATTTATACGAGATTCTCAATAGCTGAAATCACTCTTATCTCATTTATAAATGCATGCATTATATATAAATGCACACACAAAACTTTTGTGTGATATTACTCAATGCATTATATATAAATGGACACACAAAACCTTTGTTGTAATATTATTCAAAGTAGCGTACTTAGCCTTTTGATTGAATTAGTCACAACCACTTGTTATGAACATTTCCAACTTATAGCTCATGAAAAAAGGTTTGAACATGAATTTAAGATTGAAATGTTATATTTCATATTACTTATCAAGTTTGAATATCCACAAGTAGTTTGTCAGTACTGTAAACAATTCCTTGGTAATTTAAAAATACTAGTTAACATTTTTAGCCACCATTTGGCAACCTTCATCGATCAATGTAAGTGAAATGTGGTATATAAATAATGCAATATATATGATAATTTCGATCACCAATGCATAACGTATCAATCTCATATGCTCCACGATAAACATTTTAATATGATGCCAATACATAAATCATGTGGGACGATTTAACATCCTTTACTGTACTGATTTGGAAGGACATCACTTTCAAATCATCTACAAAGATTTAAAATAACATAAACTAAAACTAATTTTAACACGAGTATGTCATTAACTATTAATAACATGTAGTTGAGTTGCATTTTTAGAATATTTTATTATCTTTTAGTACTATTTATCATAGACACGCATTTACTTTGTATTTGACTGAAAATCAAATTGTTTAATAATTCTCGTCAAAATATTTATTCAAAAGTTGTTATATTAAGGTGTTCTTGAGTGTAATTTATTTGATCATGGCGTTTGAGATAGTGAAGAAATGCATACATCAATTCCAAACATTAACATAAAATCAATTTGTTCATTACTCAATGTGTGCAAGTTCAAGGGCGCACTCACTTAGAAGTTAATGAAACTATCATTTACCAAAGTGTTCAAAAAAGATAACTTATACAATGTTTATGGTTTATTTATATTTCTTACATCTCTAGTAGATTTATTCTAATATATACATATGTGTGCGTGTGTGTACATATATCCCTTGGTCCACATTGGATCTAGATATTATCCCCTAGTATCTTTCACAAGCACTCACTAGGGTCTACCAAATCGCCATGTTACAATATCGCCATCGTATGCCACAAGTATGGGGTAAACTACACCCTCCTCGTAAGTGTGTATGTCATCCAGTCTACAATAAATAATTGACTTCCACTTATAGGGCACCTCATTGCCCATGCAGCACAGGAAATCGGTTAGGGATTTACTCTGTGTTATGCATTTACCCTTCGCGGACTGCCTTCGGTATTCCAACCCTTTCTTGTTTGGAAGGTATTTCTTGATACAGGTTACTAGCATTTCCCCTAACAAACAATCCAAAGAAACCATATGGTTGTGCAATCCCCAACCCAAACATCCTGATAGCTAAAGGTCGCTCGGTCTGACAAGTGTAACCCATGTCCTTCCCCACTAACCATTAGGACCAATGATGCACTAGTAATCATGCGATTGTTGTCCTTTAATGTAAACAAGCGCCTTTGCCTTTTTATCATAGGATTACCTAGCAATATACTCTAGACTTCCTAAAACAGTTAGGGAAATACCCCATTGATACACCCTTTTATAGAACTTACCTCTGATGAATCGTGCCTACATTAGAGAACCATCCTAGGGTATTGCTGTCCACGTATCTTATGAAGTCACTTATTTCCTGCACCTGTACTCACCGAACAATCCAATTAAAATGGGCCCCTAAATGTTGTTAATTATCTCTTGCTCCGAGATTGTCCGTGAATTCATTAGGATGAGCTTCCCAATATCCATTTAAGCATCTTATTCTTTGCTCCAAACGATAATCAATATACCATCGTCAGTACGAGCTTCCCAATATCTCAAAATGTTTGTAATGGTCTTCAATCTCTTTTCCTACATCACAGATTTACCCAAGGTCATATTTAAATGCATGTACCAAAATACAATTGTAATCTCTTCCTTTATTAGGCCTTGTGTCTAGTTCTCATTCTTATGAGTTTGATTCATATTTCAATCAATTTCATTCACTATTCTTATTTCATTGATTTGCTACGCCATTACCATTTTTTCCCATTTTTATTTCACTTTAAATTTCTTCTATAAAATTATCTTCTTTGTTTGCCTATATTTCTTCCTTGTTGTTTTTGTTACGACATTTCCTGTTTTCTTTAAACTTATCATTTTGGTTTTTATTATTTTTTGGTACATAATCCATTCCTATACGAGCTTTTGTGCGATGATTGTAATTACAAGACGTTCTTTTATTCTTCTTCTTTCATATTAAGGAGTACAAAATAATGCATTTATCTTTATTTTATACTCCTTTTTCTTATACAATATTGGGTTTCTTGTACTTACATTCATCTCACCTTTAAAGGGTTTAACGAAACATAAGGAAATTTACCTGTCTTGATATTCTTTTCCAATAAACTAATATATCACCTAAGCCCCAAAAGGTACAATTTAGATTGCTTACCTTTGTAGGTCCCCAGAAATATTATTCTAACTATTTATGTCAACCTAATTTAAAAATTGATATTTTCTATGTTTATCAAACTAAGATTAAATAAGGGGATTGTTAAAGGGACTCCACATTTGGTTAAGGGGAGGACCAATTTTTATTTATTGTATAATTGTTACGGGGAGGACAAAAAAAATTAGCCTCCCCTTAAACATATAAATTAAAATTTCGGTATTAACCCCCTATAATCTTCATTAATATAAACTATAAAACATAAACCTTAATTGGTATTTACAATTTAATGCTGCACATAAAAATAAAAAATGGATACAGTTAACGTAATGGAGACACAGGAAAATTTCATGGGTAATCAAAAGGCATCAGATTAGATAATTACAATTCATATTTGAATTGGTAAGATTAATTTTAAATGCAAAAGCATAAATTTTGATCTAATATGTTGTATCATTTTTTGTAATTGAGATGTTTAGTAATTTGCACGTTTGTTAGTTGCGCTGAATTTAGTAAATTAGTGTTTAACATAAGTGACAAACCAGGGGTAGCTAGGTCTTTTTTTCCTTTTTCTTTCTAAAATAAATCGTACCCCCCTTAACAAAAATATATTAAACTGGAGTCCCCTTAAAATTATCCTCCCCTTAACCAAATGTGGAGTCCCTTTAACAATCCCCTTAAATAATATAGCATGACAAATATCATAAATATTTTTACATTTCTTTTTATCATATATGCAACATATTTGCATTAGCCATTTTTCCAAGAAGTATAACTTTATTCATAGAATTAGCATAGAAATATTTTAGTTTTTAACGAGTAAAGTGAAATGGGAATTCAACGATATATTATATCATCATACAAAAAGATATATAATTTACCTACTCATTTTTCATGCTTTCCACAACTTTTAGTTCAATCCAGATCCATTCTTATTATCTGCGTTCCATTTATAATTCCTATTTTAGATTTACAAACATCGTTTATGCAGATCTATTAGATTGGATTGAAATAAAATGACTTGGATTTGAATGGAAACCACATTTAAAACTTTACCTCGTTAGAACAGCTTTCTGGTTTAAACCTCCTTTTTATTCTCCTATTATTTTCTCCTTCAATATAAATCTAATAATCTAAACCTAATTTTATAGTTTTCATAAGTTTTGGTGGAGGAAGAAAAATGATAGAGCTTTCGCACTCAAATTGATAAAATGAATTTGAAGGGTAGCCCTATATGCTTATTTACAGAGGTTCAACTCAACACTGACTATACGATCTAAAATCATCAAATGTTATTCGTATATGCTTTATAATGTGTTTATTTAATATATTTAAGTTCTGTTATATTTCTTTATTCTTTCAACCCATGTTTATTTATTTGTTTACATATGTTTATATATATATACACACACATACACACATTCATTTATCCATTTTTTCATTATTTGATTACATACATAATTGAACCAATTAATCTGTAAATAAATGTTATTCGATTAATAATTAATTTTATTAATTGATTATTTACTCAGTTTAATCATTCTTTCCATTAATTCTCATCTATTAAAACATTAGTTTGTCAATTGTTTTATTCTCCTTCTTAACTCTTCCATTATATACACGTTTAAAGAATTCAAACTTCAAACATATACAACTAGTTAAATAATATTTTTTTAATAAATATATTAAATTCCCTTCTTTTTGTGCTTGTAAGATACATTAATTATTGTAGGTAACATACATTAGTTACTATTAACTCTTTTGAGTAATGTTAATGTAACTCAAAAACGGTTAAAGGGGGGCATATTTTATTTTCACTCCACTAAAATATTAATCATTAAGGGGGGCCAAACACAGTGTAAAAATAAAGGGTGCTATTATTCATGCCTCTATTTACACTTTTGGCCACCAAGACTTAAAGCACCCCAAATATTTCAAATTTTTTCTATTGGCCACCATTTAAATTAATAACCAAAAAATGTTGAGGCCACCAGCTCCTTTCTCTACACAAACGTTTCCTTCCTCTCTTACATCAATGTACTCTATGAATCGAATACCTAAAATCAAACAATTCAAGAAAAAATTAACATAATTCGTTTCATAAGCACATAAGCAATTTTAATTTTTATAAATGAGTATTTACTTCATTGGTTGTGAAATGATATGTCAAAATCAACATTTATGTTTTTTGAGTCATTTGATCGAACATCTTGCATCATATTATCACAACCATCATGTTTATCATCCAATTTATCATCATTCAAATACTCCATCTATCAAACGATAAAAAAAGAGTTAATATATACGTAAGTTATACGGATAAAAACCCTAAAGTCAAAACTTACATTGTCATCCTCTATTACAGCGTCATCAAATTTAATGTCATCCAAACTTAAAATCTCCAAATGAACAGAAAAAATATCTTAAAACGCAATGGAAAACCATGAACATTAAAAAAAACTAACATATCCTATAACATAATAGAAAACAATAAAAATCAAGCAATTCTAACCTCCTTTTTATCTTCATCTTCCATCCCTATTAGGCACAAAAGAAAATATGCTTTTGTTAGGGTTTAGGGTTTGAAATTGTAGAGAAGTACGTGTTTTTCTTAAGAGAAGTATGGTGGTGAGTAACTGAGGGAAAGAATAATATATGGTGGCCAGAAGAATATAAAAAAAATCATTTGTATTAAATTTAGGAAGGTGGCCGGAAGTGTAAACCGGAGTGTGAATAGTAGCACCCAAATTAAATTAAACAACCTAATTTTATCCTTGGTCTAATGAAAAGAAAAACAACACATGGTGAAAACAATTATTTACCTAAACCCTAATTTTCACGTAGTCGTTTTCTTCTCAACACTAAATTCAATCGCAAGAATGGTTCGTACAAAAAGTTGCGATTGATCCCAAAGACCAGATCCAAAAACAATGGAGAAGATGTTGAAAAGGTAAAATCTGGTTGTATATACAAGTTTCAATTTTTTCTCTTTTCGACCGTTCTTTGTTTCATGTTGTATTCGGCAGTTGGTTTCTAAAAATTAGTATTGTTTGATTTTATACTGCCATTTGCAGTATTCTACGATAATTGACTGTTATTTCGATTTAAATTTGCTTATTGGTGGGTGAACTACAGTTCTAACCTGTATTATGTTAAAACGGCAATTTTTGGTCTTTTTTTGTTCAACTTTTTGGTTTCGAATAGTTATTAGAAGTCGATTTATTTCAGTCGAACTTCATAGAGATGAATTTTATATGACAATTGTAATTGCTCTTGTATGCATTTTTAAGGAAAATTGTAGTTTCTCTTGTATGAATTTTATATGACAATTGTAGTTGCTCTTATATGTCAATTTTATATGACAATTGTAGTTTATTAAAATTAGTATTTTTTGTATGCATTTTTAATGAATCATTGTCTTGTTACTGCAAGAAAGGTTCTATCTCATCTTTGTCCACTCGTGTCCCTCAAATCGCATCCAATCAGAAGAAATTAGAATTGGAGCGACTTAAAAAAGTTATAGAGGAGGCTGAAATGATTGATGATGCTGATACAAATGAAAGTAGAAGTTCGAGTGCGGAGGAAGAAAAGCAAGAAGAGAATGATAATGAAGAAAATGTACATGGTGAAGATCAAGTAATGGACATATCTAAGGAGGTTGATCCATCTCATCACACCGAAGAAGAGGCAGAAAGTGAAGAAACACAAAGTGCAGAGATGCAACCATTGACCAAGAAGCAAAAAGGAAAGCAGTTGATTGTGAAATCGGGTCAATCGTCTTAATGTGAAGCACAATCATGATTATTGTTCGGATTTAAAGATCATATTGCATTGACGATATGAAATTCTTTTGTATGTCTATCTACTTGATAATTATAGTGTATGTTGGTCATGGGTTTGTTCATTTTCTTTTAATTTGTTTTTGTGAATGTGTACCTAATGCATCAAGGAGCTCATTATGTGGTTACACTAAGAACATGCCAATATGATATGACCATCATGAAAAGAGAACATATCATGATAGTTGAAATCGTTTGCCACTAGGAAAAGCAAACTACCCGTAAGAAAATGGATGTGCACACCTTTATGAAGTATCTGAACGTGACCATTTGATCTTTTTGTAAACTTTTGACAATTGTTTCCAAACCATTCAAAAATGGTTTGTATATCTTTTACCAACGAAGTTGTGATAATTTTTTGCATTAATATAACCAAAATGGTTTCAAAAATATGTATGCACAGTTGTCAGAAAGTGTAAAAATGTGGTAATTTCAAACTAGTTTTGAATATGTTAATGTTTTGAAAAAATGGTTGTAAAATGAACTAACGTATACTATTCGTAATAACTAACTATTAGGAAATTTTCAAACATGGTTTGTACACTTATTGTTGTTGTCAATGTACATGATATACAGATTTTCATATGCGTATTTTCATTTTTGTGATGTAGGCACCACGGGACGAAGCAAAAATTGTAAAGCTTCACAGATATATATCGACTCATAAATGGTGGGATTTAGATAACAAAATTGATTTTGTCAAGGATGCGGTAGCCGAATCGGGTTTTTTAAACATAATAAAGTATGCACATAAAAAAGTCGACAAGGCCCCAATCAATGCCTTTATTGAGAGATTTTATCCATAAACCAACACATTCCACCTTCCATTTGCCAAGATGACAATCACTATTGATGAATTATTTAACAACACCAGTCTTCCTATCGAAGGAAAAGTGGTTGTAGGGCCACTTGGAGGATCTAGGGGAATCATTGATAATGATGTGTATGAGTTGTTAGATCAATGTCTTAGAATCAAAGAACAAGCGGCTAAAGATTTTTTGGGAGGTGAGAAAAAAGTACGTTTGAAATGGTTGCGAACACCATTTTCTGAGTTAAAAGATTCTGATACCATGGCAAATAAAAGGCAGTGCGCAATAGCGTATTTACTATATACGGCTGGTGTGCTAGTTTATGGTGATAAATCTGGAAACAAGGTCTCAGTTCATTTTTTACACTGTCTATGAGTATTAAGGTAGGTTAACACATATTCTTCGGGCACAACATACTTGAGTTGGCTATTTTATAATTTGGCTCAGGGCACAAGGAAATGAGTATGTCAAATCACAGGTTGTATGACTTTGCTTCAGTTAAGAATCTAAATTACAAAAAAAATGATTGAAAAACTGTCTTTATACCTTATATTTATTGTCTAGATGTAGATATATGAACACTTCCCAATTTTAAGACGACACAGTCATAATGCACGTGCACAACCTGGTTATCCTAGGTCAGCATTCTACTTTTTGTGGAATCAAGTACCTCATTGTCTTATGATTTGGTGACTCTTCGGAAGAGATTAGAAGACCTTCAAGTTAGCGATGTCATTTGGGATTGTTTTAAGGATATGGGAGATGTGCACCCGTTTCAACATTGTGCCTTTTATAATGGATAAGTGTAACACCCCACCTCCATTAAGGTCACTCACAAAGGGAATGCCTTAACTTCAGTGGAATGTTTTAGGTAAACAGACACAGAATATCACAAGACAGATATTAAAAAAAATTCAGTGGAAATAAATAACTTTATTAAATCACCAAAATATTTTATTACATAGTACCATGAGTCATAAAACCCTTACAACAAAACACTTCTGTCTTACATTATCAGAGTACATAGGTATTTTAAAAGAAAAACATCATTCCCCAGATTAAAGAGCAAGCCATAAAGAAACAGAGGTTCGAGCCATACTTCAGAAGTAGCTCCTAGAAGATGATATCCAAATCCTGACTAAACCTAGGTGTTTCCTCCCTGAACACCTGGGGGGAAGAAGGAAGAAAAGGAAAAAGGGGGGTAAGACATAAAGTCTGGCGAGTGCGATAACTCTAACAATATAATTAACAAAGTAACTAGGATAAGGCATAAGTTGGAAAGTAAGGAAATGACCATGAACCATTGAGTATGACAGAGTAAACAAGGAAACAAGAGGAACAATGATAACGTTAAAAGCACTCCTAAATCACTACAAGATAATTACTATACTGCACCACCACTAGTATAACAGGATTAGGTGTTACCCTAATGTTTAAACTTCCATAGAATCGAAACAGAATAATCTATACAGAAACAGAATGCTAGTAATGGGCCTTTACCACTCCAACATACAGAAGGTACAGAAGTAGAATACTAATAATGGGCCTTTACCACCCAACTAATAGTCCTTTACCATCCCAACAGACAGAAGGTACGGAAACAGAATCTAAAACGGAATCAGAGACAGAAACAGAATAATCCCTACGGAAACAGAATGTAGAATTAGGTGTACACTAGTAGATGGGCCTTTACCACCCCAACAGACGGTACCACGCAGAAACAGACAGGTGTTACCACCCAACAGAAACAGACGGTACCCCACAGAACAGACAGAACTAAGTGTACCCTAAATCCTACCCTACGCGATCGGCTCCCTAACACATAAATACCCTGTGCCAGCCCCACAAAAGGGTGTATCATTCCCTAAAGTGGCAACCTTTGAATGACACAGACCTATTTATAGATGTCACGGCGTCTTACATCCTCAAAGGAAGACCGGGATCCATGCACGCACATGACCCGGTTGGAACGTACCATCAACACCCCTTGCCATTATCAGAATGAACCGCTTATAATTAGTTCAGTAAGCGTGCCCGGACCTTACCTACTGTTGGGTCATAGTTTTGATACCAGAAAGGGTTACTGACTAATATGGGTCCCACACAACAGATGACACAAGTAATTACCCATCCTAACCTTGTGTCCCCAGACTAACAGATTTCAGATTTCAGACTAACTTGTTTACAAGTTTCAGACATACAGAGTTCAGATTTACTAGTTCACCAATCAGACAATCAAGTTAACAAGTTTTCAGACTAACGGATTAGATGTACAGATTTAACAGACATACAGATTGTCTAACTTTGTATTGGGCCTACAGATTCACGAAATGGGTTTGTTAAATTTATCAGTCCAGTTGGTTTAACCCTATCCCCCCAACACGTTTTAGACATCATATTTATCTCAGATTTGCATTAATTAATTATTGAAATATCTAATCGTATTTCACATGCCACCCCAGGCACCCACTTAATTCCACATGCCACCCAAGGCACCCACTTAACCCCCTCATGTCCCACTACATGCTTATCTGGTTAAGTGTTTCTTAATTCATTAAGGCCGTAACCTTATAAAGACCTTTCATATTAGACTGGCGTTTGTGGCGGCTGGATTTGCCGAGCGGGTCCGGGCAGTCTTACACCACAAAAGAGCCTAACCTCGTGTCTTTACAACTGTTGCGTATTTAGTTTATGCCTAAGACCTCTCACATTAGACTGACATTTGTGGCAGCTGGATGGGTGGGTCCGGGCAGTCTTACACCACAAAAGAGTCTAACCTCGTGTCTTAGACGATTAATTACTCCTAATTAATCATCCCCCAATTTGAATTACTTTCCCTATTCAAATTATCAATCAATTCCAAATTTAACGATGTCCATAATTGACTCAATTATGTCCATCCATTTATGGTATGTAAGATCACACCAATTTCACCACAATTATATTTTATGCCTTTTAAGGCATTTATGCCAATTAAATCTTCTTAATATTATCCCCTTCGTACCCCCGTTATTCGTTCGCTTAACATGACATATTCATATTAGACTAGCAATTAGTCTAATACTTAAAAAAGGGAATAAACGTCACAAAGTCACATACACACAATAATAGATCTAATTTGCATCTAACTTGCAATTAAGAATTACAACATACTCGCATAGTCTTTGTATTAACAAGGATCCCAAAATCATAGATCTAAAAAAAGTGTGAACTTGCATGTATGAACATAGTTTTACACCCAACTAGCCTAGGTAATTATCACCAACTTACATAAACTGTGTATGTCGTCAACCTAAGCATAAAGGTGTCATCTTGGATAACTATGGATCCAATAAAGGTGTTAACTTGAGTAAACTATGGATCCACATAAAGGTGTAAACTTGCATAACTAGGCATGTCATAAATTCAACATAAAAATGTCAACTTGAATATGGATCTAAACTTTAAAGGTGTGAACTTATATGAATCCAAATTATCACTTAAACTTGCATATGAACATAATACTTATATGAACTAGCATATGTTCCACATCCATATTCGCATAAAAACTGATGTTATAAACCTAGGTGGTTGGATTATAAAAAGGGATTCATTAACACAAGTTAACATCATGAACTACTAGCATATACTTTAGATCCAAACTTACATAACATCATATGTGAAACTGGCATAACATCATATATAAAACTTGCATAACATCATATATAAGACTTGCATAAGCCAAAATTACAACTTGGATGATAGCAACATAACTTTACATCATAAATGATAGCATCACAACATAAAGTCATAGAGATTTCAATCATAATCCTACAACATAATCACAACATGCAATCAATACTTCATATCACATCAATACAATCCGCATTATATCTTAATCCAATTAAACTACTAATTATCTTGTTAAAATTATCGAACTCACAACTCAAAAGCAGTCTTGAGTTCTGAATTCTGATTTCTGGAGTTGAATTAGCGCTCCTTTGATGAATATTCGCTGTTAGGGTTGAGTAGTTCTGATTTGATTGTTGTTCTTTCTCTTTAATTTGGTGGCGGCTGCTCTAGGGTTCAAGACAACAGCATTACGGCCATAGTTTTAGTTTTAATTCTGATTTAGGGTTTGAGTCTATAGGTCTTTTTATAGAGTTTTGAATTAATTTAAGTCGTCGGATGTTCTTAGGGTTAATCAAAACCATTCAGTCCAGATTAGAGCTATCCAGAAACCCTAATGACTCACTGACTAGTCAGAAATGACTCAGCACTGACTCACCGTTCGAACCAGATGGCTGTGCAGGTTTTCTCTTGGCCTGGGCGCACTTGGGGAGTGCGCTGATGCAAATTTGTACTGGCACACTTCCCAAGTGCGCCAGTACATTTTTTTTCAAATTTCGTTCGTCCATATCTTCTTCATGCAGTATCCGTTTTACGCAAACCCGGACTCTATCTTAAGCAGAATTCCGAGACGAACGCAATGGAACGAACCTTTTCCCTTAATTCCCACATTTGAAATTAAGTATTCTTAAATTTAGTTAATCTGATTATTCGAAAATTCGGGGTGTTACATTCTCCCCTACTTAAAGGATTTCGTCCCCGAAATCTTCAATTTAAGAAGAATGTGTCCTACCATCCAATCACCCATCTACTCAACCATCATCCACAAGCATCCATTGTCCTTAGAAAACTTCTAATGTCGTATGAACATATGCAAAAAGTTTGTGTATATGTTCCTTATCTAATGCAAAGATCCGGCGGTCTACTGATTCAGTTGACTTCCTTAATGCGAATTATGTCAGTGCCATGTGTCCAACATGTATGCAATTTTCCTATTTGATACATATTATTTCTAAATGTGTGCGCAATCATTCATCTAAATGCAACATCCATTTGATGAGTCAACCATTTTGCAACCACAAAAATTGAAAATGCTCACACATCCATATGCAGTATGAGAGTGTTTTCGAGCCGATCTAGTGCCTAATGTGTGTGTAAATGCATCCATGAGCAACAACTAGCAAACACTTGCATCCACTTGCAACTATCAAACATAACATGTCCCAAGCACATGTTTACATCCATGGATTTCCTATCTAAAGGTCGAAGATTCGGTTGATGGGATATAAACAAATGATACAACTAGAACAAAAGCTTAGTTCCCATTTGACATCGGTTAAGAGAATAATTCCTAAGTCCCAGCCCCGAAGACCGAAATCAACATCAGACTGACACCCAAAGAATTACCCCCATTAAACAATGTCAAAACTGGAGATCTACTTCATGCTTCGAGTAGAAACCCGTATCCTTCAGAAATATATAGATACTTACAGACTGCTAGTACAGATCAGATTAAAGAATGATTCTCGGAAAGCTAAGCATAAAACACCCTTGCGGGTCACAAGAAACTTTGGGGTCTTCCCATGACAAGTTAGAAACTTAACGACCCTCCTCTCAAAATCTAGAACGACCCTCTACATAAAAAAACTGGTCCATTAAGAACCAATCCATAGCCCATAAACTTGAGCATACAAACGTCACATTCAAATTTTTTTGACGACACAGATAATTTCAAACCCTTACAAATCACCAATAAATAAGCCGAACCACCCAAGGGGTTTGAAACAACTACGGGATCAGAAACAAGACTAGTATTAAATTGCAGAGTCTCAATGCTAGAATCAAAAGAGTCTTAACTTCATAACCAGATAAGGAAATTAAACCTTCTACATAAATTTTCCTATCCCTATCCTATCCATCAGCCGTGAGAGCATTCGCCTATCCTATCGAAGGAAGAGATTCTAGACCAAGGACCGAAGGATACTACATATGGCTTTTCGGGGAATGTATTTCAAAACAGGCTTTCCTTTTCGAAAATACTTTCTTTTAAAACCTTTTTGAAAAATGTTTTCAAAACTTTTATCTAATCCGGTAACCTTCAGCTCTGATACCAAGTGTAACAGCCCACCTCCATTAAGGTCACTCACAAAGGGAATGCCTTAACTTCAGTGGAGCGTTTTAGGTAAACAGACATAGAATATCACAAGACAAATATTAAAAAATTTGTAGCGGAAATAAATAACTTTATTAAATCACCAAAATATTTTATTACATAGTACCACGAGTCATAAACCCTTACAACAAAACACTTATGTCTTACATTATCAGAGTACATAGGTATTTTAAAAGAAAAACATCATTCCCCAGATTAAAGAGCAAGCCATAAAGAAAGAGAGGTTCGAGCCATACTTCAGAAGTAGCTCCTAGAAGATGATATCCAAATCCTGACTAAACCTGCGTGTTTCCTCCCTGAACACCTGGGGGGAAGAAGGAAGAAAAGGAAAAAGGGGAGTCAGACATAAAGTCTGGCGAGAGCGATAACTCTAACATTATAATTAACAAAGTAATTTGGCTAAGGCATAAGTTGGAAAGTAAGGAAATGACCATGAACCATTGAGTATGACAGAGTAAAGAAGGAAACAAGAGGAACAACGATAACGGTAAAAGCACTCCTAAATCACTACAAGATAATTACTACACTGCACCACCACTAGTATAACAGGATTAGGTGTTACCCTAATGTTTAAACTTCCATAGAATCGAAACAGAATAATCTATACAGAAACAGAATGCTAGTAATGGGCCTTTACCACCCCAACATACAGAAGGTACAGAAGTAGAATACTAATAATGGGCCTTCACCACCCAACTAATGGGCCTTTACCATCCCAACAGACAGAAGGTACGGAAACAGAATCTGAAACGGAATCAGAGACGGAAACAGAATAATCCCTACGGAAACAGAATGTAGAATTAGGTGTACACTAGTAGATGGGCCTTTACTACCCCAACAGACGGTATCACGCAGAAACAGACAGGTGTTACCACCCAACAGAAACAGACCGTACCCCACAGAACAGACAGAACTAAGTGGACCCTAAATCCTACCCCACGCGATCGGCTCCCTAACACATAAATACCCTGTGCCAGCCCCACAAAAGGGTGTATCATTCCCTAAAGTGGCAACCTTTGAATGACACAGACCTATTTATAGATGTCACGGCGTCTTACATCCTCAAAGGCAGACCGGGATCCATGCACGCACATGACCCGGTTGGAACGCACCATCAACACCCCTCGCCATTATCAGAATGAACCACTTATAATTAGTTCAGTAAGCGTGCCCGGACCCTACCTACTGTTGGGTCATAGTTTTGATACCAGAAAGGGTTACTGACTAATATGGGTCCCACACAACAGATGACACAAGTAATTACCCATCCTAACCTTGTGTCCCCAGACTAACAGATTTCAGATTTCAGACTAACTTGTTTACAAGTTTCAGACATACAGAGTTCAGATTTACTAGTTCACCAATCAGACAATCAAGTTAACAAGTTTTCAGACTAACGGATTAGATGTACAGATTTAACAGACATACAGATTGTCTAACTTTGTATTGGGCCTACAGATTCACGAAATGGGTTTGTTAAATTCATCAGTCCAGTTGGTTTAACCCTATCCCCCCAACACGTTTTAGACATCATATTTATCTCAGATTTGCATTAATTAATTATTGAAATATCTAATCGTATTTCACATGCCACCCCAGGCACCCACTTAATTCCACATGCCACCCAAGGCACCCACTTAACCGCCTCATGTCCCACTACATGCTTATCTGGTTAAGTGTTTCTTAATTCATTAAGGTCGTAACCTTATAAAGACCTCTCACATTAGACTGGCGTTTGTGGCGGTTGGATTTGCCGGGCGGGTCCGGGCAGTCTTACACCACAAAAGAGCCTAACCTTGTGTCTTTACAACTGTTACGTATTTAGTTTATGCCTAAGACCTCTCACATTAGACTGACATTTGTGGCAGCTGGATTTGCCGGGTGGGTCCGGGTAGTCTTACACCACAAAAGAGTCTAACCTCGTGTCTTAGACGATTAATTACTCCTAATTAATCATCCCCCAATTTGAATTACTTTCCCTATTCAAATTATCAATCAATTCCAAATTTAACGATGTCCATAATTGACTCAATTATGTCCATCCATTTATGGTATGTAAGATCATACCAATTTCACCACAATTATATTTTATGCCTTTTAAGGCATTTATGCCAATTAAATCTTCTTAATATTATCCCCTTCGTACCCCCGTTATTCGTTCGCTTAACATGACATATTCATATTAGACTAGCAATTAGTCTAATACTTAAAAAAAGGGAATAAACGTCACAAAGTCACATACACACAATAATAGATCTAATTTGCATCTAACTTGCAACTAAGAATTACAACATACTCGCATAGTCTTTGTATTAACAAGGATCCAAAAATCATAGATCTAAAAAAAGTGTGAACTTGCATGTATGAACATAGTTTTACACCCAACTAGCCTAGGTAATTATCACCAACTTACATAAACTGTGTATGTCGTCAACCTAAGCATAAAGGTGTCATCTTGCATAACTATGGATCCAATAAAGGTGTTAACTTGAGTAAACTATGGATCCACATAAAGGTGTAAACTTGCATAACTAGGCATGTCATAGATTCAACATAAAAATGTCAACTTGAATATGGATCTAAACTTTAAAGGTGTGAACTTGTATGAATCCAAATTATAACTTAAACTTGCATATGAACATAATACTTATATGAACTAGCATATGTTCCACATCCATATTCGCATAAAAACTGAAGTTATAAACCTCGGTGGTTGGATTATAAAAAGGGATTCATTAACACAAGTTAACATCATGAACTACTAGCATATATTTTAGATTCAAACTTACATAACATCATATGTGAAACTGGCATAACATCATATATAAAACTTGCATAACATCATATATAAGACTTGCATAAGCCAAAATTACAACTTGGATGATAGCAACATAACTTTACATCATAAATGATAGCATCACAACATAACGTCATAGAGATTTCAATCATAATCCTACAACATAATCACAACATGCAATCAATACTTCATATCACATCAATACAATCCGCATTATATCTTAATCCAATTAATTTACTAATTATCTTGTTAAAATTATCGAACTCACAACTCAAAAGCAGTCTTGAGTTCTGAATTCTGATTTCTGGAGTTGAATTAGCGCTCCTTTGATGAAGATTCGCTGTTAGGGTTGAGTAGTTCTGATTTGATTGTTGTTCTTCCTCTTTAATTTGGTGGCGGCTGCTCTAGGGTTCAAGACAACAACATGACGGCCATAGTATTAGTTTTAATTCTGATTTAGGGTTTGAGTCTATGGGTCTTTTCATAGAGTTTGGAATTAATTTAAGCCGTCGGATGTTCTTAGGGTTAATCAAAACCATTCAGTCCAGATTAGAGCTATCCAGAAACCCTAATGACTCACTAACTAGTCAGAAATGACTCAGCACTGACTCACCGTTCGAACCAGATGGCTGTGCAGGTTTTCTCTCGGCCTGGCGTACTTGGGAAGTGCGCCAATGCAAATTTGTACTGGCGCACTTCCCAAGTGCGCCAGTGCATTTTTTTTTCAAAATTCGTTCGTCCATATCTTCTTCATACGGTATCCGTTTTACGCAAACTCGGACTCAATCTTAAGCAGAATTCCGAGACGAACGCAATGGAATGACCCATTTCCCTTAATTCCCACATTTGAAATTAAGTATTCATAAATTTATTTAATCTGATTATTCGAAAATTCGGGGTGTTGCAATAATTGTTGTTTCGAAGTTGTTGAGTTGTACCTTCCACAAAGAATTTTTCGTCGATTTGGATTTATGCAACCAATACCCGTAACTACTTTTGTTGTGGAGGCTAAAAAGATGAGGTCATTAGAAATATATTACATGGTAGTGTATGCAAATGTAGGTGATTATAGTTGAAGCCCGTGCAGTTAAAGCGCTTAGTTGATCCAATGCGGCGGAGGTCCAAAAAGTCATAGCGGAGATAAAGCGAGGATAGAGCAGGATATATCAGATGACTCTAAAATAGCACATGTAACTCGTTCATAATGTTTTCTAGGATGTAAAAACGATAATGAAAATGAAAAACTAGCACTCTGTCTAATTATAATTAGTACATTCTTAATTTTAAATAAAAACATGTGCAAATATTTATAAATAAATGTAAATTGCTATTTAACTTTACTAAATTTTATAGAATATATAGAGTATTTTTGTTTTTAAAAATATATATTAAAAAATTCAATTAAAAAACCAAACTTTATAATTTTTTAAATTCATAGATGCCATTTTTCAGTTTTCTGCTTGTGGAAACGGAGACTTCGAACCATTACGGACTATCTTGTGCACCGAGTGAGTCTTTGTCACAGGTATTAGGAAGGATAGAATGAATCGAGGAAGATGAGACACTTGATATACCTGGCGAACAAGTGCACGTACAACAACAAGATGAATGAGTTGAAGGATCAACGGCGATGCCAGTTAACAAGAATAAAGAAGGTGCAGACGGCAGAAAGCAGACGAAGCAAACTGTTAGCAAGAAGAAATGTTAATTTAAGAATGGGAAGTATATTGGGAATGTTTTGTTTTGAAAATGTTGTAAATGACTTTTTTCTGTAACTTGCTATGATAACTTGTGGTGGGGCCTGAAATTGTTGGTGAATGTTTTGTTTTGGCTATGATTAATGGTATTGAATGTTTGGCAACCATTTGTACTTTGCTGCACTTGTGGGTTGTCGTATTTGTATTGTGTGAACTATCATTGGTGTGATATGTACTATGGTAAAACAACAAAAATACCAGTAGGCTAAGAGTTTCTTTATTTTGATTTGACATTTTTGTATTTAAAAGTGCATGAAATGTGTACTATGAAGTGCATGAAATGTGGGTTACTATGGACTTCATATATCTTTCCATGATTGCTCTAATGCCAACTATTCCTTTGTATTCATATCACAATCAATAAAGTCGACACTTGTAGGATGTTGAGTATGATTCTGATCTGTCTCCATGTCGTCTTTGTCGTTATAGTATTTAGCTTTAGTTGTCATGATGACAAGTAAAGACATTGCAATTTTTTGCACTGTGTCTAAATACCATATAGTTATCGCATGTCTTAGGTTTAAGATTTCTTGTGTTGTGTCCCCATTTACATTTAATCCATAAATCACGTATGGATATGTAAATTAAACTTCTGCTTCCAATAAAATCCAAGGGTAATAAAGGTATGTTTACTCTAGTTTTTTGATGGAACTTTGTTGGCATTAGAGAAATCATGGAAAGATATATTTACTATGGAGTGCATGGAATATGGGTTGTCATCTTTGTATTTTGTGAATTGATTTTGAATTGTCATCTTTATATTTTGCTACGTAAGTGTATTGAAAATGTGGCTTCTTGGTTTTGGCAGATACAGTTTGGGTTAGAAGCTACTTCCTTGTTTTGGCAGATGCATTTTTGTTTTTCAATTATCATCTTTGGTGGTACTAAAACGAAATGTAGAAGAAGTAATTTGATAATGTTAGCTAGTAGATTGTAAAGCGTTGAAGATATGCATGTTGTGCAAGTTTTTCATTTTCATGATGTATGTAATTTGATTACATACTAACCGTTCTTAGTGAAAGATATGATTAGTATGTTTTGATGGGTGAATGATGCATTCGTTATATAATTTAGATATGACCATGCCGAAAATTAACGAAACTCTTGGAAACGACGCCATGATGTCAAATTTAATGAGTTCATATGACGAGATGGTATAGCAATTTACACACATTTATAATAACATAAGACTACATGCAGGTTCGGAGGTGTCGATATAGATTATTTAATTCGGCAATATGCCATTGAACATCCACTTATTTGATGTGAAGAAGCAGTTTCGGCGGATCCTGGCCGATCTAAAATCATTTGTTCGACTGTATGTATTCGAAATTAGCTTATAATTGAAAAAAAATGTTGAAGTTGTTTTGATGGCCTATTTTCAAATTAAAATATTTAAAGCGATGCCTATAGGCTGTAAAATACCAAAAGTCTCAAGAACGACGAGTGCTTGTCGATTTTTTTTGTTTCGGACTGTGGGTGACCATGGGACCTGCACCATAATGTTCAACATTAATTTATACTTTAAATTTCTGGCTTCTATTGATTTACATCAATCAGTAAAGCTTTTATTGATTTACACAAGTTTTATTCAATAAAAACAAACAAGAGTTTACTTTTAAGAACTTCTACTTATATATGTTTAATGTTCATTTACTCATTGCTTATATCGTAATACAAAAGACATGTATAATAACAAAAAAAGACCAAAAAAGATTTTTTATTTAGAATGAGGTTTCTTACATAATCATGATTATATAATAAAATTAGATAAATTCTCATACGGTGTAGTACTAATTCTATCAATGATGTAGCCGCTCCTCAATATCCTATATTGTATGTATCAACCTGTGAATTTCTAACTGTATGTATCAATATCCTATCATTCTCATATATAAAAAGACACAACTGAAATAAAAACCAAAAATCCATAGTTCTTTTTCTTTTCAAACAAAATTCATATGAGGTAAGTGCATTACTCATATACACAGTATCCAGTTTTCTTTTTCTTTTTCTATTGATTAACTTATATCTTTTTGTATTATGACATGCTCATGCGAGACAAAAATTCAAAACCAAGAATGTTTGCGAGCAACTTAAGGCAGCTAGTGTACTACTGTATATGCCTTAAGGCCAAGCTAATTGGAATAAACAATGCACACTAAACTAAGCTCACAAGCACGAAGCAACAAGGTCACACCAAAAATACAACCACTTTCAAGATGCAATGCAAATGCACATGTGCATATATTAAACTTGCACATATGCACAAAACAAAAACTTAAATTTAAAAGCACGGTTACGTGCCGACCAGGCATACACAAATAACTCACACAACTATCACATAAAAACCGGGTCAAAGTACAAGCACTCAAAATGCATGGTCAAAGGCAAGCACGTAAGAAGAGGAAATTACTTAAATCAGAGTAATCAAGTAGACCAAACAACCAAGAAGAATACAAATTCGAATAATATTTCCCAAGTAACTCAAAATCAAGGAAACAAACAATATGACAATCAAGTATTCTGAAATGAACACATTTACTCCAATTTGTCTATTCTACTTTTATGACACTAGATTCCTCTTCACGGTCCATAGTCAATGCCATGCACTTATTCACTCTATCTACATACGATTTGATCCAATCTTCCATATTATTATAATAAAATTGTTGAAAGTATGCATATTGCGGAGTAGGAGGCAAAGCAGAGTCCGCACCGAGTTTAATACCAAAAAAATGCGAATTTTGCACGTATCCCATAACCACCATCCTATTTTGATTTATCAAACTTGCACGAACAGTTATGGGAATAAATGTACAACTCATATGCTTGCTTAACAAAACTACCATGGTACCAAATGTTTCGGCTATTACAAATCCCGATTCCGTCATTTGCATTCACTAATCCAACCCAATTGAATTCGGACAATGTATCATATCCTTCATTTCTTTATATCCACATTCATCCCACATTTTTTTGTACATATTCGAATATAGCTCTAAATTGTCCACCACTGACTCACGTATGTATTTACAGGATTATCCGGTCTCTGGTTCCAGAGATGCAATGGTCAACCACAACCCAGTTACCACAATTACCATTGCTAGGCATGTCATATATATACCAATAGCATACGGTCTCATACATTCTATTTACACCAAATAATCGTAGTTAACTTCTTTGCTATCACCTGGCTTTGTTCTGTTACCTGCTTGTGTTTTGACACCAAGTTTTCTTAAGTAATGACTAACAGGTGAAAGACTTGGGTTGCACGACAAAGACGGATCAACATGTTCATTGTACGAAGGATCTCCTTTTGGTGACTTTTATTATTTGGTAGGTCTACCTTTTCTAATAGTTGATGTGGGGGTTCTAAAATGTAGGTTATCTACGGGTAAGCTAGCAATTCCTGTTGTTGCTGCATAATAAGTCTCGCAATATTATGCAATTCCTCATAGCGACTTTTCAAAACTTTTATTTCAGGCAAGTCAAGAAATTCAAGAGTCGAACGATTCAATATAGGCAGAGTGCATGACAATTGCTTCCAATAAGAGTCAATAACAGATAAAGGTATGTAGCTGGTGAATGTCTAAAATCTGCAAGCATGTGCGCACATGGTAGTCCATTCACGTGCCCAAAAAGCAACCACAATTCTTTATAGTCAGACCGACAGTTGAAATGCTACTCAATTCAAGTACTAGTAAATCTAGAGCTTCGTGAGATATAAATTCCAATAGTTCCCTAAACATAGGTTCTTTTCCAAATCAATGCATTGTTTTAGATGAACTTGTTTTGAATGCATGTTCAATTGCGACAAATTCATTCTCTGAACAAAGATGTGCACTAGTTCAACATTGCACAAAGCTACCTACAGCTGAATCAAAATACATTTTCAGACGATGATGTACACTTTCAACAGTATTAGTTGAAACATTATCATAGTGTCTTATTCTGTCTGTCTAAGCCAAAACAAACTTCTTCATGTATTACTTGGCCAATTTTTTATTGCATACGTAATTGATTATTTTTGCTTTACCAACCATGCATTACAAAATGAGTTTAAATTCCGATGGTATTCTTTATCGGATATTGAGTTTATCACATTTGTCCATCCATCCCAGAAAATTTCGTACCTCTTTTTTCATTCCTCGTCTTTCATTATTACGTCCTTATCCCCAGTTACAACTCGTTTTTGATTTGCAAAATTGAGCTTACAATTTGCTTGAACATTCTTTAAAATATGTCATGCATATAGAATATGATGTGTCATTGGAAAAAACTTAGTTATTGCATTTGTAAGGGCAATTTCCGCATCTGTGATTATAACTTTTGGAGTTTTTTTTATCTCTATAGCATTTTCTTACACATTCAAGCATTCATATATATGAGTCTGTTGTCTCACGACTAATAAAAGCAAGCGCCACTGTAAATGGAGCTCCCGTTGATGTTTGCAGTACCATATAGAAACATGGCAACTTATATTGATTTTTCTTGAGTGAGCAATCCAAAAAAAATTTGATGAAAACATTATGCGAGAACAACACATCTTGGATGACTAAAAATTAAGTCCGATACTTTGTTGGTTGAACTATCAAATCTATGATACATAGAATAATAATAACTAGTTGCTAGCTTCATAAACTGTTGCATAACCGACCTTTCTTCCGTATTTAGGAGTTTCAGCTTTACTTTTGTGTTGTAAATATTTCTAATTGTTGAATGACTCTCTGGGTTTTACGTTCTAATAGTAGGTAAAATATTTCGAGGCTTAACTCCACTTTTTGTCATTGTTTAAACGGTCTTAATTTCATGATCTTTTAGCTTAGCCACAGATGGGTGCCTAGTTAATACGTTCGGAAGCTTGTGATTGTGGCATCCATTCTTTACCTCCAAAATCCATGTTCCATCATTTTTACAATGTGCGTTTAACTCAAATGGACATCTACATTTTCGACTTCCTGGTCTTCCCTTTTTTTTGGGTCTTTGGAACATAATTCTTTGGCTTCTTATCAATATACTCTCTGCTTCATTCACATACTAGAACCATCCATGATCCTTTTCCATTACTTAGCAAATTTCTCATTCTTGTTTTCTTGGTCACAACAACATAGTTTGCAGTTTTCCCACGATCCATGCACCATTATCAAACGCTCTCTTTTTAGTCAAACAACTGCATATTACCATGAATTAATTTTACATATTTCAAATACATTCACATATACACAAAGATACCTTATATGTACTAAAATGAAAGGTCAAATCAGGATAATCGAAATGCAACATATCAACTTCATGATTTTGTTTCTCCGTTCCATTATCAATATCATATTCGTTTGAGCTCTCACCTTTTGATATCTATTAATTAACAAACCAATTAAGAGGCTCAATACATCAAAACAATGACATTACGAAAGCAAAAATCATTATAATCAATATCTTTTGATTTTGTTTCTCCGTTCCATCATCAATATCATATTCATTTGAGCTCTTACCTTTTGATATCAATTGGTTAACAAACGAATTAAGAGCTCTATTCATCAAAACAACAACAATATGAAAACAAAAATCATTATAATCGAAACGTTTTGATTTTGTTTCTTTGTTCCATTTTCGATATCATGATTTTGTTTCTCCGTACCATCATCAATATCATATCCGTTTGAGCTCTCACCTTTTGATATCTATTGGTTAACAAACAAATTAAGAGGTTCAATTCATCAAAACAACGAAATTATAAAACAAAAATCATTATAATCAAACAAACTAATGGAAGTCAGTATCAAATCGATGGGTGAATAGCGAAAAAATTTACAAATTTCAGAAAGAACAGGACATAAATAGATTAGCTAAGGAAACTTTTAATTCCTACATTTTTGGCGACCAGATATCGAAAACGACAATTTAATTCGGTTCCATCTCGCTGAATTACTGATGTTGCCATAACTTGATAAAATCAATATGTTCGGTGTGTACTTGACATTCTAATTTATGCAATTCGTCACGATATCATCGATAAAGTGTCGAATTCATTCCTTCATTTTTTCCTTTAAATATTTACCTTTTCGGTGATTTCTTCAACAAATGCAACATGTCATTCGCTTTTTTGAGTAAGAATCATGTTCTCTTTTTTCTAAAGTTAGAAATTTCGTTAGAACTTTGTTCCTCCGTTAAATCATTGCTTAATTGTTCAATTTGAGAATAAGAAGAAGAGGATGAGGGTTAACTAACAATAAAATGTAATTAGGGTAAAATAATATAATGGCATATTGGTCAATATTTTCCAAATTGTTATGGGGAGACAATATTAAAAGAAACCCCCCCACCCTTAATAAATTTTTTAAATTACGAAAAATGACTCTCCTTAACAGTTTTTGGAGTGGCATTAACAATACTCATTCTTTAACCTTTTCTCTTCTTATATATATATTATTCATTTATTTAATTAATTCAAAAGCACATTTCAATCCCATAAATTTGTTTCCATTTAATAATTATATTTTCAAATTTGAAATACAAACGTTTTATATGTGTGCATAAACGCATAAGTTATTTGATAATATCAAGGCAAATTCTATTTATACACCGTAAATTACTTTATTACACCACTAAAAATAATAATTAAACTAAAGACAAAAATACCCTTATTAAAAGTAATCAAAATAAGATTAAATAATAAAAATTACATATGTCCACATCATACACAATCATTAAAATTCTTTTATTAAATAATTTAAATTTTTATGTATTATAAGGTGAATTTAATTTAAATTCTATTGAAGCGTTAAATTTTATTCATATTCTTTCTTGTTATATTCATGTATAATCAGTTCTAACATTATGCATTTCAAATTAGTCACAAAAATAAATTTACAAATGACGTACTAAAATTAATATGGTTCATTTTTTACTAAGTTCTAAATTATATACTATATTTAAATCGGTTTTTAATTTAAAATCAAAATTTAAGTAGATTAATATTTTATTATTCAACGTTTAATGTTAAATTCTAATACATAAATAATTAAATAAATATAAATCCAATTAAGGATTTGAATTTGAGTTGCAAAAGTGAATTCATTGATTTTAGAAATCAATATTCCTCAGTTCGATCAATACAAGTGAGAAAGATACTAAATGAGAAACTAATTTTGTTCTATTCAGGCTTGAGGGCAGTCTAGTAATATGTATGGTGTATACTAAGCAAAAAGTGGTGTATATGATTTTAAAAAAAGACCGGTGTACCTAAAGCAATCTAAGATGTACAAATAGAATTTACCTAATATCAATTCTCACTCATTCCTTGAATAAGTTTTCCTTCTTAATAAATTATGCTGACTCATTGTTGACTGTGTATATATCCTTCAGTTTAAATTTTGGATATTAACACTCGTCATCTACCAATCAGTTAATTATAATTAATTTAAGTTATGAATTTCAAATATGTAGTGTTTTCTATGCCAAAACTACAAACGGTGAAAACTTTGCCATTTGAAATCCGCTCGAAAAACATTATATATGAAAATTGATCAGAAAATCAACACGAACACAATGATAAAGTTTTGTGGTAAAATTCCAATATTTACAAAAATATCCTTTTTTAATTAGCTAAATTCATTTCTCACTAATTATTTGAAAATGCATGATGTTACATTCTCACACCTTTTAGGAATTTTGTTTTCGAAATTCAACAAGGGTCGGATCAAGCAAACCTTCGCACATCCATTCTACACTAAAAACCATTTAGCGTACGACAATTTAGCAACCATCTGTATACCAGTGCATAATGAATTGGAATATATATGATGTGCATGAACATGAATATGTAAGACATACCTTGTATATGAATGCTTTTTATAAAAATCATTTCCAAATAATATGATATGAGTATCCTAAATATACTGGCAGTTCTATATAAATACAATTTTTGAAAACAAAAAATAGTTGTACATCCAATTTTTCCCATACTTTTATGGAATAGAAGTATAGTTCAGTCATTTTTGCATTCAAACTTATCATCCAAAAACTTAACGCACTAATGTTAACATTTAAATTTTAGAAGAAAAAATTACATTTTTAATCCTAATTTCTTATACTAGAAAAGGCATTAATGGAAAATTCCTTATTTTTGTCATTCTCTTACGTACCATTTTCCTTGTACATTAGAACATTCTCTTATGCCCTCTTTCCATTTCTAACTCTTTTAAATAAAGTTTGCGTAAATTTATTTTTTATTTTCTAAACTCAAATTTTTTTTCATTTTTAGGTTCATTTTTTAAGTAATTTCCATTATCGACGAGGTTCCTTATAAAACCTTTCATTACATTTTTATATTTTACTTCAATAAATTCACTTTAATTTATTGTTATCCTTCCAATTTAAAATTTTCATTCCTTGGTGTTGATGAAATGACCCGCAAATGAAATTTTATAACATTATTGTTTTCTTAAAATATACCGGTCTATGCAAAAAAAAAAAAAAAACACTTCTACTACTTGCGCAGATTTTGCTAACAACAAATACATACAACTTACACTAATATTTACAGCACTAGAAAGAAATACAACCCTACAAACTATTACGCTTGACCCTTATAATAAGTCATCCTTTTGTAGGTTTCCTATTTTGTATGTCAACTAAGCTTCGAAGACAAGCTTTCTCACTTTATTTTTCTCAGCTTGAGTTTACCATTATATACTTCTTATGTGTTTATTATTTACTACTATCTTCTCTTAATATCATTTTTTTGACGATATCTTCAAATCCTAATATTCCCTTTATTCATTAGCCTTCAGCAAGCACATCTCAAAACTTGTAGAGTTATACTTTAATATCCAATCAGTGGATATCTAAACAACATTCCTACGCTCTTTCTATTGTTCTTTGCACTCTACTTGGATTCTCTATTACCATTCCCAAAAGCAATCTTTATTATCTACTTCATAGCCTTATTTCCTTTTTATGTCTTACCTAGGCACTAATTATTGGAAAATTTCAATATGTGGACCACACATGTAAAATAAAACGTGTTATGCTATTTCGGTGTAAAGCCTAATTAAAGTGATCAAATAAAACAATAAAATAAATAAGTCTTAAAGATGTAACTGCCATGGAAAGAATGCGTAATGACCAAAGTGATTTTCTATTTGTTGAAGGGTCAAATTGAAAATATCACATTGTTATGCCTACTGGGTTATGGTCCCCAAATTACATATGCTCTAGTTATTCTCCTAATCTCTTCTATGGGAAATAATTCAAATTGAGGTTTATGTCAATTTGGAAGATCATATCCAATATTTTACCTTTTAGATTTGTCTTTTCTCTTAAACAATTGGTGAAAGCAGCAACCATCGATTCAGATCTAAAGCTTATGTCAGTTTGAAAATCAAAACCATATCTTAACCAGGTTAATTTTCTCTTTGTAAACATATACAGATTTAGATATGACTTCCGCTAATTCATTTACTTTCTCTAATTTCTTCTCAATAAAACCAGTTTGGGTTATTTATTCAAATATAAGATTTCATGGTTTATCAATCATAAAGCATAAGAAATTATTAACACTAATTCTTTTAAAAATTTGGTTTGACATTTATTTATTCTTTAAAAATTAAAGCTTCATTTTTTTAAATAGTTCTTTTTTTGAGACGACCCGAACTTCCCCGTGAAGGAAAGCACAGATTGAATTGAGGACAAGACGAGTCAGAACGCAAACAGAAGAACATTTCATTGTATATTACAACAATTTCATCAGATTACAAGAATATACAGAGTATGAATGAATAAAATACATTCGATAAATATCAGAGATTTAAATTACATTTGAATACATCGCAGTGGAAAATAATACAAAACACAACTAGAAGTAATACACGGATACAGAGCTTTCCGAGTATTGTTCCAGCTGTAAATCAGGATCCTGTGAATATAAATCTGCAAACCCAAAACTACTAGCTGCCCGTGTCAAAATAAGGGCACCCAGAGTTTAGGTTAAAACAATAAACTCCAGGTCAGTCAGGTGACTGGTGTGAGAACTAAAATAGTTATTAATCTTTATTTTAAAGTTAGGTAAATCAAGGGACCACGCTGTATAACACAGAACAAGTTTCCTCCCAAGAATACCAATGCATAAAACAAACAGCGCAATGCTAAATAAAGAACAATGAAGCTATTATGAGACCCATGTCCCATCACACAATGCAACACAAGCCGGAGGATTGGGTTCTACCTTATAATAGCCAAAGAATGCTTGATACGCTAAATTTCATCTTTTATTATTACTATAAGTGTATAGTGTCAAAACAATTTCAATCATAAATATCAATCACAGACGGCATGGGTACCATATATCATGTCGCCATACTAGGCTCTAAAATCAAAACCGAAAAGTCACGTATTGGAAGTTGGATTTCCATCTGTGAACCGAGGCAAAAGATAGTCCTCACCGATTCGAGAGCCTCTAGCCCACCCCTCAGGACCCAGACTTAGGTGGGCCCTTGGATCGTCAGGGTCGGTCCACCGATATGGATTAAAATGCATGAACACTGCGTTTCCCCGCCCTTTGGGGCGTAAATGAGTCCTATGACTCCATCGGCTCCACATAGTCACCGATATATCCGAGGCGCCTCGCAACAGCAACAACCACACAGGTGAAAATAATATAAATGTCAGGGCTGGTAGGTCACTGACACCACCCTAGCTAGAAGGAAACGCATGCCCTTCCTGAAGTCCTCTCCGTTTTTGGTTCACAACCGGGGTGTGAGGCTCGCGAATCAACGCTACACAAAGCTATGCCACACAGGCCGTGCTTTGATCATCAACCACAAGACTCTTCTTTTCAACAGAAACCTTGATCATTTGCATCTTAGCATGCCACATAGGCAAACCACTCCATGCAACCGATATCCATCAATCACACAGAATGATATCCAATGTCAGACACACAGTCCATTTACAAGTCCGTTCTGGGTCTGAACAAAAGCGGAGGCACCTTGTACCTCGCATATCCATCGATCTTCAAGTACGTATGGACGATCACCAACTGATTTCCTCCACTTGGGTGTACAGCCCAATCAAGATCATCAGTAATTATCCAAACGATGTGAAGACCTCCGGTCTTCGACCACCATCTTCATCCTCGACACATCGTCGAATCAGTTATTAGAATGGGATAAACCCGGTCTTTCTGAATAACTCGCGTATATAATAAACAAGTGTTACAAAAACACAACATATGCCTCATTCCAATTCATCGGTCACTAACCGTAAATTAATAAGAGAACAATTCCCTAAATATTAACCCCAAAGGCCGAAACCAACATCAGATCAATACCCATGAAACCATTCATCTTAACTAATCTTCAGTTAGTTGCTGAATTTCACATTCTTAGGGAGAGGTTCCCATTAATTTTATCAAAGATAAATTCCTTAAATTTATTCTTTAATCTTCTTTTGAATATAAATTCAAACCAAATTATGGTTTATCCAAACTAGTCGGGATTAACGAACCTTACCGAAGTAATCATTTGTTTTAATTTCCCAATCCCAACCTATTCATCCCATGAAGTAAAACTGGTAATACTTCATATCTAACACCACGGTGTTATCGGTAAATTCAATTACCATTTCACGTTCAAATCTAATTAAAGATTTAACTATCGCCTGGAGCAAAACTGGTGATACTCCATTCCCGATCATTTCAATCTAATTAAAGATTCATTAAAACTCCACTTGGTTTTAATCTTCCCAAAAATCAACATGAATGATTGTTTAACTTGGGAAATCATATCCCGTCTTTAACTGGGTTAAAGAACCAATGTCATTTTAACACGGTTCACAATAAACCCAAAATCACATTCTATTCCATCAGCCTTTAACCGTAAATTAGCAAGTGAATAACTCCCTAAGTGTTAACCCCGAAGGCCGAAACCAACATCAGATCAATACCCAGAAAACCGTTCAACTTAACTAATCTCCAGTCAGTTTCTGATTTTTTTAACTCTGTTGGGTCTAAGAACGGTATTATTAAAGATATCATTCACGACAACCCAAATCACATTCCATTAATTATCGGGTTAAAGAACAAGTGTTATTTAAAATACCGTTCACGATAAACCCAAAAATCAATTCAAATTCAATTCCAATTAAATACCATTTAATTGGTATACTTCATTAAATCTAAACAAAAAGATTTAATCTTTTTCTCAACTGGGTTTAAGAACAGTGTTAATGAAGACACCATTCACGACAAACCCAAATCACATTTGATATTAAATACAAGGCTCTGAATAAAAAATATATCGGCTTATATTCAATATCAAATTCTACGACCAACAAATATCGTATTGGAAATAATGATATAAATATATCTTTCAAATTTCCATAACAATATCTGTATAATCACAAAATCCAACATCGAAATATTCCAAAGACAATTTCGATTCAAATCCATTCCAATTCAATTATTGGAAATTCTGGTTACTTTCAAAACCATTTCAAATCCGCTTTATTTATTTTAAAAATAAATGGAATTATAATTCTAGTTCAAAACTAGTTCATTTCGATAATAATCTATTTTTATCTTTTCAAATATGGAAATTTTCATCCTAATTCTTTCCAAATCATTTCTTATGATTTTACACAAATTATTACTATTTTAATAATTTTATCAAGGCCCGTACAGTCGATTTCCATCAACGGCCATCAAACTGCACTTACAGCGACCTTATCCAAATTTGATTTGGACATAATTCCAAATCCAACCGTTAGATTTCAAATCTCTAATATTCGTCAGAAAGCTGTTTTCGATACGAACCCAACGGTTCCGGTTTTAGGAGAATTCGACGGTTGGATCTCCTGTAACGTCCATTCGAAGTCAATGGTCGAAATTCGCGAACTGCCGCAGCGCGGTGCGTTCTATTCAGGCCATTATATATATATAATATATATATATTATATATATCGTCGATTTCCTTTCAAAACGTATTTTATAAATTGTTTTAAATTCGTTTTCAAAACGATTTCAACTTCATATTCAATTTCTAATCAAAATTGAATATTCCATATCATTAATCTGTAAATGATAATATTTTCAAAACGTTATATTTTGAAATCACTTCCTTTTCTATATTCATTATAAAAATGAATAAAATCGATATAAATATCGTTCACGTCAAAATGGCGTTAATCTAATCAACACGGCTTTTATTCAACACATGAATGTTTTCTTCTATTCAACACATGAATATTTATTTTATTCAACACATGAATATTTATTCTATTCAACACATGAATTTATATTCTATTCAACACATGAATATTTTCTTCTATTCAACACATGAATATATATTCTATTCAACACATGAATTTATATTCTATTCAACACATGAATTTTCATTTTATAATATTCTTTATTTTCCAAATTAGAATGTGGCCCAATCAATTACCATATAATGTTAATTATATGGATTCCATACAACACATGTATATAATAGCAACGATAAATAATCAACCATCATCCAGAATGCACCTCACAACTGCATAAGCATTAAATATAAATAATTAATGCTTACACAGTCTGTCAACCCATCAATTGACATACAACTAAACAATCGGGATTGGTGTACGTCAAATATCATCCCAATACTCGTGTAGGGTTTCAAATCAATAAACACAGATTTTTATTTGTGCAGTTGGGCGATGTGTAAAATTTATCATCCCAATCAATATTAGTCAAATGGGTATACATAAACAAATCATCCGATTTGTTTATAAATATTTATTTTATATACACGTTAAAAATTATACTTTTAACTATAAAATATTTATAACGATAAAATATTTTATTTCATTCCACATCACACTATCAAATTTCACCACACAGAAATCAAACGAACAAGTCATACATGGTCCGTGGACGACGGATGTCAGGTGCTGCTAAGCACCGTCTGCATCCTAATATATATTTCAAACTAGAAATAGAAATAAAACTGAGGAGTTCTCACCGATGGTTCCACTCCGCCGGTTTTACTTCTGAACTTCTGAATGGCTTGGATTTGCCTGAAATTCAATGTAATCCTTTACACGCTGTTCATAGTAAAAATCACATTTTTATTATCACTATATGTACATTAAAAAAATCATATTTTTATTATCTATACTATATAAAAATCATATTTTTATTATCTCTACTATATAAAAATCATATTTTTATTTTGCTAACTTCAAAATAAAGATCATATCTTTATGATTCAGTTCATACGATCAAAATCTATTCTTTACATTAACAAAAATCTTATTTCTACCTTTCTAAAAATAATTTCTTTACACGATAAAATATCGTATCTTCTTATAACTAAAATGATGTTCTTATGCAACTAAAAATGATTTCTTTTTATGACTAAAAATTGTATCTTCTCTTTGTAGAGAGAAAAGAAAAAAAAATCTTTGTCATTAAAAATATAATCTTTATCATTAAAAATAAATGCTATTCATAAAATGAAAAATCAATTCCTTTTTATATATAATAACAATCAAAGCTTTTATAAATTAAAAATCAAAGCTTTTATAAAATCACATTTTTAAATTACTAAACTAAATGAAATACATTAAAAACTTACTGCGCAGGGGGGGGGAAGAGGGCGTCGGGCTCTGCTGTGCCGGAGTGGTGGCCGGAGGATGGCCGCTAGCGCTCGGCAGTGGTGGCATGGCCCACGGGGTGCGGTGGCTGTTGATTTGGGGATGTGGGGCTTGCGTTCGATTTGGCTGAAGGGGGGAGAGAAGGAGAAGAGCGGAGGAGGGGGAACGTCAGGAGGCGGCGGCGTTGGGGATCAGGTGGGTGGCGCGATGTGGTGGCGGCTGGTAGGGAGCGACGGGGTAGGGCTACATTGGAGGGCGGTTTTTTATTTTTATTTTTATTTTTATTTTTCTTTCTAATGAACTGAAGGGAGAGAAGGAAAATAAAAAGGGGGGGTAATATATATTTATATTTTTATATTATTATTTTCAGATTTTACTTGTTTAATCATCGAATCTCCAAACGAACTCCTGCCTCTAGCAAATTACCTCCATTCCAAACATAATGGGATATATTTCGTAACCAATTCGGCTGTTACGATCAGTTTTCATTGAAATTAAAATATAAATCTGTATATTCAATTTTAAACCTACATTTCAATTTATCGGGGTCACATACTGACTCTAAAAATTCTCGAAAAATAGTTTCTAGCTTCGTATTGACGATAAGGTCCTAACAAAACTAATTTCATTTAATTCTGAGACCGTTTGAAAAATGGCCATTTTCCAGTCGACTAAAATCAGCTGAAACTGATCAAACGCGTCTTTCTTTGCCACGCTCACATATTGCTTTCAAAAATTATGAATTTCGGAATCTAGCAATAACTTAACATCACGGATCCAACAAAAGTGGTTTCGTCGAAAACGAAGGTCGTTTGCAAAATTTCCATTTTTAAGGGACAAAATTCCATAGGGACTATTCTGAATTTTCAACTGGGCATAACTTTTTATCCCCGCTATGAAATTTCAATTTTTCGGATTCCTTGGAAAGATATTTTCAAATAGATTCTAATATTTTTGGTTTTGCCAAAATCCGGTTTATTTTGAATCCTGTACATTCATTTGAACTTTAAAATCGAAATTTCAAACTACCGTGCCATTTCCAATTCCTTTTATAATTTAAAATAAATATTCATATTCTAACGACGATCTATATAAATATATTCATTCTAATCTATTCAAAATAAATTTCTCGTCATTATTATATAAAATAAATCATTTTAAATATTCAAAATTCACCAAAATTGCCAAAATAAAAATTTTAAATTGGCTCGGATTTCCGGGTTATTACATAGTTTTTCTTTTCTGAAAACTTGTATATTTCTACCAAATCATTATTTTCAAAAATAGTCTTACTTGATTTCATAACACTTCTTAGAATAAAAAACCGGAGTAGATAAGACCAACTATCCTTCTGTTAATTCCTGGGTGCTACTATTTACACCTCGGTTTACACTTCCGGCCACCTTTCTAAATTTAATACAGATTATTCTTTTTATTATTCTTCTGGCCACCTTATAATATTTTTACATCCAATTATTCACCACTGTACTTCTCGTAAGAAAAACACGTACTTTTCTATAATTTCAAACCCTAAACCCTAAACAAAAGCAGATATTCTTTTGTGCTTAATAGAGATGGAATATGAAGATAAAAAAGAAGTTAGAATTGCTTGATTTTTATTGTCTTTTATTATGTTACAGAACATGTTGTTAGGGTTTTTCTAGTGGTTAGGGTTTTCCATTGCATTTTAGTATATTTTTTCCGCACACTTGGAAATTTCAAGCTTGGAGGACATTTAATTTGATGATGTTGTAATAAAGAATGACAATGTAAGTTTTTACTTGTACGGTTTTTATCCGTATAACTTACGTATCTTCTTTTTCAAATTGATACATTAACTTTTTTGTCGTTTGATAGATGAAGTATTTAAATGATGATAAATTGGATGATAAACATGATAGTTATGATAATATGATGCAAGATGTTCAATCAAATGACTCAAAAGACATAAATTCATGATGTAAGGGAGAAAGGAAGCGTTCGTGTAGACGAAGGTACTGGTGACCTCTCCATTTTTAGGTTATTAATTTAAACGGTGACCACTAGTAGAAATTTAAAATATTTGTGGTGCTTTAGTTTTGGTGCCCAGAAGTGTAAATCGGGGTGTGAACAGTAGCACCCTAATTCTTTTACCTTCATGTCCTTTCAACCATTAAATACTAGTTAAGTCTCAACCTATCCTAAAAGGAGACTTCAAAATGGCTTGCAACTTATTGCGCATAACAAAGAAAAATGTGCGCTTTCCTTTGTTTAGTCCTTTTCTTTTTAGGTTTTCTATATTGTCTTTGCCATAACCTATCAACTATTGCACTTCTTTATTGCATTATAAGGATTACGAAATTTAATGCGTGGAATTACTTTTTTCGAAAGATATTGTTAACACTAACTTTATATCAATCTTTTTAGACGAGGTTTCGTATTTCGTGTGAAAGGACATGAAATTTTTGTTTCATTTCTTTGTTGAAATAGAAAATATAATATATATTATTTGTCCTATTTTTCATATTTCTTTCGCTACATTTACATTCCATATTACTTCAATAAAGCATATTTAATTGTAATTTGGTTGATTCATAGAGACACATATTATAGTTCCTTTCATTTTAATAAATCAAAGCACATCAAATTCCAACTTGCTTAAAAAAATCTTATTAGTATTCCCACTAACTTACTACAATCACCTATGATTTAATTTCTTTATTCTAAACCTTATTTTCTAAATCATTTATCTTAATCTAAATCCTACATTTTTTTAAGAATGGAGCTATCAAAACTTCCTTCCAAAAATTCTCATTTCGTTCCACTCATGTTGTTCAACCTCATAAAAGTATACATTTTTTTATCAAAATTCTAATTTCATTTTACACCTTCGATTTACTTTTTAAATCACTTATCTAGAACTTTTTGAAAAAGTTTAATATTTTTTATACGTTCTAAAAATATGAATTTCATCCCAAAGAATACTATTTAAAAAAAATTCTAGAACCATACATGGGTTAAGTCTCAAAATGGACTTACAACCTCCTTTTTTCTTCAAAAACACTTACTTCTCAAATCTTATAAACCTTAAAACGATTTCATTTCCAATTATGGTCAATCTTTCTTCCTCACAAAATCCTTTTATCTTTCAAGTGTTTATTCCATTATTCATTATTCCTTCTACTTATGGCATATGGATATTAAACTATTTTCTCAATAACTATTTTTATAGTACACTATGAATTAATAATCACACAAGCCCTAACACCTTTGGGTTCTCTTATCCCAACTATAAAATCATGTACAAATCTATTTCCAAAGATTTTCCATATGTTACCACTCTATAAATGGGATCACCAAGATCTTAGTATGTACATTATATTTATATTTGAAAAAGATACAAATGTATTCACTTCCTATATTTATAGGATCTGCTAACCTAATCTCATATACCAAATGTAATCACCTGCAGCCATCCACTTACATGGTAGTTTTAATCTGACAGTGTTTAAGTATAAATGTATATATACACACACACACATATATCCTTTTGTCCACCTCGGACCTATATATTATCACCTAGTATCTTTTGTAATCACCTTGCTAGGGTCTACTATCTCATCATGTCATGACATCGCCATCGTATGCTATAAGTACAAATCAGCTACACTATCCTTATCAGGGGACTTCATTGTCCATATTGTATGGGAACCCAGTCGAGGATTTACTACGTGGTCTATCTTTTTCCTTCATAGACCGAGTCTACTACGTTATCCCTTTCAAGTTTAGAAGGTATCTCTTGATACAGGTTACTATCATTGCCCCTAACAAATAATCTAAAGAAACTATATGGTTGTGCGAGTCCAACTGGACATCTTGATAACGAAAGATCGGCCGGCCCAACAGTATCTTTTGTAATCCATGAAATTCAATTGGGTAAAAAAAAACTTTGGAAAGTTGTGTGTTGGAAGACTCAAACCCTCGAACTTCCACTTTTAAACTACAAATCATACCGCTTCACCAACTACTGTTTGCTTACCTAATTTCCCTGATGCTCTGTGAAATACAGTTTCTTTTATAAATATTGCCCCTCTCCGCAACTTTCGGCGGTGCTTCCGTAGACGAATGTCTCGGCAGCCTTGCCTCTGGTTTGGGCCTGATCATAAAGTTACCTAAGGTCATATTTAAATGCATATGCAAAGTTACAACTGTAATTTCTTCATTTACTAGACATTATGCTTAATTCTCATTTTTTATGTGTTTAATTCATCTTTTTAATTAATTTTATTCATTTTTCTTATTTTGTTGATTTGCTATATCATTATTGTTAGTTCCCATTTTTATTTTGCTTTATTTTTCCCTTGTAAATTTTGTCTACCTATATTTCTTTCTTATTTTCTGTTGGTACACCAATTTCCTATATTCTTTACTTATCATTCTTCTTGACATTTTTCCCTTCTGAGGAACCCATCATATTGTAATGAGTTGGCATTTGGTTTTCATTCTATTTTTGTACATAGTCCATTTTCATAATTTTCGTAAAAGATGGGGTTTGCGCAGTGTTTGTAATTACAACTCATTTCTTTTTATTTCATAGTATGGAGTACAAAATACAACAAATGTTGGATTTCTTGTAATTACAACCATCTCACTTTTAAAGGGTTTAACTAAAAATATGAAAATTTATTTGTCTCAACATTCTTTTCCAACAAATTAAAATATCGCCTAAACCCCAAAAAAAGAAATTTACATCACTTTCCTTTGTAAGTTCCCAAAAACATCATTTTAACTATTAACATAAACCTATGTTATGTTAAGTTTTGACATTCCTACATATCCACAACTCGTATGCACTTCACTGTGTCTGCTGGAGTAAACTGTCGAAGCATCCTATGTCGGCATCCCAATTGAACATTCCTCATAGCGTACCTATTGAGTATATAATCTGGTATTGGTAAGCACATGTTGCAACGAAAGGAAGCCCCAATATTTTGTGCCACTAATAAACAATATATATGCTGCGATCTCTTCCAATATCCTACAGTGCGGGACTATTTTACCATTTAATCCATGTACACACTGCATTCTAATGCGAGCCACACGTAACAATCTCCATCTTGGCAAGCATTGCTCAAGTCACCTTGGAGTTACACCTGAGTCCACTTCATAGCTGGTCAGGCTGCTACATCGAGTTCTCATAAGCAATGAAGACGGACTGCTTACTAACATGTCTCCACGTTGACGAGCATCACATGCTCAAGGCACCTTTAGAACCATGCTTCGATCATGCTACACATACTGGTCCCCTCAAACCATGGATCTCCAAAACCATGTTAAGTTTCGGAATTCCTGCGTATCCGTAACACGTACGCACTTCACTGTGTCTATCGAAGTCAAGGTCGAAGTATCCTATGTTGGTGTCCTAATTAAACATCTCCCATCGCCTCCCAATCAAGCATATAATTTTGTATTGGCAAACATATGTCATAACAAAAGAAATCCCCAACCAGTACCATATATACAACGATCTCTTCTAACATCTTGCAATGTGGAACTATTCATCCATTCAATTCACGCCCCCACTCCATTCCAATGCGAGTCACGCCTAACAAGTTAAACATTGACATTTTTCTATGTCTTTCAATTTTGAATTAAACAGTTTAGCCTAAAAAACAATTGAAATATTTTTACATTTATTTTCATCTTGTGGGAAGCTTATTTCATTTGTAATCTTTTCAAGAATTATAACTTTATTCACAGAATTAACATTTGAATATTATAGTTTCTTAATAAGTAAAGAGAAACGTGAATTCAAAGATACATTATATCATCATATAAAAAGATATATAATTTATACACTATTTTCACGTTTTCCAAAAGTTTATGTTCAATACACACCCATTCCTGTTATTTATAGTTCCAATCTTAGAGTTACAAATATCGTTTATGCAGATCTATTATATTGGATTTAAATGGAAAAAAACTTTGAAATTTTATATCTTTAGAATAGCTTTCTTATTTGAGCATCATTTCTAATTTCCTATTACCTTCTCCTCCATAAACCTAATTTTATATTTTTCAAAAGTTTTGGAGTAGGAAGAATAGTTGTAGAGCAACCGCACTTAGAAGAATAAAAATGAGTTTGGAGTGTAGCCATGTATATTTATTTATAGAGGTTCAAATTGGTGCTTGTTAGAACCTCCACTCCATGCTTTCGATGACAACAACTATCAATCATGAGCATGCAATACATATATCATCAATATGCAGCTGAATGAAAGCAAACTTGACTTAGAGACATGAATAAGAGGATTATTGGTATTAGAAATATTAGTATATTGTGTTATTGTCTAAAAAAATAGAAAAATGTAAAATCTCCTCGAGTAGTTCTTTTGCAAAAAGTGCATACAAGTCATTTAAAAGCTTTTATAAAATAAAATTTTGATATTTTTCCATAATATGCAGGTATCAGAGGTCTGACTAATAAGTCCAAACGTCTCGCCATAGTTTCCGGAAAAATACTGTATAATAGGCTACTGCACAATAGGCCAGACATTTGATCATAAATGCCAAACGTCCGACCTAAGTAACGACCAGATTACATAAGCGGCAGTTTCTTCAATCCAAGAGTTGCATCTATATTCTCTGATCATATCCCTTTCTCCTCGAACATTGCAACTCTTGGACTGAAATGGAATGTATTAAAGGTCATTACTTCTTAAAAAAACTCCTCAACATCTATAAATAAGCATGAATTTTGGAAGCAAACATGAAATTGATTTTCTAAACTCTTCTCTCTTTACTTCTGATATTTCTTATCTTCTCTGAATTCTAAAAGTCTTCAAAGGCAATCTTTTCTCTTTCTTATATCAAAGGTTCAAATATATATATATATATATATATATATATATATAGACACACACACACTACTCAAAGGAGAGTATAGGAAGGATTGTATTATTCAGTCAAAATCTGTATTTTCAAGAGCACACAATTATCAAAGAAAGTTTTTTGCTGTAAGCCTATTCCTCCAAGAAAAGAGAGGGTTGTTCTGGTAGTTGAAGGACCGAATGAGAGCTTCAGGACTGGACGTAGGATGGAAGGTACAAACCAGTATAAAAACTCTGGTGTGATCGTTTCTTACTTTGCTTACATTACTTTGTTAGCTGATAGGTAATATTTTATAACACTTGCATATTAAATACAAACATACGATCTATATAGTCTTTCAACTGGTTTCAGAGCAAGGTTATTTCAAGTTACAGTAACACGTAGTTCAAACATATTTAATATGGCAAGCATATTTCAATAAGGTCAATCTACTGCACATCTTCCACTATTCACAGGTTCAAACTATGCTTATGGGTCTACATGTATGCGTATTTTTATGAAAGCTAACAGTTTAGAAATATGGAAAGCAAAACAAGTTAGGTATGAAGCACCAAACACAGACATAAGCACATAGATAGATGCACAAAAGAACACTGCTACTAACAATGTTAAAGCTATAAATGTTCTTTTCTATTCACTAGAAAAAAACGAGTTTTCACATGTCATGTTGTTCACTACTACATATGATATTTGGTGCACTTTGCATATCACACATGAAAGCGCAAACAAAGACAAACAAACAATGATTCCAATTTTCTTCATTTAAAATGAAAGCCAATTAGTCAATAAGTGACATGTACACTAGATTTCAAAGTATTCAGCACCATCCCGTGGCACTTAAACTTAAATTCATAGACTTCGACTTAGTTACACCACTACAACAGATTTACCTTTTAATAGCACGTGAAAAACGCTATAATAGGTTACCATAGCATTAGTGACGACGCTATATAACAACATGCAATAATAGCCTTGGTATATGTTATAGCTGAAATTTAAACGCTATAGTATTATACATTTTATAGCGCACGTTCACCATCATGAAATGTTTTACATAGCGTTCAGACCTTGCAATTATATTTGCTTACTAAAATCTCAACTTATTTTATTATAGCGTTATCAATAATTTCATAGCACATATTCATTGCTATGAAAAATGTTTTTCATTTTGTTTTTTTTAATATCCGCTATTATTGAGTTCCCCATTGATATAATAGCGTTCAGACCTTACTATGTTAATTACTCGCTTTTTTTATAGCATTATCACGGTTTTTATAGCTCATGTTCAGTGATATGAAATGTTTTCCACACGGTTTTCATTTTATATAGCATTTCACATTTTGATTCCATAAGAGGAGTTTTTCGCTATGAATATTTGCAATATATATAGCGTTTTCAGTGTTTCCATAGCACACATTCAATGACATGAAAAGGTTTTCCACACCATTTAATTCTTTATATAGCATTTCACCTTTTATTTCCATATGTGCAATTTCCGCTATTAATAGTTTTAATATATAGCACACATTTCAGCTATGATCTTTACATAGCAAATCTCTTATTTAATTTGGGCACAGTTCAAACAATTAAGCACTAAATTCACAAGGCAAAACTGTCAGTAGCAAAAAACTAATACCAAAAGCATATTTGATTTCAATTACAAAGTCATAGTTAATAAATCTACTAATAAATATAGAAATAAGTCAACATACATGTTGTTCAAACACGGTTTCAAAACAAGTTTACATGAAAAATCACTTAGTCTTCAGCTTTTAAGCTCGTCCAACTTCTAGAACCTGCAATTCACAAGCACAAGTTACAGTCTTATAACAAAGATTAGAAATAACCATCAGTGAATAGAAACATATGGTATTACTCTGTAATAAGGTCTACTAGTGCAGAAAAAAATGATCAGAGACATCCATCGGTGAATGTTATTAACAAGTATTGATGCATCGAAATAAGCAATGATTTTGTTTTTGAAGTGTATTCAGACATACAATCCAGCTTTATGTAACTGTCTCACTTACTGAGAAGTTTGATAAAGAGGATGAAAACTACAATATGACGCTCAAGTTGCTACCTTAAATAACTTATCCAGATATAAAAAACCTAAAACCACAAATGTCTCCTGAACAAACAAAAGTTACACCATTACAATCTATGACCATGTCCACGTTGTATATATAAGAAGTAAAACTAGAGACAATACTTAGATGTACTATTTATAAACACGGTAAGATGGTACGACACTGGACTATTTATAAACAATTATACAACAAACATTTAAAAGTTTCACTGCACACATGTAGTTTCAGAAAACATGCTTCAGAGTTCTATTAGGAGGAACATATATTATTTTGATAATGCGAAGTAAATATGGGTTTTCATCCCAAACATTTGCACCCGGTCCAGTGTCTATGTTGTTATCGACTTTGACATAAAATGTGACAAATCTAAAATGAATTTTCATGAAAATAGAAAGAGTCTAAAATTATGAATTAATATAATTTATCTTTATGTGATGCATCAGTACCTTGGATATCAGTTTTCTATTTCTTTTTAGTCCAAATATATAAATTCTTGTCTTATTAACTTCAAATGTCAACTCATATTTTCATTTCTTGCAGTGGGTACTTTCTATTGCAACAATGTTCTACTTTTACTTCTAAAAGTAATAACACGGTGACTTTCTATTGTGAAAATAAAATAGTTATATATGTGAGGCAACAGCCACTCAGCCAGTAGTATTAGGTGAGGGAGAAAATTGAAGCCTATTTCTTTTTAGTCCAAATATATAAATTCTTGTCTTATTAACTTCCAAATGTCAACTCATATTTTCATTTCTTGCAGTGGGTACTATATATCTTCCGGAGAAAAAGAGATGTTGAACCCAGGGATTCAATTCTGCATTGCAACAATGTTCTACTTTTACTTTTGAAAGTAATAACAACGTGACTTTTCTATTGTGAAAATAAAATAGTTATATATGTGGGGAAACAGCCAATAATATCGGGCGAGGGAGCAAATTGAAGTATGGAAGCCAATAGTTATTGTTCCTAAGCCAGGTGTTTAAATCCAAAAGCAAATTTAGTTATGACAGAGCATGTTGATTTACAACCTATCATGACAAAGCATGTACATGCATTTAAACCTCCAACTGATGTTGCATCTCTTCTCGCATGAGATTTTATTTATGTTCCCATCAAGATATACGTATATACAATTATATTTATTTACTATGCTAATCCGATTCCCCCTTCATTTGAGTAGTAGAGCAAAAAACAATAAGCAATTAAATCAAAATATTACCTCAATGTTTTCTTTCTCCCTTTCTATAGTGCATACAACTACCCTATCAGCTGGCAAAGCAACTATCTTGTCCCGAGCTTCTCCAACACACGTCCGAGCTCTTACTAATTGCTGTACCTAAGATCTGAAGTACAACAACTATCTTCTCCTTTACTAATAGCCTTTTTCTTGAAGGGAAAGTACTGAAAAACGGGCATAAATGAAAATTTTGCAGTTATAACCCAACATTTGAAGTAAGATAGGCACAAAATTAAACCAATAAAACAAATGTTACACAAAAACCTCCAAGTTTAAAATCCCATAACAGAATAAGTCTTTGAGATTTAGAGACAATGCTAATAACTGAAAAATGTACCCTGTTTTGTGTATTATTAGTAATTACTGTAACCAATCCGCAATATTTTCATTCTTCCATTAGATCAGCTTGATATATATATGTGCATACACAACAATTAGCTATTTCAACTGCACAAAAACTCATAAATGAAGCACACTATACAAAATGACTACATATTAAAATTGCAAATATACTAATTTAGCAAACAGGTGGAATCTATTTATTGTTAAATTACTGCAAATACACTCTGCAAATCTATTTATTGTTAAATTACTGCAAATACACTATGCAAATCTATTTATTGTTGTTACTGCATGTGTCTGATTAGTAAGAGGTGGAAACCAACAGTATTATGGCTATAATTTGCCTATTCTGCAACAGTGCGAGTTATTCTCGGTGTCGCAATGATCAGCTTTACCTCTCAAGTATTCACCAGCTACACAACTCATCGTTGAAACTACAATCTAGAATCCTACAGCCGCAGACAGCTGAGAACTCAAGTAGTCATTTGTTTTTATCTTTATATATTATCCCTATGTGTTATTTGCTAATATATGTATATATGCGAGTGTGTGAATATCATGTCTGCATAGGAAAGCTATTTATAGACTCTATATTTTGCTAAATTAACGTTTAAAGCTGCAGATTGTATTCTATTCCATTATTACGGAGACCAATGGCATGATGTGATTTGGAGCCTTGAAAACAATATAGCATGAAAAGCAAAATAATATATATATCTATATATATTTCACCTGCTTACATTGCCTGTCAAAGTAATGTAGTGGCTGAAAGCAACATGTATAATAGTAAAAACAATCAATGTTATTAATAAATAATTAACATACCCATTGTTTCACCTACGTTACATGCATGAAACCAACCATTTTTAATATATCCTTAATCTTTATTATAAATAAGAAGGGTTGCTGTAACACCCCACCTCCGCTAGGGTCACTCACAAAGGGAATGCACTAGGTTTGGTGAAGCATTATCGAGGTAAACATACATAGAAATATTACAAGACAGAACATATATAAAACAGCGGAAGTAAAACAAATTTCAATTACCTTATAAAACAAGGTCTAAAACCTTTTACATCAGAATACATCAAAACCTGTCTTGCAATAATAAAGAAGCACAAAAACCTTTTCATAAATTATTCCCCAAGTGAAACAGTAAAGTAGCCATAGCCAAGAAAAGTCCAAGCCATACATGATGACCTTCAAACAGAAGAAGTCCGAACTAACAATGGCATTTCCTCCCTGTAACATGGGGGGGAAACGGAAGACAAAGAGGCGAAAGAAAACGGGGTCAGTCATAAAGACTGGTAAGTCCTATCTACTTCCAGTATAAAACAGGTAAAGGTACCATGACATGCATAAACTGGAAGTAAACATAAGGATGCCGACAAGATAGATAAGCTAAACCAAGATAACTGGATGAACTACTATAGCAAGATAAACTAAGGTATCATGATAAACTACGGTGTCAAGATAAATCAAGGTATCACGGCGTCAGGTTTCTATCAAGTATACTATTCCAAGGTATCTATCATGTATAACATCCCACGGTATTTATCATGTATAACATCCCAAGGTATTTATCATGTATATTTGCTCTGCACCTCTCGTACTAGTATCCCAACCCGCGTCATGTGTTAACTATGGATGTCCTTTGCCCAGTGTCATGTAATGGTCCATGTCAACCTAATATATAGCATAGGTAGGTTTCCCAACTCGTATGTCTCTTCCCATGTATAAGTTCAGTCCTTTGCCGTAGGCCGTACGGGCTTTCCCATGTCAATCTATACCACCTCAACGTAGTACCATTTTATCCTTGAAGTTATTTTGGACTGCTATCCTTGATCTGGTTATGTTTTCTTACCATGAACTATCGCGTGTTCACTTAGGATTTACGCCACCTAGGACCACTAGGGATTATGCTACCTAATGAACGTTTCCGTGTCTTGGTTTGGGTTCAAGCCACCAAGGACCACTAGGGATTATGCCACCCGTCAACCGCACCCTTTATCCCGCGTATGTATCGTGAATCGTTTTCCATGTCTAGACGCACATGTTCCTCAATGTGCCATCCGAGTTCCGTACCATGGTAAATCAAGAAATACGGAACTCGGTCGGGAGCTTTAATTCGGCTGCTGATGCAGATATCAAGGTCTGTTTTTGTACCCGTGGCTATGGTCCCACATGACCCCTCCCTCAACTACTGAAAGGCAATCCAAGAAAAATCATGTATGAGAACCACATCCCGGCCCCACTATAGCCCCACTTACCTATGGGCCAACCTCACCCATGACTTGATAGCAAGAACATGGTCTGTTGGGGGTTCCCTGCCTTTCCGTTCGTACACGATTGACTAAAGATGGTAGGTAGTCGACGATGCGCTATCCAGGGCAAAATCAAGTATCGTCGACTCCACGCTAATCCATCCCAGTCTTTAGGTCGCTCGCATAGCAACCAAGGCATACCCTTGGCTCTTCTACCGCAGACCTTAACCCCTATGAGGCCGGGTTTCATGGACCATCTGCCACCTCACAGAGGGATACCAAGAGTACCCTCACGTCCCCCGAAGCTACCGCTTCGTTTCCCGGTTCGTTGGAGCCTTTATCTAAGTCAGATAATTTGCTCCTCCTCGTGTTTTAAGCGATGACCTACCGTACCGGGTTACTCATCTATTCATGAACTAGTCCCATGTCCTTGGCTAAGAATTATTACTTAGTTATACTTAACTAAGGTTTACCACTTAGCTTCTTTTCCCCGTTACCCTTGATTAACCACGATTTTCTACCTAGTTCCTCTAACTAGGGTTTTGTCTATTGGGTTAGGTGTTGTTATTCAGGTTCATGACTTAGCCCGCCTACAAATCATGTCAAGATTGGCTAAGTATTTAAGTTCAAGGCTTAGCCCTACAAGGTGGTTAAGTATACCAAGGAGCGCATGACTTAACCCTATCAAGTCAAATTGGTTAAGTATTGGTTTGTCTTAACCCTATCAACTTATCGTGTTAGATTGATTAAGCATAGATTATCTTAATCGCATCAGATTATCGAGTCGGATTGGTTAAGTATGGGTTAACTTAGCCCCATCCACTAATCGTATTATAATGGTTAAGTATATTTAAAAGGTCTTATGACTTAACCCTATCAGGTCTGCATATTAGATTGGTTAAGTATAGGTTACTTAACCTCATCAATTTATCATGTATAATTGGTTAAGTATAAGTTACTTAACCCCCATTAAATTATCTTGTTAAGTTGGTTAAGTATTGGCTACTTAACCCCATTGAATTACCAAGTTTAGATTGGTTAAGTGTTTAATTTACCCCATCGAAGTACCGTGTTTAGATTAGTTAAGTGTAGGTTACTTAACCCCATCTAATTACCGTGTTTAGATTAGTTAAGTCTAAATTACTTAACCTCATCTAATTACCAAGTCGGATTAGTTAAGCGTGAATTACTTAACCCCATCCCCTAATTGTATTGTATGGTTAAGTGTCATTAAGAAATCAAGCCCGGTCCCACTTAACCTACCCATTCGTGTCATATCGGTTAAGTGTCATTAGTCAAATTTACTTAACCTTATCATGTGGCATTAATTTAATTAATGCACTCTCAAAGTCTCACATTAGACCTTGTTGTGGTTGCTAGTTAAGCCGGGCGGGTCCGGGTAGTTTTACACCACAACCTAGTCTAACCTCGGGTCTTAAGCGCGACATGACCAACTTCTCACATTGGATCCTATTGTTTGTAGCCACTAGTTAAGCCGGGCGGGTCCGGGTAGATTTATGCTACAAACTCAACCCAACCTCGAGTTGGCCACTTTCATGTTTGGTCTAGTGTTATATTACACTTACAACCCTACGTGTCTAGTTTCAAGTCCCATGTTTACCCTACGTGTCATGTCCCCATTTTGGTTCAACTTACATGTCGTGTTCACATGTAACCTCAAGTCAAGTTTTTCGCGTCATTCTCATGTTTGTCTATCCCACCCCAAATCGTGTTTTCACTCGAGTAAAAACGAGTCAACATAGTAGGTATACTATGGCTACATATAGACCCCAAAACATGCACGATGCCACAAAAGGGATTGGCTCCAAACATGCATGGTATCATAAGGGGGGTTTGGCCTTAAAACATGAACGATAGTGTCATATAGGGATTGGCCATAAGCATGCATAACATAAAAGGGGATTGGCCACAAGCATGCATAATGTCATAAAGGATTTGGCCACAAACTTGCATATTATCATAGGAAATTTGGCCACAAACTTGCATGTTGTCATAATGGGATTTGACCTTACATAAACATGATATCATAAGGGGGTTGGTTTCATTTACATGCATAAGCCCCAAAGTCCAATTTATGCAACTATTTCACAAGTCAAAGTGGCTTTAAGTGTTCATGCTATCATACTACAAGTAAAGGTCCAATCTTCCATGGCAAACTAAGTCCAATGCAACATGAATAACATGGTTTAGTCGCTAAATCATAACCCAAAGTCATATGTTCATGATAAAGGGGCAAACTAGGTTTACATAGGTTAACATACTCATGTTACATCGCATTTTATTCCATGTCATCATTAAACTACCGTTAACATCTCGAAGTAGCTAGAACTTACATAGCATGGCAAGAGGGCTAGGAACATGAATCGTCTTGACGAAGAAAGGTGGCTCTTTTGTTGAAGAATCGTCATGAAACTTGCATAGCAATGTTGATCTACCCTCGATTTGATGTAGGAAGCTTGCACCTTTTGATTTGAACCCGATTTGAATGCATAAGCCCTTGGAGTTGGAGATGGAGGCCATGATCACTTGGCATTTGGGCAGCACTTCGTGGCATGAGTGATTTGTGAGGGTTTAGGGTAGGCTTAGGGGTCTTTTTATAGAAATTAGGAGTAGTTTAGGCCGTTAGATTAACCCTAGGATAGATCTGAACCCTCAAAAATCGTCACAAGCCTCCAAAACCGAGCCAACATGACAAGCAGGTGCACCAGGTCGGGGTTCTACAAGGGGGGGTCGACCCAGGGGTCGACACCCATGTCGACCCCCTGGGGAGGGGTCGACCCCTTGGAGGGAGGGTCGACCCAGGGGTCGACACCCTGTGTGTCTGGCGGGAATTTTCCCGCCTTCTCTTCTTGGGCTGAATTCAAATCTGTTTTCGGATTTGAATTTTCGTGAAACTTCGTTGGGCCTTAACTGGGTCATACGGACTCCGATTTATGAAATTTCGGACTCTATTTCGCGTATTTTTCCGAGACGAACGCAATGGCGCCCCGTTTATCCTGATTCAGATTTTATAATTTAATTCTGCCTCGATTCTTGTCTTAACACGTTGTTAAAATTCGGGTTGTTACATTCTCCCCTCCTTTAAGGATTTCGTCCCCGAAATCTCCAAGTTAGGAAGAACACATCCTACCATCCATCATCCATCTACTCAAAACATCATCCACTGGTAACCATTGTCCTTAGACGATTTCTAATGCCATATGAACATATGCAGAAAGTGTGTGTATATGTTCCTTAGCTAATGCTAATAATCAGGCCTGAATGATCTTTCTAATGCAAAGTATGTTTAGTGCCATGAATCCAACATGTATGCAAATAGTCCTAGTCATATAAGAACTATATGCGTGCACAACCATTCATTTATATGCAACATCCACATGATAACACATTCAATTTCATCCACAAACAGGTATAGATACTCGTGCATATGCAACATGAAATGTGAGTGTGTCGATCTAGTATCTACTGTGTATTCGCGCATCCACGAGCAACCATTTGCAACCATTTCAATCATAACATGTTTCAAACACATGTTTACATCCATAGGATTCTACCTAAGGTTCTCACGATAGGATCGAGGAGATAAACAAGGTAAACTCCCTACGGGGTTTGCAACAGAAACAGGACCGAAAGGATATTCACCAAAAGATAACATGCGAGTAATCTCTACAGGAAAAACCAGGGATCAAGGATACACTCTTTTAAAAAGAGGTTCAATGCGCGTGTCTAGCCTTACGTCTTCTAAGTCGCGTTTCCTTGAGCTTAATTCCTTGGTGCCTTGACCATCTTTTTAACTCCATGATTTCGTAGCTCCTTGATTCCTATTTCCAAGATATGAGTCAGAACTCATTTCATAGTCGCCTCTTATTCCACTTTCACTTATCCTTTCCCTAGTATACTTGGCTCAAACGTATCCACTTACTCATGCAAGCTCTCCAAAATTCACTAGGGAATTCTGGATCTCGTTTGTCGATGCCAATCCATGTTGCCAAGAGTACTTACTAGGGTGATTCCCATAACTCATGCATAAGCGAAACGAACCATTCGCCTTAGCGGCGAATTCTATTCGAACGGATTACCAACAACTGCATCCCGAGATTCTAGGTAACTAACCATAACAGAACCCAAAAGGTTACACGAGACTTCGAGGGTATCACCAAGGTGAGTCGAGAGTCTAACTACCCTCTTTCCAGAACCGAGAATGGCATCCCTTACTGGATAACCACTTTATCCCTAGAATCCATCCGTAGCCGAGACGTGTCATTCTCAAATCCAAACAAGTCATGAAGAAATGGACCAACTCTCCAACTAGATTTTTGGGACTAAAACTGGGATCCTCTACCATGCTAGTACTAAGGTGCAGAGACTCAACTATCCAAGCAGACTTAAATGATACAATGATCAAGACAAAGTCTGGACGGGATGATAGAAAAGAACGACTAAACCTTTACCAGAAACGGTACCATCTCTTTTAGGTACCCTAGAAATGGGAGCGTACAATTGCCCTCTCCGATGATCTTGTCCTTGTCCTCCTTGATGGACTAAGACATACCAACAAGTTGCTTATCCTTAAGCTCGCGTCCTTTATTCTTACTCTTATTATCCTTCCTTGTACCACGGCAACAGGTCTCTCGAGAACCACCTCCATCGTACGGAAAACACCTACGTGGCTAGACAAAGATTAGTCACAGTTAGAACTACTGTGACTACAGATGGAGGAAAGAAGGGAAAGGAGATTCAATCAAGGAATCAAAGGATAGTGCTAATGGCTTTTGGGGAATAGCCTTTAAAAACTTTTCTTGAAAAATGCTTCTTTGTAAACGGTTTTTCAAATAGTTTTCAGAAGGTTTTAAAAACTTTTGCCCAGTCTGGTAACCTTCTGCTCTGATACCAAATGTAACACCCCACCTCCGCTAGGGTCACTCACAAAGGGAATGCACTAGGTTTGGTGAAGCATTATCGAGGTAAACATACACAGAAATATTACAAGACAGAACATATATAAAACAGCGGAAGTAAAACAAATTTCAATTACCTTATAAAACAAGGTCTAAAACCTTTTACATCAGAATACATCAAAACCTGTCTTGCAATAATAAAGAAGCATAAAAACCTTTTCATAAATTATTCCCCAAGTGAAACAGTAAAGTAGCCATAGCCAAGAAAAGTCCAAGCCATACATGATGACCTTCAAACAAAAGAAGTCCGAACTAACAATGGCATTTCCTCCCTATAACGTGGGGGGGGGGGGAAACGGAAGACAAAGAGGCGAAAGAAAATGGGGTCACTCATAAAGACTGGTAAGTCCTATCTACTTCCAGTATAAAAACAGGTAAAGGTAACATGACATGCATAAACTGGAAGTAAACATAAGGATGCCGACAAGATAGATAAGCTAAACCAAGATAACTGGATGAACTACTATAGCAAGATAAACTAAGGTATCATGATAAACTACGGTGTCAAGATAAATCAAGGTATCACGGCGTCAGGTTTCTATCAAGTATACTATTCCAAGGTATCTATCATGTATAACATCCTACGGTATTTATCATGTATAACATCCCAAGGTATTTATCATGTATATATGCTCTGCACCTCTCGTACTAGTACCCCAACCCGCGTCATGTGTTAACTATGGATGTCCTTTGCCCAGTGTCATGTAATGGTCCATGTCAACCTAATATATAGCATAGGTAGGTTTCCCAACTCGTATGTCTCTTCCCATGTATAAGTTCAGTCCTTTGCCGTAGGCCGTACGGGCTTTCCCATGTCAATCTATACCACCTCAACGTAGTACCATTTTATCCTTGAAGTTATTTTGGACTGCTATCCTTGATCTGGTTATGTTTTCTTACCATGAACTATCGCGTGTTCACTTAGGATTTACGCCACCTAGGACCACTAGGGATTATGCTACCTAATGAACGTTTCCGTGTCTTGGTTTGGGTTCAAGCCACCTAGGACCACTAGGGATTATGCCACCCGTCAACCGCGCCCTTTATCCCGTGTATGTATCGTGAATCGTTTTCCATGTCTAGATGCACATGTTCCTCAGTGTGCCATCCGAGTTCCGTGCCAGGGTAAATCAAGAAATACGGAACTCGGTCGGGAGCTTTAAGTCGTCTGCTGATGCAGAAATCAAGGTCTGTTTTTGTACCCGTGGCTATGGTCCCACGTGACCCCTCCCTCAACTACTGAAAGGCAATCCAAGAAAAATCATGTATGAGAACCACATCCCGACCCCCCTATAGCCTCACTTTCCTATGGGCCAACCTCACCCATGACTTGATAGCAAGAACATGGTTTGTTGGGGGTTCCCTGCCTTTCCGTTCGTACACGATTGACTAAAGATGGTAGGTAGTCGACGACGCGCTATCCAGGGCAAAATCAAGTATCGTCGACTCCACGCTAATCCATCCCAGTCTTTAGGTCGCTCGCATAGCAACCAAGGCATACCCTTGGCTCTTCTACCGCAGACCTTAACCCCTGTGAGGCCGGGATTCATGGACCATCTGCCACCTCACAGAGGGATACCAAGAGTACCCTCACATACCCCGAAGCTACCGCTTCATTTCCCGGTTCGTTGGAGCCTTTATCTAAGTCAGATAATTTGCTCCTCCTCGTGTTTTAAGCGATGACCTACCGTACCGGGTTACTCATCTATTCATGAACTAGTCCCATGTCCTTGGTTAAGAATTATTACTTAGTTATACTTAACTAAGGTTTACCACTTAGCTTCTTTTCCCCGTTACCCTTGATTAACCACGATTTTCTACCTAGTTCCTCTAACTAGGGTTTTGTCTATTGGGTTAGGTGTTGTTATTCAGGTTCATGACTTAGCCCGCCTACAAATCATGTCAAGATTGGCTAAGTATTTAAGTTCAAGGCTTAGCCCTACAAGGTGGTTAAGTATACCAAGGAGCGCATGACTTAACCCTATCAAGTCAAATTGGTTAAGTATTGGTTTGTCTTAACCCTATCAGCTTATCGTGTTAGATTGATTAAGCATAGATTATCTTAATCGCATCAGATTATCGAGTCGGATTGGTTAAGTATGGGTTAACTTAGCCCCATCCACTAATCGTATTATAATGGTTAAGTATATTTAAAAGGTCTTATGACTTAACCCTATTAGGTCCGCATATTAGATTGGTTAAGTATAGGTTACTTAACCTCATCAATTTATCATGTATAATTGGTTAAGTATAAGTTCCTTAACCCCCATTAAATTATCTTGTTAAGTTGGTTAAGTATTGGCTACTTAACCCCATTGAATTACCAAGTTTAGATTGGTTAAGTGTTTAATTTACCCCATCGAAGTACCGTGTTTAGATTAGTTAAGTGGTGGTTACTTAACCCCGTCTAATTACCGTGTTTAAATTAGTTAAGTCTAAATAACTTAACCTCATCTAATTACCAAGTCGGATTAGTTAAGCATGAATTACTTAACCCCATCCCCTAATTGTATTGTATGGTTAAGTGTCATTAAGAAATCAAGCCCGGTCCCACTTAACCTACCCATTCGTGTCATATCGGTTAAGTGTCATTAGTCAAATTTACTTAACCTTATCATGTGGCATTAATTTAATTAATGCACTCTCAACCTCTCACATTAGACCTTGTTGTGGTTACTAGTTAAGCCGGGCGGGTCCGAGTAGTTTTACACCACAACCTAGTCTAACCTCAGGTCTTAAACGCGACATGACCAACTTCTCACATTGGATCCTATTGTTTGTAGCCACTAGTTAAGCCGGGCGGGTCCGGGTAGATTTATGCTACAAACTCAACCCAACCTCGAGTTGGCCACTTTCATGTTTGGTCTAGTGTTATATTACACTTACAACCCATACGAGTCTAGTTTCAAGTCCCATGTTTACCCTACGTGTCATGTCCCCATTTTGGTTCAACTTACATGTCGTGTTCACATGTAACCTAAAGTCAAGTTTTTCGCGTCATTCTCATGTTTGTCTATCCCACCCCAAATCGTGTTTTCACTTGAGTAAAAGCGAGTCAACATAGTAGGTATACTATGGCTACATATAGACCCCAAAAAATGCACGATGCCACAAAAGGGATTGGCTCCAAACATGCGTGGTATCATAAGGGGGGTTTGGCCTTAAAACATGAACGATAGTGTCATATAGGGATTGGCCATAAGCATGCATAACATAAAAGGGGATTGGCCACAAGCATGCATAATGTCATAAAAGATTTGGCCACAAACTTGCACATTATTATAGGAAATTTGGCCACAAACTTGCATGTTGTCATAATGGGATTTGACCTTACATAAACATGATATCGTAAGGGGGTTGGTTTCATTTACATGCATAAGCCCCAAAGTCCAATTTATGCAACTATTTCACAAGTCAAAGTGGCTTTAAGTGTTCATGCTATCATACTACAAGTAAAGGTCCAATCTTGCATGGCAAACTAAGTCCAATGCAACATGAATAACATGGTTTAGTCGCTAAATCATAACCCAAAGTCATATGTTCATGATAAAGGGGCAAACTAGGTTTACATAGGTTAACAAACTCATGTTACATCGCATTTTATCCCATGTCATCATTAAACTACCGTTAACATCTCGAAGTAGCTAGAACTTACATAGCATGGTAAGAGGGCTAGGAACATGAATCGTCTTGACGAAGAAAGGTGGCTCTTTTGTTGAAGAATCGTCATGAAACTCGCATAGCAACGTTGATCTACCCTCGATTTGATGTAGGAAGCTTGCACCTTTTGATTTGAACCCGATTTGAATGCATAAGCCCTTGGAGTTGGAGATGGAGGCCATGATCACTTGACATTTGGGCAGCACTTCGTGGCATGAGTGATTTGTGAGGGTTTAGGGTAGGCTTAGGGGTATTTTTATATAAATTAGGAGTAGTTTAGGCCGTTAGATTAACCCTAGGATAGATCTGAACCCTCAAAAATCGTCACAAGCCTCCAAAACCGAGCCAACATGACAAGCAGGTGCACCAGGTCAGGGTTCTACAGGGGGGGGTCGACCCAGGGGTCGACACCCATGTCGACCCCCTGGGGAGGGGTCGACCCTGGGGTCGACACCCATGTCGACCCCCTGGAGGGGGGGTCGACCCAAGGGTCGACACCCTGTGTGTCTGGCGGGAATTTTCCCGCCTTCTCTTCTTGGGCTGAATTCAAATCTGTTTTCGGATTTGAATTTTCGTGAAACTTCGTTGAGCCTTAACTGGGTCATACAGACTCCGATTTACGAAATTTCGGACTCTATTTCGCGTATTTTTCCGAGACGAACGCAATGGCGCAACCCGTTTATCCTGATTCAGATTTTATAATTTAATTCTGCCTTGATTCTTGTCTTAACACGTTGTTAAAATTCGGGTTGTTACAGTTGCCTTGCCAGTTATATCTCCTTAATTTGTTCCCTAATGAAAGTTTTTATTGTCGATGGTGCTATAGATCAGGTAGACATTAGTGCCATTGCGTTTATCCTATGATGCACATGTATTCACTCGATCACTGATATTCAAATACAGGGAAAACCATCTAGTTATATTTTTCTACTCATTTCCAAAATGGAACTTAAGACTAAAATGTTTAATCCGTAGGCTCTAAAGCTTGCTTTTGATGGTAGTTAAACTTGAAAAGAATACAAAAACCTTGTCTTGATCTATTTCACCAATTTCATATAAGAAAACTTTATAAAAAAAAATCATAACTTCTTAGAAAGTATACTAGAATCTATCATGGAATACTGTGCTTCTAATCATTAGTAAACTATGATTAATAACAAAGAATCAAAAATAAAATAAACAAATAAGATTATTAATAATCAATATATTTAATATTTAATACTAATTAATTAACTTTGAATATGTCAAATAATTGCCAGTAATAAAATGTAATTACTAATTAACGCATAGTAAAATATGCGGTGGTGAAAGTTGAACGGAATTGCCGAACAACTAAAATGATCAAATGTTGTATTTCTTTTTAGTAGATAGTCAAAGTTGCTTTCAAATTATATACCTTGGAAATATAGAAAAGAAGTCAAAACAAATGGCTTAAGAAGAACACAGTCAATAGAAAACATAAGTACAAAGAATGGAATTTCAGTAAATGACTAAATAAAAATAGAAAATAAACCCAAGGACAGAGGTCTTAATACATGTTTACTGAAATCAGAGTCTAACTCCTCGTAGCTTGTTTGCAATCCTACTTCTTACTTTCTTCATCCAACATGAAAGACAGATTATTCTGCATCAACCAAAATATAACATACAAAACATGTTATAAAATGATTTTGTATTACAATCAATTATATGATAATGTAAATAGAAATAAAATTTATAAGATACCTTGATTTCTCTATACTATTAACACCAACTTATTTGAACCGTATGTTTAAATTCATAAGCAGACACACATGTAAAGCTGACAATAGTTATCTAAACTGTTGTTCCTTCATTGAATTGATAGACAAACTAATATTTGTTTCTAAATTCTTGTAACTAACTTAATCCATGCAACTTTATAAATACTATCACAACTTAGATGTTTTCCCCAAGCGTCAGCGGCCAAAATATATTTTAGTACTTTGATATATATTTAACATTCATTATAGACAATCTGAAATAGAAACTTGTTAAAGGAAATTATATATACTTCATAACACCTAAGAAGAAAAGTAGACATGAAGTAGAGTTGTAATTGCTGCATCAAGAAAATTAGTTGAATCAAATGTGTTGACTATTTTTGGATGTAGCGATGTTTGTCAGCATCCCATTCTTGGAATTTTACAAAATGGAGTAAAGGTTAGTAAAAATACAGATTGCAAATAATAGTGTATGTCATATCTTAATAGTTCAATAAGAACTTCATATTTCATTGTAAAACTATGCTACAACATAAATAGTGTTTAAGAGAGCTATGCACGGGAAACTATGCAGGAATGGTAATTTTAAATTAGACTCGAACTCCATATCCTTCCGTTTTAGCTTTCCCTCCTGGCCGCCTGAGCTCTCCCCTGTATGATCCCCCTACAAGTGCCCCCCAACGCCACCACAGTTCTACCGTGTGATTCCCTTATTACTACCCTCAAGAAGAAATTTGTCAATGCAATCATTTATGGTCCTCCCAGTGTTTAAGGAATTGCTCAAGAACTATCTGAAGAATTAGCTGAAATACATGCTTTGTCTGGAACAGTGAGGTTGGGACTTGGTCTCACATGGACAGCGGTTTGCGCTTCCACTCAAAAAGCAAGATTTTCTCAAAATGAGTTTCAAATGATGAGAAGGACGAGGTGCAACTCTTTTACAGACTCATGGATGACGAATGTGTCCTCTATAATGATGGCGAGTACAATGCCAATAAAGCAATTACAGTTGCTCCGAACTAGATTTGGGAATATATCTTCTCGTCACGCACTCATGGATACTCCCCATAGCTCGTTGGCTAGTTCCGGCGATGTGCAGGAATTTAGAATTATTATCTCTAAAGTATTTGTGAGTGTTTGCTCCAACATTGTTGATTTTTACATCTTTGCAACCTTTTTTATTTAGGCTGGTGTGTTTTATTAGGCTTCAAAGGATAAGGACATTGTCGAAGTTATTTTTTCCAGTGTGAGCTTTTGCTTGGAACTTTTGCAATTTTTATCAGCTTTTTCCCGGAACTTTTGCACTTTTTATCTCACACATGCACGCGCGCACATGCACACACACAATATGACTAGTATAGCTATATAATACTCGGACCATACATTTTTCCTATAGAAACAATAATTAGTATGTTTTGAACCACCATATCATGCTTTAATTCAATTTCTTATGTTGAGCTAATATTATTTTAATAGTTCTCATCTGAGTTTATAAATTTCAGATTGTTAGCTTTTGTTGTTCATGTGCCGACTGCTTAATCGTTTTCTAATAATTATCATGTCAAGCACTGTAGAGTGGCGATCACTCGCAAATTTTATGTTTTATATGATAGAGCACGCATTAATTGTATTAAAGTTTGCTTCACATATATAGTATATGTACCATCTGCACTAATTGTTTTGTTTTGCACGCAAGGGGCATGTTCCGTTAGATCTCATAACTTTATAATAGCATTGTGGCTTAATTAGGAATTTATCTCCAAGAAAATAGTAAATAAAAAATTAATTGGTTATATACATCAAGGTATTTAGGTGTTTTTGCTTTCATGACACCTGAAACAAAAAGTTCAGAATAATCACCTTTAGTCGGGATTCTGAGTTTTTTTAGAAAATAAACTTATTCTATTATATACCTTTTTTTGGTTAAGATGCTTGACGGTTGATACTATTAGTTAAGATTCCTTCAAATTAGGGTTCACATCAATATTTGAAGGGCAAGGGTGTTAGTAATCAAGTATCATATATGTTCTATATGATAAATGTTATAGCAGCAACCTTAAAAAAACCTTCTTAATAACTAAAAATTACAAACATCGGTATGAATGAATTTTGAGTGGAAGGCGAAGCTGCTAATATAATTGAAGTATCATTAAATGTTTATTTTTGAAGAAGAATAAAAATCAGCAAGGAAGATGAGTTACCTGTGCACATATTCAGAAGCATCGCCTAGAGAATCATATTGAATAATACATCGACTTTGGAAAAATCTAGACCTCTTGCTGCCACATCTGTGCATAACAGAAGAGCCGATTTTTCACTTTTGAAACCTTAAAATGTGGTCCGATGATTTTCATGATCCATGTTACCATGTAATCTAAATGTTTTACATTTCATATATGCTTGCTTATTGTTTGTATCACTTTGAGGACTGGGTGACCATTTGAATTCATGTAATAGAGAATAATGAAAATCCACACCATTGCAAGTTGACAGGAAAATAACTACATGTAGAAGGAAACTGTAAGCAAATTTCAATACTAAAGAGTAAAAAACCAAATCTATGGACATTTATTGGTGAAATGGTGGTTTTTCCCCATCTAGAGGATTAGTTCTAGAACATAATGGATTTTAAAACGGTAAATGTTTACACAATACTAAATTTGACCTTTTTTACTGTAGGTATACAGTTGTGCTAGAATCTCAGTACTTATTTCTAGAGCTAATAGAGTTTATTTCAGAACAGAGTGACATTCTTACCCATATAATTAAAATTTAGTGATATGGGTTTAATAGTTGTTAAGAGGAACACAGAAAACTGCAAGAGTAAGAACAGAAGTCTCATAATGTAAAATATACTTAAGGAAATTATATTAAAATGAACTATCGAACAAAGAGGCAGATATAAGCACAAAGTAAAATTCTAGTCCACAATAATATGTTTTACAAAATAGGACAAAGAAATTATAATTACAGTCAGGAATGGTAGGGATACAAGTATACATGTATATGACAGAAACGAGAAGAGAAACACAACATTCATAATGCATAACAAGGTCTTCAAAATGAGAATCAAATCGTAAATCATGAAGTTTATACATTACACCGGTATGGTTTTGATTGTGAATTAAAGAAACATATTTCAAGGTTTGTAGCATGTACACTTTAAAATGATTTTGATATTTCAACTTCTACATCTTAATCTAAAAGCTCAACTTTCCCCCTTATTCCACTTTTGTTAAGATTAGATTGCATTACAATAAGAACTGTGGATCTAAGTATACCTATGAAATGTATCGGTACGAACTGAATGATTTTTCTCAAGTGTGGCAATTACTAAGTTTGAATTGGAATGTGAATTGAATCGTAAAGGGAGGGTTTCAATTTTGAACTGGATTTAAATTGCAAGATTTCATGATTTTAGATAACAATGCTACATAGTATCTTGAAATAATTTTAGATAACAAAGAGACAAAAATACACACTCGTTATGTTAGAAATGATACAGAGATGTAGAGTCCTAAACTGACTAATGGTATATTATTATAGAAAAGCTTTAGCCTCCTTGCCCACCAGATTATTCCGGAATGTACTCTGAGGAACAACCCATGGTTTGTTCAAGGAACAAAATAGACTGTATGCAAAAATATAAGCAAAGAGGCAAAATTAAGGATTGCAAAAAAGTATAAGCAAAGAGGCAGAAATAATAATTAGGTCACATGAGTATATTGTATACAGTTTCTAAAACATAAAGAGAGCAGATAAGGTTATAGTCGAGCATAGACGAATGTTTAACAAGCATACATACCTTTTGCGATGATTCCCTTTCAAATAGATTTCTGAGAAAAGAAAGAAGAACTACCAGTCGAGAGCCGCAAGGTACTGCAAATTCGATATGAAATGATTAACAAACTGTAAAGAAACTGGATAACATTTGTTGGTAATTTAATGGTAACCTTTACCATATCTTTGGATCAACTGAGCTGGAAGATTATAATTTTCAGAAGGGTATAGCAATGTTTAATGCATTCTTCTTCTTCGTCTTCGGAGTCCAAAGCAGATAAGTTTTTGATTGTTGACTTGAGTTGTTGAACTGAAATTTTCTCCTCTTCATGATCGATTGTGATAGGATTGTTTAAGCTAATATTAGCTAAGTGATTCACTTTTTCATTCAAAGTTGCAGATAGAAGAATGTTATGCCTTGAAGTATTGCAAGGTCTCTTGTTTTTTCCAGTATCCTCATTGTTACTCGAAACATCTCGCCTAGAACTAAGAAATCGAGTATTTCCTCTATTGCTTTTCCAAAACCAAGCTCTAGAATACTGCTTGATATATATATATATATATATATATATATATATATATATAAAAGCAAACACATACATTGTGCAATCCCATATTACAATGAAATCAAGTATAAAGCTTGCACCCACTTAATGAATAAGAATGGTAGAACACCAACTGTAAAATTTTGGAGGGGAACATGAACTAACAGGTGAATTAAATATAATTCAATCCAAATAGCAGTAAATTATGTTCGAGTCAAATTTTAAAATAATGCTTATGATATACAAACTTGTTTGAAAAGGTAATACAAATACCTATCAGCTTTATCAAAGACAATCCAACGCAAATTGGTATACATGAATGATGAAGTGTGCTTCAAGTGATCCAATAATCGACCTGGAATCGCAACAAGTATGGATATTCCTGAAAGATAAGCGACAGTCATATACATGTTTACCATATGTGCATGATGATTGAATGTAATTCAGTATGGACGTAACCAAGTTACTCGAATTTTCACAATTTGTAATCAGTTGCAATAATATGTATTAACAATCAAAGTGTAAGAACAGAATTTGTAGTCAATTATAATTACTTGTGTTTTGAAGATGAATTGTGGTTGGAAGTTCATCATCAAACTACACACACATTGTTAATGTTGTTTGATATTTTAAGCATAGATTAGTTATTAATATCCATCCAAAATCAACCCTAAATGGACAAAATATGATATTTTCAATCATAACAAAATAAACCCTATTTCATTTAAAGTGATTCAATGTATTATTCTTGAATTCATTACTTCTAATGAAAATACAAATTATATTAGGTAATTCATGAAGGGCACCCATAATTAAACCTATGGTTTGAATAACATGGACTGTTCATATAAATATGAGTCAGATCAACTCAAGCTCATAACAAACAATTAATGTAATTAAACCACAAACTTAATTTCAAATTCACAGAGATGGATTATAAGTCAAGCTTGTCCTTTAAATCCAAAGTAGATATTTATATTCCATTGATAAGACAGAGCAGAAGCTAAATTCAACCGTTAAAATTATAAATTTGCTAGCAATCAATAATGATCAGACCACATAGAAAGGAAAATCGAATATTGAAAGTTACATCTGAAATACATTTGATTTCACAGAAGAAAGCATGGACTAATGACTTAAGCCATAAAATTAACAGTGATGGCGGATGAATGGAAACATATGATTAACACAATAAGATTCAAAATCAGTTAAATTAAACAATCGGAAGAAACAAATGAAAATCAAGGATTCGAATTTACCCTAAAACGCAGGCTGGAACGAATATATGAGATTGCAGGTGGAGCGAATATAAGGGATACGGTGGTGGTTGCTGGAACTAATCGATGCGTTAATGCTTACTGGAGGCAGTGTGTTGATGGATTTCAAGCGGCGATGAATTTAAGATAATAAATTTATCCTAATTTAGGTTGATGGTGAAAGAGAAGAGGAAAGTAAAAGGGAAGGAGTTTTAACTTTTCACGGGCATTTTTCATGAACTTGAAAAGCATGTCGCGTTTATTTCAGCTCCCGCATTTGTAAAATTGACTGCTTAAAATATAGTGGATTGTTTCTTTTATAGCTCAATCTATAGTTATTTTTTTTACTTAACTCAATTTTATATAGCCCTTTAAATAGAACGCTATAGTATAATGCTATATAATCTGTATTTTCTTGTAGTGCACGTATCTTGAATTCTCTACCAAATGATTAGGAAAGAAAAGCGTTGGCCATGAAGAAGGCTAACGACCTTTTTCAACTTAAAGTTGAAGAATTGATAGGAAACTTGATGTCGTATGAAGCGAACTTGCAGGCTTGTAACGTCCCGCATTTTCTATAGTCAGATATTTAATATGTTTTATTATTTTAAATATTGATTTGGATTTATGATAAAGTTCGAACGTCAAATTCATATATAACTATAGTTCGAACTCGTAAACATCGCGGTATTTCGTAATTTACAATTTGAAATTCATATATATCGGTACGAATATAAAACGCCCGACGACAATTGACGATGAAATTAAATAATCATACGAAATAGAACGTTCAAATCAATGCGTTGCTTACCTTATGATGAGGCATGTGTTTCGCACACGGGAAATTTGTTCGGTATATTATATAGGCCTTAAAATTGTTTTCTTTTCCAAACGATCTCCGTTTTCGATGAAACAAATTTTATTGGAAAACGTATGGTTAGTTATCGCTAGATTTCCAGTTTGGAGCTAATCGTAGTTGTTTTTTGGGTACGTGCAATTTAAAGGTGGACCGATAATTTAAAATAACGCCGTTGTGCAAATGGAGTCAATGGAGTCCGTTTTCAACGAAATGAATTTCTTTGGGGTTTAGAACGTTGAAACGTAACAGTGCGTCCATTTTGATTGCATTTGGGGTTCGGATGTTAATATACGGCCAACGGTTATACGTAAACGTAATAACATAAAGAGAAATTTGTCAACGCCTATTCTTGTGTGTGTATTTTCAAATCAGTTACCCGTCTTGTGTTCTCAAATCTCAAATCATGCAGACATTTTTCCCCATACTCCTATCAGCCTACCCATTTCCTTCAAGTCTAATTTACAAACGACAGCTTAACTTTGAAGACAGCCTACCCCTAGCCTCTCGTTTCAAATGTGCTACCGTACCAAAAGTCTTCATCTAAGAAAAACACAGTCCTGCATATGAACTAGGATTTTGCTTTACTTACTCAAATACCTTCTGCCGACCTCTAATTCAAAATATACATCTTTTCCATGAATTGAAAGAAAAGAAGCAAGCTAAATAAAAGTGTACACATCCTAAGCAGCTAACCTATTCGTGCTTCTATCCTATCAATCATTCCTGATGTGAACAAATGGCGCAGATCTAAATTTATTTTATAGGTGACATGGACACCATGAATTGTCACCAGCTCTTGCATTCGCCTACCCCTATTTCCTTTACAAGCCTACCTAAAAGCATTTTTGCTCAACCATACTTAAATGTATTACCATACTCCTCCCATCCTAGGATACTGCCATCACCATACTTTCCTTTCAAGCCATCACATGCCTAAAATATAAATAAATCCACCTGCATGTTTTGTGAAATAAAAACTCAACACAGACATTCACCGCATACCCTTTTTGAAAAGAAAACACTACCTACACTGCTCTTTCCAACCCATACCCTATGTAAAAATATTACAGCTACTCTATAAGTCCCTAATACGTGGGAAGCAAGGCTTGAGCAACTATATAAACTCATGGAATCCATTGTGTTTCTTCCATCTGCAATACACGTACCGTAAGCCTTAATGGCGATTCAAAATATAATTCGAACCAGAGTATTTCCAACTAAAAGATCCAAAAGAATATTGTGCTGAACTCAGCAAAAATGATTCCTTCACGTATATAAATTGCGTTGAACCCAAGGTGATCTACGACGAACTGGAAACTAGGCAGCAAGCCTAGGATGGTTAGCGCGTGAGCTGGGCAGGGGGGCTGACGCCTTTCGATGAGTGGTGGAGGGTCCGGTGGCCGAGTGGGTAAGGAAGTGGGTAAAGTTGCGCAAGTATGAAACAACAGTGGTGAAGTATAGCAGCAGGGTGGGAACAGTTTCGTGGAGGAAGAGTGATACATGCATGGTGAATAAAAGGATGGTTGTGTTAGGACTTAGGAGAGCGTTGCCTGGAAAGGAGAGACATCAGAAAAGAAGCGGCGTGCATGATTGTGGCGTGGACAATGCTGAAGGGTCGAGATGCATGGGGTCAGGCGATGGTGCCTGACGAGGAGGCACGGCGCCAGAATTCGGTATTGGTTGAAGTGGATGGGGTCGGTGAACAGATGCGAAATGATGGAGCTAGCGTGGTGGGGTCAAGGACGGAGATATTTATGGGAAGAGCTGTTCGAAAAGTGCATGGAAACAAATATGGGATGAAAACAAAAGTCTGTGCATTTGCAAAACAAAGAAGAGGAGCTGCTCCAATATTAGGATGGAGGATGGAAAGATGCTGTAGACAGAGGGTTGCATGGGGATTCGTTGAGCGTCGGTGAGAGCAATGCGCGGGTTCTCTGGCGAAAGAGGGGAAAAGCGGTTGTGTTTGGATGGGTTTCGAACAAAGGAGATAAGGCAGGTAAGGGAAGAATTAAAATGCTTAATCACATAACTAAGCTTGCCTAATCATTCTCTAAACTTGCCTAACTAGGAGGTTACATAACGTAAATAAGGTAACAGTACATGGCCTGCCAATGTCTTGAGTATGCCCAATCAAACCTGTTGTGTGTCTATTTTAACTCTTTACGCGACCTATGTATTTACAGCAAACCTTGCCCATTTCATTCATGTACCAAATTAAATTATGTTATATTTAACCATGCCCGAGCAAATAGCATAATGCGTTACCTGGAAATATATGAACGTTCCCAATCCAAAAAGTTTAACATGGCTAAGTATTAATCTGTCATGACACCGGTTTGAATTGCAGTAGCCAGTAAGGAACGTTTTAATATGCCGTCGGACATACCTAAACAAAGTTAGTGAACATAATTAGTTTAGTAAACAAATTATTAAGATTTTAATATAAATAGGAAATAATGTATAAATGCTATGACATTGTCATACAGCACCAGAATCGGATAAGAACAAGTGACGACAGGACCGTTCCGACGGACGTAACATTTGGAGACGGTTTGGACATAGTTGGGTGCAGCGAAGAGTTATTAAAATGGATTATTTCGACGATGAATGGAATTCAGGTGAGTTCAACTCACTTAGTTTTATCCCACTTATATTTTATATAAGTTGGGTTTTAAATATTTATGTGCTATGATTGTTAATTGGTTGATGGATTTTTGGATTGCTGTTATTATTTGATGATTGAAAATTATATACATTTATTAAAATAAAATGATATTGTTGAAATAACGTATTTGGATGCAGGGAAATAAGGTTGGAGGGATCCAACTGGATTCCTCACATTTATTGTTTGTTTTCATACTACAATTATATGAACTGTTTAACTGATATGATTGGATGATTGATTGATCATTGTTTGTTGAATCTAAATTCAACGGTTGTTTTGTTTTAACCAATAACAGTATTGGTTGAGAAATTGGCAGCAGTCGGCCTAAAATGAATGGTGTTACAAATGTTGATTTACCGTTGGTAGAATTGACGGTAATAAAGTTTTGAAATTTATTTTATAACCGAAGATATATTTTTAAATCTATATAAAAGTTCAATAAAGGAAATTAAGGTTTATTGTTTATTTTGTAAGTTGTAAGTATTATTAAATAGTTTACAAATCAAAATCTTACGTTTATGAGATTTATAAGGAGACAAGCATAAACTAATGCAAGAGTTGAATAAATTGTTTCAAGAAACAATTAAATGGAATTTATTTAAATTAATTATGTTATTAATTAATTTAAAAGAATGAATATTTTGAATTGGTTAATGGGATGATCATATTTTAGAATTGATTAATTTAGTTTGGTGTTAATTAATCTAATGGACTAGATTAATGCATATTGTTTTTAATTCAATAAGATTTTAAAAGAGATTTACTATTAAAGAACTTAACCATTTCCATGGTGGTTAACAAAAAGTAAATGATTTTAATTAATAATAATTTAAGAGGTTAATGTTAAGTGGAGTCCTTTGAATTAAGTAATCAAAGTTGATATTGAAATATAGTTAAATGTTGGGGAGAGTTTATATAAAAACCAAGTTTTAGAACAAAGTTATAAAAGGATTTTTAGCCAGGCGATAGTTTAAAATATATTTAATGTTAAAACTAAGAAAAAGGGGAAGAGGGAAAAAGGGGTTTATATTAAACCAAAGTCGAATGAATGAGGCTTATCAAAGGAGTAAGAGGGTAAACGTTAAGAATTTTATTAACCTTACTTAAGAAAAATTGACATGAGGTTTGCAAAGTGGAATAATTGTTCTAAGAAACAGTTAATGGAATTATTTAAGTTAATTATATTACTAATTAATTTAAAGAAATGGTTTAATTGGAATTAGTTAACGAGAAAAACATATTTTTTAATTGAATAAGTCGACGCTTCAAATGGGGTTTGATTACTAAAGTAAATTAGTTTATTGTTAAATAACCTAGTGAAACTGTTTAACGAACATTCATTAATTTTAATAAGATTTTAAATAGAGAAATTTAATATATTTTTTAGTAAAGAATTTAACTACTTCAACGGTGGTTAATAATGAAGTATACTATTATTTTAATTAATAATAATTTAAGTAATTACTTCTTAAATGAGATACACTTGAGTAAGTAACTAAATGGTGAATGGAATATGATTAACTATTAAGAAGGGATTATGAATGAGTTCGATATTAAACCCCAGTTTGATAACAAAGTTATAAAAGAGATTTTGAGCTATTGAAATAACTTAGATAAATGTTTATTTAACATTTGAAGTAAGTGAAAAGGAGATCGAGATAAAAAGGATTTTATTTAAACCTGAATTTATAAATAAAGTTTATAAAAAAGAATGTGACGATATACGTGAATCTTAAGTTAACGATACTTAATAATAGAATTAAGTGAGATAAATGGAGTGGAAATGAGATTTTTAAATTGAAAATAGATAAATGATTAGAAGTGGAATAATATGAGTTGATAAGAAGTTAATTAATGAAAAGAAAAAGGGGTTTAAGAATATAAATGATATTTCCAACATAAAGGAGATAAAAGGAGATTTGGTAAGAATCACTGTTTCAAATCTCGCAAATATCGCCCGAGATCTCCTTCGAGATCTCGTTTTGGGCTCCTTCCGAAATAAAACAACAAATATCACTCTAAATCTCCTTTCGAATATATCGCCCGAGATATTGCAATATCGAACGATATATCAACCGAGACGAAATAGTGGAATATCGTCCGAGATCTTAGTTTTTTTGGTCAAAATTTAAATTTGTGCACGAACTAGAACTTAATTAAAAAACTCAAATCTACCCATATCAATCTTTTTGTTATTTTACATTTTGCATGTTAAGTGACTATATTGTATGTTCGTATATGTTTTACAATGCTTATGATTTTCATATTCGTCTTTTTACACACATGTTACTTATGAAATTATGCATTTTATGGTCTATTTATGCTGGATTTTTAAGGTTTTGGATCCTTTTAATGCTTCCTGTCTAACAATATTCCTGTTTTAAGCATATTACGATTTAGAGTATGAATGGTCTTTCACAAAATAAAGAATAATAAAGTTATTTTGCATTTTAAGTTTAAGTTACTATGTTTTTTGATAACATTCATAAAAATCATTTTGTTTAAATATCATTTTTAACATATCATGTACCCCGAGATTGTTCCGATATGAACTTTTAGACCCGAGATGAAAATCTGAGACGAACTCTCGAGTTAGACTCATCTCGTCTGAGATCTCTCCCGATACGAGACCGAGTCTATAAAATCCCCGACACGAAACGCGACTGATATCCGAGATTTAAAACCTTGATAAGAATATCACGATATTATAAATGGAATGAGAGTGAATGGGTTTATTTAAAGGGAAATAAGTGTTTGTTTTCCAGCAAATGGAAATCAAAGTGACTTTGTAACGATGTTTTTATATGGAATGAACTCAATTTTTTGGTATACAATTATATATATATGAATTAATGTTAAATTGTTTAAAAAGGGCTTTGCGAATATTCTTATAATAAAATAAGAAGTAAATACTATGTTTTAAGATACTGAAAGGTTACGAAGTTTTAAATTAAAAAGGGCCAAATGTTGCTGAGTACTGAATCAATGAATTCATTCTATTTTCATGATTGATGTTTGTTTACTTGATAGTTAAATAACCGACTATCAAATCTGGCCAATACGATTATTGGTACAGAAAGACCGGTATCGAATTTATATTCGAAAACCATTCCGACTAATGAATATGTAAACGTTGAAGATATTAGACGTTGAGTGAGATGGAGCAATTGAAGATCGTGGAACTTCATTAGCGGAAGGATTACTTGTCGAATATTCTCTGGTTGTACAGCCAGAGGTATCCTAACGTGATTCAGTCGTAAGTGAGATTATACGGATTGCAAGGACTACTCGCTACTGATCCTTTGGATGCGGTAGGAGAGTGCCTTCGGTTTGTCCAGTCCCAGGACAACTTGTATGGACGAATGTTTGACAGAGTATTTCCAAAGGGATTACGTACGTTGATTTCCTCAAACGTATTTCCGTGGCGGCGGAGAAGACACCTTCTCCTAACTTATCAACCCGGATATTTTTGTGGAAATCAATTAGTGATTTCTGGCGGATTTGAAAATGTGGCATTCAAAGTAAATGGCGGCCGAGTGTTCCAAAAGATACGTTATGACCTCAAGCCACACAACCGGAAAATGACAAAAATCGGGCAGACAACATGGCTATATGGATCGCTCCATTTAGGGTGTATTATCACCTATCTAGAGAAATTCCTCTTCCTTCTTTAATCTATCGATGCTGTCCCTTTTCGAGAAACGGTTGCTGATCCCAACCGTTTGTGATATACATTCGATACACTCAAGCGAAATGAGTAGTCGGTCATGTGTAGGCCGGGTTGCAAGACGTTCTTGTTGAACCCAGTGTATTCGCCTCTAAAGATACACTATCGGCCGGTGGTTCCATACCTTGTCATATTCGGAATCCAATCTCCAATAAGCGCCCGCGGTTTTGATTGTATACTATATATATGGAGTGTGAGATGCAAGCGTTTCGCTAGATTTATTTATTTGTATTTGGACACTATTATAATATCAGACAAATATATGATTTCAAAACGATTTAGGTTACCATAAGGAAAAGCCGTCCATGTTTATGTGTGGATTTGGTCTTACGATTATCCTTTCTTTAGAAAATAAATTTTGAGCTTTAAAATCAAGTTGGATGAGCCTTTTAAAACATTGCGAGTTGTTCTCACTATGGTTCACCAGACTGACCCAGTATTTGTAATGCTCGGGTTAGACTGGGTTGTACAGGTCTAGGTTATCGGATGCTGCGTAGTCCAGAGACGAGCTGGAGGTGTTCTGTTTATGATATATTTGGTGTGTTTTTCCGCTATGTGTTGTATATAAGGGCAGGTTGTCCAAATGTGTTGGCTGTAAGCTGTACTCTGATGTTTGTGAGTATTTTCAATCTCTCAGTAAAGATTATTTCTATATTTTATTTTGTTCCGCTGCGATGTGAGACTCTGATTCCGTTGTGTTAGTTCTTCTTCTTCTATTCTAATATTTCTTTCTTTCTTACCTCACCCTCTAACTTCTTTCTAATAACTTTCTGGATGTTCGATATTCGAGTTTGGACACTGGATGTAATTGTGTCGAAAATTCGAGCATCGAATTTTTTGGTTCGTTTCAGTGGTATCAGAGCTATTGATTTAGTAATAACCTTGGCTCTGTGGCGTAACTCAATAGAGATGGGGTTAGTAATACCCTAGATTGAGTTTGAGTGTATATATATAAGAGAGTATTTGAAAATTGTATATAAAAATGTTTTGTATTGTGTTATCTGGTCGATTCAAGTGTTGAGAAGCATTGGACTAGCCACTGACGCGATATTGTTTTCTAAAGAGGGTAAATGAAGTAATTTACCCCAAAATATATTTTTGTATAGAAATAATTTCCTCAACTTATTGAGATATTGATTGGCATGATTAATCTGGATTGAATTCAAATTGGATTAGGAATTTGAATTGGTTTAATATAACCAGAAATTTCAATATAAAACTAGTAAATGAGAATTTTAATTTGGAATTAAAATGAATGGGAGTTGGAGGTGTGAAATGGAAATAAACTCATGGAATCCATTGTGTTTCTTCCGTCTGCAATACACGTACCGTAGGCCTTAATGGCCATTCAAAATATAATTCGAACCAGAGTATTTCCCACTAAAAGATCCAAAAGAATATTTTGTTGAACTCAGCAAAAATGATTCCTTCACGTATATAAATTGCGTTGAACCCGAGGTGATCTACAACGGACTGGAAACTAGGCAGCAAGCCTAGGATGATTAGCGCATGAGCTAGGCAGGGGGACTGACGCCGTTCGATGAGTGGTGGAGGGTCCAATGGCCGAGTGGGTAAGCAAGCGGGTGAAGTTGCGCGAGTATGAAATAGCAGTGGTGAACTATAGCAGCAGGGCGGGAATAGTTTCGTGGAGGAAGAGTGATACACGGTGAATAAAAGGATGGTTGCGTTAGCACTTAGCAGAGCGTCGCCTGGAAAGGAGAGACATCATAAAAGAAGCGACATACATGATAGTGGCGCGGACAATGCTGAAGGGTAGAGGATGCATGGGGTCAGGCAACGGTGCCTGACTAGGAGGCGCAGCGCCGGAATTAGGTATTGTCTGAAGTGGATGGGGTCGGTGAACGGATGCGAAGTGATGGAGCGTGGTGGGATCAAGGACGGAGATGGTTATGGGAAGAGTTGTTCGAAAAGTGCATGGAAACATATATGGGATGAAAGTAAAAGTCTGTGCATTTGCAAAACAAAGAAGAGGAGCTGCTCCAATATTGGGATAGAGGACGGAAAGATGTTGTAGACAGAGGGTTGCGTGGGGATTCGTTGGGCGTCGGTAAGAGCAGTGCGCGGGTTCTCTGGTGGAAGAGGGGACAAGCGGTTGTGCTTGGATGAGTTTCGAACAAAGGATAAGGCAGGTAAAAGAAGAATTAAAATTCTTAATCACATAACTAAGATTGCCTAATCATTCTCTAAACTTGCCTAACTAGGAAGTTACATAACGTAAATAAGGTAACAGTACATGGCCTGCCAATGTCTTGAGTATGCCCAATCAAACCTGTTGTGTGTCTAATTAACTCTTTACGTGACCCATGTATTTACAGCAAACCTTGCGCAATCCAATAACGTGCCAAATTAAATTATGTTATATTTAACCATGCCTGAGCAAATAACATAATGCATTGCCTGGAAATATATGAACGTTCCCAATCCAAAAAGTTTAACATGTCCAAGTATTAATCGATCATGACTAATCATTGTTTTAACGTGCCTCAAGTACACCGGTTTGAATTGCAGTAGTCAGTAAGGAACGTTTTAATATGCCGTCGGACATGCCAAAACAAAGGTAGTGAACATAATTAGAATTTAGTAAAAAAATTATTAAAATTTCAATATAAATAGGAAATAAAGTATAAATGTTATGACATTGTCATACAGCACCGGAATCAGATAAAAACAAGTGATGACAGGACCATTCCGATGGACGTAACATTTGGAGACGGTTTGGACATAGTTGGGTGTAGCGACGAGTTATCAAAATGGATTATTTCGACGATGAATAGAATTCAGGTGAGTTCAACTCACTCAGTTTTATCCCACTTATATTTTATATAAGTTTGATTTTAAATATTTGTGTGCTATGATTGTTAATTGGTTGATGGATGTTTGGATTGCTGTTATTATTTGATGATTGAATATTATATACGTTTATTAAAATAAAATTATATTGTTGAAATAACATATTTGGATGCAGGGAAAACAAGTTAGAGGGATCCAACTGGATTCCTTTCATTTATTGTTTGTTTTCATACTGCAATTATATGAACTGTTTAACCCATATGATTGGATGATTGATTGATCATTGTTTGTTGAATCTAAATTCAACAGTTGTTTTGTTTTAACAAATAACAGTATTAGTTGAGAAATTGGCAGCAGCTGGCCTAAAACGAATGGTGTTACAAATGTTGATTTACCGTCGGTTAAATTGACGGTAATAAAGTTTTGAAATTTATTTTATAACCGAAGATAGATTTTTAAATCTATATAAAAGTTCAATAAAGGAAATTAAGGTTTATTATTTATTTTATAAGTTGTAAACATTATTAAATAGTTTACAAATCAAAGTCTTACGTTAATGAGGTTTATAAGGAGACGAGCGAAAACTAATGCAAGAGTTGAATAAATTGTTTCAAGAAACAATTAAATGGAATTTATTTAAATTAATTATGTTATTAATTAATTTAAAAGAATGAATAATTTGAATTGGTTAACGGGATGATCATATTTTAGAATTAATTAATTTAGTTTGGTGTTAATTAATCTAATGGACTAGATTAATGCATATTGTTTTTAATTCAATAAGAATTTAAAAGAGATTTACTGTTAAAGAACTTAACCAATTCCATGGTGGTTAACAAAAAGTAAATGATTTTAATTAATAATAATTTAAGGGGTTAATGTTAAGTGGAATCCTTTGAATTAAGTAATCAAAGTTGATATTGAAATATAGTTAAATGTTGGGGAGAGTTTATATAAAAACCAAGTTTTATAACAAAGTTATAAAAGGATTTTTAGCCAAGCGATAGTTTAAAATACATTTAATGTTAAAACTAAGAAAAAGGGGAAAAGGGGTTTATATTAAACCAAAGTCGAATGGGTGGGGCTTATCAAAGGAGTATGAGGCTAAAACGTTAAGAATTTAATTAACGTTAGTTAATAATGGAATTGAAACATGGTTTGCAGAGTGGAATAATTGTGACCAGTTAATGGAATTATTTAAATTAATTATATTACTAATTAATTTAAAGAAAGGATTTAATTGGAATTAGTTAACGAGAAAATCATATTATTGAATTGAATAAGTCGACGCTTCAAACGGGGTTTGATTATTAAAGTAAATTAGTTTATTGTTAAATAACCTAATGAAACTGTTTAACAAACATTCATTAATTTTAATAAGATTTTAAATTGAGAAATTTAATATATATTTTTAGTAAAGAATTTAACTACTTCAACGGTGGTTAATGATGAAATATACTATTATTTTAATTAATAATAATAAAAGTAATTACTTCTTAAATGAGATACACTTGAGTAAGTAACCAAACGGTGAATGGAATATGATTAACTATTAAGAAGGGATTATGAATGAGTTCGATATTAAACCCCAGTTTGATAACGAAGTTATAAAAGAGATTTTGAGCTATTGAAATAACTTAGATAAATGTTTATTTAACATTTGAAGTAAGTGAAAAGGAGATCGAGATAAAAAGGATTTTATTTAAACCTAAATTTATAAATAAAGTTTATAAAAAGGAATGTGACAATAAATGTGCATCTTAAGTTAACGATACTTAATAATAGAATTAACTGAGATGAATGGAGTGGAAACGAGATTTTTAAATTGAAAATGGATAAATGATTAGAAGTGGAATAATATGAGTTGATAAGAAGTTAATTAATGAAAAGAAAAAGGGGTTTAAGAATATAAATGATATTTCCAACATAAAGGAGATAAAAGGAGATTTGGTAAGAATATCACGATATTATAAATGGGATGAGGTGAATGGGTTTATTTAAAGGGAAATAAGCGTTTGTTTTGTTTTCTAGCAAATGGAAATCAAAGTGATTTTGTAACGATGTTTTTATATGTAATGAACTCAAATTTTTGGTATATAATTATATATATATGTGAATTAATGTTAAATTGTTTAAAAAGGGCTTTGCGAATATTCTTATAATAAAATAAGAAGTAAATACTGTGTTTTAAGATACTGAAAGGTTAAGAAGTTTTAAATTTGTTTTAAAATAAAAAGGGCCAAATGTTGCTGAGTACTAAATCAATGAATTCATTTTATTCTCATGATTGAATGGTTGTTTATTTGATAGTTAAATAACCGACTATCAAATCTGGCCAATACAATTGTTGGTACGGGAAGACCGGGATTGAATTTATATTCGAAAATCCGACCAATGAATATGTAAACGTTGAAGATATCAGATGCTGAGCGAGATGGAGCAATTGAAGACTGTGGATCTTCATAAGCGGAAGGATTACTCGTCAACTATTATCTGGTTGTACAGCCAGAGGTATCCTGACGTGATTCAGTCGTAAGTGAGATTATACGGATTGCAAGGACTACTCACTACTGATCCTTTGGATGCGGTAGGAGAGTGCCTTCGGTTTGTCCAGTCCCAGGACAACTTACACGAACGGATGTCTGATAGAGTATTTCCAAAAGGGATTACGTATGTTGATTACCTCAAACATATTTCTGTGGCGGCGGAGAAGACACCTTCTCCTAACTTATCAACATGGGTATTTTTGTGGAAATCAATTAGTGATTTCTGGCGGAATTGACGATGTGGCATTCAAAGTAAATGGTGGCCAAGTGTTCCAAAAGATACGTTATGACCTCAAGCCACACAGCCGGGAAATGACAAAAATCGGGCAGGCAGCATGGCTATGTTGATCGCTCCCATTAGGGTGTATAATCACCTATCTAGAGAAATTCCTTTTCCTTCTTTAATCTATAGATGCTGTCCCTTTTCGGGAAATGGTTGTTAATCCCAACCGTTGGTGATATACATTCGATACACTCAAGCGAAATGAGTGGTCAGTCATGTGTAGGCCGGGTTGCAAGACGTTCTTGCTGAACCCAATGTATTCGCCTCTAGAGATACACTATTGGCGGGTGGTTCCATACCTTGTCATAGTCGGAATCCAATCTCCAATAAGCGCCCTCGGTTCTGATTGTATACTATATATATGGAGCGTGAGATGCAAGCGTTCCGCTAGATTTTATTTATTTGTATTTAGACACTATTATAATATCAGACAAATATACGATTTCAAAATGATTTGGGTTATCATAAGGTAAATACTGCCCGTGTTTATGTGTGGATTTGGTCTTACGATTATCCTTTCTTTCGAAAAGAAATTTGAACTTTAAAATCAAGTTGGATGATCCTTTTAAAACATTGCGAGTTGTTCTCACTCTGGTTCACCAGACTGACCTAGTATTTGTAATGCTCGGGTTAGACCGGGTTGTACAGGTCTAGGTTATCGGATGCTGCATAGTCCAGGGACGAGCTGGAGGAGTTCAGTTTATGATATATTTGGTGTGCTTTTCCGCTGTGTATTGTATATAAGGGCAGGTTCTTATAACTATCCAGATGTGTTGGCTGTAAGCTGTACTCTGATGTTTGTAAGTATTTTCAATCTCTCAACAAAGATTATTTCTATATTATATTTTGTTCCACTGCGATGTGAGACTTTGATTCTGTTGTGTTAGTTCTTCTTCTTCTTCTTCTATTCTAATATTTCTTTCTTACCTCACCCTCTAAATTCTTTCTAATAACTTTCTAGATGTTCGATATTCGAGTTTGGACACTGGATGTAATTGTGTCAAAAATTCGAGCATCGAATTTTCTGGTTCGTTACAAGGCTAGAAAGGAACAAAATCGTGATAAAAAGAATATAGTCTTTCAAGCCAATAATGATGATTTTGATTTGAATGAAGATGAAATAGTATTTATTTCTAAAACTGCAGCAAATTCAAGAAGTTCAAGAGGATGACAAAATTCAAAGCCGAATAAGTTCAACCTCATCTGATCAAACTTCAATCAACTGTTACGAATGAAATGAGTTTGGACATATGAAAAAATATTGTATGAAACTCAAAATGACAAAAAGAACACCAAGATCGAAAGATTCGAGAAAAAGAAACGAGCTTTTAAAATAACCCAGGATGATTCAGATTCATCGTCATCATCAGACAACAATATCAACAGTGATAGTGAGTAAGCAAATGTGCGCTTTATGGAAAACATTGATGATGTATGTTCCGATCTTACATATGATGAAATCTTAGAACTAATATAGAGAAACTAAGAAGTTGAATAAAGATTATGTTGTTAAGATAAATCAAATGGAATTTGAAATAGGGTTACTAAAATATGACAAAACCATTTTAGAGAGAATTAGGAAATGCTCAAGAAAAATGTAAGAGACTTTATATTGGAATGATTCATTATTGTGTGAGTTAGGAAAAGTAGAAAATAATGATATAGCAATAAAAAAATTTCCTTAAAAAGTAATTTGGAAGCATCACAATTTAAATTTTCAGAACTTAAGAATAAGTTGGAAAAAATTACTAGTAATGTTTCTAAATTTAACCAAGGAAAACAAAATAACCTAATCAAAAATTCCATACCAACTGGTAATCGAAATGGATTAGGAATCAAGAAAGCTTTTAAACATAAAAATCATTGTTTCCTTTACAAAACGATCAAAAAGCCACCTTCTAGTAAAAAGGCTTCAAAATGTAAAGAAATAAAAATATGGATTTCTAATTAAGTCTAATAATAAGTTAATTAGACAAAAACATATGGATATTTTTTATATAAAATATTGTTCATAATGAAATTATGTTTTTAAAGATCCCAAATCCTCTTGGGTACACTTACCTTCAATCTTAACCCCCCACCCCCCTCCGGGGGACCCTAACAAAGGAAGCATGTACCAAAACATATAATTTATTTTTTGCAGGTAGCTAAGAAAGATAACGGATGACGTGAATTTGACACAACACATGTTCTTTACATATGATGAAAAATAAACATTTACGGATAATGAAACTGCAACAAATTCAGTATATTTAATTCATTCTTTTATTTATTTTGGGGTTGGTATTTTTAATTTTTAGGACAACTTAAGTATGTGTCATTGTATTAGTGTCTCTGCATGTTTCCTTAATTATTTCGAATATTCTTTTTGATAATGACAAAAAAGGAGAAATATTATACTACAAATAGATAAGGGGAGAAACCAAAACTCAAGGGGAGCATCCTTATAAACTTGATTATGTAGTTGTCGTCATCAAAATGGGGAGAGTATTAGAACCTCTATTCTATGCTTTTGATGACAACAACTATGCAATCATGAGCATGCAACACATATATCATCAATATGCAGGTGAATAAAAGTAAACAAGACTTGAAGACAGGTACACAAGGATCATTGATATTGGAAATATTAGTTGTGTTAGAATATTAAAAATGGATAAACTGTAAAATCTTCTTGGGTAGCTCTTTCGCAAATTGCGCATACAAGTCATTTAAAAGTTTTCTTAATATGCAGGTGTTAGACATCTGACTAATAGGTCCAGAAACCTAGCAACAGTAGACTCTGGACAATACCGCACAACAAGCTAGACGTCGATCATAAGTACTAAACGTCTGAATTGAGTAAGGACCATATTACATGAGCAGACATCTTCTTTAATCGAAGAGTTGCATCCATATTCTCTGATCATATCTCTTCCTCCTCAAGAATTAATTGCAACTCTTGGACTGAAATGGAATGTACTAAACATCTTTACTTCTCAAAGAAACTCCTCAACATTTACAAAATAAGCATGAATTTGAGAATAAAAAACAAACTTCATTTTCTAAACTCTTCTCTCATTACTCTTTGATATTCCTTGCCTTCTCTGAATTTTGAAAGTCTTCAAAGGATATACAACTTCAAAGCTTCAAATTACATACTACTCAAGGGAGATTATAGGAAAGATTATACCATTCAGTTAAAATATGTGTTGTCAAGAGTACACAATTGTCAAAGAAAGTTCTTTTGTTGTAAGCTTATTCCTCCGGACGCAGCGAGAGTTGTTTTGGTAGTTGAAAGACCGAATGAGAGCTTCGAAACTAAATGTAGGACAAAATGTCTGAACCAGTATAAAAACTCTAATGTGCTCGTTTCTTATTTTGCTTACTTTACTTTGTTAGCTGATAGATAATATTTCATAATACTTGCATATTAAACACACACACACACACACACGTGTTCCATATAGTCTTTCAGCGCTGATGTACGATCAAAAAGTGTCAAATTTGGTTCGTACATATTCATAACTTGTTTATTTATGTTTAAATTTAATGTATTTAAGTTTTGTTTCTTTTTTCTTTTAATCATAGATACATACATACATACATACATATGTATGTATGTAGACACACAAACCATTTATTTACCCATTTAACATTCATTCTTTCCATTAATTTTTTTGTTATCCAATTACATACGTAATTTAAAGCAATCGATGTCATTCATTTCATAACTAATTTTCTTAATTGATTGTTAACTCAATCTAACCATTATCTTCACTAATTCTAGTCCGCTAAAACAATAATTTGTTAACCGTTTCATTCTTCTTCATTAAGTCCGCTATTCAAACTTCAAACATATACAACTAATAAGCATTGTATATTTTTATAAAAGTATTCAACTTCCTTCTTTCCTATGTTTGTAATATACATTAATTACTAATTAACGTACATTAATTACTGTTGTAATGTATATTAATTATAATTGTAATATACATTAATTGTCATTAATTCTTTAGCTTTTCTCTTCTTATATGTATACATTTTTAATATCTTCCATTTCTTTAATTAATTTCTCCTAATAATTTGTTTTCAATTAATTATATTTTCAAGTTTGAAATTCAAAACGTAAGTTATTTAACATCAATTCTTATCCATTCCCTGTACATGTTTCCCTTCTTAACAAATTCTACTGACTCATCGCTGACTGTGTACGTATCCCTCTATTTGAAGCATTCATTAGTAATCAATTAGTTATAATTAATTTAAGTTACCAATTTCACACATGTAATTGTTTTCCATGCTAAAATTTAGTGTAATGCTAAAAGCACCCAGAAATATGCTACTTAATACCATTAAAATAATAATTAATTATTGCTAATTTATTCATATGCTTCTTAATACCACATCTATTTCTCCATTCAGTTCATAATTACCGAACAAATTCTCATCCATGTAAGTTTCAAATTTTCGGATCACAAAACCCTAATTTTCACGTCTTTTCTCTAAACAAAATCTCTTTCTTCCTCCATCAGATATCCTTTTTCTTCAGCCAATCTACACATTAAAATGAAAAGTACCTCTATATCCGTTGTTGCCTATGTCAAAATGCTATCAAAGAGTGAGCAAGAAAGAGAATTCAAAAAAAAAAAAAAAATCTGCAATTTCAAATTGATTCCATCTGCCGATTGATGAAATGGAGGTAGAATAATTGCTTCAAAGCATGTGGATTGGTACTAGCTGACTCACTTATCCATTTTTTAATATGAATCTCCATCTATAGGAACTCATGGATACACAGAAGGCACGATGATTTAGAACCGAGTAGTGAAATTCACTACAACAAAATGACCCTATTACAACGGTGGAACACCGTTGTAATATATATTTTACAACGGTGGGCAAACCGTCGTGTATTAAGAAGTTGTAATAGACTAATATCTTTTACAACTTTTTTGCACTGTTGCAACACCGTTGTAATATGTATATTTTACAACTTTTTTCCACCGTTGTAATAAACTTTATTACAACAATTATGCACCATTGTAATACAATCTACTACAACTGTTATACACCGTTGTGATTGACATTTGGATTTAAAAAAAAAGACATCTTTTGCAACTGAAAAGAACAATACACTAAATATAGCAATACTACATAAGCAAATCCGATATTACAGTTATTTGCAAACTAATTTATTAAAATACTCAAATATTCAGTATTACAAACAATAAGTTTTAGACAACATCGTTGTATTACAAACAATAATTCAAAATCTTCAACAAGTGCTACGATTTTTATAAGAACCAGAAATTTACATGATCTTTTGGCTTGTGAGACCTTCATACTCAACTTGTAATCGTTGTGGAAGATCAAAGTGATACAATGTGACATGAGGCTCAATTCCTGCAAGTATTGAAATCTCTTATTCTAATATACAAATTTCAAAGAGAATGGATTACTGGAAAATTTCAGCTGTTAATACCATAGCTAACAAGTGCAACAATCAGATCGTTGTAGTATCGTAAACCTTTGGGATTTACAGTCCCTCTTCCATATGCAAAAAGCATATCTATTACTATTGATTTTTGATGTTAATGTTTACTATTTTTGTCCAGATAAAAATGAAACCAAGTGATTATTTTACCAGGAATAAGCCGAGACCAAGATATTGAGAATCGGTAGGCGGCCAAACCTATACCAAGCATCAACCTTACATCTTCCTTTCATTGTACAGAAATCACAAATGATCAGTAAACAAAATAAAATAAGCAGACTGTGATTTATTTTCATCTGTACTAGGTGTACAGTATTGTTCATTTATATTGTACAGTGTTGACATACTGCAAGTGCCACCAGCAAATTGATAGGCTACCTTTGCTGTTTAAAAGTAGAAGCAACAACTCGCTAAAGAATAAACAACGGGTCATTGCTGCACTTAAGAATTTCAGATCTCTGCTAGCCATCAGGGTGCCTTCCAATTCACTTCGCTCGCTAATGTAATATGCAGTAATAATATCCATTTTAATCCACAAAAGTTGTGTTTATCTTGTCAATGGAAACAGGAAGAAAAAAAAATAGCTGATCATTGATCAGTCAATCCACATGAAGATCAACTAATTATTACTCCGTGGATTAACTTAGATGTGGATTAAAAATTACCTTTTTATAAATAGCTCTTGGATCATGTATCTTTGCTGGCATTTCTCCATTTTTGCATGTCATTTGTTTACAAGGGTCATGCTACTCTTTTCCACTATTCCAACATTTTCCTAGTTAATCTTTACATTTTACACAAGTCTATCAACATTTCTAGTAACTGGAGTTTTGAAATAAAACAACACAGGATAAGATATGTAATATGATGAATTGTAATCTGAATCATTTCCATTATAATGACAGTACCATTTACAATCCTGTTCCAAGAACAAGATAAACTAATAACTACATGAATCCTACAGTGTTCCAGACTATATATAGGAGGAAAAAGAAGGGGTTGACATTAACCCATGTGCATTGTGTCCATTTAAGGATTTGGACGGTTGTGAATTTTTTTGCTACCGACCACTAATTCTATGGCGTTTGACTTGGTTCATATTTTGAAGTAAATGACATTTATAGTTTGTCAGAGTGCGTTACAAGGGTTGAAAGGTGTAATAATGTCAACTACGTTCAGTGTTAAAAGACGGAAACGAAAATCTGTAAAAATGGATTGAGTTTTATAACAAAACTCATAACGATACATCATACTTTACGTTAAGCATAACAAGGAGTTTTAGTAAAAGAAAATTGCTTCATGTAGGCTGTTATCATGTATTCAAATCCAACACCTGCGGCAAAATAGGACATCTTACACCATTAGATATTAGAAGAACATCTAATTATTTTGAACTTGTATGGATTCAAAACGCGATGAATCATGAAGGTTAATTTCACGACTATGCTAGCAACTCATGTTTACTCATGTCTAATTACTAGTCTTTCGAACATATTATAATTGTTATGCATTGGATGAAACAGAGTTCATACTGCACTATATATATATATACTTTATAAAGAAGAATTGAACAAGATATCCTATAACTTCGATTGTTATAGCTAAGAAATACTTACAGGAAAAGAAAAACTATGAGTGGATACAGATTCTTCTCTAGGAAGGATGCCACTTGATGTGGTGTGTGGCTTTGAGAGGAATCTGCGTTGACAAGAAAAATAAGTGTGCACCAAAATTAAATAACATAAATTATGTGAGTAGCAATGAATTCAATGTACAAACAAGACAACTGAACCCACCCTTAAAAACACACTGGCAAAGCATAAAGATGCCAAAACCATTTACACATTGCCAACCGAGGAACAAAATTCCTCCATTAACAAGATATGCAGTGGAATTTTTCAACCTGCAGTGTCCAGAAACCTTAAACACACGTGAAGACGAATAACATAAGCAAAAGGAAGTTTTTAGGAATTCATAAGAAAATCAGCTGACTTAAATTCTATAAAGTTACCAACGTAGATTAACCGCCGGAGTAGTAGCCTCGGAAATGAGGACCATACAAGTGTACAATTGGCCCTCTCCAAATGACATGGAATAAGCTACGGAAACTACAGCAAGCAGATGATAGAAAACCTAAAACATACATTAAATACTAACGTGTCTACGCCTACTCGAAACTGTACATTTTTAAGAAGATACCACATAAAAATGTTGCCATGACATAAGAACAAAGAGTCTCCAGCATATGTAAGGGTATATGAGCGAAGTACAGAGATATCCATGTAGTTATAACATCATAAATTTCCTGATTTTTTTTAGAGAATAGAAATCGTGTAGAAACCGTTTCTGCCATTTTCTCACAACACTTGATTGTACTTTCTGTCAAAAAGGTCCAGGACAAGGCAATTGAAGATACAAAACACATCTGGTGGGGGCGTATAATTCTTTGCGTTTCACAATGTTAATCTATGGTTTTCAGATCTAGCCACTAAACTAAAACAGGATAATCTAGAAATTAGGTTACCTTTCTTCCCTGAGTTACGTCTGCAAATGGTGGCCGGCTATGGCCCTTACCTCCATTGGCACACGGTTCAGTGTCCCATGTTCCGTCTGCTCGTCAAGCTCAGCCTTCTTCTTGTTCTGACCAGCGTCGAATTTGATCATCTCGACTTGCGCACCGGGACGGATCGCGATGACTTTCAGATCTGCAGTTTTTGGTTTGCGGCGGGAGATGACGACCGGATCCCATTGCTGGACAATTGCTCCAGTTGATCGGGACAACATATTAACCTGTGAGATTCGATTATGAAGCTAGAATTTGCTGTTGTTGAGCTTGATTTGACAAGGAAATCGGTGACGAAAAGGGTTACGAGGCTGGAATGTTCGCAAAATTTCTGGAATTGAGGGCGGAAAATTTGGGGATCGATCTTTGATTTAGGGAAGAGGATGGGAGAAGCCAGCCCACGTGAGAGTGAAGTAGAAGGCGACATTTACTTTGGAGCCAAATTTTCACATATTCTCGCCTATATTTTATGTGTTGCGTTAATTTGTTGTGACCACCATTTTTTCATTGACCTTTGTCAAAGTTTCACCAAATTATGTAAAATTAAATGTTATAAGTTATAGTTAATAAGAAAAAATAATATTAAATATAATATGGATTCTTAAGATTTAACTTTTATTAAAATATTAAATTTTATTTATTAACAATAGTTATTATTAATTATTACTTATTTCCTTTTAGTTATAATAATTAAATATTAATTATTGAAAGTTTATTATGTATATGTTGCTAGTTAATAGTTATTAAACACTTAACATAAATTATGTATAAATTATTGTCTTTTATTTCAAAAAAAAAGTTATTAATTAACTTTTACTTATTAATTAACTTTTACTTATTAATATAATAGTTATTAATTAACTTCTACTTATTTCTACTTAGTTATAATCAAGAGTAATACTTATTAAAAGCTTATGTTATTATTAATTAATAAGTAGTTAACATACATTAACTATTAAAAATAAGTTACTACTTATAAACTATTAATTTTTTAATAATAATAGATAAATATTATTGATTTCTTAGTTTATTATAAATTATTATTATTAAATATTAATATAATTAGTTGTTGAATATAGATATTATAAACATCAAGTTTGTAATTAATAGGCATCTATTACAACTAATAAAATGAAAAGTTGTGATATATGTGTTTATTACAACTTTAGAGAGCTGACGGCTGTAAAAAACATTTATTACAACTGTGCTTTTTGCACAGTTGTAAAAAAAACATTTATTACAACTGTGTTTTTCGCACAGTTGTAAAATTAAAGTTGTAATATGGTATTTTTGTTGTAGTGATTATACACGACTAAATGTAACCGAACAAGAATTATCTAGTGAAAATAAAATAGGCATAACTGACGTCCTTCTTGAACCGAAGAAAAATATTTTCCACTGTTATTGTAACACCCCGAAAATTCTATAACTGTGTAGTTAACAAATTAAAGTATAATTAATCTGAAATCAAAGAACTAAGGGAAACGGGATACGCCATTGCGTTCGTCTCGGAAAAATACGCGAAATAGAGTCCGAGTTTTCGAAAAACGGAGTCCGTATGAAGAAGATATGGCCTTCGGAAGTTTTGAATTAAGTTTAAAATTCAAAAAGAATTAAATAATTAAATATTTCGAAGTAGGGCCCAACGGGCCAGGGTGGAAGAACACCCGCCTGGGCCACCCAGGTCGACTGGGCTGTCGACCTGGGCTACCCATGTCGACAGGGCTGTCGACAGCCCTATCGACAGGGGTATCGACCTGGTCGAGCCCAGTCAACCTGGCTGGCCAGGTCTGTGTTCCTCCGATTTTCTGTGGTCTGCTTTGTCACTAGGGCTAGGTGGCAAGTTTTAATTGGTCTCTCTATCGAATTAATGGCTACGATCTAACCTAGCAACATCAAGGGTCCTAATCAGTTCCTAACCTCTATATAAACAACCCTAGACTAAACCCTAATCTATTCATTCAAATTAAGAACATAGCCGCCATGTTGCTGAGGAACGACTAAGAGTAGCCGCCAACTAGAGAGAGGATTAGGGAGAAAGTTCTAAAGCCTAAAGCAATTCAAGCAACCTAAAGCCAATCAATTCAACAAAGGAATTTGCGTCTTCAATCTCTTAATTGGAGAATTCATCACACCATTGTAAGTAGAGTATTACTTTGGTATGAACAAATGATTGTGTAGATATGTATGCTTGAATTGTGGCAATGAAGTTCATATTTGTGCGTTCTTATCAATTTATATACGATTGGATATTCTGAATTATGTCATTCAATTATAAAGAACTACATGCGGTAGTTCTATGCAAGTATACGTTTGGAATATTGCGCAAATTATGTAATCTATGTTGAAGCTACATGTATGTAGTTGATTGAAATTCATGCAAGTTTGGGGCTTTGTTATTATGCCATCATGATGTATATTTTTATGCATAAATCATTTTGCAAGTAATTGAAACAAGTTTGGTTGTTATAGTTCATATGAAACTATGTTGGAATTTTGACACCATAATCCGTGTATTAAGTCATGCTTTTGCAAACTTATGAATATGGCTAGGCTAGGAATGATATTTGGCATAATTGAAATCCATGATTAAGTCTATCTTGTTTAAAAGAATTATATGATGTCATATGTGAGACATGGCTAGGTTAGACTCAAAAATCCCTTTTTGCAAGTTTAAAGCAAACACCAAGATTAGGAATATTTATGCATAAGTATATTTATGCCATGGTTATGTGAACAAATTTAACTATACTTATGCCATGCTTATGTTTGATATTATGCCATGCTTATGTTTGACATTATGCCATGCTTATGCTAGAAATATTTATGCCATGCTTATGTTTGATATTATGCCATGCTTATGCTAGAAATATTTATGCCATGCTTATGTTTGACATTATGCATAAATAAGAATATAGGTTCATGTTGCAGTTAAACCTATGCAAGTTCACATGCCTTAATTCATGACACCTATGTTACCACTATGCAAGTACACCAGCTTCTATCATGTATTTCCAACGTCATATGCAAGTTCATGCGCTCACCTTCCCCTCTTTGTGTATGTAATCACGCTTTAAGCCTCCCCTTTTCGCATGGCTAAATTGGGCTTTAAAAGGCTAAGCCCAATATATATAAACGGACGTGTAAAAACGGGGGAGAATAACGTTGGGTTAAAATTAATTAATGAATGAAAATATAAAATAGAAGGGCCCAAATTCAAGTATGGGTTGGGCCCGTGATTGGTGTAACCTTTACACCATTAACTTAATAATGGACCGCAAATATTTACATATAAGAAATAAAGAAGAATGACAAAATATGTAAATGTAGAACATACGATGTGTTTAACCCGAGGTTGGATTGAGTTGTGATGTAAACCTGCCCGGAACCGCCCGGCTGTCCAGTAGTCACAACAATACCTATCCAATGTGGGAGGTTAAACATGGAGCCCAATAAGGACCCGAGGTTAGACTGAGTTGTGGCGTAAGACTGCCCGGAACCAACCGGCAACAGGTAGCCACAACAATACCTGTCTAATGTGAGAGGTCAGGGCCTTAATAAGACAATTAAGGCTGAGTCAGGATTGTTAGGATTAAGTGAACTAAAGACTTAATCAAAATGGAACATGCTAAACTAAACGGACTGGTGGGGTTAGGTTAGGAAACACTTAACCAACTTAGCATGTTGGCTAGAGATAGAAAACCTAGTAACGGGGGACCCTTTTCAGCAGTAACCCCTAAAAGGTGTATCAGGATACCCTGAAACTAGGCAGGGTGGGGCACGATTACTGGGCTGATTGTAAGAGGTCAAATCGACGGCGGTGGTGTAGCAGTGTAGGTTCTAACGGGGTGCGGGCGTGCACACACTCCGGCGTAGAAAAATAAGGCACTGGACACCAGTAGCATACCTGTGCACTCTAAGGTTGTGTCGGGTTGCCACTATGGGACTTGATACACCCCATGGTGGGACCAGCATAGGTAACTACAGACATCGGGGGCCGTAAGACACATGTAACTATGCGAGTAGGAGCCGATCATCATTGAATGGATCACATCACCCTGATTATGGGGTGCAAATTGGAAACTAGTTTATATGGGTTCAGAGATCAACAGGGGGTACGATAGTATATTCGACCCTAGACAACTTAACCAAGTTTATAGTACATGCCCACTTCTTGTTTATACTTATCATACCCAGTTCTTTATTCATAGATAAAATAGTACTAGACTTACTCAGGCTTTATGTCTGACTCTATTTTTCTTTCGTCTTCTTTCTTCCGTTTCCCCCCCCCCCCAGGTCCTCAGGGAGGGAACACAGCAGCTTGACCTACCTTAGCATCCAGCTTGAAGAAGAGAAATGTATGGCTTGGACTTTCCTGTTTTGAACTATGGCTTTGGACAATCCACTATGGGGCTTTTGCAGTTTACCTATATTTTATTCATGCTTCTTTAAATAATGTACTCAAGACAGATTATGAAAGTGTTATGTTATGTTTTTGGAAAGGATGTTGTTGTAACACGTATTTGACTTTATGAAATAAAAGTTTGTTGTTCTTCCGCTGTTTACAAATATGTGTTCTTATATCTGTCTTGTATATCTATGACTTGTACTTATAAACCTCCACCAAAATTAGGGCATTCCCTTTGAGAGTGACCCTAACGGAGGTGGGGTGTTTCACTTGGTATCAGAGCATAGGTTTACCAGATAAGATAAAAAGTTTTGAAAAATCATTTTCAAAAAGGAAGTGTAATTTCTGTGGCAAAGTGGGACACTTAGTAAAGGACTGCCGGAAAAAGAAGGCCAAGGAGAATGGTGGGTGCTTTTCTTGCGGTGAGACAGGCCATAGGGCTAAGGACTGCCCAAAGAAACGAGGACAGGGGCAGAGGACTGGATCCACCCCAGGGGCACAGGTCCATGTGCTAGAAGCGCCACCTCTGCAACAGCGAGGTATAAATACTTCTGTAGAAAGTGTAGTTTATCTTTATGATCACCCCGTTCGCACTTTATTTGATTCTGGCGCATCACACTCCTTTATCTCGTCTGCTTTAGTAGAATCTCTGCACCTAAAAACTAGTATGGTAGAGGACCCCTTAATTGTTTCAAACCCAATTGGGGGCCCAACTCATTTGTCTATGATCTGTGTGGGATTGAAAATTTCTATCCTAAGTGTTGAATTTCAATGTAGTGCCTTTGTTTTGGGCTTTTCGGGTTATGGTTTGATTTTGGGTATGGATTGGCTATCCAGTAATGGGGCCATCCTTGATTGTGAGAAAAGGGTTGTTAGGCTCCTAACCCAGCTCGGTAATACTTTGGAAATTTCTTGTAATCCCTCGTATGCGGTTATGCTTAGTTATCTTGAATCGCTAGATGCCTCTGTTGAAAATTTGAAATCAGTTAGAGTGGTCCGGGAATATCCGGATGTCTTCGAAGAGGTGAAGGGCTTGCCTCCGAAGCGGGAAATAGACTTCCGCATATATCTTGTAGATAATGCAAAGCCCGTTGCGTTGCCCGTTAGACATATGGCTCCACGAGAAAGGAGAGAGCTCAGTAAACAGATTAAAGAGCTTCTAGAAAAGGGGTTCATTAGGAGGAGCATTTCAGAATGGGGCGCTCCAGTGGTGTTCGCTACAAAGGCGGATGGTTCACTCCGTCTATGTGTTGACTATAGGGAGCTCAACAAGCTAACGAAAAAGAATAGGCACCCTCTCCCTAGAATTGACGATTTATTTGACCAGCTTGTAGGAGCGTCTGTTTTCTCCCAACTCGATTTAGCAACCGGTTTTCATCAGCTAAGGGTGGCTGAAGATAGCACCGATAAAACGGCTTTCAGAACCCCAGACGGCTTCTTTGAATGGCTTGTCATGCCTTTCGGCTTGACAAATGCACCTGCTTACTTCGTGGACCTAATGAGTAGGGTATTTAGGGATTTCCTCAACAAATTCGTAGTGGTCTTCGTAGATGATATCCTTATCTTCTCAAAGAGTGAAGAGGAACATGCTCAGCACTTAAGGGCAATCATGGAAACTTTGCGAGTCCATCAACTAAAAGCCAAATTCTCCAAATGCCACTTTTGGAGAGAAGAGGTGAGGTTCCTTGGGCACATAGTATCCAAACAAGGGTTAGCGGTGGACCCTGCTAAGGTAGTGGCGGTACAGGATTGGAAGACACCAAGGAATGCAACTGAGGTTCGAAGCTTTCTAGGACTAGCAGGTTTCTATCGAAAATTCATAAGGGATTTTGCGAAAATCTCAGCTCCGCTCACGAAATTGACTAAGAAGAATCTAGTGTTCAATTGGGACTTGGATTGCGAGTTTGCTTTCCAACGACTGAAAAGGGCTCTCACAACAGCCCCAGTTTTGACGCTGCCAGATGGGAGCAAGATGTTCACTGTTTATACGGATGCATGTGGGACAGGGCTAGGCGCCGTCTTAATGCAAGAAGGAAGGGTAGTAGCTTATGGCGGGAGGCAATTGAAGGTGCACGAAAAGAACTACCCAACCCACGACCTTGAGTTAGCCGCCATCGTCTTTGCACTCAAGTCTTGGCGACACTATCTCCTAGGTGAGAAGTTCGAACTTTACACTGACCATAAATCGTTGAAATATCTTTTCTCGCAGAAGGATCTTAACTTGAGGCAACAAAGATGGATGGAGTTTCTTGCCTCGTACGATTTCGAAATCTCTTATACTCCGGGCAAAGGCAACGTAGTGGCAGACGCGTTGAGCCGAAAGAAATTAACCCTAAGCCCGTTGTTTGTTGAAAGACAAAGCCTAGAGTTTATAGCCAGCTTCGACTTTAGGCCTTCCTCCGATTTCGTACCAGGCTTGCTTGCATCTCTCGAAGTGCGCCCAACTTTAGTAGATTCAGTAGGGACAGCACAACGCGAAGACCCTCAGCTTGTGGAAATAATTGATAGGCTAATTAGGGGTGAGACTTCAAGTCACCTCAACAGATACTCCATTGACGATAAGGGGTTGCTAAGGCGAGACGGAAGACTATGCGTCCCACAGACAAAAGATTTAGTAAAGAAGGTTCTCGAGGAAGCACATCACTCCAAGATGACGATACACCCAGGCGGAGATAAAATGTACAAAGACATAAAGAGGACTTTCTTCTGGAACGGCATGAAAAAGGACGTGGCAGAGTTCGTTTCTAAGTGTATGGTGTGCCAACAGGTTAAGGCGGAACAGAAAAAGCCTGGCGGACTACTACATCCTCTAGAGGTCCCGCAGTGGAAGTGGGATAGCATCTCAATGGACTTCATCGATGGGCTGCCTAGGTCTAGGAGAGGCAACACTAGCATTTGGGTAATAGTGGATAGGCTCACTAAAAGCGCCCACTTTTTACCTGTCAAAAGTAAAAGAACTGCCTCATCCCTAGCATCACTTTACCTTAAGGAAATCGTTCGACTCCATGGAATACCATCTAGCATTGTTAGTGACCGAGACCCCATCTTCACCAGCGAGTTTTGGCGGAGTCTGCAAGGAGTAGTAGGAACGCAGTTATGCTTGAGCACGGCCTATCATCCCCAAACCGACGGCCAAACAGAGAGATTGAACAGAGTTTTGGAAGACCTTCTAAGACTATGCGTCCTTGACTTCGGAGGGACATGGGAAGACCACCTTCCTTTGGTGGAATTTGCCTACAACAACAGCTATCAAGCAACCATCGGAATGGCGCCCTTCGAAGCTTTGTATGGAAGACCGTGCCGATCGCCCACTTGTTGGTGGGAGTCTACTGATAAGCTCATACTTGGACCCGATATGATCCGAGAGACTTCAGAGAAAGTAGACTTAATACGAAGAAGGATGAAGACGGCCCAAGACAGACAAAAGTCCTATGCCGACAAGAGGAGGACCGACCTTGAATTTGAGGTTGGAGACAGAGTTTTTCTCAAGGTATCACCACTAAGAAACGTTGTTCGTTTTGGAACCACAGGAAAACTAGCGCCAAGGTTCGTAGGGCCATTCCCTATCATCGAGAAAATTGGGAAAATGGCTTATAGATTAGAGCTACCCGAGAAGTTGGCCGGAGTCCACAACGTTTTTCACGTTTCACATCTCCGAAAATGTCTACATGAGTCTGCTGAAGTGGTAGAGCCAAATATCCTCGAAGAGGCCGAAGTGGAACGCGAAGCAACCATAAGAAGAGTTCCAACCCGCATCTTAGGAACGGAAGTGAAGAAGCTACGCAACCGCGAAGTCAAGCTCGTCAAAGTTCAGTGGAGCGACGCCGAGGGAGACGCGACTTGGGAAACTGAAGCTAGAATACGCACTGCCTACCCTTTTCTGTTCGAGGGTACATCCTTGATCTTTCTTTTTCCTTAAGTTGCGCTTTTATCTATCTTTTTAGGGATATTTCCTCGACCTTATCTTTTAGGTAGAAACCCTTTGGATGGAAACATGTAATTGAAACATGTTATGGATGATGGTTGCAAGTGGTTGCAAGTGATTGCTAGTGGTTGCTCGTGGTTGCATATACACACACACAATCTAGATTTTAGATCGGCTCAGTCACTTCATATTGCATATGCATATGTGTTTGTATTCGTATGTGGTTGAACTTTAATGTGTTGACATGTGGATGCTGCATTTGTATTGAATGACTGTGCACTCATGTAGAATCAAGGATAGGAAAATTTGCATACATAATGGATTCATGGCACTTACATAATTCGCATTAAGGAGGTCAACTGAATCAGTAGACCGCCTGATTTTGCATTAGATAAGTTCATGTATACACACACACTTTGCATATGATCATGAAGCATTAGAAGTCTTTTAAGGACAATGGATGCTCGTGTTTGATGGATGAGTAGATGGATGTTTGGATGTTAGGATATACATTCCTCCTAACTTGAAGATTTCAGGGACGAAATCCTTTTAAGTGGGGGAGAATGTAACACCCCGAAAATTCTATAACTGTGTAGTTAACAAATTAAAGTATAATTAATCTGAAATCAAAGAACTAAGGGAAACGGGATACGCCATTGCGTTCGTCTCGGAAAAATACGCGAAATAGAGTCCGAGTTTTCGAAAAACGGAGTCCGTATGAAGAAGATATGGCCTTCGGAAGTTTTGAATTAAGTTTAAAATTCAAAAAGAATTAAATAATTAAATATTTCGAAGTAGGGCCCAACGGGCCAGGGTGGAAGAACACCCGCCTGGGCCACCCAGGTCGACTGGGCTGTCGACCTGGGCTACCCATGTCGACAGGGCTGTCGACAGCCCTATCGACAGGGGTATCGACCTGGTCGAGCCCAGTCAACCTGGCTGGCCAGGTCTGTGTTCCTCCGATTTTCTGTGGTCTGCTTTGTCACTAGGGCTAGGTGGCAAGTTTTAATTGGTCTCTCTATCGAATTAATGGCTACGATCTAACCTAGCAACATCAAGGGTCCTAATCAGTTCCTAACCTCTATATAAACAACCCTAGACTAAACCCTAATCTATTCATTCAAATTAAGAACATAGCCGCCATGTTGCTGAGGAACGACTAAGAGTAGCCGCCAACTAGAGAGAGGATTAGGGAGAAAGTTCTAAAGCCTAAAGCAATTCAAGCAACCTAAAGCCAATCAATTCAACAAAGGAATTTGCGTCTTCAATCTCTTAATTGGAGAATTCATCACACCATTGTAAGTAGAGTATTACTTTGGTATGAACAAATGATTGTGTAGATATGTATGCTTGAATTGTGGCAATGAAGTTCATATTTGTGCGTTCTTATCAATTTATATACGATTGGATATTCTGAATTATGTCATTCAATTATAAAGAACTACATGCGGTAGTTCTATGCAAGTATACGTTTGGAATATTGCGCAAATTATGTAATCTATGTTGAAGCTACATGTATGTAGTTGATTGAAATTCATGCAAGTTTGGGGCTTTGTTATTATGCCATCATGATGTATATTTTTATGCATAAATCATTTTGCAAGTAATTGAAACAAGTTTGGTTGTTATAGTTCATATGAAACTATGTTGGAATTTTGACACCATAATCCGTGTATTAAGTCATGCTTTTGCAAACTTATGAATATGGCTAGGCTAGGAATGATATTTGGCATAATTGAAATCCATGATTAAGTCTATCTTGTTTAAAAGAATTATATGATGTCATATGTGAGACATGGCTAGGTTAGACTCAAAAATCCCTTTTTGCAAGTTTAAAGCAAACACCAAGATTAGGAATATTTATGCATAAGTATATTTATGTCATGGTTATGTGAACAAATTTAACTATACTTATGCCATGCTTATGTTTGATATTATGCCATGCTTATGTTTGACATTATGCCATGCTTATGCTAGAAATATTTATGCCATGCTTATGTTTGATATTATGCCATGCTTATGCTAGAAATATTTATGCCATGCTTATGTTTGACATTATGCATAAATAAGAATATAGGTTCATGTTGCAGTTAAACCTATGCAAGTTCACATGCCTTAATTCATGACACCTATGTTACCACTATGCAAGTACACCAGCTTCTATCATGTATTTCCAACGTCATATGCAAGTTCATGCGCTCACCTTCCCCTCTTTGTGTATGTAATCACGCTTTAAGCCTCCCCTTTTCGCATGGCTAAATTGGGCTTTAAAAGGCTAAGCCCAATATATATAAACGGACGTGTAAAAACGGGGGAGAATAACGTTGGGTTAAAATTAATTAATGAATGAAAATATAAAATAGAAGGGCCCAAATTCAAGTATGGGTTGGGCCCGTGATTGGTGTAACCTTTACACCATTAACTTAATAATGGGCCGCAAATATTTACATATAAGAAATAAAGAAGAATGACAAAATATGTAAATGTAGAACATACGATGTGTTTAACCCGAGGTTGGATTGAGTTGTGATGTAAACCTGCCCGGAACCGCCCGGCTGTCCAGTAGTCACAACAATACCTATCCAATGTGGGAGGTTAAACATGGAGCCCAATAAGGACCCGAGGTTAGACTGAGTTGTGGCGTAAGACTGCCCGGAACCAACCGGCAACAGGCAGCCACAACAATACCTGTCTAATGTGAGAGGTCAGGGCCTTAATAAGACAATTAAGGCTGAGTCAGGATTGTTAGGATTAAGTGAACTAAAGACTTAATCAAAATGGAACATGCTAAACTAAACGGACTGGTGGGGTTAGGTTAGGAAACACTTAACCAACTTAGCATGTTGGCTAGAGATAGAAAACCTAGTAACGGGGGACCCTTTTCAGCAGTAACCCCTAAAAGGTGTATCAGGATACCCTGAAACTAGGCAGGGTGGGGCACGATTACTGGGCTGATTGTAAGAGGTCAAATCGACGGCGGTGGTGTAGCAGTGTAGGTTCTAACGGGGTGCGGGCGTGCACACACTCCGGCGCAGAAAAATAAGGCACTGGACACCAGTAGCATACCTGTGCACTCTAAGGTTGTGTCGGGTTGCCACTATGGGACTTGATACACCCCATGGTGGGACCAGCATAGGTAACTACAGACATCGGGGGCCGTAAGACACATGTAACTATGCGAGTAGGAGCCGATCATCTTTGAATGGATCACATCACCCTGATTATGGGGTGCAAATTGGAAACTAGTTTATATGGGTTCAGAGATCAACAGGGGGTACGATAGTATATTCGACCCTAGACAACTTAACCAAGTTTATAGTACATGCCCACTTCTTGTTTATACTTATCATACCCAGTTCTTTATTCATAGACAAAATAGTACTAGACTTACTCAGGCTTTATGTCTGACTCTATTTTTCTTTCGTCTTCTTTCTTCCGTTTCCCCCCCCCCCCCAGGTCCTCAGGGAGGGAACACAGCAGCTTGACCTACCTTAGCATCCAGCTTGAAGAAGAGAAATGTATGGCTTGGACTTTCCTGTTTTGAACTATGGCTTTGGACAATCCACTATGGGGCTTTTGCAGTTTACCTATATTTTATTCATGCTTCTTTAAATAATGTACTCAAGACAGATTATGAAAGTGTTATGTTATGTTTTTGGAAAGGATGTTGTTGTAACACGTATTTGACTTTATGAAATAAAAGTTTGTTGTTCTTCCGCTGTTTACAAATATGTGTTCTTATATCTGTCTTGTATATCTATGACTTGTACTTATAAACCTCCACCAAAATTAGGGCATTCCCTTTGAGAGTGACCCTAACGGAGGTGGGGTGTTTCAGTTATTTACAACTAAGTAGTGAATAAATATACAGTTACTTGTAACCGATTAATAATTGCATATTGAAAATAAAATAAACACAAAATATTCGGCCTTCTTTGACCGAAGATATTTTTTTTTCATAGTGATTTACAACCGAGCAGATTATAAGATCACGACTACTTGTAACCAAACAAAAACTGGTTAGTGAAAATAAATGATTTTGTACAAGCCATCTTAATGAACTTCCCCTTTAACACCCATTCTCATTATTTGCATGAGGTAGGACTTTCGATTTAGAAGATGAAGATATTGTACATACATGATTTTATTGTTTCTCATTAGCGAAAATAATGATTTTGTACAAGGCATGTTAATTTTTTTCACGGTGATTGAGAAGATGAAGATGACTTTTGAACTTCTTCAGATAATCGCGATGGCTTTTTGGATGATCTCGGTGATTTCCTCATGCAGTGGCAATAGTCTTTAGGGTTTCATGAGGTAGACGATGGAGGAAGATGTTTGCGTGAGGTAGGAATTTCGATTGAGAAGTTGGAAACGATTTTTAGGATTTATGGTAGCCTGTAAAAGGTGTTAAAGGTATGAAGTAGCATGTTTTTATTATGGAGTAGGTGGCCTTTAGCAATGGTATTAAGAAACACATTTTTGGGTGTTTTTAGCATTACACAAAATTTAAACCGGTTATAACTTCTCCATTTGAACTACGTTTGGAAAACATTATATGTGAAATTTGATCAAAAAATTACCACGAACACAATGGCATGATTTTTGTGGTCAAATTCCAAATTTACAAAAATGCCCATTTTTTTATTATATAAAATTTTAATTAATTATTTTAGAACGTGGGGTTTTACACATTTTTTTTTATATTGTATACGAAATGTTATCATCGCATCAAATCCGTATGTATTTGGATTTATATTCTGTAGGTCTATATTTATAGTGTGGTGCTAAGGGCACCTCAATATGTTTTTTTTAATACGACAACTAAAAAATATCACAAAATAATACATTCTCCTCTTCCGAACACCAAACAATTAAAAATAGGGGCTACCACCGTATTTCTCCTATTTCTCCATATCTGTCGAAAACCCTAAATTACATTTGATCAGAAAAAAACCTTCATCTCCGACTTCGACCGACTCCAACTAACTTCGACTATATCTAAACAAACTTACCCAAATATAAATCACTATATTATGGCTTTAGGGTTTTTAGATCACCAAACAATTAAGAGATTACCGTACGAATTTAAATTTCCTACGAGAGATGTGTAGAAGACAACGCTTGATTACCAATAAGAGAGATTATGGTTTTCAGATTAGGGCTGAATATGTGATTAGTTCGGCAAATAATGGTTGAGTGAGAGATTAGAATAGAGAGGGAATTTGGTATTACGAAGCATACAAAAATTATTGAGTTTTATTATTTTAATTGTGGTATTAGGAATAATATATTGGGGTGCCCTTAGCACCACACTATATATATATATATATATATATATATATATATATATATATATATATATATAAAGATGGATTGATCCTAAGCTTATGCATCGTTTAAACTACTAGGCAGACTCACAAATGTAATGCTTGCCAACTAAGAATTCACTGGCAGTTAACATTAATATTTTTATAAATCCATTGTTTTTGAAAAGATGTACATTGCACTCTCAATAATTACCGAATCAGATGAATTAATAATTTTTTGTTAACGTTTAAGACAAAATATATTCATAATAATGGATCACACTAGTTATAACTTATTTCTAGGTTCCTAAAAGCATTTCTAATAAGTCTGGGCTTCTTGGATGAGAAAAAAAAAGATTTTTTTTGGGTTTCTCCCACTTGTCTAGCAGTTACGGAGATGTAGCTATCTTTTTATGGACGGAAGGCATAAATTTGCTTTTAGAAAGGGTGCGTTTTTTAGAGGTCCCTATTAAGTTTTAAAATATATAAAAAAACCCGGTCATAAACTTATTGTAAATTAAGTCCCTATTTTCTGAAAATTCATCAAAAAAATATAAAAAAATCCCGTAAATTCGTATTTAAATAAAACATGTAAACGCTAAAAAATTCAGAACAAAAAACCATCAAACAAGGCGTCAAAAATCAAAAAAACAGAAAAAAAAAAAAACCGAAATTTGCAGTTAAATGCATAATAGTATGCAGATATATCATTTTCCTGCATACATCCGTGCTTATTTTTCACTACATTCATCTTCGTTGATTTTTATTCATGCAAATACATGCTTATATGTGTGCAAATATTTCAAATACTTGCACACATTTGTGCAGGTTTATTTTCAGATTCCCAAACCGAACACAGCTTACGGAAAAGTTGCATACATATATGCAATTATCTGTAATAATTGCATAAATGTATGCAACTATTTTTTTTTATTTTCGTGGAATCCTGAAATTATTTCCGGATTTTAGATTTTTTTTTTATGAAGTACCGCACATTTTTTTTTTAAAGGCGGAACTTAGAAAATAGGGGGCGGGTTTTAATTTTAATTTTTTTTTTTATAAATTAGGTCCCTACTTTTAGCTAACGTGTTATCCTATAAAAATGTTGCACACATGTGTGCATGTTTTCTGAGATATTTGCACATTTGGATGCAAATAAAAATGAACTGAAATATGCAGTTAAATCTAGGCGCTGTAACAACTGTAATAATTGCACATATGCATGCAATAAACTCAAAAAGGTGCATAATATTATGCATTTAACTGCAGTTTTTTCTGTTTTTTTGCTGTTTTCTTCTTTCTGACATGATTTTTGTTGTTTTTTGAACTGAATTTTTTGTATAATGCATAATTTATTTTATTACTAATTTACGAATTTTTTTTTAATTATTATTTTATAAGTTTTGAAAACAGGGATCTAATTTATAATAAGTTTATGACCGGATGTGAGACTCATTAAGTTTCAAAATAGGGATGTGAGCCTAATATTCACTTTTTTAAAAACACCATTTAGGGTTTGCTCGCTCAAAAGAAAGCAAGGGATTGTCCCCTTTTTTCCTTATCCCCACTCTTAAACTCGCGCAGGTGCAACGTAGAAATGAAGAAAAATTGGATTCGTCCAATTTTGATAAATTTCACTCTACTAGAGATGCTATGAATAAACAAACCTGTAAACGACTCCTATAAAATTTGTGGATAGCATCATATTGGTATGAATATCAGAATTCAGATATTTGTATCAGGAGATGTGGACGGGTATCCGATATTTACTAATATACCGTGATCAATTCTCAACTGATAAACTTGGATAGATAAATATAATTTTTTGATTCATTATAAATCCAAGACAATGTCAAAAGTATTTTAGAAAAATAAGTAGTTAAGAAAAAATAATTTTAAGCATCTTAATTCACAATTAAACCTTTTTACGTATGTAAAATCGTAAATACAAACAACAATCATTTTATTTGTTAAAATGAACAAAAATTAAATAAAATTTTGATAAAACCAAATGAATGATTATCGACAGCCGATGTAGTCATTTTTGGTTATATTATAACGGATTTTGAACTCCTGAATTTTTAGCTAAGAGTGCTAGCACGGCGCACATAAAGCTCCAGAAATCTGCCCAGTATCCCTCAATTGATAGATAAGCTCAAGCGAATGGACGATCAGGATCTATCATTATCCTTCATCTAACGGACCATAACACACATCGACCCCTCGATTTCCTTATAAAATGCCACTGCTCTCTTCCAGTCCCAAAAAAGTAAGATACAAACCCTAGATCTCGAATAAATCTATGGCGCAGTCGGATGAGCGAGTCAAAGGGACGGTGAAATGGTTCAATTGCTCGAAAGGCTTCGGCTTCATAACTCCCGATGACGGTAGTGACGATCTTTTCGTCCATCAGTCTTCCATCAAATCCGACGGCTACCGCTCCCTCGCTGAAGGAGAATCCGTAGAGTTTGCTATAACCGAAGGAGATGACGGACGTACTAAAGCCGTTGAAGTCACCGGACCAGATGGCGTATCTGTCCAAGGCGGTGGAAACGGCGGCGGTGACGGAGGCTATGGCGGAGGCGGTAGTTACGGTGGAGGAAGAGGAGGGCGTGGTGGTCGTGGAGGAGGAGGGAGAGGTGGTGGCAGCTATGGAGGAGGCGGCGGATATGGTGGAGGTGGCGGTTATGGTGGCGGAGGCGGTGGATATGGAGGAGGAGGTGGCGGAGCTTGTTACAGTTGCGGTGAGCCTGGGCATTTGGCTAGAGACTGCAGTGGTGGTGGAGGCGGTGGCGGCTATAATGGCGGCGGCGGAGGATATGGAGGTGGCGGATATGGATCTGGAGGCGGTGGTGGGAGGTGAGGCGGTGGTGGAGGTGGTGGAGGCGGTAGTTGCTACAACTGTGGCGAATCTGGGCATTTTGCGAGGGAGTGCACCAGCAAGCAGCAGTAAATGAGATGCCTGGGTAAAAGATCTTTTTAACCCTAATATTCTCTAACTTCTTAATGTTATGTTTTTGCCGTATGGAACTTGGTTATGTTTTTGTTTCTGGATTTTGTATTTTGGATTTGTTATGATGTGGGATGGATGTATAAATTCTATGTCTAACTCTTGCTGTTAATGAAATCTATATGAAGGTTTGGTTTGGAATTCATTTAAAATGTAACGTTGATTTTCTGATTAACAGTTCCTGTATAGGATGCAGAATCATAATCATTGTTTTGGTATCGTCTGGATTTCGTTTCATTTCCAGATTTTGTTTTTACCAAATGGTTTAATGAAATGCGATTAAACATGAAATAGTATATGCCTATTGATGGTAGCATTAGTGCACTGATTAGGCTCTAGACAAGAATTCAACGAATTGTACATTTTTCTTTGCCCATCGTTTTCTATCAATTAATTCACACCCCCACAGATTGTTCTAATCACTCATGTCGATAACAGCTGCGTTCCTCATTTATTGTTCCCTTGGATGTTTTTTTGTCTAGAACTTACTTTTGTATTTGGTTCTGCTTGTCCTCGTCGTTGAAGGTTATTTTGTTTTCTTAAGTTTGAAGTTCATATTTGACACACTAAGTACATATTAACTGTTTAAAATTACTACTACATACAATATCGGATGACCTCGCGCAAAGTAACGATGTAGAAAGCAAGGATGAGATGAAGCATCTCATCTCTTAGTTCTCAGCTTTGTAGACAACAGATGCAATATATAAGCCTGCATGCCATAGCATGGTGTCGAATTTAAGATCAAAAGGCAGAAAATGAAACAATCTAGTTCACACTTGAGCGCTTCTTCTCATATTGAATTAGGGAGCAAAACTTTTGTTTTGTTCATGTCAGTTCTTTGGTACGGAGTGATAACTGTTAAAATTCCTCTTCCAAACAAATTGTTGGCGCTCAAAGCCTCGAACAATAGAAAAAAAAAGGCAAACTTCTATAGTACGTCTATTGGAAACAAGTTATGAGATGACAAGTGAACGAAGTTGCTAATTTTTCTAATAAAAACTAGGACGTTGCTCATAATAAAGATCAGCAACGCAAAAGACGAATTTTGATCCTGTAGACAAAACGTCAATATGATAGATTTAGGGGTATGCTTTAAAGACAGTTGTGTAATTTATTATATAGATATAGTGTGGTGCTAAGGGCACCCAAATTTGTTTTTCTTAACATCGCAATTAGAAAAGTAAAAATCATTAAATTTTGTATGCTTTTTAATACTACACTACTCCATCTTAATATCTCATCCAATTATTATTTGTCGAACTGATCACGTATTAAGCTAATCCAAAAACCATAATCTCTCGTAATCACTGTCTTCTTCGCATCTCTCGTGGGGAAATTCAAATTCGTACGGTAATCCTCAATTGTTTGATGATTTGAAAACTCTTGTCTCTCACTTTCTCTTCTAGTTTGTTTAATTCAAACCTTATTCAAGGCTATTATATATTATTCAGCATTCGACGTCGAGTTCGTTGATTGGTTATGAATCTAGGGTTTAACTCGTTGATCGATTTTAGAAATGAGTACGAACAAATATCGAGCGAAATAAAAATAGGATAAAACAGTGTGGTAGCCCTTATTTTTTGAGTGTATGGTATTAAGAAGAGTGTAATACTAATTTTTGTGTCATTTTTTAATCGTGATATTAGGAAGAACATATTGGGTGCCCTTAGCACCACACACACAATATATATATATATATATATATATATATATATATATATATATATATATATATATACGAGTGGAAACCCGTGCGTTGCACGGAAGCATAGAGTACGGGGTGTTGTAGTTTGCACGGGAGCATAGAGTACGGGGTGTTGTAGTTTGCACGCGCGTGGTCGTAACGGCATGCGCTTCGCGCGAAGAGCCTAACGGCACGCGCTTCGCACGTGATGATGGCACGCGCTTCGCGCGTAATCAAGGCACGCGCTTTGCGCGTGATGATGGCATGCGCTTCACGCATGATCACGGCTCGCGCTTCGCGTATGGACCGTTGTGCCACAAATATTATGTAAACAGATATATAGCTCTGTCTCATAAACCTTTTGCTTGCTGGGCTTGCAAGCTTTCCATGCATCTTTTTGAACATTAACATAAATACACTATGTGAAGACATTAATCATATAAAAATTTCTAGCTCTTACAATTTGCTAAAACTCCATGGAGAGAATTTTATTACATTTCGTGGAATAATTTCAAAATGCATTGAAGTATATTAATAACATAACAGTTAAATGATATTTCTAAACAATTAAATGTGTATATGAATGATAAAGTATTTTTTTTGTTCTTGCAAATTAGACATTCCTGTGAAGTGTAATGTGATCACAACACTCCAATTTTACTTCATATTTGATGTTGAGTAATTAATGCTTCATAGGCTTGTGATATCATATGTTTGCATCCATTTACGTAATGAAAAGATTATTAAGTGCTAAATAAGATATACTGATAATAATATAGGTACCGTAATAAAAGGCAAACTCTGAATTAGTGCAAGTTGATTCATAAATAGCAATTCCTAATTGGTGGAATACTGAAAGTTGAAAACAAAAGTATGGTGTTAAATAATATGCAAAGAAACAAATATTTATGATTTTACATAGTTGCTCGACAACAACTTGGTCAAATTATATATGGGTGAAGAAGACAAATAACATTAAAAAAACATAGTTTATATGAAATAAAAAAATAATTATAGCAATATTTCAAAACTTTCTAAGGAGTTGTATGATATTTTTAGGAATCCAAATTAGAAAATGGAAATCTAGCAAGAGTAAAAGCTCAAATCCTATTGAACTAATTATTTCTTTAAAAATGCCTAATTTTTATAGGTGGAATAAGAAAACACCTATATCAGAAAACTACAACATGTTGACCAAAATTTGGTAAGCCAAACTATCCAAAGTTGAAACCACAACGCCAATTTCGGATGCATTTGATTAAAATAGATTTGAATCAACAAAGGATATCAGTTATGTTCTTTGTATTCCTTGGTTGCATTTGATTAAAATAGATTTGAATCAACAAAGGATATAATCAAGGTTTTATTGGATAACATTAATGTAAAGAAAGGAAAATGCACATTAAAGGAAGAGAAATTTAATTTCCCTATGTTGAAGATTACTAATTTTAATGTTCATAAAAAAATGAAATCAAACTCTAAGCCACTTGCCTGATAAAATTAGATTACAAACTGAACATCATTTACCAAAATCAAGTACCACTTATATGATGCATTTAAAGACTAAAAAAATAAGTTGAGAGTATAAGGAAAATTTCATGTGGTCCAATATTTTAATGTCAAATATCAATTAACTGACAAATTTATCAAGCGGATTTCAACTTGCATGTTACTCCATTTCCTAAAACCTTAACTATTTAATGTAACATATATTTAAGAAAATGAAAACGGTATAGATCAATCTTTTATAGCAAGTTTTAATATTTTAATGTCCAAAATCAAGTACCACTTATATGATGCATTTAAAGACTAAAAAAATAAGTTGAGAGTATAAGGAAAATTTCATGTGGTCCAATATTTTAATGTCAAATATCAATTAACTGACAAATTTATCAAGCGGATTTCAACTTGCATGTTACTCCATTTCCTAAAACCTTAACTATTTAATGTAACATATATTTAAGAAAATGAAAACGGTATAGATCAATCTTTTATAGCAAGTTTTAATACATTATTATATTTCAGCTGTGCTGTAGACTATAACTTAATAAATTTCAATCACTAAAAATTCCATTCAAAAATAAAATAAAAAAACATGAAATGGTATTGGGCAAGAACTATTTTGAATTGTTTCCAGTTTTGATCAACATTTTTGGGGCAAGAAAACATACGACATACATTCAAAGGGCTATAAAATCATACAAATTGATTCCATATATCACGCAAGCTTTCAATGCCAATTCAATCCAAATAACTGCAAACAATCATGCAACAAAATCCACCGTTCCTCAATTATAGGGGATGTGTTTTAATTAGATGGTGGATTTGTTTTTGCGGGATTAAATCTCAGCCGCTCTTTGTCTCCTTGTTTGTCTAAGGGTTTGTCTAGGGGGGGAATTTTATTATATATATATATATATATATATGCGAGCGTTCAATGGCACCCCAAACAGTGCAACACCCCTAAATGCCCCCTGATTTCCACCACATATCCCTTTTCTCTCTCTTTCCACTCATTCTCTCATCGTTTACTCACTTATTCTAATATGAATGCTTGGTTGATATAGGGGGGCAAATAGGGTGTTCACTATTTGGGGTGCCATTGAACGCTCTTTCTCTCTCTATATATATATACACTAATTTTTGTACTATTTTTTAGTCGTGATATTAGGAAGAACATATTGGGTGCCCTTAGCACCACACACACTATATATATAGGTGAGCGTTCAATGACACCCCAAATAGTGCAACACCCCAAAAGCTCCTTGATTTCCATCATAAGTTTTCCTCTCTCTCCTTCCACTACGTTATTCTAATATAAACGAGTGACTATAAATGAGGTGCAAATGAGAGGCTAGAAAATAAGGGTACCATTGAACTTGCTTCATATATATGTATATGTATATGTATATATATATATATATATGTGTGTATATATATATATATACTAGTGTGTAACCCGTGCGTTGCACACGATAATATTATAAAATTTAGATTTTAAAATTTTAATGTTAAAGTTGGAACCTTATTACATATTATACGATGAATTCATCAAAATAAATAAAATATAAATTATTATTGTTGTTTTTACATGACATGTGTAATGCAACTTATATATCTTTTAAGTAATACAATAATTTAATTATTCTTACAATTATGAGCAATTACTCTTTTTGAAATTAACATATTATAATAATTTTAGATGAGTTAACAAATATTATTTAAGTTTTTTCTTTTTATCTACATTACATATGTGAAATTTAAAATTATGTACTTAGTAAAAATATATTGACTTAAGAATAAATAATATGTGTTAATTGAGAATGATTTTATATAAAGGTAACAGAGTTTTTAATGTGGAGTTATTCGAAGTTAAAAATAGAACTTTTTAACGTTGTGTATGATAAATTTATTTGTTTATGTATATAAATGATTATAATTAATTTACAAATTAACTTTGTTATTATTATTTATGTACACAAATATACGTATGTGATATGTATGTCTGGTATTGTTGCTTTTATTAGTATGTATGCATATACATATACGACTGACACATATATTATTAAAATAATTTAAATTTGAGATTTTGTAAGCAATTTAAATACATGGATCTAAACATGAAAGATCAGGGAACAGTCGATGAAATTGCACATAACTGTAGAAATGTCAAAATATGTTTTTTAGGGTAGAAACAAAAATCAATAATGTAGGTAAGTTTATTGAGATAAATGAATAATAACATAGTTTTGTTAACGTCATTCATTTAAAATATTTATGGTATTTGAATTGTATATCTTTATAGTTAATAGAAAAATCTTTTTAACTATTAGTTTTAATATATATGCGACATACGTATTGAAATTGTCACATTTAAGGTTTTATTCGATGAATTAGTGAATATAATAGGATATTTATATTAGTAAAAAATGCTGTTGGATATATTTCTTTTTTTAACACATGTCATTTATCGTAAACTATATATATAAAAATGAAGTTGATTACAATAGTTGATAAACTAATTGTACTTGCCATTTATCGCAAACTATATTAAAAAAGTTGTTCAACTTGTGATTCATCTGATTTAGGCATCATTTTCATTAATGTCAATTTAATATATATGATTGCATAATTCAAGTGCTTAAATTAAGAACAGCAGCATAAATACATTAACATCGATTTTCCATTTTTACAACTATAAATTAATCAAACCTAAGTGGAAATATATTTATGGAAATAAATGAACAGGAAACACGAATGGTAATATGCAATTACAGTAGCGACACAATACCAAAGTATTTAAAGTAAACCAAAAATGCACATTCAGTAAAGGTGATTGTTGAAGGAAACTGACAAAATAATTAGGTAGTTATAATAGTAGATGAAAAAGATGTCGGCGTAAATAAATACCATTTATATTACAAAGTCACGTTCATTCCAAGGAAGAATGCAAAATGTTACAGGTATAAAAAAGGAAAAATAAAAATATAAAAGAAACCGAATTTACTTTCCATGGTGAAAACATTCAAATAAGGAATTGTTTTTCATCCAATTCAATTCTTAATTTTGTGCCAAAATTATACCAAAGAAATAAGACGAAAATATAGTTATGTGTAGGATTAGTCGTTGCAGGCCTCATTTATTAACCATTAACTATGAGTTTATAATTACACGTGGCCAAGCAAGAAAAATGCCAAAATATAAAAGAAACCGAATTTACTTTCCATGGTGAAAACATTCAAATGAGGAATTGTTTTTCATCCAATTCAATTTTTAATTTTGTGCCAATAGGTTTATGAAATTATACCAAAGAAATAAGACGAAAATATAGTTATGTATAGGATTAGTCGTTGCAGGCCTCATTTATTAACCATTAACTATGAGTTTATAATTACATGTGGCCAAGCAAGAAACATGCCAAAACAATTGATCCTAATTTCCATTGAACAATATTTTACATTATCATATCCAACTGTGTATGTAAACTATTTGATCACAGTTTATTAAAGTATACCCAAGAAATAAGACGAAAATATAGTTATGTGTAGGATTAGTCGTTGCAGGCCTCATTTATTAACCATTAACTATGAGTTTATAATTACACGTGGCCAAGCAAGAAACATGCCAAAACAATTGATCCTAATTTCCACTGAACAATATTTTACATTATCATATCCACCTGCCTATGTAAAATACTTTTTTCATTTCTGTTTCAGATGCATATGCTAGGAGAAGCTATATTTATAACAAATTGGTTTAATTAAAAACTTAAATAAGTTTGGCAAAATGTTGCAGGGAGGTGAAATAGTTTCACACTACTTTTTATGAGTTGGTGTTGATATTTTACATGAGGCATAAAAGTGTGCATAGGAAGTTAGAAACATAAAGTAAAACTGAGTCGACAACATGAGCAGGTGCACAAAAAAAACAAAAAAAACGTGTAGCAGAACACAAAATTATGCAAAATACTGCTTATGTATAAGAGTTACATAAGGGAAATGGGTACACAGAGAAATACATCTAGGTGTTTATACCGGAAATGCAAATGAGAAACAAACGTAATTTATTAGTGCAGAATACATTCTCAGTTTCATAAATAAAAAAAAAAGAAATTTGACGCCAGATGCTCTGCCTGGATCCTGTCACAGTCCGCAAACTGCAGTTTAAAAGAAATTGGTTAGTAAAGGAATACGTATGATACATATAGTTGTATGAATGGTGGAAAAAAAATTGTATCAAACCACTGCATTCCAATGAGCTTCGTCTTCGTTATCCGTATGTTGTGGAGCAGTAGGCGGAAGATCGTGAGCTTCATTTTCGTTTTGAAAATCGTTGGGTTGAACTTGAGAAGCAGTAGGAGATGGGACATTAGTCACAGTTGTGGTGGTTTCATAGCTGGTTGAATTATGGGGTTTAGTTAGACGTATGCTTTTACGTTTATGTTTTCTTGCTGAAATGGGTAATTGAGACTGTTTGGTTGGCAGAAAAAGCTTGGACTGCATAGATTTAATGTAAAATGAGCTAAGTAGATGGTAAAAAAAGTAGGAGTTAAGTTACACAAAGAGAATTACCTTAGTCATGATGTGTTAGGAAGAGAACAAAACTGAGGAGTAAAAAAGAGAGGCTATGAATGTGGAAGGAAGAGTAAAGAAGGTGTTATGTAAATTTATAGCGATTGAGTACCATATGTAACTAATAAATGCGTTAAATCTATAATATCAATTGGTAATATACTATATATGAATCATATGTAAGATAATGAATTTTAACAAAACATTCAATATTTCAAATCCGAAATAAGCATATATGAAAAAATTAATTGTATATACTATATACAATTAATTTAAATAGCTTTACTTATAAAAGGGATGAATCATATGTAAGATAATGAATTTTAACAAAACATTCAATATTTCAAATCTGAAATAAGCATATATGAAAAAATTAATTGTATATACTATATACAATTAATTTTACTTGGCTGTAATTAACAATTATACATAAGTCATTCCTTATATATATAGCGATTAAATAGATTTACTTATAAAAGGGATGATGTGCGCTGATTTTGGTAAGCTAAGAATAAATGAAACGATGTGTGTACAAATCCAGGCCGTCCTTTGTCCAAACTAAGAATAAATCTCAGCCGCTCTTTGTCTCCATGTTTGTCTCCTGGTTTGTCTTAGGGGGCAATTTTATTATATAGAGAATAAAATTGCCCCCTAAGACAAACCAGGAGACAAACATGGAGACAAAGAGCGGCTGAGATTTATTCTTAGTTTGGACAAAGGACGGCCTGGATTTGTACACACATCGTTTCATTTATTCTTAGCTTACCAAAATCAGCGCACATCATCCCTTTTATAAGTAAATCTATTTAATCGCTATATATATAAGGAATGACTTATGTATAATTGTTAATTACAGCCAAGTAAAATTAATTGTATATAGTATATACAATTAAATTTTTCATATATGCTTATTTCAGATTTGAAATATTGAATGTTTTGTTAAAATTCATTATCTTACATATGATTCATCCCTTTTATAAGTAAAGCTATTTAAATTAATTGTATATAGTATATACAATTAATTTTTTCATATATGCTTATTTCGGATTTGAAATATTGAATGTTTTGTTAAAATTCATTATCTTACATATGATTCATATATAGTATATTACCAATTGATATTATAGATTTAACGCATTTATTAGTTACATATGGTACTCAATCGCTATAAATTTACATAACACCTTCTTTACTCTTCCTTCCACATTCATAGCCTCTCTTTTTTACTCCTCAGTTTTGTTCTCTTCCTAACACATCATGACTAAGGTAATTCTCTTTGTGTAACTTAACTCCTACTTTTTTTACCATCTACTTAGCTCATTTTACATTAAATCTATGCAGTCCAAGCTTTTTCTGCCAACCAAACAGTCTCAATTACCCATTTCAGCAAGAAAACATAAACGTAAAAGCATACGTCTAACTAAACCCCATAATTCAACCAGCTATGAAACCACCACAACTGTGACTAATGTCCCATCTCCTACTGCTCCTCAAGTTCAACCCAACGATTTTCAGAACGAAAATGAAGCTCACGATCTTCCGCCTACTACTCCACAACATACGGATAACGAAGACGAAGCTCATTGGAATGCAGTGGTTTGATACAATTTTTTTTCCACCATTCATACAACTATATGTATCATACGTATTCCTTTACTAACCAATTTCTTTTAAACTGCAGTTTGCGGACTGTGACAGGATCCAGGCAGAACATCTGGCGTCAAATTTCTTTTTTTTAAATTTATGAAACTGAGAATGTATTCTGCACTAATAAATTACGTTTGTTTCTCATTTGCATTTCCGGTATAAACACCTAGATGTATTTCTCTGTGTACCCATTTCCCTTATGTAACTCTTATACATAAGCAGTATTTTGCATAATTTTGTGTTCTGCTACACGTTTTTTTTGTTTTTTTTGTGCACCTGCTCATGTTGTCGACTCAGTTTTACTTTATGTTTCTAACTTCCTATGCACACTTTTATGCCTCATGTAAAATATCAACACCAACTCATAAAAAGTAGTGTGAAACTATTTCACCTCCCTGCAACATTTTGCCAAACTTATTTAAGTTTTTAATTAAACCAATTTGTTATAAATATAGCTTCTCCTAGCATATGCATCTGAAACAGAAATGAAAAAAGTATTTTACATAGGCAGGTGGATATGATAATGTAAAATATTGTTCAGTGGAAATTAGGATCAATTGTTTTGGCATGTTTCTTGCTTGGCCACGTGTAATTATAAACTCATAGTTAATGGTTAATAAATGAGGCCTGCAACGACTAATCCTACACATAACTATATTTTCGTCTTATTTCTTGGGTATACTTTAATAAACTGTGATCAAATAGTTTACATACACAGTTGGATATGATAATGTAAAATATTGTTCAATGGAAATTAGGATCAATTGTTTTGGCATGTTTCTTGCTTGGCCACATGTAATTATAAACTCATAGTTAATGGTTAATAAATGAGGCCTGCAACGACTAATCCTATACATAACTATATTTTCATCTTATTTCTTTGGTATAATTTCATAAACCTATTGGCACAAAATTAAAAATTGAATTGGATGAAAAACAATTCCTCATTTGAATGTTTTCACCATGGAAAGTAAATTCGGTTTCTTTTATATTTTGGCATTTTTCTTGCTTGGCCACGTGTAATTATAAACTCATAGTTAATGGTTAATAAATGAGGCCTGCAACGACTAATCCTACACATAACTATATTTTCGTCTTATTTCTTTGGTATAATTTTGGCACAAAATTAAGAATTGAATTGGATGAAAAACAATTCCTTATTTGAATGTTTTCACCATGGAAAGTAAATTCGGTTTCTTTTATATTTTTATTTTTCCTTTTTTATACCTGTAACATTTTGCATTCTTCCTTGGAATGAACGTGACTTTGTAATATAAATGGTATTTATTTACGCCGACATCTTTTTCATCTACTATTATAACTACCTAATTATTTTGTCAGTTTCCTTCAACAATCACCTTTACTGAATGTGCATTTTTGGTTTACTTTAAATACTTTGGTATTGTGTCGCTACTGTAATTGCATATTACCATTCGTGTTTCCTGTTCATTTATTTCCATAAATATATTTCCACTTAGGTTTGATTAATTTATAGTTGTAAAAATGGAAAATCGATGCTAATGTATTTATGCTGCTGTTCTTAATTTAAGCACTTGAATTATGCAATCATATATATTAAATTGACATTAATGAAAATGATGCCTAAATCAGATGAATCACAAGTTGAACAACTTTTTTAATATAGTTTGCGATAAATGGCAAGTACAATTAGTTTATCAACTATTGTAATCAACTTCATTTTTATATATATAGTTTACGATAAATGACATGTGTTAAAAAAAGAAATATATCCAACAGCATTTTTTACTAATATAAATATCCTATTATATTCACTAATTCATCGAATAAAACCTTAAATGTGACAATTTCAATACGTATGTCGCATATATATTAAAACTAATAGTTAAAAAGATTTTTCTATTAACTATAAAGATATACAATTCAAATACCATAAATATTTTAAATGAATGACGTTAACAAAACTATGTTATTATTCATTTATCTCAATAAACTTACCTACATTATTGATTTTTGTTTCTACCCTAAAAAACATATTTTGACATTTCTACAGTTATGTGCAATTTCATCGACTGTTCCCTGATCTTTCATGTTTAGATCCATGTATTTAAATTGCTTACAAAATCTCAAATTTAAATTATTTTAATAATATATGTGTCAGTCGTATATGTATATGCATACATACTAATAAAAGCAACAATACCAGACATACATATCACATACGTATATTTGTGTACATAAATAATAATAACAAAGTTAATTTGTAAATTAATTATAATCATTTATATACATAAACAAATAAATTTATCATACACAACGTTAAAAAGTTCTATTTTTAACTTCGAATAACTCCACATTAAAAACTCTGTTACCTTTATATAAAATCATTCTCAATTAACACATATTATTTATTCTTAAGTCAATATATTTTTACTAAGTACATAATTTTAAATTTCACATATGTAATGTAGATAAAAAGAAAAAACTTAAATAATATTTGTTAACTCATCTAAAATTATTATAATATGTTAATTTCAAAAAGAGTAATTGCTCATAATTGTAAGAATAATTAAATTATTGTATTACTTAAAAGATATATAAGTTGCATTACACATGTCATGTAAAAACAACAATAATAATTTATATTTTATTTATTTTGATGAATTCATCGTATAATATGTAATAAGGTTCCAACTTTAACATTAAAATTTTAAAATCTAAATTTTATAATATTATCGTGTGCAACGCACGGGTTACACACTAGTATATATATATATATATATATATATATATATATATATATATATATATATATATATGATCAAGTAGCCCCCAAAAAATGTAGCACCCCAAATGCTCCATAATTTCCTCCTCTCATTTATATTAAAGAAAGTGAGAGAATGAGTGGAAAGGAGAGGGAGGAAATGTGTGGTGAAAAAATGGTAGGCTAAAGGGGTGCATCCATTAGTAGAAAATTAATAAATGATCAGCATTACAAATCATGTATAATTGAACAAATCATGTATGATGCACCCATGCTAAATAAGTGGGAACTCTTCAATTATTTCAATTTAAATTGCGTTAATTTATTGTTATGAAATAGTTAACTGTAAATATTGCACAATGTGTAAGTAAGTGCATTTATTAAATTATGTTAATTTAGCATTTCTTAATATGGTAACAATATGTCTTTCCTTATGCTTACATCTATTATTTGTTACATTAGTGGTTATTAATCTCTACATTTATTAATATGGTAACAGAATTTGTTAGTTTAGCATTTATTAGTCGCTACATTAGTGGTCATTTAATCATCAGATGCACCATTTAGTAAAGCATTAGATCTTTTTGTTAACTTAACAATTGAACCTTTTTTTAAATTTTACGCTACAATATCATACATAGATTTGAGGTTTATTTGACATGTATGTAGCTTCTCGGACTTCCAAATTAAAACTGCTGAACGTTTAAGAAATACTTCACTATTATGTTTTAAGGTCTCATTTTCCAAAATCATGCTCAAATATTTTTCTTTCTTTTAGTTATGCTACCGCATGCTTTATGCTTCCGTGCAGCGCAAGGGTCTCCGCTTGTGTGTGTGTGTGTGTGTGTACACACACACGTTAATCAAATTTTCTTAAAACGAAAGATGTTATATCTCTATTATATTGTGATGAGCCACATCTCAAAGTAGTAATAAACATCAAAAAAATATGCATATAACCATTTTCAAACTTTAAAGATAGTGAACTATGGGTATATAACATTAGTAAATCTAAAACGACCAATAGCTAGGATGCAATGATCCATAATTTCAATTTTCAAATGTCAACATCAATACGTCCACGATATTCACGTGTGAGCGTTCGATTGTCGGAAAGATGTTATTAGGGAGAAAAAAGAAAAAAAAGATCTTATAGTAGAATAAATATTTTATAATATACAATGATCTTTACACAAAATGAAAACTGTAATTTACAGCATAAACGAGCTAGCATATTAATCTATAAATAATCCTGAACAGTTATAAAAACATGTAACTACAATTGTTGATAAATACCATGACAAACACGTTAGAAATAAATGAACTACATGAATACGTCTTGGGCCTCTATCTCCTGCCCTGAAACTCCAAAGCTAAACAAATCTAATACGGAAATATACTCGTTCTGATCCTAGCATTATAACAAAATAACACCTGAGCCAATCTGGTAAACTAGCATGAGAAAACTCTAATAGAAAATTAATTGATTTTTTACTTACAAAATATTTCAAATTATAGGTATTGTTAACCGGCCTTTTGGTCCGGTTTCCAAAGTACACAAGACACGCTCGACTCAACACATCGCGTGATGTTACAACCTGAAGTGTCACCAAAAAGCTAAGGAAACAAGCCAAGAAAAGGTCATGCGAGCACGAACCTCACAACTCCTCAAAACTAGGCCACACTCATGTTGTTGTACCCCTCTCTCTACTCGAACCCCTCGACTCGAACCCCTTTTGTCTTTCCATAGTCTCATGGCCGAACCCACCGTGGCATAAACATGTTTCAACGTACCCTACAGGACACGAATTTCGTACCCCTAGAGTAGGATACTAGTTTTTCTAGGCATGATGGGAGGGGACCGAGTTTCTGGAGGCCTGCAATTTGGGATTCGAAATGCACTGATGTGGTCTCATACTTCTACCTACTTTCACCTAACCACTCCACTATAAATAACCCCCAAGCTCACACTTTAAAGGAGTTGGAAATTGGCTGATTTGACATCTCTTCAGAGCTCCAAGTGACCCCTTTAATTGCATTCATGCTTTGAGGAAGAAGAATGACAAAAGTGACTTTTTTCCAATATTCATATATGATAACTATGACCTCAAAATACTTAGAAATGTTTGTAAGAGGATGTCGTGAGATAATCCTAAACTTGTAACTTTTTATTGTCAATAAAATATCAACGACTCTTTCAAAGTGGACTAGATCCCTCACGGGACCGAACCACTATAAATATCTTGTGTTATTCACTTCTTTCTGCACTTATATTTTCACGTGAAACTATAATTCTTAAGTAATTAAGAATCTTTGGTGTTTATGACATATTTTGCCATCAACATTCTGGTGCTTTCATTGGGAAAACTCGGGTTCACATCTTTGTCGCACATCTCTATCTCGACTTCGACGCACTTTAGGTTCTGTTTATAACCTACCGTTCCGCTTACGACGGTTAAGCGAACAAAGAATCAAACGATTGGCTTTTCTCAACAAACTCAACCGGCGGATATCCCGACCGAAACCGATACCCTACCACCTGTGGACCCCAAAGCTCCCGTAACCCAAGTGCAGATCCACGCACTTAATAAGAAGTTCGAAAGTACAATTCTTGAACTCAATCGGGCGTTGAAGAATAACATCGATATTATGCGACAACACTAGGAAATTCAACACATCGTCGCTCGACTTTAGCTCGCTCAGAACAACGCCCGACGGAGCGTACTATCTCGGAAACCTCTTCTTCCAGATCAAGGGGCCCACATCAAGGAAGGAGGTTTATTCTGCTATATATGTCATTAGAGAAAATTCATTCAATTTCTCAGACGATGTTTATTTGGCGCAATAGATAACATCCAACATATACTTAATTCAACTATGTTACAATTAGACAACATAATTAAATCAATATTGTTTGTCAATTCATATATTATCTAATACTCAAAATAAGTTTGAATATAATGGAAAACTCAAACAACGTCTAATAACATTTCAAGATACTATTATCATGATCTAAGACCAGATCCAAACAATCTTATAACATTTAAGATGCCATATTGCAATCTAGGTCCGATTCAAACACTCAAATAGCATTTCAAGATGTTATATTCCGATACTAGATCTAATTCAAAAATCCAGATAGATATAAAATAATTTAAATCTAGTAAAAACTACACTTATTAACCAAAAAGGTGAGTTCAACTCATTAATATTCCAGTTGTCGCTTACGTGTTCTAGTTGCATTTTAGTTTCAAATAGCATTTGAAATTAGCTAGAAATTCAACAACCTTCAATCACCACCAATACAGTTTCATGATGAAGATATTTCCGTTATGAACCCAACTTGAGTGACATACTTGATTTAGACCTAATATGAGTAAGTTATTCAATTTACAGGTTTCCGTAAATTAATTAATAATTATATTCACAAATACAATTATTAGTAAAATAAATAACTTAATTAATTATACCCTAATTATCTCTTAACCCGTCTCTACAGGTTCGTAGTTTCGACCTCATCCATGCTTCATTATCTTACTCCCATCACCGCTAAAGGCCATTGTGCTTGTTCCTCACTAGAACTGTAACCACCTGCCAAGCTAGAGCCAATGACAGGTGTTAGGTGTGGCTCGCATTATATGAGGGGGGGGGGGTTGCGTAGATTGGATTTGGTATTAGTTTCACGTCACAAGATATCTTAAAGAAAATGGGTATAAATATGAGATTGATGACATGTAACAATAAGGGATCATTTTGTTACAATTAATTGTTGCCATGAACATGTGTGCCCTAGGAAGATGTAGGGATGTCCAATCATGACGCTAACAAGAAGTGGGCTTCATACAGTGGTTTGTAGTGCCTTTACGCTTAAAGAAGTGCACGCACATGTAGACGCTGAAGGGGGTGCCAAAAATTTTCAACTTGGCAGAGATGATGGTTTGAGGGGACCGATATGATGCAACATTGGCCTAATTTTGGTCTAACATGTATCTTGAGCTTCGGATTCTCATTAGGTGGAGTTATATGTTAAATTATGGTCCGGGCCAACTGTAGAAAAGAGACTCTTTGTAGAAAACATATTGAAGAAACTTCTTAGAGGTGGTAGCGACTTAAGTTGAACCGCTGGAGCTGTCAGCGACCTTTCCAAGTGTTTGAGGACTCTGTATAACTTCAAATTCATATGTGAAATGCTCATCAAGGTGAAGATCTGTTAGGTGTGGCTCAATAGGGCTGGCAATTAGGACCGAGAACCGAAAACCCGAACCGAACCGACCCGAAAAGACCCGAGCCCGAACCGAACCCGATGGGTCTCGGGTCAGGTCTAGGTGATGAAAAATACCATCAAGACCCGATCAAACCCGACCCGAAAGACCCGACCAAAAAAACATTCAAATATATGTATTTTTAGTGTTATCATTCAATCGGACCCGAACCGATCCGACCCGATCCGAGCTTCAACCCGACCCGACCCGAAGCTTGGGTCAGGTCCAGATTTTTGAAATGTATAGTTTAGACCCTACAAAACCCAACCCGCCTAGACCCGAAACCCGCCGGGTCGGGTCCGGCTCCATCGGGTCGGGTCTGATTGCCACCCCTAGGCTCACATTATATGATAGGGAGGGTGCGTATATTGGATTTGCAACAACTCCCGCATTGCAAGATATTTTAAAGAAGATGGGTATATATTTTTGGTTTGGTGGCATGTAAGAATGAAGGATTCCTTTTGTTACAATTAATTACTGCCATGAACATATGTGTAGCGACCCGAACTTCCCGGCCGGCCAAAACCGAACAAGAAGGCGGACTGCTTTGAGAGCACGACGCATCAGAACACAAACAATAAAACATTTCTTTGCTATTACAACAATTTACATCAGAGTACACGAATATATTAGAGTTCCAATAAATAATATACAGTGGAAAATACAATATCAGAGAATAATTTACATAGCAGCGGAATTAAAATGTATAAATACAATGCGTTGCGGAAAATACATCAAGTAGCACAACTGAAAGAAATACACGGATACAAAGCTTTCCGAATATAGCTCCAGCCGTAAATCAGGATCCCGTGAAATAGAAATCTGCAAAAACCAAAACTACTAGCTGCCCATGTGAAAAATATGGGCACCCAGAGTTTAGGTGAAAACAATAAACTCGAGTCAGTCATGGGACTGGTGTTGGAACTAAAATAGTTATTAAACTTTAAAAAAAATAAGGCATATCACGGGACCACACCGTATGTCATGGAACGGGTTTACCCCTAGGAATGCCAGTGTATAAACAATAACCAATATAGACATATGGATCTACAATGCATCAAACAACATGCAATTCCTTAATCTACCCATTTAGGATTAATCCCAAAATTTAGATTTTTCGAAATCCAATTTACTTTACAGTAATTATTTCTTTGGACTTTATTCCCGATTTCTTATTTCAAATCATTTGAAATACATATCTAGCTTTTATATCAAAGTAGATTTCACTTCGGGATCTCAAACCAAAATCTTTGGAAATATGAATTCCAAAACATCACAATGCATACAAAAGATATGCAACCAAATATTGGGAGGTATTCAGCCCTCAAGCAAGGTGACGAGTTCGCACCTTACCAACTCGATATATATACGTGCACCTCCCACACATGGAGCAGACTACAACATACAATGCCCATAAACTTTTAGTCATCCGGGTCACTCGAATCTTTAGCCACATACTAAATCTTTTTATATCCCGAAGTAGGGAAAATCATTTCACAACATAATAATCACAAGTACTTTCAAACTATACTTGTGGTACGTCACATCAGCAATTCATACATATGACCAGTCACTATTAATCTGATAACCTTTGAGCTCGTACGTCTCAAAGAAGGGTGTTAAGCAAGAGAATAAATTCTCCACCACCAAACAGATACATCATCAATAGCAACTAATCAATTATGTGTTGAATTGCAGTGTAAAACCATAATACTTTTCTAAATCATTTTAGAAACATCGAGATTTTCCCTCGAAATCCTTTCTGTTTTATAAAACATTTTTATAAAATATTCCCTGTCCAAAATCAGGAACACATTTCTTTTCACTTAAGAAAATCTCTTTTCAAAATCATTCATTAATTTTGAAATCAACATTGTCGCTAGACATCTCATAGTCAAATCGTGAAGTGTTTCACAAGATGTTAGTATACAAATATTACTACCCAACGCAATGCTAAATGTAAAAGCATATCTTGCCCATAAACTGGTCGAGCACAATCCAAACAACCAATCAATCAGAATCAATATCAACAACCAAGTATATTTGGTTTATACCACATCTCATGTTTTGGTAAATTTAGTTACCATTCGTTCACTCAAATCTAATTAAAGATTCATTAAAACTCCAATGGTTTTAATCTCACAAATTATTACTTAATGATTATTCAATCTTAGGAAGATTAATCCTGCCATTAACTAGGTTATAGAACCAATGTTATTTAAAACACAATTCACGATAAACCCAAAATCATCTTCCATCAAAATGGAATCTTCATGGAAATCCTAACAGTATATAATCGATACAAATTTCCGTATCAAATCAATACTATAAATGGAATAACAGCAAAGCCTTTTAAATTCCATATATAGTAACGATCTTCCGTTACAGAATATCACCTCGATTATTACCAAATCGAATTCCATTCAGTTCCAATTTAATAGATTAAATTGGAAAACTTTACTTTGGAAAATTCCATTAATCTTACTTAAAAGATTTTTAAATTCCAAACCTTAACTTCATTGTTAATCGGGTTAAAGAACTCATGTTATTTAAAACATCATTCACGATAAACCCAAGTGTCGATTTGATATTAAATACATGGCTCTGAATAGAAACAATATCGACTTATATTCAATATCAAATTCTGAAACCCACACATATCGCATTTGGAATAATGATATTTGTATCTTCCAAATTCCTCAACAATATCCGTATAATCACGGAATCCAATATCGAAATATCCCGAAGATTACTTCGATTCAAATCCATTTAAATTTATATATTGAAAAAATTCTGGTTATATTTAAACCATTTCTATTTCTTTCAGTTCTTCATTCTAGTTGTCAACTAGTTCATTCAGATAAAAATATCTATTATCTTTACTAATGCGGAATATTTCATCCGAATTCTTTCCAAATCATTTATTATTATTTTACATATTTTATTCATATTTTTAATTATTTTAATGAGGCCCTTATAGTCGGTTTCCAATAACGGCCACCGAACTACATCCATAGCGACCTTTTCCAAAATTGATTTGGGCATATTTTAAAACCTAACCAATCAAATTTAACTCTCTTATATTCATTGGAAAGATCTTTTCGATACGAACCCAACGGTTCCGGTTTTAGGAGAATCCGATGGCCGGATCTCTTGTTACATCAATTTGAAGATAATGGTTGAAATTCACGAGCGGTCGCTGCACGGCGCGTTCTAGTCAATCCATTAATATATATATATACATAATATTTCGTCGATTTCCGTTCAAAACACATTTTATAAATCGTTTATAAATTCATTTTGAAACGATTTCAACTTCATTTTTGATTTTAAATCAAAATTGAAAATTCCATATATATTTTAAAAAAAAAATTAACCATCCAATAATTATTTCATTACATGCCAATTTATTCGTCGCTATTTCAGAAAATTTCGCCATTATAACGGCGCTATTTGTAGAACCGGAATAATGTCTAGCATTACCCCTTTCCCGATTAGGCTCGCGCCTTACACAACAATTTTATCTAATAAATCAATAATAGGGATGCCAAACCCATACTCAACGATTTTTCCACAACACACAAATAATTTTATTGCATTTCAATTCTATAAGTCGCATATATATTTTTATACAGCGCATATATATTTAAACAACGCATATATATTTTATACAACGCATATATATTTTTACAAAGCATATATATATTACTCCATTTTATTTGAATTTAGGAATCTAACATTGGCTTCCACTCCTCCTAAATTTGTAGCTAGCTCCAAACTCCTTCCAGTCAACTCTAGAATGTCGTACACGTTGTCACAATTCCAATGGTTCCTGTTTCACTGGATTCCTTCACCGTATGAGAAAGTTGTGATATTATAAAGGTTAATTACATCATTATGTTAATTAATAAATTAATTAATCAAATTTTATTGTCTTCTTCCCCTTTTAAACACTTCAGCCCCGTTACCTCACAGTGCTCCAATCCTAGGGTTCAAAATTTCAACCCCCACAAACCGCGTGCGCCTGATCGGACCCCACCCCACCGTGCGCCTTAGGATGCGCCACCACCGGCCAGAGATACGGCGTGCTCGATCGCATCCATCAGCCAAAAGCGGCCTTGAAGATCGTGCGTTTGAGCACCGATTTCTCCCAGTTTATCACGTTAGAGATGATCACCACCATATCAAAATGAAGCCCTCACTTAGATCCACCATTTTTGTTTAAGAACCAGGATCTAATTCAAAATGGATGCGGAGAAATTTGGGATCGAATTTCTGAATATCATGGCCATTAAAATCATTAGATACGGCTGAAGGAGACGGTTGACCACGATGGAAATGAATGAGGGTTTGGATCAATCATTTATAATATAATTTAATTAATATTTAATTCCAAAAAGTAAAATTTTGCATTCGAACTCCAAATCAAACCCAATGACTATCGTTCCTAGCTAAATACCCCCATTCCGGACACAATGGACTACGTTTTGTAAGCCAATTCGATTGTTTCAATCAGTTTTCATCAAAATTAAAATATAAATTAATATAACGATCAATATTGAATTCCAACGTACATTTTAATTTACCGGGGCCACAATTGGACTCCTTAAATTACAGAAAAATTAAATCTGGCTATGTCTTGACAATACGATCCTAACAAAATTAATTTTGTCAAATACAGAGACAGTTTAAAAAATATCCTTTTTCTAGTCGATTAAATTTAAACCGAAATTGAAAACATGTTTAAATTTACCACGCTCACATATTAATTCCAAAATATGAAATTTGAAACCTAACAATAATTTGACATTCGGATCCAGAAAAAGTGGTTTCGTCGTAAACCGAGGTTGTTTTCAAAATGGCTGTTTTTAAGGAATATATATTATATAAAATATATATAAATTCCATAGCGACTATTTTAAATTTTAAACTGGACATAACTTACTATTTATAAAGTGAAATCTCAGTTTCTTGCATTCATTTGTAATTTACAGTCAAAATATTCCAATGTTTCTTGTTTTACTGAAATCCGACTTATATTGAATTATGAACATTCAATTGAAGTTTAAAATCGAATTTTCAAACTACTGCGCCATTTCAGGCTCGTTTTAATTAAATTTTAAATTTATACGTTCTAACTTCGATTTAAAAAAAATTTTAAATCGTTAATTCTCAAAATAAATCATTTTAAATTCTTAAAACCCATTAAATCAATTAAAAATAAAATTTTAAATTGGTTCCAAAATCCGGGTTATTCAATCTCCCCCACTTAAAATCTTTTCGTCCTCGAAAAGGAAGATAGAATCGAAGGTTGTTTACTTAATCTCCACCTTCGCTTGACTCAAGTTCTTCAACTTTTTAGTTTTTAAGAAATTTCTAATTTCTCAAAAATTTGGCTAACACCCTAAATTTTCGAAAAATTTCGCTATAACCTCCTTTGTACGGGGAGAGTTTGAAATTTTTTTTGGGCTGTATTAGGCACCCAACAAGTCTAATAATAAACATACACAATATTTTTGACCTATCTATGCCCAAGGGAGACGTGTAAAAAGTCTAAATCTCGTACCTTGTGTAACACCCTGTTTTATAATGAAAAGAACAATAAATTAAAGAATAATTAATTTAATATTCAGAATTATGTGAAATGGACCGCGCCATTGAGTTCATCTCGGAATTCTGGTCAAAATAGACACCTTATTTGCATAAAACGGAAACGGTATGAAGAAGTTATTTAGGTTTGAAATTTGTATACGTGCAAGAAGAATATATATATATATATATGTATAATTAAATCCAAAATTCAAAAATCAGTTCGAAATTCAAAATTTGAGGAGGTGGCAAAAATCCTGCTCAGGGGTGTCGACCACTTAAGGGGGGTGTCGACCCCTGGGTCGACCCCTCAAGGAAGTGCCCACCCATGGGTCGACCCCCCTACAGCAGATTCGGCAGATTAGGGTTTTGGGTTCGGCTATAAATATGGCCTCATTTCTCATGTTTTTGCGCATCCAAAATAATGAAGAACTAGATGCTGCCTTTGCCCAGATTAAATCAAGTCTTTTCTTCTTCTGCAATCAAGTTATTCAAGCTTAAAGATCTGTTATTCGATTCTTCTATTTTTCTAGATCCAAACAATGTGAGTCTATGTTAATTTTAGATCTAAATAATTAAAAAATTAATCTTGACATGACTATAACTTGGATCTATGCCTGTGACTACTTGAATCATATCAGATCTATTTAACTTGTGGATCTATGATATTCTGACATGACTATGACTTAGATCTTAACCTCTATCATGTCAAGACCTGCCATTTTTGTAGATCTAGTTCATTATTTAGATCACATTGTGCTTGTTACCATTATATTGTGGCTAAATCAGATCTATTATAGTTAGTTATCTAATTCATTAGATCTGATCATGCCTGTTATGACATCCCTATTATATTAGAATTAGTTCAGTTGCCACATGTTCATCAGACCTGTTCCTATATGCTTATCTTGTCATTATGCCACTATACGTTTATTCCGTTATGTGTCCACCTTGTTAGTATGATCATTTCTGTCATCTTCCCTTCGTCCTTTCCCTTTGTTTTATATAGCCAGGCTACTTTCGAGCCTAAGCATGCTGCTAAAATATGTGAATGCGTTAAAATGGGAACGGGGGGTGGGGGGGATGGTATAATTTGGGTCATAACTTGTAATTGGAAGTTTGGGCATAACTTTAATGAATATATGAACGTAAAGTTGGGGATATAAATCAACTTGTGATTAAAGACCTTAATTTGGGGCATATGGTTCATTATGAACATGACTTGGGAAAGGGGCATGAAAACTTATAACGACATAGGAATAATTGGTTAATAATTGGAATGCCTAGGATTACAGTAATTAGAAACTGTAAACGCGCTTAGACACAAGGTTAAATTGCACATGTGGTGAAAGTCTGCCCGTAACCGCCCGGCATATCCAGCGACCGCAAGTGATGAATCTAATGTGAGGGGTCTAAGTGCATAAACATGAGACGCACTAAGACACGAGGTTAAGTCCGACTTGTGGAAGAAGTCTGCCCTGAACCGACCGACATATCCAGCATCCACAAGTGGTAGGCTTAATGTGGGAGGTCTAATACATTATAACCATAAATGAATATGGCTATGAAGTTGAATGCTTAACCTAGTTGAATCCATAGGGATTGTATGAATATGATAAATTGAATAAGGGGTTAAGTAAACTTGTTTGAACATTGGATAGGTTAAGTAAATCTTGGGTTGGTGGGTAATATTTATATTTAGGCCTACAAACTTAACCTGTTGGGATTGTGCAACTTTATGACCCGGTAGGTAAACATAATCTGTGGAAAACCTAGTGGAGATGCAAGACAAAGGGGAGAGCTTGCATCATCTTAAGTGTGGGACCCGTTTCAGTCAGTAACCCATATATGGGTATCAAACGAGTACTCTGAACTAGGTCGGAGTCAGGGCACGCTTACTGGGTTGATTGTAAGAGATCCAAAAGTGGGGGATGGTATGGATGACGCATATCGACCGGGACATATGCGTGCGTGGTCCCGACAGAGGAAGATAAGACGTCGTGGCACCTGTCGATATGGTTGTGCACATCCTGAAAACGAAGGGTTGCCACTTTAGGGAGTGATACACCCTACCGTGGGGCCAACACAGGGTATCTACGGAGTAGGGAGCCGATCAATTAGGGCAGTAATTAGGGTACACTTAGACTCCGGTATGTTTGGTATCCCGTTAGTACCCTTAGGGGTAACTCCGGTATGATGGGCTACTTGTTGATTGTATGGGGGTGAAAACCTCTCACTGGAAGTACACCTAAGTCTACCATCTTATGTATGTTGGGGATCATCTCATTCTGGTTATACTAGTATCGGTGCAGAGAAATTGTTAGGGAAGCGCAATATACTCTATCATGTTTATCCTGTTTACCTTGTCATACCTGCCTTTTATGGTGTTACCTCTCTTATCCATTTTATATGCTTGTCACGATACTTTTACTTATTTTTATACTAAAAGTGACCGGACTCACCAGACTTTATGTCTGACCCTTTTTGTTTTCTCTTCTTTCTCTTCCGTCCCCCCTAGATTCTCAGGGTGGGAATACTCAAGCTTGATCAGGATTCTGCTTTCATCTTGCTTGGAGCTGCATAAATGTATTGCTCGAGTTCTTATCTCTTCCACTATGGATATGTTTTGGAGATATGCTTCTTTTATTATACTGATGTTTTAAGTGCAAGAAAGAATTTTCATGATGTACTGGGTTTTATGTTTTAAGACATATGATGTAACCATGTTTTGAACTACGATGCTTTATGATTAAAAAAAGTTTTTAATTCTGCTGTATTTTAATCTGTCTTGTAATGTTTCTGTTTCTATTTACCCGTAACACTTCACGAAACTTAATGCATTCTCTTAATGAGTGACATTAACGGACGTGGGGTGTCACACTTGGTATCAGAGATGAAGATTACCAGATTAGATAAAAGTTTTTAAAAATTATTTTTAAAAAGGTTTTAAAAGAAAGCTTTTCAAAAAGAAAAGTCTATTTTGAAAAACATATTCCCCAAGCCATATGTAATATCTTTCGATCCCCTGTTTGAGTCCCTTTCCTTTTCTTTTCTGCATGTCTGGGGGACCTAATATTACAGAGGGCATTACGATACCAGGCTAGTTCGGTATGTATCTAGAGGCCACGACGTCGGCCAGTGGTCAAGCTGACGTTCCTCCCCCAGCTGCACCCGTCGTTCCTCCTCCTCCACGTGCATATAACCTCTCTAAGGTCTGCAAAGATTTCTGTGCTATGGGAGGAAAGCCATTCCGTGGAACCGAGACGTTCGTAGAGGCAAGGAATTGGCTCAAAGAAACGGAGGATCTGTTTGGAATTTTCGAAGTGGACGATCGTAGGAAGATTTAGTTAGCCGCCTGGCTACTGAAAGATGAAGCTTCGTTCTGGTGGGAAGTAACGCAAGCAGGACATCCGGTAGAGACTTGGGATGATTTTAGATAGAGGTTTGTAATGAAGTTTCTTTCTCAAGTTGAGAAAAGCATGCAAATGAAGAGATTTCTAGCACTCAAACAAGGAGGCATGACTGTTAAAGAATATGTTAACAAATTCAACCAACTAGTGAGGTTTGGGTTAGAGCTAGTGGATACTCCGCATAAGAAAGCTTTACGGTTTGTTAAGGACTGAATGAACCCCTCCATGGGTCAGCTATGTCCCATATTCCAATGGGAGCAACTTTTGAAAGGCTTGTTGATATGGCCTTGATGCATAAGGAAGACAAAAGTGACAAGAAGGAAGTTAAGGTTGAGGAAACACAAAACAAGAAAGTATGACCCAAGAAAGGACAACAACAACAACAGAAGAAGAAGGGCGGAAAGAATGGCAAGGCTAAGGATAAGAGGAAGTGCCATAATTGCGGACGCGAGGGTCACTTGGTAAAGGACTGCCAAAGAAGGAAGAATACTGCTTCAATTGTGGAGAGGTCGGACACTTTGCTAAGGAGTGCTCGAAGAAACAGGGACAAGGTCAAAGGGCAGGAGCTTCTGGAGGGCAGGTGCATACTCTCGTGACTAATGCTCCAGACATAGGTAGGAAAGTTTCCGTGGAATGTTTGATTTCTCTTTCCAATTATCCTATTAGAACTCTTTTTGATTCTGGGCTTCGCATTCATTTATATCTAATTTTGTGGTTGAGTCTCTGCACCTAAATACTAGTATGGTAGTGGATCCCATAGTTATCTCAAACCCCATTGGTGGTTCGGCTCATTTGTCCATGATTTGTCGGGGTTTGAGAATATCTGTATTAGGCATCGAGTTTGAGTGCGACGCATATGTGCTCGGTTTTATGGGCAATGGTTTGATTATAGGGATGGATTAGCTAGCCATGTATGGTGCCATTCTGGATTGTGAGAGGAGGGTCGTTAGACTTTTGACTTACCATGGAAGGACTCTCGAGATTTTTTGTGACCCGCAAGGGTCTGTCATGCTTAGTTTCCTAGAGTCTCTTGATGCATCTATCGATGATCTGCGATCTGTGCCAGTAGTCCGAGATTATCCTGATGTTTTTGATGAGGTACGGGGATTACCTCCGAGGCACGAATTCGACTTTCGTATATATCTAATGGACAATGCAAAGCCAGTTGCATTACCGGTATGCTACATGGCTCCAAGGGAAAGGTGGGAGCTGAGCAAACAAGTAGGGGAGCTACTTGAAAAAGGATTTATTAGGTGAAGCGTATATGAATGGGGTGCTCCGGTGGTATTCGCAACTAAGACGGATGGTTCGCTTATGTGTAGATTATAGAGAATTGAATCAGGCACCCACTCCTGAGAATAGATGATCTGTTTAACCAGCTTGTTGGTGCATTAGTATTCTCTCGGTTAGACTTGGCCACGGGGTTTCATCAATTGAGGGTGGCCGAGCGCAGTATAGGCAAAACCGCTTTTAGGACTCCAGATGGTTTCTTTGAATGGCTCGTTATGCCTTTTGGGTTGACGAATTCACCCGCCTATTTTGTTGTTCTGACGAGTAGGGTATTTCGGGAGTTTCTAAATAAATTTGTCATGGTCTTTGTTGATGACATCCTGATTTTCTCGAAGAGTGAAGAAGAGCATGCCTTACATATAAGGGAGGTTTTGAAAACTCTGTGTGCGCATCAGCTTAAGGCAAAGTTCTCCAAATGGCATTTTTGGAAAAAAGAGGTGAGATTCCTAGGGCACGTGGTTTCTAAAGAAGGGATAGCAGTAGATCCCGCAAAGGTAGTTGAAGTTCAGGATTGGTAGATCCCAAAAGGATGCAACGGAGGTGAGAAGTTTCTAGGGTTAGTAATGTAACAGCCCGCACTTCGTTCACGCAAGATATCGTCCCCAACTTAGCCACCGTATATGTGTGGGGTTTTGTTCCTCGAAAGGCCTCAGCGTTAGTAAGAGATGGGCTCTACTATGTAAGTACCCACTTCACACAGGCTTCCACGATGTGGGACTTAGGGGTGTTACATTCTCCCCTCCTACAGAGCACGTCCCCGTCGGCTCACAAACATCTCACCCAGGCGCTGTGGTCCACACATGAGCCACAATTCCGGCTGGGTATTGGCTCTGATACCACTGTAACAACCCGCAACTCCGTTCACGCAAGATATTGTCCCCAACTTAGCCACCGTATAGGTGTGGGTTTTTGTTCCTCAAAAGGCCTCGGTGTTAGTAAGAGATGGGCTCTACTATATAAGTACCCACTTCACACAGGGTTCCATGATGTGGGACTTATGGGTGTTACATGGTTCCAAAATTCTGGGTTGTTACAAGAAGGCTATTATAAGAAGCTCATTACACTACAACAAAATGACCATATTACAACGGTGGAAAACCGTTGTAATATACATTTTACAATGGTGGGCAAACCGTCGTATATTAAGAAGTTGTAATAGACTAAAATCTTTTACAACTTTTCTGCACCGTTGCAACACCATTGTAATATGTATATTTTACAACTTTTTTCCACCGTTGTAATAAACTTTGTTACAACAGTTATGCACCGTTGTTGTTGTAATTTTTACAACTATTTATAACCGTTGTGATATATTTATTACAACTTTTATTTTACAGTTGTAATATATCCACAAATTATATGCATAAGAATCTATATGTATTTTATATGTGCAACAATAAGTAGATAAATAACATAAGAAATAGATGTAAATTTAAAGGCATCATGATCCATTCATTGATAAAAATCACAACTTTATATCCAAAATGCAAATTATAAATCATGTACCACATAATACTGTATAAAATTACAATTGTCCTCCTCATTTTCCTCTGAAAGCCTTTAACCCAATTACAAAGCTTATTTGCCTATGAAATCTACAAAGCTCATTTGCTTCTGAATGTTATCCTCATATCTTCTATTCACATCAGGAATTGCCTCTGTAATCTACAAAACCCGAGAAACGTTTAAATATCCAAATTCTAGAATAAATGCCAACCTAAAAGTCAAGCAACAAACAACATCATTAGAAAATCTACATAAGTTTGATTAACAGAAGTGTAAATTGTTGCTACTGTAAAAATAACATTGCTATCTTTTATCAATTAAATAACATTATAGTATAATAAAAAGGGTAAATGGTCTCTGAATTTGTAGTGCCATGAAAAAAATACAAGTGGGTTTTCTTCACAAGGATATGAAGTATCAAAAATGTCTAGTTTATGCTAGTAGAGTTCCAAATTGCAAAATAATCATCCAGTATATACATAGATGTTACGAAAACAACTACAATGGCCTTCCATCCAAACTAACATATAAAGCATGTTTATATAAAGCATCCTGAAACAAACAAGACTTGGCCAGTGGTGTAACACCCCGTATTTTCTGTTAATGATATAGTAACGAATTAAACAATACTTAATTTAAAATGTGAAAATTAACGGAAACGGGTTGCGCCATTGTGTTCGTCTCGGAATTCTGGTTGAGATAGAGTCCGAGTTTGCGTAAATTGGACTTCGTATGAAGAAGTTATGGTTGTCGGAAGATTCCAGAAAATTCAAATAAATTCAAACAGCTTGAAAACAAATTCAAATTCGAATCAGAAGACAGAAGCGGGCTTGGCGGGAAAATTCCCGCCCAGGACCAGGTCGACCCTAGTGTCGACCTCCCCCCTTCTGGTCGACCTGCCCCCTCGGGCAGATCTGAAAGGTGACGATTTTGTGACTCAGAGCTGATTCACTAGAGTTGAGTTGTCACCCTATCTTCATTGGATGGCTATGGTTAACCCTAGGATCATCCGACGGCTCAAATTGAGTTGAAACTCTATATAAACAACCCAATTCTCTAACCTAAAAATCACTCAAAAATAATCCTAGAACTATCATGCTGTCAATGGAAAACTTGGAGTAGCCGTCACCAATTCAAAGATAAGATAAAAACCTAAATCAAATTAAAAGATTATCAAATTCAACGATCTACATCAAAGGCGAGCTAACCAATTTCAGAATTCAGATTTCAGAACACAAGAATTCCTTTTTAGTTTGTAAGTTGATTATTACGCAGATTTAAACGTTCTTTCAATTGAATCATGACATGTTGTAATTTGAAGATAGAATGATGCTTATGTATAAGATTTGATTCTCGTTTATCTTAAAGTATCATTGTAATTAATCATGTCTATATGCTTGTGGTGATGAACATGTTGTATATTAATCATGTCTATATGCTTGTGGAGATGAACATATTGTACGTTATTGGAATCTATTATGATTGGATAACGGATTTATTTTTCCAATTAAACGGTGAAACATGTCATGTTATAAATTGGTGGTTATTTGCAAGTTTATGATCTAAAACACATGCTTATATGTTAAATCAACACTCATGTATATTCATGTTAGGTTGAATCTAATCATGTTATAAAATTTGGAATTGTAGTCCTCTTATGTTTTAACACATAAGTCATCATGTTAAGTTATGATTCGAATATGTTGATAATAGTTCTCTTATGTTTAACATACATAAGTTAATATGCTAAGTTGCGATTTAAAAATGATTACAGTAGCTTTCTTATGTCGTACATAAGTTAATATGCTAAGTTGTGGTTTAAAACTGTGATTATATGTAAAACCTCCATGCTAGACCTTTGTCAAGTTTACATGACAATTAGACCCAATTTAGTCACAAGTCCACCTTTACCCATTTAGTTAAAGTTAAATGATACCTCTATGCCAAGTTACACATGACAAGTTGAAATTATGCTATTTTATGTTTATTTCATGTCTCTTGTTTACTACCCCTTTTCTTGTTTATGGGTTGGGCTAATTTACTAGCCCAACATTTTATGTGATTCATGCGTACGTTCCACGGGGGTAGCGATGGGAAAAATATGAAAATTCATGGCATAGATTTGTTCATAAAATGGTATATTTGATATACCATTTATGGTGAGCATAATCAAAGGATAATTATGGCATGATTAAATTAAAATTAATTTACATAAAGAATTAGACATATAAAGAAAATTGTGAATTTAGAAAAAGACGAATATGCCTAACCCGAGGTTAGACTGAGTTGGGGTGTAAATCTGCCCGGAACCAACCGACATATCCAGTGACCACAACAAGACCTATCTAATGTGGGTGGTTAGTGCATCAAGCCCAAAAAGAACCCGAGGTTAGACTGAGTTGTGGTGTAAACCTGCCCGTAACCGACCGGCACATCCAGTGACCACAAAAAGACCTGTCTAATGTGAGTGGTTGGTGCTTTAACAAATTAAAGCTAAGTCAGGATTGGTAGGGTTAAGTCAATTAGGAAAACACTTAACCGATTCAACATGTTAACTAGACGAATGGGTGGGGTTAAGTAAACTTGGACACTTAGCCAAATAAACATGTTGATTAGAAAGCCCTAGTAACGGGGACCCATTTCAGCAGTAACCCACTTAGATGTATCATGGTACCCTGAAACTAGGCAGGGTGGGGCACGATTACTGGGCTGAGTATAAGTGGTCAAAACGTCGGCGGTTGGTGGGCCAGTGTAGGTTCCGACGGAGTATGGGCGTGCACGTACTACGGAGTGGAAAAATAAGGCACTGGGCATCAGTAGTATACACTGTGCATCCTGAATCGTGTCGGGTTGCCACCAGAGGGACTGATACACCCCTTGGTGGGACCAGCACAGGTATCTACAGTCAAGCGGGGCAGAATGTCACAGGATATGAATACATGCGAGTAGGAGCCGATCATTAAGGGGATCGTTTGTTATAAACACGTAGGGCTGGTGGATCCAATGGTTAAGTAGTGGCAGAGATTATAATAATGGGTGCGATCACATGTTCCTCTTATCTTATATTAGGGTATTATCCTATGTTCTGTTATTACTGTCATGATCCCTTTCCTTGTTTAAATACTAGTAATCACGAACTTACCAGACTTATTGTCTTACCCGTTTTCTTTCGTCCTCTTTTCTTCCGTTACCCCCCAGGTCCACAGGGAGGGAATACTGTAGCTTAGTCAGACTCTTTGCAAGCTTCAAGAAAGTAGATGTATGATTTGGACTCTCTTTCAATCTTGGCTATGGCTCTTGGACATTATCCTTGGGGATTTATGCTGTTTTATTTATGATTTATGCTTCTTTATTAATTTATCAAGACAGAAATTATGTTGTAATGTTTTGGGAAGTTGTTTTGAGACAATTTGATGTAATGCTTTGGTATTGAACCACGTATTAAATAAATGATTTGAATTCCGCTGCTTATACTTATCTGTCTTGTAAAATTTTCTGTGTATTGTACCTATAAACCTCCACCAAAGTTAAGGCATTCCCTTTGTGAGTGATCTTAACGGAGGTGGGGTGTTTCACTTGGTATCAGTGCAATGGTTTACTAGATCAGATAAGAATTTTTGAAAATTATTTTCAAAAAGGAATATAAAGAAGCATTTTACAAGAAAGAGTGTTGTTTTAAATTTAAAAAGGCATAATCCCCAAAGCCATATGCACTATCTTTCTATCCTTCGTTTTGAATCTTTTTTTTTCGTTTTAGCATGTCCGGGAATCTTAACCTTCCAGAGGGTGTACCGATACCTGGCTGGTTCAAGAGGTACTTAGAGGCTAGGGCCAACGACGCAGGCCTAGCAGATATTCCTCCTCCTCCAGCTGCAGTGGTTCCTCCTCCTCCTCGTGCAAATGCTTTCTCAAAGATTTGTAGGGACTTTAGGGCCATGGGTTGAAAGGATTTCAAGGAAACTGAATCATTTCTAGAAGCTAGGAACTAGCTCAAAGAAACTGAGGATTTGTTCGTTATCTTCGAGGTGGACGATAGGCAGAAGATACAGCTGGCTGTATGGTTGCTCAAAGACGAAGCTTCCTATTGGTGGGAAGTCACCATCGTCGAAAGACCAGTTGACACGTGGATGGATTTCAGAATAAGGTTTGAGATGAAATTCCTCTCACAAGCTGAGCGAAGTCTACAGCTGGAGAGTTCTAATCTCTTAAGCAAGGAAGTATGATGGTTAAGGAATATGTCAATCAATTCAATCAGCTGGCCCGATTCGGACTGGACTTAGTGAATACTCCTCATAAGAAGGCTCTCCGTTTTGTCAAAGGATTGAATGAGCCACTTCACAGCTTGGCTATGACCCATATACTTATGGGGGCTACTTACGAGAGGTTAGTGGACATGGCACTCTTACATGAGGAAGATAAGGGCAAGAATGAGGCAAAAGCGAAAGTGCCTCAAGATAAGAAAGGGGAGTGGTCGCAGAACAAGAAGGCTGATTCAAAGAAAGGCGGGAAGGACAACAAACCCCATGAAAAGAGAAAGTGTAATTTCTGTGGCATTCCTGGACATCTGATCAAAGACTGCAAGAAGAAGAAAAAGAAGATGGGTGGCTGTTTTCACTATGGGGAGACAGGACACATGGCTAGGGCTTGCCCAAGGAAGCAAGGGCAGAGAGCTGGACCTTCTTCTGGAGGACAAGTTCACGCTCTCACGACACCTCCGCAAGAACGAGGTAGAAATATTTCTGTTGAAAGTTTAGTCTATCTTTTTTATCATCCTGTTCGTACACTATTTGACTCTGGTGCATCGCACTCTTTTATATCTACTGCTTTAGTGGAATCTCTGCACCTAGACACCAGTATAGTAGAGGATCCCTTGGTGGTTTCAAATCCAATTGGGGGCTCAGCTTATTTGTCAATGGTTTGTTTGGATTTGAAAATATCTATACTAAGCATTGGGTTTAGATGTAATGCCTTTGTTTTGGGCTTCACGGGCTTGGGTTGATTTTAGGCATGGACTGGCTATCCAGTAATGGTGCCATCCTCGATTGTGAAAAGAGAGTGGCTAGACTTATGACTCGCCTCGGTAACACTCTCAAAATTTCTTGTAATCCCATGAACTCCGTTATGCTTAGTTATCTAGAATCTCTTGATGCGTCCGTTGAGAACTTGCAGTCAGTAAGGGTAGTCCGTGAATACTCGGATGTGTTCGAAGAGGTAAAGGGTTTACCTCTGAAGCGGGAGTTAGACTTCCGCATATACCTCGTGGACAATGCAAAACTCGTTGCTTTACCCATTAGACACATGGCTCCGAGGGAGAGGAAAGAACTCAGCAAGCAGGTTAAAGGATTTCTTGAGAAGGGGTTTATAAGGCAGAGTATTTCTGAATGGGGTGCTCCAGTAGTGTTCTCCACTAAAGTAGACGGTTCACTTCGGCTGTGCGTTGATTATAGGGAGCTAAACAAGCTGACCAAAAGGAATAGGCACCCACTCCCGAGAATAGATGATTTGTTCGATCAACTTGTAGGTGCATCGGTTTTCTCCCAATTAGATTTGGCTACCGGGTTTCATCAGCTAAGGGTGGCTGAAGACAGCATTGATAAGACCGCGTTCAGAACTCCAGATGGTTTCTTCGAGTGGCTTGTCATGCCCTTCGGCTTGACAAATGCACCCGCTTACTTCGTTGATTTAATGAGTAGGGTGTTCCGAGAGTTCCTCAATAAGTTTGTGGTGGTCTTCATAGACGATATTTTGATCTTCTCAAAGAATGAGGAAGAGCATGCTCAGCATCTAAAAGAAGTCATGGATACTCTCCGTGCACATCAGTTGAAGGCGAAATTCTCCAAATGCCATTTCTGGAGAGAAGAAGTTAGGTTCCTTGGACACGTGGTGTCAAAAGAGGGGATAGCTGTGGACCCCGCGAAAGTGGTTGTTGTGCAAGATTGGAAGGTTCCTCAGAACGCAACCGAAGTCCGAAGCTTTCTCGGACTAGCAGGCTTTTATCGAAAATTTATCAAAGATTTTGCAAAAATATCAGCTCCACTGACAAGGTTGACAAAGAAGAACCTAGCTTTCAATTGGGATTTGGATTGCGATATTGCTTTCCAACGCTTGAAATGGGCTCTAACAACAGCCCCAGTTCTGACATTGCCTGATGGAAGCAAGATGTTTACAGTTTACACAGATGCTTGCGGAACGGGACTACGCGCTGTTCTGATGCAAGAAGGGAAGGTAGTGGCTTATGGTGGAAGGCAGTTGAAAGTACACGAGAAAAACTACCCAACCCACGACCTAGAGTTGGCAGCCATCGTTTTTGCGCTTAAGTCTTGGCGCCATTATCTCCTAGGTGAGAAATTTTAACTGTATACCGACCATAAATCATTGAAATACCTTTTCTTGCAGAAAGATCTCAATTTGAGGCAGCAAAGATGGATGGAGTTTCTTGCCTCGTTCGATTTTGCGATTTCCTACACTCCTGGCAAGGGCAATGCAGTAGCAGACGCCTTAAGTAGAAAGAAGCTGGCCTTAAGCCCTCTCTTTGTGGAAAGGCAAAGCTTGGAGTTCATAGCAAGCTTTAACTTCAAACCCTCCTATGACTTTGTACCTGGCTTGCTAGCAACATTGGAAGTGCGACCAACTCTATTAGACTCAATCGAAGCCGCGCAAAGAGAAGGCCCTCAGCTAGTCGATGTGATGGACAAGTTAATTAGGGGTGAGACTTCCAGTCACCTTAATAGATACTCCATTGATGCCAAGGGCTGGTTGAGACGAAATGGGAGACTATGCATCCCCCAAGCAAGGGATTTGGTAAAGGCAGTTCTAGAAGAGGCACACCATTCCAAGCTGACCATACACCCAGGCGGAGACAAAATGTATAAAGACATCAAAAGAGTTTTCTTTTGGAATGGCATAAAGAAAGACATAGCTGAATTTGTTTCTAAGTGTTTAATATGCCAACAAGTCAAGGCAGAGCAGAAGAAGCCTGGTGGTCTGCTCCATCCTCTAGAGGTCCCACAGTGGAAATGGGATAACATCTCGATGGACTTTATAGATGGGTTGCCTAGGTCAAGAAGGGGCAATACCAGCATTTGGGTAATAGTGGACAGGCTCACAAAAAGCGCCCACTTTATACCCGTCAAGAGTAGAAGGACTGCCTCATTTCTAGCGTCCATATATCTCAAAGAGATAGTTCGACTCCATGGGATACCCTCCAGCATAGTGAGTGATCGAGACCCTATCTTCACGAGCGAGTTTTGGAAGAGTTTACAAGAGGCTGTAGGCACACAGTTATGCTTAAGCACGGCCTATCGCCCTCAAACCGATGGCCAGACAGAAAGAATCAACAGAGTATTAGAAGACCTCTTGAGACTATGCATTCTTGACTTTGGAGGTACATGGGAGGATCATCTACCTTTGGTGGAATTTGCTTACAACAATAGCTACCAAGCCACCATAGGCATGACGCCTTTCGAAGCTTTATATGGAAGACCGTGCAGGTCACCAACTTGCTGGTGGGAGTCCACAGACAAGCTCATACTTGGACCATACATGATTAGGGAAACTTCAAAGAAAGTAGAGTTGATACGAAGAAGAATGAAGACTGCCCAAGACAGACAAAAGTCCTACGCAGACAAAAGAAGAACTGACCTTGAGTTCGAAGTTGGAGACAAGGTGTTCCTTAAAGTATCTCCTTTGAGGAACGTCGTTCGCTTTGGATCCGCAGGAAAGTTCGCACCAAGATTCGTAGGGCCATTCCCTATCATCGAGAAGATTGGGAAGATGGCTTATAAGGTACAGCTCCCCAAAAGGTTGGTCGGGGTTCATAATGTCTTTCTTGTCTCTCACCTGCGGAAATGCTTACACGAGTCTGCGGAAGTGGTAGAACCAAGTATGCTAGAGGAAGTTGAAGTTGAATGAGAAGAAACTATGAGGAGAGTTCCAACCCGTATCTTGGGAACAGAAGTCAAAAAGCTACACAACCGTGAAGTTAAGCTCGTCAAAGTTCAATGGAGCGACACCGAGGAAGACGCGACTTGGGAAACTGAGGACAGAATACGTGCAACCTACCCTTTTCTTTTTGAGGGTACATTCTTAATCTCTTTTTCCTTAAGTTTATGCTTGTATCTATCTTTTATCTCCTCGATCCTATCCTTTATCCTTAGGTAGGAACTCATTTGGATGTAAACATGTAATTGAAACATGTTATGATTGATGGTTGCAAGTGTTTGCAAGTGGTTGCTAATGGATGTATATACACACACGTTAGGTATTAGATCGGCTCAGTCACTTCCATATTGCATATGCATATATGTATTGGTGTATGGATTGAAACTTGATGTGTTATCATATGGACTTTGCATTTGTATGAATGATCGTGCACTCATGTAGAAAATTTTGAGTAGGAAAAAATTGCAGTCATAATGGACTCATGGCACTGACATAATTTGCATTAAGGAGGTCAACTGAATCAGTAGACCACCTGAATTTGCATTAGATAAGGACATATACGCACACAATGCATATGATCATGAAGCATTAGAAATCTTTTAAGGACAATGGACACCTGTGTTTGATGGTTGAGTAGATGGGTGATTGGATGGTAGGATATAAGTTCTTCTCGACTTGAAGATTTCGGGGACGAAATCCTAAAAGGAGGGGAGAATGTAACACCCCGTATTTTCTGTTAACGATATAGTAACGAATTAAACAATACTTAATTTAAATTGTGAAAATTAAGGGAAATGAGTTATGCCATTGTGTTCGTCTCGGAATTCTGGTTGAGATAGAGTCCGAGTTTGCGTAAATTGGACTTCGTATGAAGAAGTTATAGCTGTCGGAAGATTCCAGAAAATTCAAATAAATTCAAACAGCTTGAAAACAAATTCAAATTCGAATCAGAAGACAGAAGCGGGCTGGACGGGAAAATTCCCGCCAAGGACCTAGGTCGACCTGGGGGTCGACCCTAGTGTCGACCTCCCCCCTTCAGGTCAACCTGGGGGTCGACCTGTCCCCCCCCTCCGGGCAGATCTGAAAGGTGACGATTTTGTGACTCAGAGCTGATTCACTAGGGCTGAGGTGTCACCCTATCTTCACTGGATGACTGTGGTTAACCCTAGGATCATCCGATAGCTCAAATTGAGTTGAAACTCTATATAAACAACCCAATGCTCAAACCTAAAAATCACTCAAAAATAATCCTAGAATATCATGCTGTCAATGGAAAACTTGGAGTAGCCGTTACCAATTCAAAGATAAGATAAGAACCTAAATCAAATTAAAAGATTATCAAATTCAACGATCTACATCAAAGGCGAGCTAACCAATTTCAGAATTTAGATTTAAGAACGCAAGAATTCCTTATTAGTTTGTAAGTTGGTTATTACGCAGATTTAAACGTTCTTTCAATTGAATCATGACATGTTGTAATTTGAAGATAGAATGATGCTTATGTATAAGATTTGATTCTCGTTTATCTTAAAGTATCATTGTAATTAATCATGTCTATATGCTTGTGGTGATGAACATGTTGTATATTAATCATGTCTATATGCTTGTGGTGATGAACATATTGTATGTTATTGGAATCTATTATGATTGGGTAATGGATTTATTTTGCCAATTAAACGGTGAAACATGTCATGTTATAAATTGGTGGTTATTTGCAAGTTTATGATCTAAAACACATGCTTATATGTTAGATCAACACTCATGTATATTCATGTTAGGTTGAATCTAATTATGTTATAAAATTTGGAATTGCAGTCCTCTTATGTTTTAACACATAAGTCATCATGTTAAGTTATGATTCGAATATGTTGATAATAGTTCTCTTATGTTTAACACACATAAGTTAATATGCTAAGTTGCGATTTAAAAATGATTATAGTAGCTTTCTTATGTTTTGGCGTACATAAGTTAATTTGCTAAGTTGTGGTTTAAAACTGTGATTATATGTAAAACCTCCATGCTAGACCTTTGTCAAGTTTACATGACAATAAGACCCAATTTAGTCACAAGTCCACCTTTACCCATTTAGTTAAAGTTAAATGATACCTCTATGCCAAGTTACACATGACAAGTTGAAATTATGCTATTTTATGTTTATTTCATGTCTCTTGTTTATTACCCCTTTTCTTGTTTATGGGTTGGGCTAATTTACTAGCCCAACATTTTATGTGATTCATGCGTACGTTCCACGGGGGTAGCAATGGGAAAAATATGAAAATTCATGGCATAGATTTGTTCATAAAATGGTATATTTGATATAGCATTTATGGTGAGCATAATCAAAGGATAATTATGGCATGATTAAATTAAAATTAATTTACATAAAGAAATTAGACATATAAAGAAAATTGTGAATTTAGAAAAAGACGAATATGCCTAACCCGAGGTTAGACTGAGTTGCGGTATAAATCTGTCCGGAACCAACCGGCATATCCAGTGACCATAATAAGACCTGTCTAATGTGGGTAGTTAGTGCATCAAGCCCAAAAAGAACCCGAGGTTAGACTGAGTTGTGGTGTAAACCTGCCCGGAACCGACCGGCACATCCAGTGACCACAACAAGACCTGTCTAATGTGAGTGGTTGGTGCTTTAACAAATTAAAGCTAAGTCAGGATTGGTAGGGTTAAGTCAATTAGGAAAACACTTAACCGATTCAACATGTTAACTAGACGAATGGGTGGGGTTAAGTAAACTTGGACACTTAGCCAAATAAACATGTTGATTAGAAAACCCTAGTAATGGGGACCCATTTCAGCAATAACCCACATAGATGTATCATGGTACCCTGAAACTAGACAGGGTGGGGCACGATTACCGGGCTGAGTATAAGTGGTCAAAACGTCGGCGGTTGGTGGGCCAGTGTAGGTTCCGACGGAGTATGGGCGTGCACGTACTCCGAAGTCAAAAAATCAGGCACTGGGCATCAGTAGTATACACCGTGCATCCTGAATCGTGTCGGGTTGCCACCAGAGAGACTGATACACCCCATGGTGGGACCAGCACAGGTATCTACAGTCAAACGGGGCAGAATGACACAGGATATGAATAAATGCGAGTAGGAGCCGATCATTAAGGGGATCGTTTGTTATAAACACGTAGGGCTGGTGGATCCAATGTTTAAGTAGGGGCAGAGATTATAGTAGTGGGTGCGACCACATGTTCCTCTTATCTTATATTAGGGTATTATCCTATGTTCTGTTATTACTGTCATGATCCCTTTCCTTGTTTAAATACTAGTAATCACCGAACTTACCAGACTTATTGTCTGACCCGTTTTCTTTCGTCCTCTTTTCTTCCGTTTCCCCCCAGGTCCATAGGGAGGGAATACTGCAGCTTAGTCAGACTCTTTGCAAGCTTTAAGAAAGTAGATGTATGATTTGGACTCTCTTTCAATCTTGGCTATGGCTCTTGGACATTATCCTTGGGGATTTATGCAGTTTTATTTATGATTTATGCTTCTTTATTAATTAATCAAGACAAAAATTATGTTGTAATGTTTTGGGAAGTTGTTTTGAGACAATTTGATGTAATGCTTTTGTATTGAATTATTAAATAAATGATTTGAATTCTGCTACTTATACTTATCTGTCTTGTAAAATTTTCTGTGTCTTGTACCTATAAACCTCCACCAAAGTTAAGGCATTCCCTTTGTGAGTGACCTTAACGGAGGTGGGGTGTTTTAAGTGGTCTAAAAGCAGAATTTTATGAAGTGTTTACAATTTTCTTAGTAGTGTCCTGCAAATAAATGGCACATTCTATCCATGCATTATGCCTCTGTTTCAATGCCTCCTATAGATTGATGATTTTCTTAAAGAGAAAACAAGATTCAACAATGATTGAATGTGAACCCTCCTATATTTATACATAATTTTTAGAATTCCATGTAATTTTAGCTAGTTCATACAACAATACTAAAACGGAGTTTCAGCAAGCTAACTTCAATTTCGAAATGATGAATATATAAAGCAGCAATCAAAAACATACCTTTTAGTCAAAACTAGATTCCATGAGCAAACAAGGAAGTGGGTTTTTGCTGTTGGGACTCACAAATCTGTACATTTAAACTAATATCGTCTACAATATATATATATATATGTATATGTATATACATATACATATTACTCATCCTTAACAAGGATGTTTATACCGAGGTTCCGAGAATAAGATGAAATACAGATGTTCAGAGAATTTGAGATACTTCAGCAAGCTTCAACAAGCATGATTATTCTGCTTCAACGAACATTTAAACTAGTACCCCACAACTCATAAGTGCTTGCATACCTTAAAAACCATAAGGTATTGGAGGTGGTCTTCATTCAACGTAAGCAAAATCGCATGCACAAAAGCTTTTTATCCTGACATTTTTAACAATGAAAATATCAAAGCAATGCTCACATGCACAGGAAATAGAATTTGAAGACCACTTCATGCATAAACATATGATATCATTTTTTAAGTTTTCGACTAAAGAATATTGAAGTGTAGAAATGGGGTAATAGCTTTGAAATTGGAAAAGGAGCCATCACTTGCATATGAGACTGGGCATTATTGGACTCAAATTACTGATAAGAGGTATTTGTTTCACTCATTAAAATTAGAAGCTGAGGAGCTGAAAACAATTCAAAAAAGTGAAGTCATCAATTGGTATAATTTTTATTTAAGACCGTCATCACCGAAATGCCGTCAACTAGCTATTCATGTAATGGGATGCAACTCGAAGTCTTGAACACGAATGAAAATGTTGGTGAAACAAAACAGTTTGGCAAATTGATCGAAGAAGTTGATGGCTTTAAAAAGGATTCAGAGTTCTATATCCAGGCCTCTGCTGAATCGCACCTCGGACTTCCAATTGTTTTCACATGCTCAAATTATTAAGATTTTCTCAACTATTTATATGACGACTCAGAACCTACAGATTAGCTAGTCAGTGTGTAAGCTGCTGTTCATTTAAGAAAAGATGTAATAAATGGTTTTGAGCAGTATTCATTCATACATGCAGAAGTCAAAGCATATCTGAAGAGAAGTAGCGATTTTTCATATTCATACATTCGAGTGAAGCAGTTGAAAAAATGCATTTGATATAATTGTCGAATTCAGTCTTTTAAAATAGAATAGCATTCGATTTTGTGGATTTTTGGTTATAATCTTTACTAATAATCGGAATATGTTTGGTGTCACACTTTTTTGGTGTACACGCAAACTACCGAAAATGCCCTTTATTAAAAACAAACACATATAATAAAAAGAATTAAATCAAGAAAGAAACGGAAAGTAATTAAAGTTAAATAGCAATGTTTCTTTAATTAGCAATGTGTGTCATTAATGACATTAATAAAGACGTAAATGAGAATAACGTTAAAATTTGAAAGCAGACAATTAAATCTAGAAGGGTAACGTAAATGGAATTAAATCACGCGTATGTTCGAATTCGAAAATAAACGCGCATCGTAAATGGAATTAAATCACGCGTATGTGTGGACATATTTATTTCAAGAGAATGTGCATACGTATTAAGAATGGAATTTTTTTTCAGTAAAACTAGAAATAAAAATAAATGTTTTGAATAACGGTCACATGAATTAACATGCATGAATTAGAAACAGAAGAAAATTAATGCGCAGTAATGAAAATAGGAAAATAAAAAGAAACTATCAAGCAAATAAATATGCAGAAAAATAAAATGAGCAAGAAATATACCAGACAATGTATTAACGACATATTTTTATTTTGTCATCACAACACGCAGAGCGCATGCCATCACCACGCGCGGAGCGCGTGCCATCACCACGCGCAAAGCGCGTGCCTATACGTCTCGTGATGTAAGAATTGTGGTAATTACTATTTGGAGTTCATATTCTGCATTGCTACCAAAAAAATCAAAATTCCATTTATGCATCACAGATTTAATCCCTTATTTATAATTGCATCCATTTCGATACTATTTCCAGATCTTTTTGTGTTATCACAGTAGAAGTTTGTGATATCAAAAATAGTATCCAAGTCACCTGAAAATGCAGATTCCAAATCGAACCTCAAAAGCATTGGTGGAAACAGCTGAACCGTAAAATTCAACCTGATACTTAAACAAATTTGAATAAGAAAAGAACAAGAATTACATAATTAACAATAGGATTAACATATTTTGAACAATACTTCTAACAAAGCACATTCAAAATAACTGGGGAAAATCAACATACAATGCTAAATCCAAAGTAGCTAAAACACTAAAGAAAAACCGAATAGGGGTACGGGAAAAGCTGTAGATCTAGATTTGAAAGATCTTTCTCTTAATTTAGTATTTTAGATCCAGAACAAAAACACTATCTTCCACCAACAAGCATTCGACGACCATCGTTTGTGCTAATATGAAGAAGAGCAGCGTCAGTCTAATCCAATTATTGGAATCTCCATGAATGAACTAAAGTTTTTTTAATTTTACGAGTTAGGGTTTGATGATTATGAGAGAAAAGGGAAATACGAAGTAAGATCGTGATAAGATGTGCAAACAGTAGAAATGGAATGTCGCAAACAAGGGATAGAGTACCGATAGATATATGGGCCCTAACAGATGTTTTATCTGCCCCTAATTAGATGTTTTTAGAGGCCCTAATTGCTTGGTATTAACAAAGGATAGCGTACGGTCAAATCGACTTTCCGCCTAAATTTTCATACCATGCCTCCATATTTTAGTTAGATGCCACCAAATTTTTGAAAACCTGATTATGTGTTTACCATGCCGCCAAATTAATTAGATGCATTTTTCTAGAGTGTGATTACTTTTTAATTATTTTTTGTTACTTATTTTTACGTTATTCGTCGAAAGTTGATCATTATATATATATATATATATATATATTACCAACCATTGAATATCATTTTTAAAAGTTGTTCTTAATTAACAATTAATTATTATTGTTATTTTCTAATTATTAATTATTTAATTATTAAGTATTCTTATTTAGTTATAAGTATTAATCAGTATTCACAGCCGATGAGCATAAAAGGTTGTATATAATAGTGTCAATTACGAATGGTAAGAAAAAATAGTTGTTAAAAATAGACATCATTTACAATGGTCCAAAAAGGAAAAATATTAATTATTAACTATTATTGGTAAGAAAAAATAGTTGTTAATAAATATTATTGATTCCTAAGTTTATTATAAATTATTAAATATTAATATAATTAGTTATTAAATATAGGTGTTATAAACATGAAGTTTGTAATAGGCATCTATTACAACTAACAAAATGAAAGGTTGTAAAAATATTGTAACACCCCGTATTTTCTGAGAATATTAAAGCAACGAATTAAAGAATAATTAATTACAAATGTGAGAAATAGATGAAACGGGTTGCGCCATTGCGTTCGTCTCAAAATTCTGCTTGGAATAGAGTCCAAGTTTTCAAAAATCGGACTTCGTATGAAGAAGTTATGGCCCTTGGAACTTTCAGAAATTTATATAAAACAATTCAGAAAATTAAATACCAAGGCAGGTCGACCTGGGGGTCGACCTACCCCATGCCAGGTCGACCAGGGGGTCGACCTCCCTATATACAGGTCGACCTGGGGGTCGACCTTCCCCTCGAGTTAGATCTGAAATATGACGTTTTTCTCTATGTGACGAATTGCTGTGTCATTAGGGCTTGTGTGGCAAGTTCTGGTTGGTTCTCTTAGGCTTGAATGGCTTTGATTTGCCCTAGGTTGATCTGACGACTCCTATTAAATCAAACTTCTATATAAGCAACCTAAATCTAAACCCTATGCCACACAAAAATATTCCTAAGACCGCCATGCTGTCAACACTCAACCTAGAGTAGCCACCATTCTCATTCAACTAGAAAGCAAGTTAGGAATTGCAAATCAAATCTAATTCAACTAAGAGAATTCAACGTCTACAACAAAGGAGAGCTATTCAATTTCAAAAAACAGATCCCAGAAAAACAAGACTTTCTTTTCTTTGTAAGTCCTGTTATTATTTAGATGTGAACGATTAAAAGTTGTGATTTGTAATAAAATGAAAACTAGAATAATTCCTAGTTGTAAGATAATGACGACGCTGATTTATGCCTATTCTTGTAACGATTCTATCGTATATGCTTGTGAGATTATTGTGGTTATATGTTGATGTTAAACCAATCGTATATTTTGTAAATATGGTGACTTTTTCATGTTATGTATCATGCAAGTTGTTTAGATCTACATTTAGATCTATGTTTATTGAATCATGCAAGTTGTTTAGATCTAGATCTACATTTAGATCTATGTTTATTGAATCATGCAAGTTGTTTAGATCTATGTTTATTGAATCATGCAAGTTGTTTAGATCTACATTTAGATCTATGTTTATTGAATCATGCAAGTTGTTTAGATCTACATTTAGATCTATGTTTATTAAATCATGCAAGTTAATAGGCTAAGACTTGTATTATGTTTAGATCTATGCTTATTGAATCATGCAAGTTATTAGGATAAGACATGTATTATGATTAGATTCACATTTAGATCTATGAAAAGTGGATCTAAAATTAAAGCTCATATTTACATGCCTTGTTAAACTTGTGTAAAACCATATGCTTAAGATTCATGTTTGTTGGATCCAAGATAAAAGTTCATATTTACATGCCTTGTTAAACCTGTGTAATTCCGTATGTTTAAGATTCATGATTATTGGATCCAAATTAAAGTTTACATTCACATGTCTAGTTAAACTTGTGCAATTCTATATGCTTAAGGTTTATGTTCATTGGACCCAAAATAAAAGTTTGCATTTACATGCCTAGTTGGATTTGGGTAATTTCGTATGTTTAAGACCCATGTTAATTAGATCCAAAAATGCAAGTTCACCTTTATATGACTAATTGGAATTGTGTAGTTCTATGTAAACTCCCATCCATATGCTTATGGTTCATGTTGATTAGGTTCAAAATTGCAAGTTCGTAATTAAACATATATTTATTCTATGCCAAATTTATGTGACATATGTTGGATCCATATTATGCTTGTCTTGAATGCTACGTGTCTCTTCCTTTTCCCCTCTTGATTTTGAGTTAGGCTAAATTGTGAAGCCAAACATTCTATGAAATTCATGCGAACGTTTAGCGGGGGTAACATTGGGAAAAAACATGAAGTTACATGTTATTGGCATATTTTTGGCATTGAAATGGTATAAGTTATATACCTAAAATTATGAACATGATTTAGAGAGAAATTGGGCATGACTTGAATGACAATAATTTACACATAAATATAAAAGGTAAATATGTAAATTTAGAAAAGACAAATATGCCTAACCCGAGGTAGATTGAGTTACGGTGTAAGACTGCCTTGAACCTCCCGGCACATCCAACAACCGTAATAATATATATCTAATGTGAGAGGTTAGTGCATCAAGTCCAAAAGAACCCGAGGTTAGACTGAGTTGCGGTGTAAAACTGCCCGGAACCGCCCGGCACATCCAGTAACTGCAACAATACCTGTCTAATGTGAGTGGTTGGTGCTTTAATGAATGAATTAAAGCTAAGACAGGAATGGTAGGGTTAAGGGTTAAGTTAATTAAGGTAACCCTTAACTAATATAACAAGATGAACGACTAGGGTTAAGTTAATAGGAAACACTTAACCAGTATAGCATGATTAATGGGTAAGGTTAAGTAATAAGAAACACTTAACCAATATAACTTGATTTGTGGTAAGGTTAAGTTAAAACAAGAGGGCAACACTTAACCAATATAACTTGATTTGTGGTAAGGTTAAGTTATAACAAGAGGGCAACACTTAACCAATATAACTTGATTTATGGTAGGGTTAAGTTAACACAAGAAGGTAACACTTAACCAAAGTAATATGATAAGTGGGTGGGTTAAGTTAACTTGAATTGATTGATGGCACTTAACCAATACAACATGATGAATACGTGGGGTTAAGTTAACAAGAAACACTTGACCAATACAACTTGATGGACGAACAGGGTTAAGTTAATAGGAAACACTTAACCAATCCAACATGATAAGTGAGGAGGGTTAAGTTAATAAGAAACACTTAACCAACATGACATGATGAATGGGTGGGTTAAGTTAACATGAATAGATAACACTTAACCAATACGGCATTATGTGCGGGAGGGTTAAGTACATATCAAGTTGGGTGGGTAATATTAGTAAATATAGGCCCACAAAACTTAACCGTTTAATAAACATGCTTGAATCGATGGGAGGGTTAAGTACATATCGGGTTGGTGGGTAATATTAGTAAATATAGGCCCACAAAACTTAACCGTTTAATAAACATGCTTGAATCGATGGGAGGGTTAAGTACATATCGGGTTAGTGGGTAATATTAGTATATATAGGCCCAGAAAACTTAACCATTTAATAAACATGCTTGAATCGGTGGGAGGGTTAAGTACATATCGGGTTGGTGGGTAATATTAGTAAATATAGGCCCACAAACTTAACCAATAAGGAAACCCTAGTAACGAAGACCCATTTCAGCAGTAACCCACATAGATGTATCACGGTACCCTGAACTAGGCAGTGTGGGGCACGATTACTGGGCTGATTGTAAGCGGTCAAAGCAGCGGCATGGGGTACGTCAGTGTAGGTTCCAACGGTTTACGGGCATGCACGTACTCCGGAGTGGGAAAAAGCAGGCACTGAGTACCAGTAGTTATAAAATGTGCATCTTGAATCGTGTCGGGTTGCTATCATAAGGATTGATACACCTTATGGTGGGACCAACATAGGGTATCTACACGCAAGAGAGGGCCGATTGACACAGACACATGGAACATTAATGCAAGTAAGGAGCCGATCGATAGGGTAGTAAGGGTACATCTAACATGTTCATGGTAATTAGGCAGATTGAGGTGGAATCCTCATGATAGATGTACACCTGAAGGCTACCACAATTACGGGGAATGGGATCACGTTATCATTTTATACAGATTACTAGTTGGGACACGAGTTAGGTGGTGCAGAGAAGTAAAATGGATGCGATAGCATATTCAGCCTTATTATCTCATTTCTAGGGTGATGTCCTAGATTCAGTTTATTCATGTCATAACTCTTTTCTTATTTACATGCTAAATAGTCACTAGACTTACCAGACTCATGTCCAACCCATTTTCTTTCGTCTTCTTTTCTTCCGTTCCCCCCAGGTCCGCAGGGAGGGAATACTTCAGCATAGATCGGATTATTTCCAGCTTGAAGAAAGTAGATGTATTGCTTTGGACTCTCTCTTCTACTGCTATGGCTAGTTCACACTTTATTGGGGAATACCATTGTTATTTTTATGCTTCTTTTATATTTGGAAGTTTTTGAATCAAGACAGAAGTTCTATGTATTACTTTTAAGTATGATTGAGATAACTATTGTAAAAGCTGGTATTTATAAAATGACTTTATTTTCCGCTGCTTTATTTGTCTGTCTTGTAATTTATCTGCATATTTTACCTAAAATGCTCCACCAAAGTTAAGGCATTCCCTTTGTGAGTGACCTTAACGGAGGTGGGATGTTTCAAATATGTTAATTACAACTTTAGGGAATCGACTGTTGTAAAAAACATTTATTACAACTGTGTTTTTCCCACAGTTGTAAAACTAAAGTTGTAATATGGTGTTTTCATTGTAGTGTTATGGACTTCGCAAAGATCTCATCCCCACTCACTAGGCTGACGAAGAAGAATTTGACATTTTCATGGGATATAGATTGTGATGTTGCTTTCCAGCCACTGAAGAGGGCTTTGACAACAACCCCAATCTTGACCTTGCCCGATGGAAATAAAGTGTTTACAGTATACACTGATGCCTGTGGTACAGGGCTTGGCGCGGTTCTGATGCAAGAGGGAAGAGTAGTATGTTATTGGGGTAGACAACTAAGGGTTCATGAGAAGAACTACCCTACCCATGACTTAGAGCTAGCTGCCATAGTATTCACGCTTAAGACGTGGCATCATTATTTACTTGGAGAGAAGTTTGAGTTGTACATTGATCATAAATCTCTTAAGTACTTGTTCTCGCAAAAGTATCTTAATTTGAGGCAGCAAAGGTGGATGGAGTTCCTATCATCTTATAACTTCAAGATTGCTTATACCCCTAGCAAGGGTAATGTGGTGGCAGACGCACTGAGTAGGCAAAGGATGGCCTTAAGTCCTCTGTTTGTAGAAAGGAAAAGATTGGAGTTTATATTGGCTTTTGACTTTAGACCCTCCATCGAGTTTTTACCTGGCTTATTTGCATCACTGGAGGTGCGACCTACTCTTATGGATCAAATAAGAGCTTCGCAACCAGAGGATCCACAAGTTTCTGACATCTTGGATAGGCTCAGTAAAGGGGAGACTTCTAGTCACCTCGGTAGATACTCCATTGACGACAAAGGGTGGTTACGACGAGATGGAAGACTTTGTGTTCCCCGAATTGGGAGCTTGTTAAAGACAGTCCTTGAAGAATCCCATCATTCTACGATGACTATTCATTCAGGTGGCGATAAGATGTATAGGGATATGAAGAGGGTTTTCTTTTGGGCTGGGATGAAGAAAGATGTGGCGGAGTTTGTTTCTCGATGTTTGATTTGCAAGCAAGTTATAGCTGAGCAAAAGAAGCTCGGTGGTTTACTTCATCCTTTGGAGGTTCCACAGTGGAAGTAGGAGAGCGTCTCTACGGATTTCATAGATGGTTTGCCAAGATCGAAGAAAGACAAAACCGGTATTTGGGTTGTAATAGACTGTAACGACCCGTGTTCTACACATCATAGGATTGTAGAATATTTATTTATTTCCCGTGTGAAGTTGTATGGTCATGTAACTTTGGGAAACATTTATTAGAGTCATTTCCCCTGTTCATGATTTTTGTCGATTTTTAAATGACCATTTTGCCCCTAGTTAGTACTGTTTTGGCCATAACTTTTGATAGGGAAGGAATTTTGACTTGAAACCACTTCCATTAGATTCGTTTGATGGTTTCTCTTTCCGTAGAGTGGTCATAATAGCCAAACGGACTTACCGTTTGGGAGATATGGCTGAAACAAGGTTTGGAGGGTGAAAAACTGCTTAACCGGGCCAAATCGGGTGATTAGTGAGTAGGCCCATAACCCATTTCGGGATTAGGGTTATGGGAGGGCTGAAATGAGATGGAGAATCATTCCATTTCAGTTTTCTAGCCTCCACTTATCACCAAGGATCCCTAAAAATGGCCTCCAACCTCTAGATCACCTCCAAATCATCTCTTGGTCAAGGATTTGGCTTAACAACCCCTAATCAAAGAAGATCTTCACCTAATCAACCTTGGAGCTGCTGTTAGCATTGGGATTCACATCAAATCAGAGAATTATTTCAGATCTTAGTTTGTTTTGTGGCTAAGGTGAGTGATTAGCTTGCTTTTTGCACTAATTATGGTTATTCGGGGTGATTAGTGCTAATTAGCGTTTTTAAACGAAAATAAATTCTGGAAAAACGTTTATAAAATCTTAAATAATGTTTTAGACCTCTGATATGAGTTTGGGTTAATTTGGTTAAGTTTTGCTAATCATGTCATTAGTTATGCTCACATATGCTTAAGGGAAAATATGGGGTTTTGGGCATGTTTGATCTATTTTACCATGTCATATTGTTGTTTTGGTGTTTGAGGTCACTTGTATGCGTTGCTATGACTCTTTGGTATGCTTTGTGATTGGTTTCAATAGTTAGAATGGTCGAAAACGCCGTCGAGAGGCGTATAAACACTTGCTGGAAAGTTGCAGGAATTAGTGCAGGAAATCGGATCGGATCGCCCCCTACCCGATCCGAACCGCCCATTTCCCTTCACCACGAACCGAACCGGATCGTTATAGCGAAGCAAGCTACGCCACGAGCTGAAGGATCCGAACCGATCCGAGAAGTCGCGATTCAAGGCTTGGTGATTGAAGACTCCGACCCGACCCGCCTGGAGTGATAACGACACGATCCGATCTGATCACCTTGAGGACAACGAACCGGAGACTTGGAGGAGGGCGAGGGGCTTGGAGCTATGACCAGGAGGCGTGACCCGAGCCATTGCGTGGTGGAGAACCCGATCCGATCCAGATGGGACTGGAAGCCACGAACCGATGGTGCACTCCGATCCGACCCGAGGTAGCAGTCACGAACCGAGGCGATGAAGACCACGATCCCAATGATGATGAAAGGAATCCGAACCGATCCAATGGAGATCCATAACCCGAAATGCAAAGGTAGTTCAAGTGGAAGTTCGAGCTCAGGATCCAGACGGGAACCAATGAGTTCACTTCGTGATTGGGCTTTGCTGCGGGACGTGTGCTAAGGAGTTGTCGGTGTCTATGACTTTGGATCACTATGTATTAGAGGTGTATAGACGGACTCGGGCTTTGGATATGGTGCGACTAGGGAGCTATCTACCAATGGAGTGGGATCATGGATACGTTGGGCGTGGTCCCATAGGTTTGGCGTTGGTGGTAGTAGGAATGGACATAGTCGTACAAAGTCGAGTTCTGTCGTTTTCTTGAAGGGTTATGGTGATCAAAGAAGTAGATACCGTATGCTTTACGCACTGAGTGAGAGATGCAAGGATGGTTGCTATGCTTGATTGTTTGACACACACATCCCCACCCCCGTATACTTATATTATGTGTTTGTGACATCATAGAGTGTTGTACCGTGTAGTACTAACTCTTTGGTTGCAGGTCCAGGTTCAGGTATGACTTAGTATACCTGTTATTATTCTGTTTATGCTTGCTACCACTCATACCAGACTGATGTCTGACCCAGAGTTTTATGTTTCTTCTTATTACTCTGGGTGCTCACACGAGCAGACTAGAGACAGGGATAGCTGGTAGTGCGCTTGGTAGATGGACTGAAGACGAGCAGGAGGCTCCACGTATGATATATAGTTATTCTCCCTGTGTCGTGATCGGTATCTACTTTGGGCATTAGTAGCATACCTATTTTGTTTATCTTAGAGACAGTATTTTGAAGCTGTAATAAGCTGTATTCGATTTTCCGCTACTCTGATGATGTTAGTTCAAGTTTTCAGCTTATGCACCGTCTCATCTGTTTTATGTCAAGTATATGTTGGTTATTATATTTTATTCCATGCGCTGTGAGACATATTACAGGTTCTTTATTTGGTTCCTCTTCTTTCTTTCTCTTCTTTGGCGACCGTCCCATGCCAATTGGACATGTGTACAGCGCACAATTGGAGTAAATGTCGCTTGGTGCGGGGCGGGCCGTCACATTTGGTATCAGAGCTCTAGGTTGCGAAATTCACCTAGGGAAAGACACTAGGGAGAGATAGTACGTATATGAGAGCGCGTATTTGTGATTATTTTGGTTTTCAAAAGCTATATCTATATATAGTATTAGTATGTTTAAGAGTGAAGTCGCATTGCACTGCACTGGCACCACTATGGAGATGGTTAATCGTTTTCTCTTTAACAGATTTGACGATGAGCCGAGGAAGAGGTGCTGGTAGAGGGGCCAATAATGGGAATCCCCCTGACATGAGGGCTATGTTTACCAACCTCATGAGAGAGATGCTTGTGGATATTCAGAGGGAGGCTCCTAATGTTGCCAATGCTGGAGGTGCAGCGGTGCAAGCGCCTAGGGTCGATTTCGCCAAGCTGAGTAAGGATTACACTAATCTTGGTGGAAAGCCGTTTCACGGAACAGAGTCGGCCACGGATGTTCAGGATTGGTTGGATAGCTGTGATCGAATCTTCGATGACTTGGGTATCGAGGATGCGATGAAGAGAAGGCTAGCGTCTCGTCAGCTGCAAGGACGAGCGATGAATTGGTGGAATGCTATTAGGGCAGCCACACCAGAAGATCAAGTTACTTGGGATCAGTTTAAAGCTCGCTTTAGCAACAAGTATATCCCAGCTGCCCAGAAGTCGGAATTGTTTAGGAAGTTCTTGGAGCTTAAGCAGAATGGAAGGGCAGTATCGGATTATGTTGCTGAGTTCGACACTTTGTCGAAGTATGGGTTATCTCTAATCGATACTCCCGAAAAGAAAAATGAGAAGTTCATCACTGGTTTGGATGAATACTTAGGGGAGAGGCTGATTAACCACATCGATGAGACGTTTGAGTCGATTGTGGGGAAAGCTTTGAGGTCAGAAAGTCTTTACCCTAAGCCGAAGACTGGGGTTGTTGCTGCATCTGCTGAAGAGTCAAAGCCGCAAGCAAGCGGTGGAGGCAAGAATAACTCTCAGAATAAGAGGAAGCAGAACCAAGCTAAGGATGGCCAGAAGAAAAGCAGGAAAGAAGTCGAGTGCTTCAAATGTGGAAAGAAGGGCCATTATGCAAGGGAATGTAGGGCCAAGACAGTGGGAAAGAAGTGCTTTAACTGTGGCCAGGAGGGACATTTTAAGGATAAGTGCCCGCAACCTCTGAAGGAGAATCAGATTGTGAAAGCATATGCCATCAATGCTGTTCCTTCTTCGTCGAATGCCCCAACTGCGGCGGAGAAAGGAAAGGGAGTCGTCATTCAAGGTATGCTTTCCATTTATGATCTTCCGGTTAGAGTTTTGTTCGATACCGGGGCTTCCCATTCCTTCATATCTAGTGACCTGGTAGATAGGTTGGGATTGGAACCCGAGTTAGTCGATAGACCATTAGCTGTGACGAACCCGATTGGTGGTTCAACAAACCTCAGTATGATCTGTCGTAATGTGGTCTTATCGAGTCATGGATGTATGTTTGTTTGTGATTGCTTTGTTTTGGGCTTTACTGGGTATGGCATTATTTTGGGAGTCGATTGGCTCCAAAGATACGGGGTGGTGGTAGACTGTGAGGGCTTTTTGGTGACAGTTAGGGCGGATGATGGGCGGAGGGTAGTGTTTGGTAATCTACCCTGTGATGGGGTAATGGCTAGTTTTGTAAATTCCCTCGACATTCCGCATGATGAGTTATCAGGTTTGCCCGTGGTTGGCCAGTACCCGGACATCTTCGAGGAAGTGACCGGACTTCCACCACACCGAGAGATTGAGTTTCGTATTGATTTAGTGAAAGATGCCAGACCTATAGTGATGCCACTTCGTCGTATGGCACCACGAGAACAGCGAGAGCTCGAGGTGCAAGTTAGCGATCTTTTGAAGAAGGGATTTATTAGAAGAAGTGTTTCCGAGTGGGGAGCACCAGTTGTGTTTGCTACTAAGGCAGATGGTTCCCTTCGATTGTGTGTGGACTATCGCGAGTTAAATAAGGTGACGAGGAAGAATAAGTATCCTCTACCACGGATAGGTGATTTGTTTGATCAACTGGAAGGAGCGAGAGTGTTCTCCCAGTTGGACCTCGCGACAGGATTTCATCAGCTCCGTGTAGCAGCTGATAGTATAGCTAAAACGGCATTTAGGGCGCCGTCTGGGTTTTATGAGTGGTTGGTCATGCCATTCGGGTTGACCAATGCACCAGCGTACTTCGTGGATCTTATGAATAGAGTATTCAGAGACCAACTGAATAAGTTTGTTCTTGTGTTCGTAGACGATATCCTTGTTTACTCGAGGACAGAAGAGGAACACAAGGAACATTTGAGAATTGTGTTGGAGGTGTTGAGAAGACACCAACTGAAAGCGAAATTCTCTAAGTGTCATTTTTGGAGGAGAGAAGTGAGATTCTTGGGCCATGTTGTTTTAGAGAATGGTATTGCCGTGGACCCTGCAAAGGTGGCTACGGTACAAGACTGGTCTACGCCCAAGAATGCAACCGACGTAAGAAGTTTCTTGGGGTTAGCTGGATATTATCGTAAGTTTATTAAAGACTTCTCCAAGACAGCGGCACCGTTGACTCAGTTGACTAAGAAGAATCAAGCCTTCGTTTGGGACGGAGGATGTGAAAATGCATTCAAGAGTCTAAAGGAAAAGTTGACGCGTGCGCCAGTGTTGGTCATTCCTAAGGGAAATGAAGAGATGACGGTATACACGGATGCTTGTGGTACCGGACTGGGTGCGGTATTGATGCAAGGAGGTAGGGTTGTAGCTTATGCTAGTCGACAGCTAAAGCCGCATGAGAAGAAGTATCCTACCCATGATTTGGAATTGGCAGCGATTGTATTTGCGCTGAAGATGTGGAGACATTACCTCTTGGGAGAAAGATTTGAGCTGTTTACCGATCATAAATCATTAAAGTATCTCTTCTCTCAGAAAGATCTGAATCTCCGTCAGCAGAGATGGTTAGAGTTCTTGGCTTCGTATGATTTTGATATCGCGTATACACCTGGGAAGGGTAATGCGGTAGCCGATGCCTTGAGTAGGAGACATGCCAGCTTAGGGGCAATGTTTCTTGAATGGAAGCAGCTGGAGTATATCGCGGGGTTTGATTTCAGACCAAGGTGCGAATTGGATCCAGTTATGCTAGCTAGCTTGACGATCAGACCCACTTTGATAGAGCGGATTGGTTCTAGCCAGAGGAACGACCCTAACCTATTAGAAATCATCTCCAAGTTAGAGATGGGTATCGAAGAGGAGATGAATGTGTATGGGCTTGATCGAGATGGATGGCTTCGGAAGAATGGAAGACTAGTTGTGCCCAACGTGAATGGTTTGAGAGATGAAGTGCTTAGAGAATGTCATCACTCAAAACTGACTATACATCCCGGTGGTAATAAGATGTATAGAGACATGAGACAGACTTACTACTGGGAAGGGATGAAAAGAGACGTTGGGAAGTTTATATCCAAATGCATGAATTGCCAGCTAGTTAAAGCCGAGCAAAAGAAGCCTAGTGGGTTGATGCAACCATTAGAAATTCCCGAATGGAAATGGGAACAAGTTTCGATGGATTTCATCGATGGTTTACCGAGGACTAGATCGGGACATGATAGCATTTGGGTAATTGTGGATCGACTGACCAAGAGTGCAAGATTTATACCAGTTAAGTCGAACAGAACTGCAGCTAAGTTAGCAGAACTATATATGAAGTGGGTAGTGAGATTTCATGGAGTACCCAAAGGCATTGTGAGTGACCGAGATCCGTTGTTTACTAGTGGATTTTGGAAGAGCTTACAAGAGGCTTTAGGATCAGAATTACATCTCAGTACCGCATATCATCCTCAGACCGACGGTCAGACGGAGAGGGTGAATCGTATATTGGAAGATCTCTTGAGGGCTTGTATATTGGATTTCGGTGGAGCATGGGATGACCATTTGCATCTAGTGGAGTTTGCATATAATAATAGCTACCAATCCAGTATCGGTATGGCTCCATATGAAGCTTTGTACGGGAGACCGTGCAATTCACCATCATGTTGGATAGAGACTGGCGAGAAGTTTGTGCTTGGACCAGATGTGGTGAGAGAAACTTCCGATAAGATCAAGATCATTCAGCAACGAATGAAAGCTGCTCAGGATAGGCAGAAAAGCTATGCTGATAAGAGGAGAAGAGACTTGAAATTCTCCGTTGGTGACTTGGTGTTTGTCAAGATCTCTCCGTTGAAAAGCATGATACGATTTGGCAGGAGAGGCAAGTTGGCACCAAGATTTGTGGGTCCTTTCCAAGTTCTCGAGGAAGTTGGGAATTTGGCCTATAGAGTTGGCTTACCAGAGAAAATGGCAGGAGTTCACAATGTGTTTCATGTTTCCCAACTAAGGAAGTTCGTTCACGACTCAAATGTGACTATTTCACCTGATCAGTTAGAGGACTTCGAAGTAGAACCTGAGGCGGTTGAGAACCGCAAGCCGATTCGTATTGTGGGGCATGATACGAAGAAACTTCGAAGAAAGTCGGTGAAGCTAGTCAAAGTTCAGTGGGGCGAGGACGAAAATGATTGTGCTTGGGAGACAGAGGAGAGCATTAGAAAGGCTTATCCAGAACTCTTTGCCTGGTAAGATTTACTTTGCGATTTAGTTATTCCGCATGCTAGGATAGACTTGTTTTGCTTGTTTTGCATGTTTGATGGTTGTTTTATGATTGATAGGCATGCGGGACCCTTGTGTGTGTTTTGATTAGGGAATTTCGGGGGCGAAATTTCTTAAGGGGGGGAGAGTGTAACGACCCGTGTTCTACACATCATAGGATTGTAGAATATTTATTTATTTCCCGTGTGAAGTTGTATGGTCATGTAACTTTGGGAAACATTTATTAGAGTCATTTCCCCTGTTCATGATTTTTGTCGATTTTTAAATGACCATTTTGCCCCTAGTTAGTACTGTTTTGGCCATAACTTTTGATAGGGAAGGAATTTTGACCTGAAACCACTTCCATTAGATTCGTTTGATGGTTTCTCTTTCCGTAGAGTGGTCATAATAGCCAAACGGACTTACCGTTTGGGAGATATGGCTGAAACAAGGTTTGGAGGGTGAAAAACTGCTTAACCGGGCCAAATCGGGTGATTAGTGAGTAGGCCCATAACCCATTTCGGGATTAGGGTTATGGGAGGGCTGAAATGAGATGGAGAATCATTCCATTTCAGTTTTCTAGCCTCCACTTATCACCAAGGATCCCTAAAAATGGCCTCCAACCTCTAGATCACCTCCAAATCATCTCTTGGTCAAGGATTTGGCTTAGCAACCCCTAATCAAAGAAGATCTTCACCTAATCAACCTTGGAGCTGCTGTTAGCATTGGGATTCGCATCAAATCAGAGAATTATTTCAGATCTTAGTTTGTTTTGTGGCTAAGGTGAGTGATTAGCTTGCTTTTTGCACTAATTATGGTTATTCGGGGTGATTAGTGCTAATTAGCGTTTTTAAACGAAAATAAATTCTGGAAAAACGTTTATAAAATCTTAAATAATGTTTTAGACCTCTGATATGAGTTTGGGTTAATTTGGTTAAGTTTTGCTAATCATGTCATTAGTTATGCTCACATATGCTTAAGGGAAAATATGGGGTTTTGGGCATGTTTGATCTATTTTACCATGTCATATTGTTGTTTTGGTGTTTGAGGTCACTTGTATGCGTTGCTATGACTCTTTGGTATGCTTTGTGATTGGTTTCAATAGTTAGAATGGTCGAAAACGCCGTCGAGAGGCGTATAAACACTTGCTGGAAAGTTGCAGGAATTAGTGCAGGAAATCGGATCGGATCGCCCCCTACCCGATCCGAACCGCCCATTTCCCTTCACCACGAACCGAACCGGATCGTTATAGCGAAGCAAGCTGCGCCACGAGCTGAAGGATCCGAACCGATCCGAGAAGTCGCGATTCAAGGCTTGGTGATTGAAGACTCCGACCCGACCCGCCTGGAGTGATAACGACACGATCCGATCTGATCACCTTGAGGACAACGAACCGGAGACTTGGAGGAGGGCGAGGGGCTTGGAGCTATGACCAGGAGGCGTGACCCGAGCCGTTGCGTGGTGGAGAACCCGATCCGATCCAGATGGGACTGGAAGCCACGAACCGATGGTGCACTCCGATCCGACCCGAGGTAGCAGTCACGAACCGAGACGATGAAGACCACGATCCCAATGATGATGAAAGGAATCCGAACCGATCCAATGGAGATCCATAACCCGAAATGCAAAGGTAGTTCAAGTGGAAGTTCGAGCTCAGGATCCAGACGGGAACCAATGAGTTCACTTCGTGATTGGGCTTTGCTGCGGGACGTGTGCTAAGGAGTTGTCGGTGTCTATGACTTTGGATCACTATGTATTAGAGGTGTATAGACGGACTCGGGCTTTGGATATGGTGCGACTAGGGAGCTATCTACCAATGGAGTGGGATCATGGATACGTTGGGCGTGGTCCCATAGGTTTGGCGTTGGTGGTAGTAGGAATGGACATAGTCGTACAAAGTCGAGTTCTGTCATTTTCTTGAAGGGTTATGGTGATCAAAGAAGTAGATACCGTATGCTTTACGCACTGAGTGAGAGATGCAAGGATGGTTGCTATGCTTGATTGTTTGACACACACATCCCCACCCCCGTATACTTATATTATGTGTTTGTGACATCATAGAGTGTTGTACCGTGTAGTACTAACTCTTTGGTTGCAGGTCCAGGTTCAGGTATGACTTAGTATACCTGTTATTATTCTGTTTATGCTTGCTACCACTCATACCAGACTGATGTCTGACCCAGAGTTTTATGTTTCTTCTTATTACTCTGGGTGCTCACACGAGCAGACTAGAGACAGGGATAGCTGGTAGTGCGCTTGGTAGATGGACTGAAGACGAGCAGGAGGCTCCACGTATGATATATAGTTATTCTCCCTGTGTCGTGATCGGTATCTACTTTGGGCATTAGTAGCATACCTATTTTGTTTATCTTAGAGACAGTATTTTGAAGTTGTAATAAGCTGTATTCGATTTTCCGCTACTCTGATGATGTTAGTTCAAGTTTTCAGCTTATGCACTGTCTCATCTGTTTTATGTCAAGTATATGTTGGTTATTATATTTTATTCCATGCGCTGTGAGACATATTACAGGTTCTTTATTTGGTTCCTCTTCTTTCTTTCTCTTCTTTGGCGACCGTCCCATGCCAATTGGACATGTGTACAGCGCACAATTGGAGTAAACGTCGGTTGGTGCGGGGCGGGCCATCACATAGACAGACTTACAAAGAGCGCTCGTTTCATTCTGGTTAAGAGCAAGGGGACAACAACATGGTTGGCAGCAGTTTATGTTCTTGAGATAGTCTGTCTTCTTGGAATACCTTCCAGCGTTGTAAGTGATCGTGACCCCATTTCACCGTGAATTTTGGAGGAGCATGCAAGATGCATTAGGTACAGAGTTGTGTTTGAGCACCGCTTATCATCCTCATACAGATGGACAGACGAAAAGAGTGAACAGAGTTCTTGAGGATCTTTTAAGGTTGTGTATCCTAGACTTTGGAGGGACTTGGGAAGAGCACCTTCTTTTAGTAGAGTTCGCCTATAACAACAGCTATCAAGCTAGCATTGGCATGGCACCCTTCGAAGCATTATACGGACGACCCTGTAGATCACCGACTTGTTGGTGGGAATCTACAGAAAGATTACTACTTGGACCAGATATGGTTAGAGAAATGTCTGAGAAGATTAAACTTATTAGACGGCAAATGAAGACCGCGCAAGATAGGCAGAAATCTTATGCAAACAAGAGGAAGGGCTGACATTTAATTTTAAGTAGGAGACATGCTTTTTATTAAGGTGTCGCCTTTGAGGAATGTGGTTCGCTTCGGATCTGTAGGGAAGTTGGCGCCAAAATTTGTAAGCCCATTTCCCATAATAGGAAGGATTGGCCAAATGGCCTATAGAGTAAAGCTACCAGAGAGGCTATCCGACGTTCATGGTATTTTCCAGGTTTCTCATTTGCGGAAGTGCTTGCATGATACTGCGGAAGTAGTTGAGCCGAGTATATTGGAGGAAGTAGATGAAACACCCCACCTCCGTTAAGGTCACTCACAAAGGGAATGCCTTAACTTTGGTGGAGCATTTTAGGTAAAAGATGCAGATAAATTACAGGACAGACAAATAAAGCAGCGGAAAATAAAGTCATTTTATAAATAATATGGTTCAGTCAAGCTTTTACAACAGTTATCTCAATCATACTTAAAAGTAATACATAGAACTTCTGTCTTGATTCAAAAACTTCCAAATATAAAAGAAGCATAAAAATAACAATGATATTCCCCAATAAAGCATGAACCAGCCATAGTAGTGGAAGAGAGAGTCCAAAGCAATACATCTACTTTCTTCAAGCTGGAAATGATCCGATCTACGTTGAAGTATTCCCTCCCTGCGGACCTTGGGGGGGAACGGAAGAAAAGAAGATGAAAGAAAATGGGTCAGACATGAGTCTGGTAAGTCCAGTGACTATTTAGCATGTAAACAAGAAAACGGTTATGACATGAATAAACTGAATCTAGGACATCACCCTAGAAATAAGATAATAAGGCTGAATATCCTATCGCACCCATTTTACTTCTCTGCACCACCTAACTAGTGTCCCAACTAGTAATCTGTATAAAATGATAACGTGATCCCAATCTCCGTAATTGTGGTAGCCTTCAGGTGTACATCTATCATGAGGATTCCACCTCAGTCAGCCTAATTGCCATGAACATGTTAGATGTACCCTTACTACCCTATCGATCGGCTCCTTACTTGCATTAATGTTCCATGTGGCTGTGTCAATCGGCCCTCTCTTGCATGTAGATACTCTGTGCTGGTCCCACCATAAGGTGTATCAATACTTATGATAGCGACCCGACACGATTCAAGATGCACAGTGTATAACTACTGGTACTCAGTGCCTGCTTTTTCCCACTCCGGAGTACATGCACGCCCATAAACCGTCGGAACCTACACTGACGTACCCTCTGTCGCTGTTTTGACCGCTTATAATCAGCCCAGTAATCGTGCCCCACCCTGCCTAGTTTCAGGGTACCATGATACATCTATGAGGGTTACTGCTGAAATGGGTCCCCGTTACTAAGGTTTCCTGTTGGTTAAGTTTGTGGGCCTATATACACAAATATTACCCACCTACACGAGATGTACTTAACCCTCCCACTGATTCTAGCATGCTTACTTAACGGTTAAGTTTGTGGGCCTATATGTACTAATATTACCCACCAACCCGATATGTACTTAACCCTCTCGTACATTATGTCGTATTGGTTAAGTGTTGTGCATTCATGTTAACTCAACCCACTGATTCAGGTCATGTTGGTTAAGTGTTTCCTATTAACTTAACCCTCCTCACTTATCATGTTGAATTGGTTAAGTTTTCCTATTAACTTAACCCCGTTCGTCCATCAAGTTATATTGGTCAAGCGTTCTTTGTTAACTCAACCCCACGTGTTCATCATGTTGTATTGGTTAAGTGTCATCAATCAATTCAAGTTAACTTAACCCGCCTACTTTTCATGTTACTTTGGTTAAGTGTTGCCTTCTTGTGTTAACTTAACCCTACCACAAATCAAGTTATATTAGTTAAGTGTTGCCCTCTTGTTTTAACTTAACCTTACCACAAATCAAGTTATACTGGTTAAGCGTTGCCCTCTTGTTTTAACTCAACCTTACCACAAATCAAATTATATTGGTTAAGTGTTTCCCTCTCGTTTTAACTTAACCTTACCACAAATCAAGTTATATTGGTTAAGTGTTGCCCTCTTATTTTAACTTAACCTTACCACAATTCAATTTATATTGGTTAAGTGTTGCCCTCTTGTTTTAACTTAACCTTACCACAAATCAAGTTATATTAGTTAAGTGTTGCCCTCTGGAAGGTTAAGATCCCCAGACATGCTGAAATGAAAAAGGAAAGATTCAAAATAAAGGATAAATAGATAATGCATATGGCTTTGGGGATTATGCCTTTTCTTTAAAAAAAAATAAAACACTTTTTCTTGAAAATTGCTTCTTTAAATTTCTTTTTGAAAAACAGTTTTCAAAATTTTTATCTGATCTGGTAAACCTTTGCTCTGATACCAAGTGAAACACCCCACCTCCGTTAAGGTCACTCACAAAGGGAATGTCTTAACTTTGGTGGAGCATTTTAGGTAAAAGATGCAGATAAATTACATGACAAACAAATAAAGCAGCGGAAAATAAAGTCATTTTATAAATAATATGGTTCAGTCAAGCTTTTACCACAGTTATCTCAATCATACTTAAAAGTAATACATAGAACTTCTGTCTTGATTCAAAAACTTCCAAATATAAAAGAAGCAAAAAAATAACAATGATATTCCCCAATAAAGCGTGAACCAGCCATAGCAGTGGAAGAGAGAGTCCAAAGCAATACATCTACTTTCTTCAAGCTGGAAATGATCTGATCTAAGCTGAAGTATTCCTCCCTGCGGACTGGGGAGGGGGGAGGGGGGAGGGTGGAACGGAAGAAAAGAAGACGAAAGAAAATGGGTCAGACATGAGTCTGGTAAGTCCAGTGACTATTTAGCATGTAAACAAGAGAAGGGTTATGACATGAATAAAATAAATCTAGGACATTACCCTAGAAATAAGATAATAAGGCTGAATATGCTATCGCACCCATTTTACTTCTCTGCACCACCTAACTGGTGTCCCAACTTGTAATCTATATAAAAGGATAACGTGATCCCAATCCCCATAATTGTGGTAGCCTTTAGGTGTACATCTATCGTGAGGATTCCACCTCAATCAACCTAATTGCCATGAACATGTTAGATGTACCCTTACTACCCTATCGGTCGGCTCCTTACTTGCATTAATGTTCCATGTGTCTGTGTCAATCGACCCTCTCTTGCGTGTAGATACTCTGTGATGGTCCCACCATAAGGTGTATCAATCCTTATGATAGAGACCCGACACGATTCAAGATGCATAGTGTATAACTACTGGTACTCAGTGCCTGCTTTTTCCCACTTCGGAGTACGTGCACGCCCATAAACCGTCGGAACCTACATTGACGTACCCCCTACCGCTGTTTTGACCGCTTATAATCAGCCTGTAATCGTGCTCTGATACCAAGTGAAACACCCCACCTCCAAAGTCAAGAATGCATAGTCTCAAGAGGTCTTCTAATACCCTGTTCACCCTTTCCGTTTGACCGTCGGTTTGAGGGTGATAGGTCGTGCTTAAGCATAGCTGTGTGCCTACAGCCTCTTGCAAGCTCTTCCAAAACTCGCTCGTAAAGATAGGATCTCGGTCACTTACAATGCTGGAGGGTATCCCATGGAGTCGAACTATCTCTTTAAGGTAAATGGATGCTAAAGATGAGGCAGTCCTTCTACTCTTAACGGGTATAAGTGAGCGCTTTTTGTGAGCCTGTCCACTATTACCCAAATACTAGTATTGCCCCTTTTTGACCTAGGCAGCCCATCAATAAAGTCCATTGAAATGCTATCCCATTTCCACTGCGGGACTTCTAGAGGATGAAGTAAACCACCAGGCTTCTTTTGCTCCTCCTTGACTTGCTGGCATATCAAACACTTAGCGATGAATTCAGCTATATCCCTCTTCATGCCATTCCAAAAGAAAACTCTTTTTATGTCTTTATACATTTTGTCTCCACCTGGGTGTATGGTCAACTTGGAATGGTGTGCCTCTTCGAGAACCTTCTTCACCAAATCCCTTGCTTGTGGGACGCAAAGCCTTCCATCCCGTCTTAACCAACCTTTATCATCGATGGAGTATCTATTGAGGCAACTAGAAGTCTCACCCCAAATTAGCTTGTCCATCACATCAACTAGCTGAGGGTCTTCACGTTGCGAGGTTACTATTGAATCCAAAAGAGTAGGCCACACTTATAGCGATGCTAACAAACCAGCCACATGATCGATGGAGGGTCTAAAGTCAAAATTGGCTATGTCATCGCCAAATTACACAATATGATATCCATCGCCAAATTTATACAATATGGTATGTCATCTATTTCAAAGCGTTTAACATTTATCATTATATTACATACAACATGATCACAAACATGATAAGAGTCATGGTCTTAATCAATCTAGTTTTAACAAAAAGGATAGGCATAGATTTATATTAGGCGATGTTCTACATCCAGTTATTTAGTCACAATTCTAATATCGTTTAGGTCTAAATGATAATTGGACTTACAAAAAGGAGGCTAGTCTTGAGTTCTGGGATCTGTATTCTGAATTTGAATAGCTCTCCTTTGTTGTAGACATTGAATTCTCTTAGTTACCAAGTGAAACACCCCACCTCCGTTAAGGTCACTCACATAGGGAATGCCTTAACTTTGGTGGAGCATTATAGGTAAAAGACACAGATAATTTACAAGATAGATATATATAAGCAGCGGAAAAACTAACTTTATTTCAAACGTGGTTCATAACAAAACATTACAGCAAACTGTTTCAAACCAACTTCGAAATCACTACATCAAAATCTCTGTCTTGATTATTACATAAAGAAGCATAAAACACAATAAAACTGCATAAATCCCCAAGTAGTAGTGTGTCCAAAGCCATAGCCAAAAATAAGAATTTCTAAGCTATACATCACAGATTCTTTAAGCTTGGAAAGATGAATGGTCCAAATTAAGCTGAGTTATTCCCTCCCTGGGTACCTGAGGGGAGGGGGGGGGGGGGACGGAAGAAAAGTGAGCGAAAGAAAATGGGTCAAACATAAGTCTGGTAAGTCCAGTGATTATTTAGCATGTAAACTGATAAGGGAACCATGACTTGAATAAGCTGGACACAGGACAATAACAAGGAAATAAGGTAACATAGGATAAGGTAAGTTAAATAGGGCAAGATAAACAAGGCAAGAAAAACTAATCATACTATCACACTCATGTCCATATTCTCTGCACCTACTAGATATTTCAACCATTATCATGAGTTCAAACCCAGTGATCCCTTTCATTGACCAGCTCCTACTCGCACGCGTTTACCACTTGTGTCATACGGCCCCGCTCGATTGTAGATACCTGTGCTGGTCCCACCATGGGGTGTATCAAATCCTATGGTGGCAACCCGACACGATTCAAGATGCACAGTGTATAACTACTGATGCCCAATGCCTGCTTTTTCCACTCCGGAGTACGTGCACGCCCGTACTCCGTCGGAACGTACACTGACGCACCAACTGCCGTCGTTTTAACTGCTTATAATCAGCCCAGTAATCGTGCCCCACCCTGCCTAGCTCAGGGTACCATGATACACCTATGTGGGCTACTGCTGAAATTGGTCCTTGTTACTAGGGTTTCCTAGTCAACATGTTAAATTGGTTAAGTGTCCAAGTTAACCTAACCCCACCCATCAGTTTAGTTAACATGTTGCATTGGTTAAGTGTTGCCTTAATTAACTTAACCCTATCCATTCCTGACTTAGCTTTAATTCATTTACTAAAGCACCAACCACTCACACTAGACAGGTATTGTTGCGGTTATTGGATGTGCTGGTCGGGTCCGGGCAGTTTTACACCGCAACTCAGCCTAACCTCGGGTTCCTTTGGGCTCAATGCACTAACCTCCCACATTAGATATATATTGTTACGGTTGCTGGATGTGCCGGGCGGTTCCGGGCAGTTTTACACCGTAACTCAATCTAACATCGAGTTAGGCATATTCGTCTTTTCTAAATTTACATATTTACCTCTTTATATTTATATGTAAATTATTGTCATTCAAGTCAAGCCCCACTTTCCTTTTTAAATCAAGTTCATAATTTTAGGTATAAAAATTTATACCACTTTATGCCATAAAACATTTACATGTTCATGAGCCAAATATGCCAATTATATATAATTTCATATTTTTCCCCAACGTTACCCCCGTTAAATGTTCGCATAAATCACGTAAAATGTTAGGCTCGATACATAGCCTAACTTATACACAAAAGGAAAAAAAAAGAGGAACATGTAATAATTCCAACATCATAAAAATATGGACCTAACTACACATGTGTCACATGAATATGGCATAGAAAAATATACACTTAATTATGAACTTGCAAATTTAGATCTACTCAACATGAATCATGAAATAGGGGTTTTACATAGAACTACATAAACTTAACATTAGGCATGTAATTGTGAACTTCACAAATTAGTTGAATCTAATCTAACATGAACCTAATCATATTAGCATGTAGTTTTGGGTCATAGATGTGAACATGGTTGAACTTGCATAAAATTCCCAAATTGACATACAACATATATATGTCAATACCAAATCATGCGACATAAAATGTCATCGCCCAATTATACAACATAGTATGTCATCGCCTATTTACAAAATATGATATCCATCGCCAAATCATACAATATGGAATATCATCGCCAAATTACACAATATGATATCCATCGCCAAATTTATACAATATGGTATGTCATTACCAAATTACACAATATGATATCCTATCGCCAAATTATAATACGTCATTGCCAATTTATGTCGTCGCCAAAATATACAACATAATATGGATTTATTTCAAAGCATTTAACATTTATCATTATATTACATACAACATGATCACAAAAATGATAAGAGTCATGGTCTTAATCAATCTAGTTTTAACAAAATGGATAGGCATAGATTTACATTAGGCGATGTTCTACATCTAGTTATTTAGTCATAATTCTAATATCGTTTAGGTCTAAATGATAACTGGACTTACAAAAAGGAGGCTAGTCTTGAGTTCTGGGATCTGTATTCTGAATTTGAATAGCTCTCCTTTGTTGTAGACGTTGAATTCTCTTAGTTGAATTATATTTGATTTGCAATTCCTACTTGCTTTCTAGTTGAATGAGAATGGCGGCTACTCTAGGTTGAGTGTTGACAGCATGATGGTCTTAGGAATATTTTTGTGTGGCTTTAGGGTTTAGATTTAGGTTGCTTATATAGAAGTTTGATTTAATAGGAGCCATCAGATTAACCTAGAGCAAATCAAAGCCATTCAAACCTAAGAGAACCAACCAGAATGTGCCACGCAAGCCCTAATGACACAACAATTCGTCACAGGAGAAAACACGTCAGATTTCAGATCTGACCCGAGGGGGAGGTCGACCTGTATGGGGGGAGGTCGACCTTATGATCGACCTCCTGGTCGACCTGGCCTTGGGCGGGAAATTTCCCGCCCAACCCGCTTCTGCTTCTGATTTTGAATTTTGAATTTTCTGAACTTTATTCTGAGCTGTTTATTTTAAATTCTGAATCTTCTGAAGGTCATAACTCCTTCATACGGATTCCGATTTACGCAAACTCAAACTCTATCTCAAGCAGAATTCCGAGACGAACGCAATGGCATAACCTGTTTCCCTTAATTCTCACATTTGAAATTGATTATTCTTTAATTCGTTACTTTAATGTTTATAGAAAATACGGGGTGTTCCAGTAGAGGTGGAATGGGAGGCGACAGTCAGACGAGTTCCTACCCGTATTCTTAGAAGTTAAGAAGCTACGCAGTAGAGAAGTCAAGTTGACGAAAGTTCAGTGGGGAGATAACTGTGAGGATGGAATTTGGGAGACCGAAGACAAGATTCTCTCTTCGTACCCTTTTCTTTTTGTGGGTATGTTCTTTACTTCCTTTTCAAAGTTTTTATTCATGCTTGTTTCTATTATTTAAATATATCATATTGATCGAATCTTCGACCTTTAGGTAGAAATCCCATGGATGTAAACATGTGTTTGAGACATGTTATGTTTGATGGATGCAAATGGATGCAAGTGATTGCTAGTGGTTGCTTGTGGATGCATATACACACACATTACGCACTAGATCGGCTCAATCACTCTCATACTGCATATGGATGTGTGTGCATTTTTCTTCCTTTATAGATGACAGTAAGTGTATCATCATATGGATGTTGCATTTGGATGGATGAGTGAGTACACATATAGAACTTAAGTGTAATAATCGGATTATTTGCATACATGTTGGATTCATGACACTAACATATATTACATTAAGGAGGCCGACTGAATCAGTAGACCGCTTGATCTTCGCATTAGTATTGGGACATATAAACACACCTTTGCATATGTTCATATAAGCATTAGATTTTTTTAAGGACAATGGATGCCTACGATTGGTGGATGAGTAGATGGATGTGAATGTTAGGATATATATTCTTCTTAACTTGGAAATTTCGGGGATGAAATCCTTTAAGTAAGGGAGAATGTAACACCCCATATTTTAACGAACACTAAAAGACGATAAATTAAATAATAATGAATTTAATATTCAGAATTAAGTGAAACGGACTGTGCCATTGCGTTCGTCTCGGAATTACGGTCAAAATAAACACTTGATATGAAGAAGTTATTAAGGTTTGAAGTTTGTATACGCGCAAGAATTATATATATATAATTAAATCTAGAATTCAAAAATCAGTTCGAAATTCAAAATTTGAGGAGGCGGCAAAAATCTCGTTCAGGGGTGTCGACCCCTTAAGGGGGTCCCTTCATGGGGGTGTCGACCCATGGGTCGACCCCCTTGCGGCAGATCTGGCAGACTAGGGTTTTGGGTTCGGCTATAAATATGGCCTCATTCTCATGTTTTTGCACACCAAAAATAATGGAGAACTAGATGCTACCTCTGCCTAGATTAAATCAAGTATTTTCTTCTTCTGCAATCAAGTTATTCAAGCTTAGAGATCTATGATTCGATTCTTCTATTTTTCTAGATCCAGACAATGTGAGTCTATGTTAATTTTAGATCTAAATAATTAAAAAATTAATCTTGACATGACTATAACTTGGTTCTATGCCTGTGACTACTTGAATCATATCAGATCCGTTATAACTTTTGTATCTATGATATTCTGACATGACTATGACTTAGATCTTAACCTCTATCATGTCAAGACCTGCCATTTTTGTAGATCTAGTCCATCGTTTATATCACATCGTGCTTGTTACCATTATATTGTGGCTAAATCAGATTTGTTATAGTTAGTTATCTAATTCATTAGATCTTATCATACCTGCTATGACATCCCTATTATATTAGAATTAGTTTTATTGTCACAGGTTCATCAGATCTGTTACTATATTCGTATCGTGTCATTATGCCCCTATATGTTTATGCATTATATGTCCACCATGTTAGTATGATCATTTCTGTCATCTTCCCTTTGTCCTTTCCCCTTGTTTTATATAGCCAGGCTACTTTGGAGCCTAGGCATGCCGCTAAAATATGCGAATGCGTTATAATGGGAATGAGGGAAAAAATGGTATAATTTGGGGTATAACTTGTAATTCGAAGTTTGGGTATAACTTGAATGAATATATGAACATAAAGTTGGGGATACAAATCAACTTGTGATTAAAGACCATAATTTGGGGCACATGGTTCATTATGAACATGACTTGGGAAAGGGGTATGAAAACCTATAACGACATAGGAATAATTGGTTAATAATTGGAATGCCTAGGATTACAGTAATTAGAAATTGTAACCGCGCATAGGCACGAGGTTAGATTACACTTGTGGTGGAAGTCTGCCCGGAACCGCCTGGCATATCCAGCGACCACAAGTGGTGAATCTAATGTGAGGGGACTAAGTGCATAAACATGAGATGTGCTAAGACACGGGGTTAAGTCCGACTTGTGGAAGAAGTCTGCCCGGAACCGTCCGGCATATCCAACATCCACAAGTAGTAGGCTTAATGTGGGAGGTCAAGTACATTATAACCATAAATGAATATGGCTATGAAGTTGAATACTTAACGTAATGATAAATTGAATAAGGGGTTAAGTAAACTTGTTTGAACAGTGGGTGGGTTAAGTAAATCTTGGGTTGGTGGGTAATATTTATATATAGGCCCACAAACTTAACTTGCTGGAATTATGCAATTTTATGACAACGGTAGGTGGGCATAATCTGTGGAAAACTTAGTGGGGATGCAAGACAAAGGGGATAGCTTGCATCATCTTGAGTGTGGGACCCGTTTTAGTCAGTAACTCATATATAGGTATCAAATGAGTACTCCGAACTAGGTTGGAGTAGGGGTACGATTACTAGGCTAATGGTAAGAGATCCAAATGTAGGGGATAATGTGGGCAGCGCATACCGACCGGGTCATGTGCGTGCATAGTCCGGACAGAGGTAGATAAGACGTCATGGCACCTGTCGATATGGTTGTCCACATCCTGAAAACGAAGGGTTGCCACTTTAGGGAGTGATACACCTTACCGTGGGGACAGCACAGGGTATCTACGGAGTTGGAAGCCGATCAATTAGGGAAGTAATTAGGGTACACTTAGACTCCGGTATGTTTGGAAGCCCGTTAGTACCATTTGGGGTAACTCCGGTATGTTGGGCTACTTGTTGATTGTAAGTGGTGAAAACCTCTCACTGGAAGTATACCTAATTCTACCATCTTATATATGTTGGGGATCATCTCATTCTGGTTATACTAGTATCGGTGCAAAGAAATCATTAGGGAAGCGCAATATACTCTATCATGTTTATCCTGTTTACCTTGTCATACCTGCCTTTTATGATGTTACCTCTCTTATCCATTTTATATGCTTGTCATGATACTTTTACTTATTTTTATACTAAAAGTGACTGGACTCACCAGACTTGATGTTTGAACCTTTTTGTTTCCTCTTCTTTCTCTTCCATCCCCCCTCCCCCCCAGGTTCTCAGGGTGGGAATACTCAAGCTTGATCAGGATTCTGCTTTCATCTTGCTTGGAACTGCATAAATGTATTGCTCGAGTTCTTATCTCTTCCACTATGGCTATGTTTTAGGGATATGCTTCTTTTATTGTACTCTGATGTTTTAAGTGCAAGGCAGAATTTTTATGATGTACTGGGTTTTATGTTTTAAGACATATGATGTAACCATGTTTTGAACTACGATGCTTTATGATTAATAAAAGTTTTTAATTCCGTTGCTATTTTAATCTATCTTATAATGTTTCTATTTCTTTTTACCTATAATGCTTCGCAAAACTTAATGCATTCTCTTAATGAGTGACATTAATGGACGTGGGGTGTCACACCTTGCCCCAGTGTTGGAAATAAATAATCCATGTATCGTAACTAAAAACAAGAGAGACGTGAATTTTTGTCATCTCCAGACCTGTGTAGGATTTTTATTAAATCCTGCCCTGAGCACCTTTATATGTTTATTTAGTCCATAATCAGTCTTCTGTTCAACCTGTAATTTACTCACCACCATACAAGCATCTCGCCCGTATAGTAATCCAAATCTCGTCATATAAGCACCAAATGCTTATATGGAATATGATATGTATGCTGTCTTCATGTAGTATGCCATGCGGTGTGGTTTATAATTATTTGTTGCTATCCTATGGCATATGTTTTTAATCTCACACGGAACAACTATAACAACGCATCCAAAAACACTCACGGTAGATTATATAATAAATAAAATTGCGCAACCAACGTGCACCTGTTTGTCGGCACACAATTTAATTCTTTACTCAAAGCAAAGCCAATAACCTGCTCAACATATATATATATATATATATATATATATATATATATACACACACACATATACATACATACATATAACAACCCGGAAAATCAGAACCAGTTTAATTTTTTTAATTTGGCTGATTTAGTGGATTTTAAGTATTTAAAATAAATTATTTTAAATAATAACGACCAAAAATCTATTTGGATCAAAATTATAGTGAATATATTTATTTTAATTGTAAAACAAGGCCTGAAATGGCGCGGCAGTTTGAAAATTTGAATTCGAGCTTTGACTGACTATACCGGGTGCAAAATAAAACGGATTTTAGTGAAGCCAAAAATATCTAAATCTATTTATGATTATCTTTCTAACGAATCTGAAAAATCGAAATTTCATAGCGGGAACCAAAAGTTATGGCTAAATGAATTTTCAGAAAGGTCGCTATGGAGTTTATATAGCCCTTGAAAATAGCCATTTTGCAAACGACCTCCATTTTCAACGGAACCACTTTTGTTGGATCCGCGATGTAAAATTATTGCTAGTTTTCAAATTCCATAATTTTTGGAGTTAATATGTGAGCGTGGCAAAGGAAAATGTATTTGGTTGATTTCAGTCAAATTGGATCGACCAGAAAATGGCCATTTTTCAAACGATCTCCAAATTCGATGAAACTAGTTTTGTTGGGACCGTATCGTCAGAACATAGCTAGATTTATTTTTCTGGAATTTTCGGGATCAGTATGTGACCCCGGCGAATTGAAATGTATATTCAAATCAAATATTGAATGTTTTATATTTTAATTTGAAGAAAAAGTGGCTGAAACAATCGAACGGGCCTACGAAACATATTCCATTGTGTTCGAATAGGGGTATTTAGCTAGGGATGACAATCATCGGGTTTAAATTGGAGTTCGTATGTAAAAAGGGGGTATTTTTGGAAATAAATATTTAAATATAATATTAGCCAATCAAATATCAGCATCACTTTCTCTCTCTCCCTGATCCTTACTCCAGGCGACGGCGAAAGTGGTTCAAACCTTCCCGGCTTGATTTCTCATCCCACACGAAGATTAGACCTCCGTTCTCTTGAAGATTTTGTAGTATTCTTCGAGATCTACGCATCCATCCCAGCCTCGCCTCCTACAGTTGCGTCGTTCTCGAGATTCGTGCCAAGGAAGATCCGCCGCGTCGCACCCATTTTCTCCCCCGATCTTCCGTCGAGCTGAGCAGGACCACCACGCGCGAGAGGCCCTTCTGAAGTCCTATGAAGTGGTAAAGTCCGATCATCTTCAAAGTTCGCGGATTTGACGATAAATCAAACCCTAGTTCTGAACCGATTATTGGAAGGTACGGTAGTGAAATTTTAAATAGATTTATAACACTTTAAAGTGCTACGGTTTATGATTTTACGATAAAAATCATATCTTTTTCGTATGTTGACGAAATCCAGTGAAACAAGAGATAGTGGACTCGCGTGGACGTCTTCTACCTTCTAGAAGAGACTGGATATTTTTCTGAGCCTTCTACAAATTTTGGAGGAGTGGAACCCTATGTGAGATTTCTGAATTATAAACGATATGGAATGACGATGTATAAATTATACGGTCGATGTATTAGTTATATAAGCATTGTACACCTCATGTATAAGCGTTGTATAAGTTGTATGTGCGATGTATAAATTATATATACGTTGTAAAATCATATATGCGTTGAATGGAATTGAAATGAATTCAAATGAAATCGAAATATATTTATATACGTATGTATATATATATATATATATATATATATATATATATATATATATACTCCCCTCGTCCACAGACCATGGACGATATATATTGGTTGTGATATTGTTTGGATTTTGGTTGATGTGAAATTTTGTGAAAATCACGAATGGTTGATTTGATATGATTGATTGTGGTTGAAATCCCAATAGGATTAGTATATGGGAAAAATTCTTCTGTGTACGAACTAGATATTGAAATCCCCATTGTCAAAAGCTGCGAGGCTTTAAGGTAGAGCGAGGAGCCGTACTCGGGAATGTGACGGTTTTAACTACCCTGTCGTTATGTTGCCGAAATTTTCTGAAATATTCCTGTGTTTGATTTATATTCATGTATTGAAATATATTCGTGTGTTGGAAAATATTCATTTTTGAAATAAAATGGTTTGAATGATAAAAATGACATTTTTATCGAATGTATGAAATGAAAAGGTTTGAATGATAAAAATAACATTTTTCTTATAGAATGTATGAAATAAAATAGTTTGAGCGATAAAAATAACCTTTTTATTGTAAGTATGAAGTATATAAAATAATCGTGTTTGAAATAAATTGTTTTGACAATAAAAATCGCATTTTTATAATATATATGAATTGCTAAAAAAATATGCATTTTAGAAATAAATTGCTTTAATAATAAAAATCACATTTTTATCATCTATATGAAGTATATAAAATAATCGTGTTTGAAATAAATTGTTTTGACAATAAAAATCACATTTTTACTATATATATGAATTGTTAAAAATAGTCATGTGTTGAAATAAATATTTGTTGGATAAAAATATCATTTTTATCACCTATATGAGTTGAAATGGTTTTTGAAATCGAAGAATGGATTACGTTTATATATATATAATTAAAATAAATCGAATAACGAAGCTGCAGTTCGTATTTTGAAACCGTGATTTCAAATGATTGTACCAGGAGATCCGACCGTCGGATTTTCCCAAAACCGTTGATTCGCTTTGGAAATATCTTTCCAACGACACCAACTTTGCAAAGATCCAACGGTTGGATTGACTAGAATGTTTAATTCAAATCTGAATGAAAACAACGCCAGAATGGATTATATATATATAATTTAAATAAATCGAATAAGACGCTGCAGTTCGTATTTTGAATTCGTAACTTTAAACGATTGTACCGGGAGATCCGACCGTCGGATTTTCCCAAAACTTGAACCATTGGGTCTGCTTTGAAAATATCTTTCCAATGATATAAAATTTGTAAAGATCCAACGGTTAGATTTTCAGATATGTGTAAACCAAAATTGGAGAAAAACAGCGCCATGGCCGCGTTATGGCCTGAAGCGTCGTTTGAATAAATTGTCTATATTTAAATAAATAAAAATAGCGATAAATCGTGATAAAATATTATAAACGATAAGGAATGGAAATAAACCGAATTTACCCGGTTTATTGGATATTTGATGGTTGAATGTGTTTGACGTGAAAATTACATTAATGAACTAAATTATGGATGTCAGATAATTTAACCATTGAAATGAATTGATTTGAAATTCTAAATATACGTGAATTATTTGAAAAGGCCAAGTTAATTCTCATTTCAAATAATTGATCAACGGTTAGAAGTCGAAGACATGAAGATGGTGCAAGACCGAGGATTTTCACATCGAATGGATGGCTACTAATGCCCTTGATGGGAGTTGCTGCCCTTAAGGGATTACAGTGGTGGTCGTCCGGACGTACTTGTTGATCGTTCAGATGTGTGAGGGCCTCTCTCCTGTATTGAACATACGGGGGAGGAATAAGGTGCCTCCGGTTTCATTCAGACCCAGTACGTACTTGTAAATGGATTGTGTGTCCGACATTGGATTTCATTACGTGTGATTGATGTACATCAGTTGCATGGCGTGAATTGCCTGTGTGGCATGCAGAGATGCTGTGATCAAAGCTTTTGTTGAAAAGCAGAGCTTTGTGGTTGATGATCAAAGCAGGGCTTTAAATGGCTAGCTTTGTGTTTAGCGTTGATTCGCGAGCCTCACGCCCCGGTATGAATCAAAAACGGGAGAGGACATCAGGGAGGACATGTGTTTCCTTTTAGCTAGGAGTGGTGTTTTGGGTTTTACACGCCCGGGCATTTTACTTATGTGGATGATGGATAGCGAGGCGCCTCGGTTATATTGGTCGCTACAGGGCTGATGGTTTGGTCGGTATATGACCAGTTTACGCCCCATAGGGCAGGGAAACGCTGTGTTCAGGCATTTTAATCCACATCGAGTGGACCGACCCTGGCGATCCAAGGGCCCACCTGTGTCTGGGCCCTGAGACATGGACTATATTGTCTCGAAGCAGTAAGGACTATCTTTTGCCTTGGTTCATGACGGAAATCCAATTTCCAAATACGACATCATGCGGTTTTGATTGTATACTTATATATGGCGACATGATATATGGTACCCATGTTGTCTATGTTTGATACTTATGATTGAAATTGTTTTTGAAACATATAAACACTAGTAATAATGTAAAATGCTTTTGTTTTATTCGTATCAAGTATCTTTTGGCCATTATAAGGTAAAACTCTATCCTATGGTTTGCGTTGCATTGTGTGATGAGAACTGAGTCTTATAATGGCTTCATTTTTGTAAAAAGCATTGCGATGTTTAAATGATTCTTGTTTTTAAAGAAATGGCCAATCTAATGGAGTAAATCCGTTCCGCATTAGCGGCATGGTCCTGTGATTGCCTTATTATAAAATAAGTTAAGTAGAGTTCTCATACCAGTCCCATGAATGACTCGTAGTTTGTTTCACTTGCAAACTCGGGTGCCCCTATTTCTACACGGGCATCCTTGTATTCAGGTTTTAGCAGGCTCTTTCTGGATAGCTATGGAGCTAAAGATGGATTCTATCATTTCTTTCTTTTTATGCTGTTCAGCTCCTATTGTACATATTATTTTTTTATTCCGCTGTAGACAATTTATGTAAAGCTGAACTGTATTTTGTACTAAGTATGATCCTGTATACTGTGTAACTCTGATGTTTATATTTGTCCAGTGTATTCTATTGTACATTATCTGGTGTATTTATTTATTTATTTCTGTTCTGCTGTTATTTGTTTATGTGTTATATTCCAAAGATTACCCTTGCCACCGTGGAACGCGGTTTGTGGTCGTCACAATGTGGTATCGGAGCTTTGGTTAAGCTTAGTTCTAGGATATAACATATTAACAAACTCGTCAGAAATAGAATCAGAAGTATTTTATGACGAATAATTCATTTCATATAGGATCACTAATATCCTAGAATGAGTATAGTAGAATGAAATACACCCAGTAGACACATTTACATTCAAGTATATGTCTCTATGCTTTAAAATACCTTTTCTGTTGGCTTAACACTTTGTCTGCTATTTGTAGACATTGGAAAATGAGTGGCAGAAGTTGAAGAGGTAGGTCAGAACCAGATATTGAAGCTCCATTAATTAAGTATCGAAATCTGGGTGGAGTACCATTCTCGGGTAATGAATCTATTATTCAAACTCAAGCCTGGATGCGTTCTGCTGAGAAAATCTTTGAAGGTTTAAAGCTGAGAGATGATCATAAAAGATTACTGGCTTCTTGGGCACTCAAAGACAAAACTTTAATCTGGTGGGATACCGTTATTAAAGATAATCCAGAAGGTGATATCACCTAGGATAGATTCAAAGAGATTTTCAATGAAAGGTTTATTCCTCCAGAAGCAACTGAGCGGTTAAGTGATGAATTCTACTATCTGATTCAAGGAGATATGACGATTCCAGAATATCATAAGAAATTCAATGAACTTTCTCACTTTGCCCCGCATCTCATTCAAAACCCAAAGATGAAGAATCTGAGGTTTTTTAATTGGCTCCAAAGGAAGTACCAAAGTAGTGTAACTGCACATGTGCAACAATCTTTTCCCAAAATGATATATATGGCTTACCAGTATGAAAATCTTGATAAGCAAGGTCTTTTGGGCAACGAAGAGGAATGTAGTTCTAGCAACAAAAGGAAATTCGAAACTGATAGCCCAGAGGCAAGTACATAGCCTGAGATAAGTACGACGTCTAGGTTCAGGAAGAAGCCTAGAGATAATAGAGAAAGGGGTAAATCCGAGAAAGAGCTAATAACGACTGCCATATGCAATAACTGCAAGAAGCCAGGGCATTTTCAAGGGAATTGCAAATCCTCGAAGAAAGAAACAAATGTTGGATCCAAATCCAATAAGAAGGGTCGAGAGAATAGGAAATGCAATCTTTGCCATCAGGCTGGTCATATTGCAAAGAATTGCCAGCTATCATAGAAATTTGAAATAGTACAAGTGAATGAAGTAGCAGAAACTTCTGAACCCTCAGCTAGCCAGGGAAGGTCAGATGTTTTGGAAGGCACACTCACTGTCAAAAATATTCCAGTTAAAGTACTGTTTGATACAGGCGCGTCGCGAAGCTTTATTGCAAAGAATGCGGTTAAGAAACTGGATTTGAATTTGAAAAAGCTCAAAACACCCATGACTGTCCATAATCCGGTTGGGGTTCCCTCGATCTTAGTTGGATTTGTGGGGTTCCTGTTTCTTTTTCCTGTTATCGGTTCCCTACTATCTCTATTGTCATGAATTTCGCAGAATTTGATTTTATTCTGGGATCGGATTGGTTAAACAAATATGAAGCTGAGGTTAAATGCGCCGACAGAGTCGTAAAGGCGAAGATTAAATCAGGGAATTATATAACCATTCCATGCGAAGGTCCGAACTCTAATAGAAAAGATTTTTGGTCAGCTCTGGATGTTTCTCCTGCTCAATTAGAACCTGTTCTTGTCATTACGGAGAATGTTCCAGTCGACGTAAAAAATATTCCTGTCGTCAAGAACTATGCGGATGTAATTGAAGAAGTTGTTAACTTACCTCCTCGTAGAGAAATAGATTTCAAAATCTCTTTAATTCTGAATGCAAGGTCAGTAGTTCACGCTATTCGAAGAATGACCTTGAAGGAAAAAGAAGAATTAGTCAATCAGACTCGACGGCTGGTATGGAAAGGTTTTATCAGGCCTAGTTTCTCTGATTGGGGAGCAGTAATGGTGTTTGTCCCAAATTCAGATGGTACTCTCAGACTATGTGTGGATTGCCGTGACTTGAATAAGAAGACATTAAAGAACAAATATCCATTTCCGCAGATTGATGATTTGTTGGATCGATTGAATGGCGCGCAAGTATTTTCACGAATGGACCTAGCTACAGGTTTCCATCAACTTCGTATTGCCGAAGAATGTGTTCCTTTGACAGCATTCAGAGGCCCAAACTTATTCTATGAGTGGTTAGTAATGCCGTTCAGCTTATGTAATGCTCCAGCTTATTTTGTCGATCTAATGAACCGGGTATTCAGAGAAGTATTGAATAAATTCGTACTGGTTTTCATTGATGACATATTGATCTTCTCTAAGTCAGAAAGCGAGCATGAAACATTTGGAACAAGTGTTAGAAATTCTGAGAAAGAATGTTTTAATAGCCAAATTTTCCAAATGTATATTTTGGCAAGAAGAAGTCAAATTCCTTGGTCAAGTCGTATCAAAGGAAGGAATTTCTGTGGATCCCAGTAAAATCACTGCTATTTAAAATTGGAAACAACCAACTACTCCCACAGAAGTCCGAAGTTTCCTCGGATTGGCTAGTTATTATCGGAAGTTCGTTAAGGATTTTTCGAAGATTTCTAGTTCCTTAACAAAGCTTACTAAGAAATATTCGAGGTTCAATTAGACTCTAGAATGTGAGGCAGCTTTCGAAAAGCTAAAGTTAAGGCTGACAACTGCTCCAGTGTTAACAATTATTGATGGCCATCAAGACTTGAAAGTCTTGACAGATGCTTCTAAAGAAGGTCTTGGTGCAGTATTAATGCAAAGAGGCCAAGTAGTCGCTTATGCTAGCCGTCAATTGAAACCACAAGAGAAGAATTATGCAGCTCACGATCTTGAATTGTTAGCCATTGTGTTTGCTATGAAAATATGGAAGCACTATCTATTGGGTGAGAAGTTAGAATTATATACCGATCATCAATCATTGAAGTATTTATTCATCCAGAAAGATCTGAATATGAGACAACAGCGTTGGTTAGAATTTCTCGCGGCATATGATCTTGATATTTTATATACTCCGGGGAAAGCCAATGTTGTGGCTGATGCGCTTAGCAGAAAGAATGTAATCATCGCCAGTCTTATCATCGCGACTTCATTGATTGATAACATATCTGCTCTTCAGAAGGATGATCACTTCATCCAGAAGATCAGAGAGAGAATTCAGAAAGGCGAGCCTCGAGTTTTCAGGTTGATAACAATGGGATTCTGAGGTTGAAAGGCCGAATTTGTGTTCCGAACATTCCCGAACTCCGAAGAGAAGTGTTGGATGAATGCCACAAAACCAAACTGAGTATCCGTCCAGGAGTGAGAAAAATGTATAATGATATCAAACGCACTTTCTGGTGGAGATCTATGAAACGAGACATTTCCTTATACATTAGCCGTTGTACTACTTGTCAACAAGTTAAAAGCGATCAACAGAAACTCGCCGGATTGCTGTAACCGTTGGAAATTCCAAGTTGGAAGTGGGAACAGATTTCTATGGATTTCATAGATGGTTTGCCCAGAACCCGGAGAGGAAACGATAGTATTTGGGTGATCGTAGATCGTTTCACAAAGACCGCATATTTTATACCTGTCAGATCGAATAGAACTGCTCAGAGTCTGGTGCCGATTTATTTCAAGGAAATTGTTAAACTCCATGGAGTCCTCATGAGCATCGTTAGCGATCGTGACCTGATTTTCGCTAATAAATTCTGGGAAGCATTCCAAGCAGAATTGGGAACCAAACTGAACTTGAGCACCGCTTATCATCCTCAAACAGATGGTTAAACTGAGAGGGTGAATCGTATACTAGAAGATTTATTGCGGGCTTGTGTTATTGGTTTTGGCGGATCATGGGAAGACCATTTGCATTTGGCTGAGTTCTCGTACAACAATAACTACCAAGCAAGCCTAAAAATGTCACCATTCGAAGCATTGTATGGTCGACCGTGTAGATCTCCCGCTTGTTGGGTAGAACCTGGCAATAGACTTGTATTGGGACCAAATATGACTCATGAAGCTACAGATAAAGTCAATTTCATTAAGAAATGATTACTAGCCGCTCAAAGCTGACAGAAGAGCTATGCAGATTCGAGAAGAAGAGATCTGTCTTTTGCTATTGGTGACTATGTATATCTACGGGTTTCTCCGATGAGAGGAGTAGTCCGATTTGGCAAAACAGGGAAGTTGGCGCCCAGATTTATTGGTCCATTTCCTATGCTCGAACGGATTGGAACTCTCGCTTATAGGGTTCAATTGCCTAATTTGTTGCCTGGAGTACATGATGTGTTTCACATATCTCAACTTCGAAAGCATGTGCATGATCTAGACTTGATCGTGGAAGAAGCCACGCAACAAGATTTAGAAATTACTCCATAATTGGCTGTGAGAAGAGAGCCGATCAAGATTATTGGCAAAGAAACTAAAGAGCTAAGGAACAAGAAAGTTCACTTAGTCAAAGTGCAATGGAGTGGAGATCCGCAAGACTGTATTTGGGTAACTGAGGAGAGCATTAAGAAAGCCTATCCCAATCGTAGGGTGGATGTCTCTAATTAACTCTGGTGCAAGGTACATTTACCATATTTTGCATTTCAGTATTGTTTTCAACTTTGTTGTTGTTTTCTTTTCATGGATGTGAAATTATAATTATATAGTCTGAATGATTTTATAAAAGAGTATATGAATTAATTAGTATATTTTTGAAAAGTTAATCGACAAATTGATTGTTGTTTGTGTTGTGTGGTTGAGAATTTGATTAATCAAATTATTAGAATGATAATTACTTTAATCAATGTAACACCCCGCGAATTCTATAACTGTGAAATTAACAAATTAAAGTATAATTAATCTGAAATCAAAGAACTAAGGGAAACGGGATACGCCATTGCGTTCGTCTCGGAAAAATACGCGAAATAGAGTCCGAGTTTTCGAAAAACGGAGTCCGTATGAAGAAGATATGGCCTTCGGAAGTTTTGATTTAAATTTAAAATTCAAACAGAATTAAACAATTAAATATTCCGAAGTGGGGCCCAATGGGCCAGGGTGGAAGAACACCCGCCTGGGCCACCCAGGTCGACTGGGCTGTCGACCTGGGCTACCCATGTCGACAGGGCTGTCGACAGCCCTGTCGACAGGGGTATCGACCTGGTCGAGCCCAGTCAACCTGGCTGGCCAGGTCTGTGTTTGGTCGAATTTCTGTGGTCTGCTTTGTCACTAGGGCTAGGTGGCAAGTTTTGATTGGTCTCTCTTCCTAATGAATGGCTATGATTTAACCTAGCAACATCAATGGTCCTAATCAATTCCTAACCTCTATATAAACAACCCTAGACTAAACCCTAATCTATTCATTCAAAATTAAGAACATAGCCGCCATGTTGCTGAGGAACGACTAAGAGTAGCCGCCAACTAGAGAGAGGATTAGGAGGAAATTTCTAAAGCTTAAAGAGACCTAAATCAAATCAATTCAACAAAGGAATTTGCGTCTTCAATCCCTAAACTAGAGAATTCATCAAACCATTGTAAGTAGAGTATTACTTTGGTATGAATAAACAACTGTATTGATGTGTATGCTTGAATTGTGGCAATAAAAGTAATTCATATTTGTGCAAAATTATGTTATTCATTATAAAGAACTACATGCGGTAGTTCTATGCAAGTATACGTTTGGAATATTGCGCAAATTATGTAATCTATGTTGAAGCTACATGTATGTAGTTGATTGAAATTCATACAAGTTTGGGGCTTTGTTATTATGCCATCATGATGTATATTTTTGTGCATAAATCATTTTGCAAGTAATTGAAACAAGTTTGGTTGTTATAGTTCATATGAAACTATGTTGGAATTTTGACACCATAATCCATGTATTAAGTCATGCTTTTGCAAACTTATGAAAATGACTAGGCTATGATTGATATTTGACCATGTTAGTTCTATATTGTTAGCAAGAATCACATGATAACATATGTGAGACATGGCTATGTTAGACTCAAAAATCCCTTTTTGCAAGTTTAAAGCAAACACCATGATTAGGAATATTTATGCATAAGTATGTTTATACCATCGTTATGTGATTAGACTTAAATTATGATTAGGTTGAACTAGGCTTTTGTGTTAGTAGCAAAGTATCCCCTTTGTAAACATGTAGAAACCTTATGAACATGACTTGTTTATGTTTATGCCATGAACAAATTTAACTTTACTTATGCCATGTTTATGCTAAAAGTATTTATGCCATGCTTATGTTTGACATTATGCTATGCTTATGCTAGAAATATTTATGACATGCTTATGTTTGACATTATGCCTAAATAAGAATATAGGTTCATGTTGTAGTTAAACCTATGCAAGTTCACATGCTTTGATTCATGTCACCTATGTTACCACTATGCAAGTACACCAATTTCTATTTTGTATTTCCAACGTCGTAATTGCAAGTTCATGCGCTCACTTTCCCCTCTTTGTGTATGTAATCACGCCATAAGCCTCCCCTTTTCGCATGGCTAAATTGGGCTTTAAAAGGCTAAGCCCAATATATATAAACGGACGTGTAAAACGGGGGAAAATAACGTTGGGTAAAAAATTAATTAATGAATGAAAATATAAAATAGAAGGGCCCAAATTCAAGTATGGGTTGGGCCCGTGATTGGTGTAACCTTTACACCATTAACTTAATAATGGGCCGCAAATATTTACATATAAGAAATAAAGAGGAATGACAAGATATGTAAATGTAGAACATACGATGTGTTTAACCCGAGGTTGGATTGAGTTGTGATGTAAACCTGCCCGGAACCGCCCGGCTGTCCAGTAGTCACAACAATACCTATCCAATGTGGGAGGTTAAACATGGAGCCCAGCAAGGACCCGAGGTTAGACTGAGTTGTGGCGTAAGACTGCCCGGAACCAACCGGCAACAGGCAGCCACAACAATACCTGTCTAATGTGAGAGGTCAGGGCCTTAATAAGACAATTAAGGCTGAGTCAGGATTGTTAGGATTAAGTGAACTAAAGACTTAATCAAAATGGAACATGCTAAACTAAATGGACTGGTGGGGGTTAGGTAGGAAACACTTAACCAACTTAGCATGTTGGCTAGAGATAGAAAACCTAGTAACGGGGGACCCTTTTCAGCAGTAACCCTAAAAGGTGTATCAGGATACCCTGAAACTAGGCAGAGTGGGGCACGATTACTGGGCTGATTGTAAGAGGTCAAATCGACGGCGGTGGTGTAGCAGTGTAGGTTCTAACGGGGTGCGGGCGTGCACACACTCCGGCGCAGAAAAATAGGGCACTGGACACCAGTAGCATACCTGTGCACTCTAAGGTTGTGTCGGGTTGCCACTATGGGACTTGATACACCCCATGGTGGGACCAGCATAGGTAACTACAGACATCGGGGGCCGTAAGACACATGTAACTTTGCGAGTAGGAGCCGATCATCATAGAAGGGATCACATCACCCTGATTATGGGGTGCCAGTTGGAAACTAGTTTATATGGGTTCAGAGATTAACATGGGGTACGACAGTATATTCGACCCTAGACAACTTAACCAAGTTTATTGTGCTTGCCCACTTCTTGTTTATACTTATCATACCCAGTTCTTTATTCATAGACAAAATAGTACTAGACTTACTCAGGCTTTATGTCTGACTCTATTTTTCTTTCGTCTTCTTTCTTCCGTTTCCCCCCAGGTCCTCAGGGAGGGAACACAGCAGCTTGACCAACCTCAACATCCAGCTTGAAGAAGAGAAATGTATTGCTTGGACTTTCCTGTTTTGAACTATGGCTTTGGACAATCCACTATGGGGCTTTTGCAGTTTATCTATGTTTTATTTATGCTTCTTTAAAAATAATGTACTCAAGACAGATTATGAAAGTGTTATGTTATGTTTTTGGAAAGGATCTTGTTGTAACACGTATTTGACTTTATGAAATAAAGTTTGTTGTTCTTCCGCTGTTTACAAATATGTGTTCTTATATCTGTCTTGTATATCTGTGACTTGTACTTATAAACCTCCACCAAAATTAGGGCATTCCCTTTGAGAGTGACCCTAACGGAAGTGGGGTGTTTCACTTGGTATCAGAGCATAGGTTTACTAGATAAGATAAAAAGTTTTGAAAATTTATTTTTCAAAAAGGAAATTTAAAGAAGCATTTTTAAAAGAAAAATATTATTTCATTTTAAAAAGGCAAAGTCCACTCCCCAAAGCCATAGGTATTATCTCTTATCCTTCGTTTTGAATCTATCCTTTTTGTTTCAGCATGTCCCAAGAACTTAACTTGCCGGAAGGGGTGCCAATACCTGGTTGGTTTAGACGGTTCTTAGAAGCAAGGGCCACTCAGCCAGGTCCTACCATTCCTCCTCCCCCAGCGGAAGGAAATCATCCAGCTGCAGCAGCACCTTTTCCTCCACCTCCTCCTCGGGGAAACACGTTTGCTAAGATATGTAAAGATTTTAAAGCTATGGGAGGAAGGGATTTCCATGGAACTGAGTCCTTCGTGGCAGCTAGAAATTGGCTGAAAGAAACGGAGGACCTATTCATCATCTTTGAGGTAGAAGATAGGCAAAAAGTACAGTTGGCAGTATGGCTATTGAAGGGCGAGGCTTCCTACTGGTGGGAAGTCACTAATGCTGAAAGACCAGTGGAGACATGGGAGGACTTTAGGGCAAGGTTTGAGACTAAATTTCTCTCAGATGCGGAAAGAAGTTTGCAGTTGGAAAAATTCTTATTCCTTAAGCAAGGAGACAAGACTGTTAGAGAGTATGTGAATCAGTTTGATGAGCTGGCTAGGTTTGGGCTTGACCTAGTCAATACCCCGCACAAGAAGGCTCTCCGTTTCGTCAAAGGGTTAAATGAGCCATTACACAGTTTGGCCATGACCCATATACCCATGGGAGCCACGTATGAAAGATTGGTGCAAATGGCATTGCTGAATGAAGAGGATAAGGGCAAGAAGGAGACAAAGGCAGAAAGCTCTCAAGGGAAGAAAGAGGGTTTGCAGCCTAAGAAGACAGACTTTAAGAAAGGCGGGGAAGGCAACAAAGAGAAGAGGAAGTGTAATTTCTGTGGCAAAGTGGGGCACTTAGTAAAGGACTGCCGGAAAAAGAAGGCCAAGGAGAATGGTGGGTGCTTTTCTTGCGGTGAGACAGGCCATAGGGCTAAGGACTGCCCAAAGAAACAAGGACAGGGGCAGAGGGCTGGATCCACCTCAGGGGCACAGGTTCATGTGCTAGAAGCGCCACCTTTGCAACAGCGAGGTACCAACACTTCTGTAGAAAGTGTAGTTTATCTTTATGATCACCCCGTTCGCACTTTATTTGATTCTGGCGCATCACACTCCTTTATCTCGTCTGCTTTAGTAGAATCTCTGCACCTAAAAACTAGTATGGTAGAGGACCCCTTAATTGTTTCAAACCCAATTGGGGGCCCAGCTCATTTGTCTATGATCTGTCTGGATTTGAAAATTTCTATCCTAAGTGTTGAATTTCAATGTAGTGCCTTTGTTTTGGGCTTTTCGGGGTATGGTTTGATTTTGGGTATGGATTGGCTATCCAGTAATGGGGCCATCCTTGATTGTGAGAAAAGGGTTGTTAGGCTCCTAACCCAGCTCGGTAATACTTTGGAAATTTCTTGTAATCCCTCGTATGCGGTTATGCTTAGTTATCTTGAATCGCTAGATGCCTCTGTTGAAAATTTGCAATCAGTTAGAGTGGTCCGGGAATATCCGGATGTCTTTGAAGAGGTGAAGGGCTTGCCTCCGAAGCGGGAAATAGACTTCCGCATATATCTTGTAGATAATGCAAAGCCCGTTGCGTTGCCCGTTAGACACATGGCTCCACGAGAAAGAAAAGAGCTCAGTAAACAGATTAAAGAGCTTCTAGAGAAGGGGGTTCATTAGGAGGAGCGTTTCAGAATGGGGCGCTCCAGTAGTGTTCGCCACTAAGGCAGAAAGTTCATTTCGCTTATGAATGAGTTGTGGAGAATCACCTTAGTAAGTACATTTGGCAACATAGTTGACATTTTTTTATTTTTTTAGAGATAATTCATCTATGTGGAATACCTTCTAGTAAGTTAACAAGATCCAAGATTCACTAGTGAATTTTGGAGAGCTTGCATGGGACCATGAGTACGCAGTTAGGCTTGAGCCAGGTATATTAGAAGTAGAGTAAGTGAAAGTGGAACGAGAGGCAACAGTGGAAAAGGTTCCAACTCATATTTTGGAAACAAGAATTAAGAAGCTACGAAATTGTGAAGTTAAAGACGGACAAAACATAATGGAGTTAAGCTCAAGAAATGCGACTTAGAAGATTGAAGACTAGATTCGTGCATAATATCTCTTCTTAAGAGTATATCCTCTCGGTCCCATTCTCAATCCAATTTCTGGTGCAGACCCCATAGGGAGTATGACTCATCTGTTAGTAACACATGTTGGGACTCGAGGGTGTTCATTGGTTTGACTAAAGTTTTTTGGGTTTTATAGGGTACAGATTGGTCTTAGGAAGGGACTCCCTTGTGACCTAAAAGGAGTCCATCATGCTTAGTTGCATAGAATCATATATGGTGGTTGGGTTGAGTAACTCTTTGGGTGTCAGTCTGATGTTGATTTCGGTCTTCGGGGCTGATGCTCAGGGAGTTCTTCTCCTAATCAATATATATGTGGCATAGATTTCCAGTTTCGACATTGCCTAATGGGCACAAAGTTTTTACTTACTTCTATCATTCGACTATACCTTTAGGTAGGACCATTCCCTATCATTGAGAAAATTTGGAAAATGGCCTATAGATTAGAGCTACCCGAGAAGTTGGCTGGAGTCCACAACGTTTTTCACGTTTCACACCTTCGAAAATGTCTACATGAGTCTGCTGAAGTGGTAGAGCCAAATATCCTCGAAGAAGCTGAAGTGGAACGCGAAGCAACCATAAGAAAAGTTCCAACCCGCATCTTAGGAACGGAAGTGAAGAAGCTACGCAACCGTGAAGTCAAGCTCGTCAAAGTTCAGTGGAGCGACGCCGAGGGAGACGCGACTTGGGAAACTGAAGCTAGAATCCGTACAGCCTACCCTTTTCTGTTCGAGGGTACATCCTTGATCTTTCTTTTTCCTTAAGTTGCGCTTTTATCTATCTTTTTAGGGATATTTCCTCGACCTTATCTTTTAGGTAGAATCTTTTTGGATGGAAACATGTAGTTGAAACATGTTATGTATGATGGTTGCAAGTGGTTGCAAGTGATTGCTAGTGGTTGCTCGTGGTTGCATATACACACACAATCTAGGTTTTAGATCGGCTCAGTCACTTCATATTGCATATGCATATATGTTTGCATTCGTATATGGTTGAACTTTAATGTGTTGTCATATGGATGTTGCATTTGTATTGAATGATTGAGCACTCATGTAGAATCATGAATAGGAAAATTTGCATACATAATGGATTCATGGCACTTACATAATTCGCATTAAGGAGGTCAACTGAATCAGTAGACCACCTGATTTTGCATTAGATAAGTTCATATACACACACTTCGCATATGATCATGAAGCATTAGAAATCTTTTAAGGACAATGGATGCTCGTGTTTGATGGATGATTAGATGTTAGGATATACATTTTTCCTACACTTGAAGATTTCGGGGACGAAATCCTTTTAAGTGGGGGAGAATGTAACACCCCGCGAATTCTATAACTGTGAAATTAACAAATTAAAGTATAATTAATCTGAAATCAAAGAACTAAGGGAAACGGGATACGCCATTGCGTTCGTCTCGGAAAAATACGCGAAATAGAGTCCGAGTTTTCGAAAAACGGAGTCCGTATGAAGAAGATATGGCCTTCGGAAGTTTTGATTTAAATTTAAAATTCAAACAGAATTAAACAATTAAATATTCCGAAGTGGGGCCCAATGGGCCAGGGTGGAAGAACACCCGCCTGGGCCACCCAGGTCGACTGGGCTGTCGACCTGGGCTACCCATGTCGACAGGGCTGTCGACAGCCCTGTCGACAGGGGTATCGACCTGGTCGAGCCCAGTCAACCTGGCTGGCCAGGTCTGTGTTTGGTCGAATTTCTGTGGTCTGCTTTGTCACTAGGGCTAGGTGGCAAGTTTTGATTGGTCTCTCTTCCTAATGAATGGCTATGATTTAACCTAGCAACATCAATGGTCCTAATCAATTCCTAACCTCTATATAAACAACCCTAGACTAAACCCTAATCTATTCATTCAAAATTAAGAACATAGCCGCCATGTTGCTGAGGAACGACTAAGAGTAGCCGCCAACTAGAGAGAGGATTAGGAGGAAATTTCTAAAGCTTAAAGAGACCTAAATCAAATCAATTCAACAAAGGAATTTGCGTCTTCAATCCCTAAACTAGAGAATTCATCAAACCATTGTAAGTAGAGTATTACTTTGGTATGAATAAACAACTGTATTGATGTGTATGCTTGAATTGTGGCAATAAAAGTAATTCATATTTGTGCAAAATTATGTTATTCATTATAAAGAACTACATGCGGTAGTTCTATGCAAGTATACGTTTGGAATATTGCGCAAATTATGTAATCTATGTTGAAGCTACATGTATGTAGTTGATTGAAATTCATACAAGTTTGGGGCTTTGTTATTATGCCATCATGATGTATATTTTTGTGCATAAATCATTTTGCAAGTAATTGAAACAAGTTTGGTTGTTATAGTTCATATGAAACTATGTTGGAATTTTGACACCATAATCCATGTATTAAGTCATGCTTTTGCAAACTTATGAAAATGACTAGGCTATGATTGATATTTGACCATGTTAGTTCTATATTGTTAGCAAGAATCACATGATAACATATGTGAGACATGGCTATGTTAGACTCAAAAATCCCTTTTTGCAAGTTTAAAGCAAACACCATGATTAGGAATATTTATGCATAAGTATGTTTATACCATCGTTATGTGATTAGACTTAAATTATGATTAGGTTGAACTAGGCTTTTGTGTTAGTAGCAAAGTATCCCCTTTGTAAACATGTAGAAACCTTATGAACATGACTTGTTTATGTTTATGCCATGAACAAATTTAACTTTACTTATGCCATGTTTATGCTAAAAGTATTTATGCCATGCTTATGTTTGACATTATGCTATGCTTATGCTAGAAATATTTATGACATGCTTATGTTTGACATTATGCCTAAATAAGAATATAGGTTCATGTTGTAGTTAAACCTATGCAAGTTCACATGCTTTGATTCATGTCACCTATGTTACCACTATGCAAGTACACCAATTTCTATTTTGTATTTCCAACGTCGTAATTGCAAGTTCATGCGCTCACTTTCCCCTCTTTGTGTATGTAATCACGCCATAAGCCTCCCCTTTTCGCATGGCTAAATTGGGCTTTAAAAGGCTAAGCCCAATATATATAAACGGACGTGTAAAACGGGGGAAAATAACGTTGGGTAAAAAATTAATTAATGAATGAAAATATAAAATAGAAGGGCCCAAATTCAAGTATGGGTTGGGCCCGTGATTGGTGTAACCTTTACACCATTAACTTAATAATGGGCCGCAAATATTTACATATAAGAAATAAAGAGGAATGACAAGATATGTAAATGTAGAACATACGATGTGTTTAACCCGAGGTTGGATTGAGTTGTGATGTAAACCTGCCCGGAACCGCCCGGCTGTCCAGTAGTCACAACAATACCTATCCAATGTGGGAGGTTAAACATGGAGCCCAGCAAGGACCCGAGGTTAGACTGAGTTGTGGCGTAAGACTGCCCGGAACCAACCGGCAACAGGCAGCCACAACAATACCTGTCTAATGTGAGAGGTCAGGGCCTTAATAAGACAATTAAGGCTGAGTCAGGATTGTTAGGATTAAGTGAACTAAAGACTTAATCAAAATGGAACATGCTAAACTAAATGGACTGGTGGGGGTTAGGTAGGAAACACTTAACCAACTTAGCATGTTGGCTAGAGATAGAAAACCTAGTAACGGGGGACCCTTTTCAGCAGTAACCCTAAAAGGTGTATCAGGATACCCTGAAACTAGGCAGGGTGGGGCACGATTACTGGGCTGGTTGTAAGAGGTCAAATCGACGGCGGTGGTGTAGCAGTGTAGGTTCTAACGGGGTGCGGGCGTGCACACACTCCGGCGCAGAAAAATAGGGCACTGGACACCAGTAGCATACCTGTGCACTCTAAGGTTGTGTCGGGTTGCCACTATGGGACTTGATACACCCCATGGTGGGACCAGCATAGGTAACTACAGACATCGGGGGCCGTAAGACACATGTAACTTTGCGAGTAGGAGCCGATCATCATAGAAGGGATCACATCACCCTGATTATGGGGTGCCAGTTGGAAACTAGTTTATATGGGTTCAGAGATTAACATGGGGTACGACAGTATATTCGACCCTAGACAACTTAACCAAGTTTATTGTGCTTGCCCACTTCTTGTTTATACTTATCATACCCAGTTCTTTATTCATAGACAAAATAGTACTAGACTTACTCAGGCTTTATGTCTGACTCTATTTTTCTTTCGTCTTCTTTCTTCCGTTTCCCCCCCAGGTCCTCAGGGAGGGAACACAGCAGCTTGACCAACCTCAACATCCAGCTTGAAGAAGAGAAATGTATTGCTTGGACTTTCCTGTTTTGAACTATGGCTTTGGACAATCCACTATGGGGCTTTTGCAGTTTATCTATGTTTTATTTATGCTTCTTTAAAAATAATGTACTCAAGACAGATTATGAAAGTGTTATGTTATGTTTTTGGAAAGGATGTTGTTGTAACACGTATTTGACTTTATGAAATAAAGTTTGTTGTTCTTCCGCTGTTTACAAATATGTGTTCTTATATCTGTCTTGTATATCTGTGACTTGTACTTATAAACCTCCACCAAAATTAGGGCATTCCCTTTGAGAGTGACCCTAACGGAAGTGGGGTGTTTCAATCAATAAGAGAGTGAGGGTAAATTTATGCAAAGTGAATCAAATATTGAACTGATTTGAAAATAGATAGAAATATATACATGTACATTATATATGTTTGAACAGGTAAATGGATTTGTTGTTGAGTAAAGAATTTATTTGCATGCCCGACAAATAGGTAAACCTTAATGAGTTGGATGCGCAATTTTAGTCTTATATCAACTCCTGTGAATGTCATTGGATGCGGAGTGCTGGATGTTTTGTGTGTAATAATAAATGTCGCTATAGGATAGTAACAATTAATTTTGAACTGCACTACATGGCATACTTCTTGAAGATAGCATACTTCATCATATACCACATAAGCATTTGGAGCTTGTGTGTAGAGGTTGAAGATTTACCATACGAGCGAGAGGCTTGTATGGCGATGATTATATATTACAGGTGGAACAAAAGACTGACATGGACTATATAAAATATAACGGTAAATTGCCAGATTAATAAAAAAACCCACACGGGTCTGGAGATGATGATCCGTGCGCTTCATATTAGCCTGGAGTTCGCTCCCAGCAATATAGCCATCCCTACCCTATCACGTCAATCCCACAAGCCTCGTATCCATTCTCGTTCGATCGCTGCGGGGAACAAGACAAGTCGGCCTTTTTATCGGATAACTACGTCCTCGAGCTCTAGGTCTTAATTTTTTCACAAAAGAACCTCCATTGACTTCGGCTTTACTAATGAATAAATCGGTTTCCTTCAAACCCATTTTTTCCTCTTTCCAGATGGTAAATATTTCTCAGAACATGGAGTGTGAATCAAACCCATGTTTGAATTGAAACTAAGATACTGATGCAAGTTCTTCCCTTCTGAATCAGATAGATTCATATCTGAAAGAGGCCGACAATAAGTTCTTTCAAAATTGACTATTCGTTCCTCTCTTAAAAATGTGGCAGAAATGTCTGGCCGAGCCAGAACAGAAAAAACAATAGATATAAAGAAAAAAAATCTTAACTAAGTGGGGTCATAAAAAGCACAGGTTCCAAATCGCGATCGATTCCTTTTTCAAATCATGCTGCAGCTGCACGGGCCCTTCCCGCATGCCATAAATGACCCACAAATAGAAAAAATCCTAGAACAAAATGAGAGGTAGCTAACCAACTTCTAGGAGAAACATAATTAACTACATTGATCTCGGGATTACCTCGGATCTACGCCGAGGTATTGATGGTGATTCTCAAATATCGTAAAACAGAATGTGATACGATAAGATAGAATGCAATAGAAACAAAGACAAGGAATGGGTTACCTACCCCTAATGGTCAAAGCGAGCCCTTTCATTCAATTCTTCATTCTTTAATGAAATTAAGAATCAATCAAATCTCCCCAAGTAGGATTCGAACCTACGACCAATCGGTTAACAGCCGACCGCTCTACCACTGAGCTACTGAGGAACAACGGGAGATTCGACCTCATAGAGTTCAACTCCCGTTCTCAACCCATGAGTCCGAAGCTTCCTTCGTAACTACCGGAACTTCTTCGTAGTGGCTCCGTTCCATGCCTCATTTCATAGGGAACCTCAAAGTAGCTCTATTTCATTATATTCCATCTATATCCCAATTCCATTCATTTAATATTTCTTTGGTGTGATTGACATAGGAGATGTCATTCAAACATGTCTCTCTGGTCATTAAGGCACAAAACCATTTATAGGGTGACGAGAATTTATTCTTTGGAGTTATGATCTATACAAACTCCCTTGTGGACACCGGAATATATCACTATAAATATGTGCATGCTTATTAGGATTTATTGGGTACCTAATACGACCCAATAAATTTCCAAACCCCTCCCCATATAAAGGAGGTTATGGCGAAAATTTTCAAAAATTTAGGGTGTTAGCCAAATTTTTGAAGAATTAGAAAATTCTTAGAAACTGAAAAGTTGAAGAATGAAAGTTGAGTTGGTTAATTAAACTACTTTCAGCTTCGTTCCTTTTCGGGGATGAAAAGATTTTAAGTGGGGGAGATTGTAACAACCCGGAAAATCAAAACCAGTTTAATTTTTTTAATTTGGCTGATTTAGTGGATTTTGAATATTTAAAATAAATTATTTTAAATAATAACGATCAAAAATCTATTTGGATCAAAATTATAGTGAATATATTTATTTTAATTATAAAACAAGACCTGAAATGGCGCAATAGTCTGAAAATTTGAATTCGAACTATGACTGACTGTACCGGATGCAAAATAAAACAGATTTTAGTGAAACCAAAAATATTTAAATATGTTTATGATTATCTTTCTAACGAATCTGAAAAATCGAAATTTCATAGCGGGAATCAAAAGTTATGGCCAAATGAATTTTCAAAAAGGTCGCTATGGAGTTTATATAGCCCTTGAAAATAGCCATTTTGCAAACGACCTCCGTTTTCAACAGAACCATTTTTGTTGGATCCGGGATGTCAAATTATTGCTACGTTTCAAATTCCATAATTTTTGGAGTTAATATGTGAGCGTGGCAAAAGAAAATGTATTTGGTTGATTTCAGTCATATTGGATCGACCAGAAAATGGCCATTTTTCAAACGATCTCCAAATTAGACGAAACTAGTTTTGTTCGGACCATATCGTCAAAACATAGCTAGATTTATTTTTATGGAAATTTTGGGATCATTATGTGGCCCCGGTAAATTGAAATGTACATTCAAATCAAATATTGAATGTTTTATATTTTAATTTGAAGAAAAACTGGCTGAAACAGTCGAACGGGTCTAAGAAACATATTCCATTGTGTTCTGAATGGGGGTATTTAGCCCGGGATGATAGTCGTTGGGTTTGAATTGGAGTTCGTATGTAAAAAGGGGGTATTTTTGGAATAAATATTTAAATTTAATATTGGCTAATCAAATATCAGCGTCACTTTCTCTCTCTCCCCGATCGTTACTCCAGGCGACAGCGGAAGTGGTTCAACCCTTCCCAGCTTGATTTCTCTTCCCGCACGAAGAATTAGACATCCGTCCTCTTGAAGATTTTGTAGTATTCTTCGAGATCTACGCATCCATCCCAGCTTCGCCTCCTACAGTTGCGTCATTCTCGAGATTCGTGCCAAGGAAGATCCACTGCGTCGCACCCATTTTCTCCCCCGATCCTCCATCGAGTTGAACATGACTACCACGCGCGAGAAGCCCTTCCGAAGCCCTACGAAGTGGTAAAGTCCGATCATCTTCAAAGTTCTCGGATTTGACGATAAATCAAACCCTAGTTCTGAACCGATTATAGGAAGGTACGGTAGTGAAATTTTAAATGGATTTATAACACTTTAAAGCGCTACGGTTTACGATTTTACGATATAAATCATATCTTTTTCGTATGTTGACGAAATCCAGTGAAACAAGAGACAATGGACTCGTGTGGACGTCTTCTACCTTCTAGAAAAGACCGGATATTTTTCTGAGCCTTCTACAATTTTTGGAGGAGTGGAACCCAATGTGAGATTTCTGAATTATAAATGATATGGAATGACGATGTATAAATTATACGGTCGTTGGATGAGTTATATAAGCACTGTACTCCTCATGTATAAGTGTTGTATAAGTTGTATGTGCGATGTATAAGTTATATATACGTCGTAAAAATCATATATGCGTTGAATGGAATTGAAATGAAATCGAAATATGTTTATATACATATACATACATGCATACATACATACATACATACATATATATATGTATATATATATACTCCCCTCGTCCACAGACCATGGACGATATATAATGGTTGTGATATTTTTTGGATTTAGGTTGATGTGAAATTTTGTGAATATCATGAATGGTTGATTTGATATGATTAATTGTGGTTGAAATCCCAATAGGATTAGTATATGGGGAAAATTCGTCTGCGTACGAACTAGATATTGAAATCCCCATTGTCAAAAGCTGCAAGGCTTTAAGGTAGAGCGAGGAGCCGTACTCGGGATGGTGCCAGTTTTAACTACCCTGCCGTTATGCTGCCAAAATTTTCTGAAATATTCCTGTGTTTGATTTATATTCATGTATTGAAATATATATTCATGTGTTGAAAAATATTAATTTTTGAAATAAAATTGCTTTAACAATAAAAATAACATTTTTATCATCTATATGAAGTATATAAAATAATCGGGTTTGAAATAAATTGTTTTGACAATAAAAATCACATTTTTACTATATATATGAATTGTTAAAAATAGTCATGTGCTGAAATAAATATCTGTTGGATAAAAATATCATTTTTATCACCTATATGAGTTGAAATAGTTTTTGAAATAGAAGAATGGATTACGTTTTTATATATATAAATGTAATTAAAATAAATCGAATAACAAAGTTGTAGTTCGTATTTTGAAACCGTGATTTCAAATGATTGTACCGGGAGATCCGACCGTCGAATTTTCCCGAAACTGAAACCGTTGGGTTCGCTTTGGAAATATCTTTCCAACGGCACCAACTTTGCAAAGATCCAACGGTTGGATTGTCTGGAATGTTTAATTCAAATCTGAATGAAAATAGCGCCAGAATGGATTATATATATATATATATAATTTAATTAAATCGAATAATGACGCTGCAGTTCGTATTTTGAAATTGTAACTTTAAACGATTGTACCGGAAGATCCGACCGTCAGATTTTCCCAAAACTGGAACTGTTGGGTCTGCTTTGAAAAGATCTTTCCAATGATATAAAATTTGTAAAGATCCAATGGTTAGATTTTCAAATATGTGTAAATCAAAATTATAGAAAAACAGTGCCATGGCCGCGTTATGGCCTGAAGCGTCGTTTGAATAAATTGGCTATATTTAAATAAATAAAAATAGCTATAAATCGTGATAAAATATTATAAATGATATGGAATGGAAATAAACCGAATTTACCCGGTTTATTGGACATTTGATGGTTGAATGTGTTTGATGTGAAAATTACATTAATGAACTGAATTATGGATGTCAGATAATTTAACCATTGAAATGAATTGATTTGAAATTCTAAATATGCGTGAATTATTTGAAAAGGCCGATTTAATTCTCATTTCAAATAATTGATCTACGGTTAGAAGTCGAAGATATGAAGACGGTGCAAGACCGAGGATCTTCACATCGAATGGATGGCTACTGATGCCTTTGATGGGAGGTGCTGCCCTGAAGGGGTTACAGTGGTGGTCGTCCGGACGTACTTGTTGACTGTTCGGATGTGCGAGGGCCTCTCTCCTGTATTGGACATACGGGGGAGGAATAAGGTGCCTTCGGTTTCGTTCAGATCCAGAACGGACTTGTAAATGGATTGTGTGTCCGACATTGGATTTCATTTCATGTGATTGATGTACGTCAGTTGCATGGCATGAATTGCCTGCGTGGCATGCAAAGATGCTATGATCAAAGCTTTTGTTGAAAAGAAGAGCTTTGTGGTTGATGATCAAAGCAGGGCTTTAAATGGCTAGCTTTGTGTTTAGCGTTGATTCGCAAGCCTCACACCCTGGTATGGACCAAAAACGGGAGTGGACATCAGGGAGGACATCCGTTTCTTTCTAACTAGGAGTGGTGTTTTGGGTTTTATAGGCCCGGGCATTTTACTTATGTGGAGGATGGATAGCGAAGCGCCTCGGTTATATCGGTCGCTACAGGGCCGATGGTTTGGTCGGTATATGACCAGTTTACGCCCATAGGGTAGGGAAACACAGTGTTCAGGCATTTTAATCCACATCGAGTGGACCGGCCCTGACAATCCAAAGGCCCACCTGTGTCTGGGTCCTGAGACATGGGCTAGATTGTCTCGAAGCGGTAAGGACTATCTTTTGCCTTGGTTCATGACGGAAATCCAATTTCCAAATACGACATCATGCGGTTTTGATTGTATACTTATATATGGCGACATGATATATGGTACCCATGCCATCTATGATTGATACTTATGATTGAAATTGTTTTTCAAACATATAAACACTAGTAATAATATCAAATGCTTTTGTTTTATTCGTATCAAGCATCTTTTGGCCATTATAAGGTAAAAATCTATCCTCCGGTTTGCATTGCATTGTGTGATGGGAACTGAGTCTTATAATGGCTTCATTTTTGTAAAAACATTGGATGTTTAAATGATTCTTGTTTTTAAAGCACTAGCCAATCCAATGGAGTAAACCTGTTCCGCGTTACCGGCGTGGTCCTGTGATTGGCCTTATTATAAAATAAGTTAAGTAGAGTTCTCATACCAGTCCCATGACTGACTCGTAGTTTGTTTCACTTGCAAACTCGGGTGCCCCTATTTCTACACAGGCAGCCTTATATTCAGGTTTTAGCAGGCTCTTTCTGGATAGCTATGGAGCTGAAGATGGATTCTATCATTTCTTTCTTTTTGCGCTGTTCAGCTCCTATTGTACATATTATGTTTTTGATTCTGCTGTATACATTTTATGTAAAGCTGAACTGTATTTTGTACTAAGTATGATCCTGTATACTGTGTAACTCTGATGTTTATATTTATCCAGTGTATTCTATTGTACATTATCTGGTGTATTTATTTATTTCTGTTCTGCTGTTATTTGTTTATGTGTTATATTCCAAAGATTACCCTTGCCACTGTGGAACGCGGTTTGGGGTCGTCACAGTACATGTCTATGTATGCAATTACAATCAATTTTCAGTTTAGTTCAATATTTGACTTAATTTGGCTAAATTTTACCTTCCATTTTCATATTGGTTTTATTATTCCAATATTTTTATTAATTAAATTAATTATCACAACACGCAACCAGCAATCAATTAATTGATTAGCTTTTCAAATATATAACTTTATATATACTCAAAAATCATATTATCTGTGTCAAATCACAAACAATAAATTCTAGCTAAGTTTTGGTTCTCACACCAGTCTAATGGAATCATATATATATCCACTTTCGAAACTCGAACGCAAGTGCTAATGATGCAGCTACTATCATCAGAATCATTTCCGGACGACTAGAGTGTGATTCTATATCTATCAGCATATTTGTGACTTCGAATACACGTTAATTATGTGTATATTCAAGATCTTCTCATACTTGATAGTCCAAATTCAATATAAAATAATATAATCAAATACGTATAATCGGATAAAATTTTCAAAACTAAATTCATTTTTAATAAACAACACTCTTCAAGCTCATTCTAGGGTATTACTAACCCTATCTCTAACGAGTCGTTCTTATATGATGTTACTAATCCTATCTCTGATGAATTCTTTTGTTCGGTTCTAATGTGTCTAGTCCTCTAGCTTTGTAAACCAAAGCTCTGATACCAACTGTAGCGACCCAAACTTCTCGGCCGGCCTAAACCGAACAAGAAGGCAAACTGCTTTGAGAACACGACGCATCAGTACACAAACAATATAACATTTCATTGTTATTACAACAATTTACATCAGAGTACAAGAATATATCAGAGTTGCAATATGTAATATACAGTGGAAAATACAATATCAGAGAATAATTTACATAACAGCGGAATTAAAATGTATAAATACAATGCGTAGCAGAAAATACATCAACTAGAAAAACTTAAAGAAATACACGGATACAAAGCTTTCTGAATATAGCTCCAGCTGTAAACCAAGATCTTGTGAAATAGAAATCTGCAAAAACCAAAACTACTAGCTGTCCGTGTGGAAAAAATGGACATCCAGAGTTTAGGTGAAAACAATAAACTCTGAGTCAGTCATGGGACTGGTTTGAGAACTATAAACAGTTACTAAACTTTAAAAAAAAAGGCATATCACGGGACCACGCCGTATGTCATGGAACGGGTTTACCCCCAGGAATGCCTATGTATAAACAATAACCAATATATACATATGGATCTACAATGCGTCAAACAACATGCAATTTCTCAATCAACCCATTTAAGATTGATCACCAAATTTAGATTTTTCGAAATCCAATTCACATTACAGAAATTATTTCTTTGGACTTTGCTCCCGATTTCTTATTTCAAATCATTTGAAATACATATCTAGCTTTTATATCAAAGTAGATTTCACTTCAGGATCTCAAGCCAAAATCTTTGGAAATACGAATTCCAAAACATCACAATGCATACAAAAAGATATGAAACCAAATATCAGGAGGTATTCAGCCGTCAGACAAGGCGACAGGTTCGCACCTTACCAACTCCATATATATACATGCACCTCCTACACATGGAGCAGGCTACACCATACAATACCCATAAACTTTTCGTCGTCTGGGTTACCCGAATCTTTAGCCATATACTAAATATTTTTATATCCCGAAGTATGGAAAATCATTTCACAACATAATAATCACAAGTACTTTAAAACTATACTTATGGTACTTCACATCAGTAATTCACACATACGATCGGTCACTATTAATCACATAACCTTTGAGCTCGTACGTCTCAAAGAAGGGTGTTAAGCAAGAAAATAAATTCTCCGCCACCAAACACATACATCATCAATAGTAACTAATCGGGTATGTGTTGAACTGCAATGTAAAACCCTAGTACTTTTCTAAATCATTTTAGAAACATCGAGTTTAGCCCTCGAAATCCTTTCTGTTTTATAAAACATTTTTATAAAACATTCCCTGTCCAAAATCGGGAAATCATTTCTTTTCACTTAAGAAAATCTCTTTTCAAAATCATTCATTAATTTTGAAATAAAGAGCATCGTCACTAGACATCTCATAGTCAAATCGTGAAGTGTTTCACAAGATGTTAGCATACAAATATTTCTACCTAACCCAATGCTAAATGTCAAAGCATATCTTGCCTATAAATTGGTCGAGCACAACCCAAACAATCAATCAATCACAATCAATATCAACAACCAAGTATATTTGGTTTATACCACATCTCATGTTTTGGTAAATTTAATTACCATTCATTCATTCAAATCTAATTAAAGATATATCAAAACTCCAATTGGTTTTAATCTCACAAATCATTACTTAATGATTAATCAGTCTTAGGAAGATTAATCATGTCATTAACTAAGTTATAGAACCATTGTTATTTAAAGCACAATTCACGATAAACCCAAAATCATCTTCCATCAAAATGTAATCTTCACGGAAATCCTAATAGTATATAATCGATACAAATTTCCATATCAAATCAATACTATAAATGGAATAATAGGAAAGCCTTTTAAATTCCATATATAGTAAAGGTCTTCCGTTACAGAAGCTCATCTCGATTATTACCAAATCGAATTCCATTCAATTCCAATTTAATAGATTAAATTGGAAAACTTTACTTTGGATAATTCCATTAATCTTAACTAAAAGATTTATAAATTCCAAACCTTAACTTCACTATTAATCGGGTTAAAGAACTCATGTTATTTAAAACATTGTTCACGATAAACCCAAGATCCGATTTGATATTAAATACAAGCCTGTGAATAGAAATAATATCAGCTTATACTCAATATCAAATTTTAAAACCCACACATACCGCATTGGAAATAACGATATTTGTACTTCTAAATTCCTTAACAATATCCGTATAATCACGAAATCCAATATCGAAATATCCCGAAGATTATTTCCATTCAAATCCATTCCAAATTATATATTGGAAAAATTCGGGTTATATTAAAACCATTTCTATTTCTGTCGGTTCTTCATTCCAGTTGTTAACTAGTTCATTCAGATAAAAACATCTTTTATCTTTACTAATGCGGAATATTTCATACGAATTCTTTCCAAATCATTTATTATGATTTTATGTAATATATTCATATTTTTATTCATTTTAATTAGGCCCTTACAGTCGATTTCCAATAACTTCCAATGAACTACATCCATAGTGACCTTTTCCAAAATTGATTTGGGCATATTTTAAAACCTAACTAATCAAATTTAACTCTCTTATATTCATTGGAAAGATCTTCTCGATACGAACCCAACTTTTCTAGTTTTAGGAGAATCCGACGGTCAGATCTCCCATTACATCAATTTGAAGTTAATGGTTGAAATTCGCGAATGGTCGTTGCGCGGCGCGTTCTATTCAATCCACTTATATATATAGTATATTTCATCGATTTTTGTTCAAAACGCATTTTATAAATCGTTTATAAATTCATTTTAAAACGATTTCAATTTCATTATCGATTTTAAATCAAAATTGAAAATTCCATATATAGTTAAAAAATTATATTTTTAACCATCCAATAATTATTTCATTACATGCCAATTTTATTCATCGCTATTTCAGAAAATTTGGCCGTTATAACGACGCTATTTGTAGAACCAGAATATTGTCTAGCATTACCCCTCTCCTGATTAGGCTCACGCCTTACACAAAATTTTTATCCAACAAATCAATAATAGGGTTGCCAAACCCATATTCAACAATTTTTCCACAACACACAAACAATTTTATTGCATTTCAGATCTATACATCGCATATGTACTTTTATACAACGCATATATATTTTATACAACGCATATATATTTTTACAATGCATATATATTTTTACAACGCATATATATATATATTACTCCATTTTTATTTGAATTTAGAAGTCTCACATTAGGTTCCACTCCTCCTAAATTTGTAGGTAGCTCCAAACTCCTTCCAGTCAACTCTAGAATGTAGTACACGTTGTCACGATTCCAATGGTTCCTGTTTCACTGGATTCCGTCATCATATGAGAAAGTTGTGATATTATAAAGGTTAATTACATCATTATGTTAATTAATAAATTAATTAATAAAATTTAATTACCTTCTTCCCCTTTTAAACAATTCAGCCTCGTTACCTCACAGTGCTCCAATCCTAGGGTTCAAAATTTCAACACCCACAAACCGCGTGCACTTGATCGGACCCCACCCCGTCGTGTGCCTTGGGATGCGCCACCACCGGCCAGAGATACGGCGAGCTCGATCGCACTTATCAGCTGGAAAACGGCCTCAAAGATCGTGCCTTTGAGCATTGATTTCTCCTAGTTTATCATATTAGAGATGATCATCGCCATATCAAAATGTAGCCCTCACTTAGATTTACCATTTTTGTTTACAAACCAGGATATAATTCGAAATGGATGAGGAGAAATTTAGGATCAAATTTCTGAATATCATGGCCATTAAGATCGTTAGTTACGGCTGAACGAGACGGTTGACCACGATGGAAATGAATGAGGGTTTTGACCAATCATTTATAATATAATTTAATTAATATTTTATTCCAAAAAGTAAGATTTTGCATTCGAACTCCAAATAAAACCCAATAACCGTCGTTCCAAACTAAATACCCCCATTCCAGACACAATGCAATATGTTTTGCAAGCCAATTCGACTGTTTCGATCAGTTTTCATCAAAAGTAAAATATAAATTAATATAATGGTCAATATTGAATTCCAACATACATTTTAATTTACTGGGGCCACATACTGACTCCTAAAATTACAAAAAAAATAAATCTGGCTGTGTCTTAACGATATGGTCCTAACAAAATTAATTTCATCGAATTTGGAGACTGTTTGAAAAATGGCCTTTTTCTAGTCGATTAAATTTAAACTAAAATTTAAAACACGTTTAAATTTACCATGCTCACATATTAATTCCAAAAATTATAAATTTGAAACCTAACAATAATTTGACATTCCGGATCCAACAAAAGTGGTTTCATTGAAAACGGAGTCGTTTGCAAAATGGCTATTTTTAAGGGCTATATATTATATAAATATATATAAATTCCATAACGACTATTTTAAATTTTAAATTGGACATAACTTACTATTTATAAAGTGAAATCTCAGTTTATTGCATTCAATATAAATTTTCATTTCAAAATGTTCCAACATTTCTTGTTTTACTTTAATCCGACTTATATTGAATTTTGTACGTTCAATTGAAGTTTAAAATCGAATTTTCAAACTGCCACGTCATTTCAGGCTCGTTTTAATTAAATTTTAAATTTATACGTTCTAACTTCGATTTAAATAAATTATAAATCATTAGTTCTCAAAATAAATCATTTTAAATTCTTAAAATCCATTAAATCAATTAAAAATTAATTTTTAAATTGGTTCCAAAATCCAGGTTATTACAATATGTGTGCCCTAGCAGGACGTAGGGATATCCAATCATGATGCTGGCACCAAGAGGGCTTCGTACAGTGGTTTGTAGTGCCTTTACGTTGAACATAGTGCGCACATGAAGACGCTTTGGGGGTGCCAAAAAATTTCAACACGAGGCTGCCCATTTGTTTGCTGCGCCCATCCAAAAAATGACCAAAAACCCAATGCCATTCAACATCGAAATCCGGCCATTAAAGATGATTTCTGAGCACATATCATCACCTAGATCTCCACCATTTATGCATAATATGCCAAAAGCTTGACTCCAACCCATTCTATTAATTGCCAAATTCTGGTGGGTACCGACCTCCTCACGATGATCTAACAACACAATGCACTCATCTCATTATGATAAATAAATTCCTAGTTGAGACCGAGGGTTAAAAATGCCTCTATCTCATCATCAGCGATGATCATTGGATAGTGAAGAACTTGAAATGGCAGCTAGAAATAAACTAGGGTTTGGAGCAAAAGTCTACAAAACACTATTCACAATCGATATTTTCTAAACTATAATAGAGGCGTGCACACTGGCATTCTATACTAGATACCCCAATTTCAGACTCAACGGAACTATTATCGAAAGCTAGTTCAAACATATACATAAGTAAACATCTCAAATCGTACTATAATAATTTAATTTTCATAAATTAAATCTACATGTTTCAAGCTTGCACAACTACATAATACGTCCAATCATGATGAATCTTGATGGTATATATCAATACACTATTTCAGATCTGATAGCATCGGTTACGTCAAAATCCGAATCAGTGTACCAGAGCGCTTGCAGTGAGTACATTTATTCGGTCGTTTGGAAGTTTTTATCCAGTTGTTTATGCTTGGTCCTGTACTTGAAATGTTGTTTTTCTTCTGAGTCTATGGTGCTTTAAGTTATTGTTGGTTAGTCTTTCTTGGTTTGGTTTCATAGTCGACAGTGGGCAATCCATGAGAAGTCTAGGCTCTGAATTTTGCCTCTCTGTCCGGTGGTGTCCGCCTTACTGAGTAAGTCTAAACATGTGCTTCTTGGTCACTATATGACTTTGTGAAGTTGTGGCTTGTTTGGTTTGGTGATGGCATGTTGGTCTCTTTCCTGGCTTATTAGCAACACAGGGAAGCGTATGCTCACAACGTTGCTGATCTTCTGCCTTTTTTCCTTCCTCTCCGTGTCGGTTTCATGCTAGACTTGTTGGTTATCAACTATGTCATATCTGGTGGTTTTTGGTCTTGAGTGTAGGCTGAATTGAGCCTATGCTTGCATGTCCAACCACTATGCTATGTTTTCATGTCAATGCTGTATGTCAGAACTGTCGTGTATGTGGGGGCTTCCCATGCTTTTCCAGTTTCCAACGACTTGGAGCCCTATGCCATGGAAGTCACACAAGTTGAGTGAAGTTTTCGAGAGTTGCCTTTTCAGATTTACTTGTACTTGTTAGGCTCTTTTTTGTATGTATGCTACTTGTATCATGTGCATTATTTGTGAATGTAATAAGTAACAAACATGTGACTCCCTGCGTCGAGTAAATTTGTAGTCTAGTCAATTAAGGCTATCTCCAGTGCTATAAGTCGTAAGGTAGAGTGGACGGAACACTAAAAATTCCGTAGGTGGTGGACGGTCCACCTTAAAAACCGAATTAGCTGATTGTTAACTACAGTCACCTGTACTATACTATATTTTTTATTGTTAGTTACAATAAAAGGTGTTTGTGATCACCTTAAAAACCGGACGGCTTTGCCAAAAAAGCAACAACTTATTAATAAAAGATTTTAATCACTTAGCATTCTAAGATAACGAATTATTATTGTCATTCTCAGTTAAACACAGAGATAATGATATGTTTAAGTTTCTATATCTTTTACCCTCCTAAAGTTGGTTGCCTTCTTCTGTTACTTCGATAGAAAATCAATGCAAATACATTCAAAATTTTGTAAGTTTCCTTTCGTTTCAATGCAATAGGAAAAATGAAATAACGAGGAAAAATGGTACAATGATAATGCACATATGGGATTTATCAAAAGTTATTTGCGTTCCATATAAGAAATAAATCTATTTGGACGTATCTTTCTGACTATTATACCAATAAAATCCATTTATTATTGACTAATCCAAGTTGACTTTAGTATTCTAACCTATATTATCGTATCCTATTATTAACTAAAATAACGCTTAAATTAAAGTGGAAGATAGGGAAAATAACAAACTTTAAAAATTTAGACTGAAAAACACCAAGTTTCTTTTTTAGATTGAAGGACAAACTTCAGAAAAAATTAGGCTAAAGAGCACGGTTAAATATAACTAGCATTTTATATGGTGTAAGGATGAATATAATGTTAGTATAACTAGAATTTTTGTACAGTGTAAAAAATAGATATAATGCTAGCTTTATTTAGCATTTCCTTTCAGTCTATTTTTTTTTAAAGTTCATCCTTCAGCCTATAATTGAACTTAGTGTCCTTTAGGATATTTTCTTTCAAAGTTTGTCCTTTTCTCTAATTACCTCTTTATTAGATTAATAATAATAATGTGGTTAAACATGTATTAAAATATGGATCATTTTAAAAACACTAAATAACACCCAATAAACTCAAATGTTGCTCTGTATGTCATAATGAAATATTTTAGTCTGAATTTACTTGATACATTATGATTAAGGTTAACATTAAGCAGTGGTGTAACATCCCGCATTTTTATAGTAATTAATTAATGTTAATTTAGTTAATAAACTTCAAAAATAATTTAAATTGGACATTTTACGAATTGTTGGAATTTGACACGAAATATATACCATTATGTCCATAGCAATTTTAGATAAATTTTCATATATAATGTTTTCTAATCAGAGTTCAGATGGAAAAATTATTACCGTTCAAAATTTTAACATTAGAAACAATTATATCTATGTATATAGTAGACAAATTGAGTTAACTATCCGAATTTGAATTCAAACTGCAGAATCTGTATAGTCGGTAACAAATTAACATGGCTTTGGAATTGAGGAAATTAGTCATGAAAATAGATTAAGAATGGAAAATGAATTAATTAAAATAATATGTATGTATGTATTATAAACATTACGAAGCAAAAGAGGGTCTTTGAACTCTTTATTTTTCCAATTAGCTTGGAAGCTCGACCATCATTCTTTCTCCTCCAAAACTTTTAAATACAAAATTATATATATATCTAGAATAAACAGATTCAAATTGGAGGAGAATAAAATAGAAAAGTGTAGGAAACTAAGCATTGATTCAAACCAAAAAGCGACATCAAAAAGTAGAACCCAGATCTGGTTTTAATTTGTTAATTTGAACCCAAATCTTCCTTATTCTTAATCCAATCTAATAAAACTATATAAATTTTATTTTGTTAATGAAAACAAGGATTTACAAAAGGAAGTATACAAATAATATGGATAGATCTGAATTGAACCTAAAGATTCGGAAAGCTAGCGAGGTGAATGGATAACTATATGTTTTCATATTCTGATAGAAATAATTGTTGTGAATCTATTCCATTTTGTATAATTCAAGAATTTTAATTTTATCTTGTGAATTCCATAAATGAAAAATATGTTGTAAAAATTGAAATTTTGGAAATGTTTGAATCATATTTGTTGATATCAAAGATGTGCCCAATAATCCCTTTATTATTTACCCCATTAAGAGTAACTTTTCAATCTATTCACGATGTGCCCGATAATCATCTTTATCATTTATCCTACTTAGATTAATTTTTAATCATATTAAAGCACAAAGTCCTCGTTCAAAAATATAATGATTTCAGGTCCGAGGACCATTACATCATTGTAGCTCTGATAATTACTTACAACACTTTTAATTATATTCCACGAAGACTTCTCATGTTTGGTGTGCCTAATACATTGTTCTCTAACATGTATTTGTGTATTGACATTAATATCAGATATATCATTGATCAGTGAGATATGTGGCAACCCGAATTTCGGTACCCTTCAACTCGACCAAATACAACACAAGTCCAACCCAAAGTGCACTAGAAACCCAGTGTAACGACCGGTATTTTACGCATCGACCATTTGTAAAATAATTTTATTTATTCCTTAGTGGTCGGATTATTCTCATATTTTAATATGTTGTTTATGGGGATGTGAGACATATCCATGATTTTTACCGAATTCAAGTATGACCATTTTTCCCTTAAGTTTACGTTTGGGATATAACTTTTGATAGAGATCAAATCTGGTGCTAAGATCAATTTCATTGGATTGGAATGGTAATTTACGATTTCGTAGAGTGGTCATATGAAGGATTGGGTTCAGCGGTTTGGGAGGAATCGTTGTTTTATGGTTCAACTTGTGTTTAGATAGACTGGTCAGCAACTAATGGGCTGGTTAATCAAACCCATAAGACCTGAGCCAGCATATATAAATAGGGGGACTTAGGGAGAGGATTAGGGTTACTCTCTTTATCCTAAGTTTTAGGTTGAGCTTCTGTGATTCTCTGGCCTAAAACCCTATTTCTCCATTTTCTTTAATCATATTCATCATAGATTGCATCTAGAAGATAAATCATCATCACAGAAAGGTAGATCATCATTAAAGAGCATTAGATCACATCAAATTCAAGGGGTTTTAGCGTTGTCCAGATCTAATCTCATTGAATCTACATCAAATCTAGAAATTGGTGAGTGATAGATATCTCTCACACAAAAGTTGCGGATTGTATGGGTAAATTAGGATCATATTGATATGTTTCATGTTAAAATCATCGTAGATCTTATTATATATGTTTAACACAGACCTAGAAACCGTAGGAAAACCTAATTTGATCATGTAACCGAATAATTAATAAGTTAGTCATGTTTATTCATATGTTTAGATCCAAATCATGTTAGATCTCATGTTTATGATATGTTTATGCTATGTTTATGAATTGTTCATGTTTGTATGATCATTGTTGTATGGATTGATGTTTGTTTTGATTGAATTGATTGCATTGCTTGAGTTACATGTTATATTGTTTGTCGTAGAATCATAGTATTAAAGAACAGAGCAAATCAGAGATTCAGACGAAACTTGGTGGAGGCGCTTTGAAAGATGTGAATTTAGGGCTAAAAAAATTTCATGTCCATACAAGATAAGGACATGAGCCAACACTGACCCATGAAGGTCGGCACCGACCCATGGCGAAGGGTCGTATGATGCTGGATTTCGGTATGTAGCTTTGTGTTTGTAAGTCGAGTCTACTAGTGAAATTTCAGGTCATTCGAAGTTGATTTGTGATGGGTCGAAGGCAGATTACTCGAGATATGAATAGACCAACAGAAGCTTCAAAACGAATGTCGAAAGGATTGAAGATTGGACCGGAAGGATGAACTCGAGACATGAATGGATATGGGGCCAACCATTTAGCCAAATTGGCTAAGTGGGAGGGTTGGCACTGGCCCATGAGGATAGGCCACGGAAGGGTGAAACTTTGGGGGCTTGGTTGCCCTAGCTTCTTGATGTTACTGGAGAAGTTTGGATTGAAACGAACTTCAGATGATTGATGTGCAACTCAAAGATGAATGGTGCTTCGGTTGTAAACTTAGGCAGGAGTGGTCGAAGCTAAGTTGGTGCGACACTGGTTGTGGAATGGTATGCAATACAGTTTGATAAAGGATTGACTCAGGGAGGAGTTAATCAGGGATGAAAAATGTTGACTCGGGCAGGAGATAATCAGGGATGATAATGGAATTAGTTCGAGAGGCAGCTTGACTAAAAATGGTGAAATCACCAAGAAGAAAGGCTCGACAGATATGAAGTGCCAAGGAACTGTTAGTTATCGGAGGTTCTAGCGGACTTAAAGTAGAGGTATCATGGGGACGCCCATAAGGATCATGTAGGATCATGTACCTTGAATCAAACTCAGATAGGAGTGATCTAATTGTCTCAGCTAGGATGCAAACATACGAGTCATGATCGCGTATGGTAGTTTGATAGAACCAGGGTTTTCCATTAGCCCTTTTGACGGGTGAAATGCAAGTTTGATAACTGATGGATTCACGGCTATAGTCGGTGATGGCTAGGATATTGGATTCTATAGTTGACTTCATGTTTTCTTCTCTCTCTGAGTAGGCCATCACCATAGGATATTGAAGAGAAGCGAGATTGGGGTAGTCCTTTCCTATTTCTGATGTGACATATGATGGATTGTTTTCATGTGTTAATTAATGGTTGTTAGATAGATCGGAGGGTCGATCCACCTATACTTATACCATCCTGTATAACTGTTGTTAGCTATTTTATCGCTCATAAAGACTATTGTCTAACTCAAGGTTTTATGTTTCCCTCTTATTACCTTGGTTTTTCCACCAATTTGATGGTGGGCATACTGAGTAGCAAGTAGCAGGTTTGGTAATGTGTTGCCGTGCGGTGACGAGCATGAGGCTGCGGTATTATTACTATCTACTATTTAGCTATTTCTTTTCTATTTCCGTTATATGTTGATGTTATTAAGACTTTGAGGAATGTAGTGAGGCATATTGTAATCAAAGATTCATGTATCGAGAAGCATTGTATGCAAAATTTTATGGTTTTATGGAAATATGATTCTCTGTTCAATTGTGCTTCATTACTATTTAATGTTGTATATTTTTTTATTATATATTGGCCACGCACTGTGAGTTATACGATAGGTTATGTTTTCGAATTTTTCTACCCTGATGATCGTCCCATATTAGCCTGGCACGTCATACAACACACTTCTCCTTAGTTTTGTGCATGAGGTATGAGGTGGTCTTCACACGCAAAGGCCAAAAGAAAGAAACTAGAGGGTGAGAAATAGAAAGAAAGAAAGAAATAGAATATAAGAAGAAGAGGAACACAAAGACCACAAAATCAGAGTAGACACTAATCTCATAGAGGAACGAATAAAATATATTAGATAATATAACTTTAGATGTACAAATTTGTAAATGTATATACATACCATCATCAGAGTACAACACAACACAAGGTAAAGAAATAGTAGATAACTAACGCTGAAGCCCCCTTCTCCAAGCTTTTCCAAGGATATCTGTAATAACCTGACTTACTTGACTGCCCATACAAATTTGGGCGCACAAAAGTTTAGGGTAAACAAAACAGAATAAACTCTGGGTCAGTTATGGGACCAGTGTGAGTAAACTCCAATCACTTGATTTACTTTTAAAAATTCTTTGAAAGAAAAGATAATCGTAAGACCGATCTACACATAAACATGGATAGATTTTACCTTACAATAACCCAAAACATCTTTATATCAAAACTCTTCCGATATTATAATAGTGCCTAAATCAAATAAATAGCAATCTATAGGAACGCTTGCATCTCACGCTCTACATACATAGTATACAATCAAAAACCACAGGACGCTTATTGGAGAATGGATTTCCAACTATGACAAGGTATGGAACCACCTTCTGATAGTGTATCCCTGTAGAGGAATACACTGGGTTCAACAAGAACATCTTGCAATCCGGTCACACGTGACAAACCACTCATTCTGCTTGAGTGTACCGAATGTATTATCACCAACGGTTCTGATCAGCAACTGTCACTGAGAGCATACAACGGTAGAATATGAAACAATGAATTTTCTCTAGATCAGGTGATGATACACCCTAATGGATGCGTCCCACATAGCCATGCTGCCTGCCCCTTTTTTGTCATTTCCTGGTTGATAAGGTCGGAGGCTACATCTTACCTTAATAACACCACAACATCATTTACTTTGAATTCCACATTGTCAGATCCGTCAAATACTAATTGACATTCTCAAAAATACACTGGGTGTTAAGCTAAGAGAATTTTCCTTATCCGCAACCTACTATGGTACGTTTTAAGAAATCAATGTACGTGACCATATGGAAATACTCTGTCAGACATCCGTCCATATAAGTTGTTTGGAAAAACCGAAGGCACCATCCCATCCATTCATCTTAGGCAATTTCTACCTAGGATTAATAGAACAGCCCTTGCACTTTACTCCGTCTTCAAACATCTTCAACATAGCATGATTCGTAACATAACAATCAGATCAAAGTGGTTTTCATATAATTAGATCTGATTTTGAACTCTTCGAAATGATCAACGAATTGGGTCAAAACTTCAATAATCAGTTATTTAACTATCGAAGAAAACATCCATGCAACCAACGTTCCTATTTTCAAATGGAAATACCACGGGTTAAGCACCAAGCAACATTGAGCCCCTTTTTTAAAATTAATACCTGATTAACTTATTCGTTTCCCAATTGACTCTTCAATATCTTTACCCAGATATTCCACAAACATGTTGGCCTCTCACGATACTTGGAAAACATTTCCATACTTTTCAAACCTTTATTTTCTATATTTTGAAAATATACGTCATTATACTTGGAAAACATTTCCATATATTCACAACTCTTATTTTCTATACTTAGAAATATCTCTGATTATATTTGAAAACGTTTACAAAACTCATTTATTTGGATTAAAATGGATGTTGTATAAAACATCGTTACTACAATCAAACACATCAACACCCATTAACTTACGATACTTAACCAACCCTCGCTATCGAACCTTAACCATTCCTTAGTCAACAATGAAGTCAATCAAGTTGGGGTATAATTACCTCTCAGACCTTAATTGAAAAACATTCTTAATTTAGAAATGGACAAAGTTCGTAACTTAGATCTTTAACAACATTATTTACATAACTTTCAGATTCAGTTTAAGAATCCACTTCTTTTTCAGAAATCGTTGATTATAACAATTGCGTTATAACCCATGCTCCGAAATATAAAACCTTAAAATATAACTTTTATTCATTAATTTCAATAATTAATTAATTAGTTAAATCTTGATTAAAATGGAAAATAAATAGCACTTTCATGAATTTGACATAGTCGAACTCCAATGTATAACTCTATTTCGATTAATCTCTATTCGAATAACGTTCCGAACTTTGGAATAAGTTTACCATTTCAGGTCAACTCAATTTCCATTTCCATTCTAAATTCACATTTGAATTTATCACTTCTAAACCTTTACCAAATTCTCTTATAACCATTCCAATCTGCAAAATGTTTGCTTTAAAACCATTATCCACTTTAAAATGTGAATGTTTTTCCTTTATAAAAATCTGGACTCATTTTATCAGATCAACTTGATTTCATTTGTAAATATCATTACAGGCTCAAATCTCACTTATTGAGTTACTTCATAAATCCACATCATATTCCACTTAATTCATAAACTTCGTTTATATGTCAAAACTTCTTGTCATTTATCTAACAAGTTTATAACCTTGTAGCGACTTTACATTCGATTATAAAATATTTGTTTCTAACCAAATATTAATTTTCTTGTCTAGATCCAAATTATATAACATATAATTTATGAAAATAAACTATTTATTATAAAATTTGATATAGTCGAGTTCCAATTATAAATCCTTATGGATTTATTTCGATTCCATTCACATTCCAAATATCGGAATAACATCGTTTCCTTTTTAAGCAATTTCTGATTTCCCTTTTAATTCACTCTCGAATATACATTCCCAAATTATTTAATGGTAATTATTTCACTTCATTTATGAACATCATTTATAAATTAAACTACTTGTTTTTATTATTAAAAAAAGTTATTATTTTCAAGCCCATTCAAAATTCAATTTCTATTTTGGAAAAATAGATTTTCCTTTTAAAGCCCAAATTCGTTTTCCTTTCACTCGAATATATTTTTATGGTATTTAAATACAAATATTTAGGGCCAGTGCTATTCAGTCCAAAACACACAACAATCTATCCAATTTATTCAACACATCACATATATATAAATATGTAAACAAATAATAATACTTTTGAGGAATCCAGTTGGATCCCTCCAACCTGTTTTCCCTACATCCACAGATGCTAGACAACATAAATAATACTAATCCGACTTCGAGGCTGGATATCGCCGTATAGTGTCTCATCCACTACTATGTTGGATGCATAGGGTCTCGTCCGCTAAAATGTGCGGGAATATCCAACTACCAACCTTAAATATAACTAATGTCTATATAATAGCAACAATTAATAATATATCAACTCATCAAAACAATCATCACACAACATTCAATAATCATTTATCAACTCTAAAATACGTTTATAAAATTATAAATTTTGGACATAGTTAGTGATCTTACTTACTTTGGTCGTTTATCGTCAAATAGCGATAATCCGCTGATTAAAAGAATCAGGTGTTTTAGCTCACCAATAATTCTCACGAGCTCCAAATCTCCCCATACTAGGTTCATTTTGTAGCCTGTGTCCATGTGATTCCAGCGGATCCTATTTCATTGAATTCTGTTCACGTATGACATAGTTACGGTCGTTACAAGATTTAAATGATTTAAAATAAACATATAATTAAACTAATTATATTATGATTCTAATTATCGTATTTGTATTTCCTTAACCATATTTTAGCGTCGCTAATCCTCCTACATTCAGAAAAAAGGCGAGCCACTCCTCAAATGGCCATGACGCAACTCTTCATGCACTCAACCCCCTTTGTTTCACCATAAAAGTTCAAGCCGACTTCACCAGTGAACATCACATTATGTGCTCACAAATCTCCATCCAGTCACCGACACAGTGCGCCTTCCCCCTAAAACGCATTCTCCAGCCTTCCTTCGCCGCAACAGGAAGAAACGCGACACTTTTTCAAACCGACACACTCCCCAATTTCCTAGACTTTTGCCTCTCACCCATGAACTCCGTATCGCCCTCTAATTTTCCCATCTCCGCTTCAATCTCCGTCCGCAGCGAGCCCTAGGGATGTTGTAAATTTTCGAACACCAGAAAATCCATGTCGATCTTAGAGAAAATCAAACTAGATTAAAGACTAGCAGCATACAAGAGGAATGAATCTAAAATTGTTTAATTCCATTTTGATTTTGATTTAATATGAATTTTGGAAGAAATTATTAGGTGGCGGCTATGATTTTTGTTGACCACCTAAAGTAACGGATGAGGGTTTAGGGTAAGGAGATGATATATTTATAGGGTAGGATATATATTATTTTATTAATTTATGAAACTTACGCCTGAAGTAACACTTTTAAACTACCACATATGAGCTCCAATCGCGATGAAACTTGAAATCCTATAATAAATTAATATTTTTGTAACATACCGACTTTTTTGTACCCTTTGGGTTGACAATTTCAACTCATGTCCAATCCAAATTACACGAAAAAGCAGATAATTAGTAGAAAGAAATTAGAGGGTGAGAAAAAAAAGAAATATTAGAATATAAGCAGAAGAAGCACCAACACAACACAGAGTCTCACAACGCAACAGAACAAAATATAATATAGAAATAATCTTTATTGAGAGCTTGAAAAATCATACAATCATCAGAGTACATCAACACATCAGGACAGTTATAACAACCTATCCTCATATACAGCATAGCAGAAAAATATTATATAATATCATATGTCTGAACTATTCCAGCTCGTCTCTTCACAACATCCGATAACCTGAACCTGTAAAACTCGGTCTTACCTGAGCAATACAAACGTCGGATCAGTCTGGTGAACCAAAGTGAGAAACTCACTAAGTTTACAAGAAACATCCAACTTGATTTTAAAGTCAAAATCTTTTCGAAAGAAAAGGATAATCATAAGACCAAATCCACACATAAACACGGACAGTTTTTACCTTATGATAACCCAAAACATTTTTTTAAAAATCATTACTTTTATGATATTATAGTAATGTCTAATACAAATAAATAATAATCTAGCAGAACGCTTGCATATCACGCTCTACACACATATTATACATTCAAAATCGCGGTCTCTTATTGGAGAATGGATTTACAACTATGGAAAGGTATGGGACCACCTTCCGACAATGTATCTCTAGAGAGGAATACACCAGGATCCAATAGGAACATCTTGCAATCCATTCCAAACATGACCGACCATTCACTTCGCTTGAATGATCTGAATATATTGTCATCTTACGGTTGCTAGCAACATAACCGTTTTCGGGAGATACAGAAGCGAAAAGAAGAACAAATATGAATATTCTCTAAATGGTGATAATATAACCTAATGGGACCGACCCACATAGCAATGCGACCTACCTGATTTTATATCATTTCTAGGTTGATGATGCTTGAGGTTTAAATTGTCTTTTTAGAACATCTGGCCACCATTCACTTTGAATGCCACATCGTCAGATCCGCCCGATATCACTAATTGACGTCCACAAAAATACTTTAGTTGTTAAGCTAAGAGAAGTGCCCCTCTCTGCCACCAACTATGGTATATTTGAAGAAATCAACGTACGTAATCCCTTTGGAAATACTCTGTTAGACATCCGTCTATACAAGTCATCCAGGAACAGGATGAACCGAAGGTACACTTCTACCACATACTAGGTATCACCCTATGGATCAGTAGCGAGTGCCCTTGCAATTTATAGATTCCAATCACGCCAGAATCATTGTCAACTATCGTCAGGACAACCCAGAGAAATTTATCAAGTAGTCCTTCCGCTCATGAAGATCCATGGTCTTCAATTGTTCCATCTTTAATCAGCATCTTCTACACTTATGTATTCATTGGTTCGGAATGGTTTTCGAATATAAATTCGATCCCGGTCATTCCGTACCAGCAATCGTATAGGCCAGATTTGATACTCGGTTATTTAACTATCGAATAAACAACCATTCATCCATAAAAAGAAAATAATTTACTGATTCAGTACCCAACATCATTCAACCTCTTTAATTAACCATTCGTCAATTAAATATTCAAATTTCTAATTCGGAAAACATTTCCCTTTCTTATTAAATATAAGAATATTCAATTATCACTTCACTTCTACTCATTAGACCCTCACTGTAAATTGGTAAGTGAATAAATCTCTCAATATCAACCCCGAAGGCCAAAACCAACATCAGATTGACACCTCGAAAGTTACTCAACTAAACCACGTAGAACAAGTTCCAATTTGTTAGAAAACAAATCATTAATCCTATTACCATCTTCAAAACGATTTTACTCCTTTATAATCTGACTAATCATTTCCAGTTTTATTTAAATATCAACTAATCCGATTCTGTTTCAGAAACCCTTCACCTTTCATTTACAAAATCATCAACCTTTCATTTACAAATTTCTTTCCTTTATTTTATAAAACCATTCCATAACTTTGCCCATATAACTCAGTTTATGTGAAATTCCATTTATAACTCTTTTTGGCAACCTTGCCTTAAAATCCCATTTATTAGACATTCGCCTCGTTCCCCAATTTTTGCCAAATATTTATATTCTATTTTCAATTCCATTTATTCGCTAATCTCATGCAACAAAAACCCATTTTATCACATTTCGTATATATAAAAACAACGTTTATAAAAATGTTCATTAGTTATGAAAAACCACATTTTAACTCATTTAAAACAATTCCCATACATTCCCACTTCCAGTCCGTTTCCACATTTAAATATCTTTTAAAATTCCATTTGCTCCACTGAAACCCTTCTTTGCAATCCTTTTAACATTCCACTTAGTTTATACCGTTAACCATTTATTTATTAATATCTTGGAAATTTCCATTTATTTGTAATTTAAATAGTATTAAAAACATAAATAAATCAACAACATTTATTTTTAAAATAAACATCGTATTTCAAATATATAAATTTACTTTGAAAACTTTCACAATCGCTTCAATATCAATTCCAAAATCTTTCCTTTTATCAATAGTACTAAAGAGGTAAATATCTGCTAAAGTACCAAACCGTGAAATATAAACCAATTTTACATCCAAATGAACACAACAAATCATGTTGATAAACATTATCCATATTATTGAGAAATCCTATTGGATTTCTCTAACCTATAAATCCCTGCATCACAATTCCATATTATTCTACATATATTATAATAAAATAAAATTTAACAACTACTGGTGAGGAATCTAGTTGGATCTCTCCAACATGTTATTCCTTGTATCCAAGTACGGTTACGTTAAATAAAATTATTCGATAAGAATTATTAAATTTAAATTAATAATTTCTATAACGATAAATAACGACTATTTAACATCAACCAATTTATTTAACAACAATAATAGCAATTCAAAGCATCCATTAAATTAAACACGTTTATATTATTATAAACGTGACCAACAAGGTAAGTTACCTCAATTGGTTCCAATCGTTAAAATAACAATTTGTTTTTTCACTGAAATTAAATAATGTTTAATTTCATTGGTTCAATCAATATACGAATATAATTAACACACATTCAACAATTAGCAACCATAGCACAAACAATAAAAACCCGACTTATATAAAATATAAGTGGGAAGAACTGAGTGAGTGTTACTCACTTTGATTCCTGTTTGATATTTAGACAGTTCGTTTTAATTAAATTAAACTAGCGTTTAATTTAGTTAAAATCTCCAGTTGCTTCCATCATCGTCCATTCCATCTCTATAATATCGTGCTCGCCGATGCAATTTTGCTCTACTCTGTTGATATATGAATGATTTGTAAATAATATATGTTAACGGTTTATATTGATATAATTAAACCTTAATTAAAACTATTTAAGGTTTAAATTACACGCCATCAATATAATAGGCACGTTTAAAATTTTAAGTTTTCTCACTTGCTGCTCATATTCGAAACTTCCCACATCTGTTATCCTTTTCTTATAATATCCTCACTGCTGCTCGTATTCGAAATTCTTAATTTAATTCGAAACCATCCATACTTCTTGTTTCCTCCCCACACATGCATCTTTCCCCATGTTCTTGCTACTGAACATACCCACCGCCGCACCATGTTCTTTGCAGTTCTCTTTCTCCACACATTATTCTTTTCTTTTTTTCTCTAAAGCCCATCGTCCCACAACCATACAGCCGACGCATTTTCAGGAACACAACCCACATCCCATTAATTCTTCTCTTCCTGCATGTAGTCGAACATACCCATCTCTAGTGTTTCAAACCACAGGCCAATGTCCTCCATTCCTTCATGCAAAACCCGTTACCCCAGTACACATCCATGCATGAAAACATGAAACCTATGCAACTCTGATCCCAGCTCCACTAGCCTCCATTCAACCATTCCGCTGCGCACCTATCTGTGCGCCAACCTCCTCCCACTTGTCTGATCTCCAGTGACTTTTCGTGGCCACCAGAAAAAAACTTCGCCTGCATCTAGAATAACATGCACACCTACTTAACTCCACGAACTCCGAGCTTCCAGACCATCCAAAACTCCACAAACATCGCCACATCATGTCACGACTTCAGCCACCTACATAATCGAATCTTTAAACTGCACCTTTCGACCTTCATGTCGACAGCTTGACGGGAAACCATGGACGAGGATACATAAATTATAATGGATTTTGGGTTTATTTGGTTTGCTGGGAAGAACATATATGGATGGTTTGATCTTGCTGAAAGGATGAAGTGCTTGCGTTTCGTCTTGTTTTTAGATTTCTTAAAAGAAAACGAGAAAGGCAGAATGGCAGTGTATGTATATAATGAAGGAGTACATAGTGGATAAGAACAATGTAATTTCAACTGAGTACGAGGTAGGCATAAAGGCATGTGCATAGGCTTTGCTAGCATGTATATAGATTGATTTAACAATTGCCTGAAGGCTGAACTAGTAGTATGGGTAGATATGATAGGCTCTTTTCACTAGCCATGTGTTTTGGGTCAGGGTAACACATAGTATTTATACACAGATACTTCGAATGGAAATCACACAAGCGGAAAAAATATAATACTGGAAATAAGATGTACCACTTTATTTAAAACCAGAGAGTTTCCAACATAACAGTCAAAGTTACATTTGTTCCATGGGTACATCAAATAATTCGTTCTCAAATGTTTCCATGCAAAGTAAACAATAACTACTACTAATAATATAATGACTTCATCTTCGTCTTAAGCTCCAATAATGACATCATCCATGACTTTTACACTATCTACAGAGTTGTTGGATATGTTAAGGAGAGGGGTCAGAACACAAAGTTCTGTGAGACTGAAATATGGTGTTAACTTAAAGTCCATACCCTATATTTTTGCAGGTTACATATGTCAAGGTATGTCTACGCAGCACAAAACATTCATACAAACACCAAATATCTAACCAATGAGGTAGATATCCAAGTCAATCGCTCATTAGTGTTTTTAGGGTAAAGCCCAACGAGGTGGGCATTCTCTGTCACTTATGGCCCTATTAAAGATGGATTCTTATGATCTCTTATAACCCTAAGGCGGACCGCTAGCCCCTTAAGACCCCATCCAATTATGTCAACGTTCTAAAATCTATACTCACACTTGTAATATGAGAAGTAGTATTGCGAACGTTACTACTTAACTGATATTACAGTAGAACAAATATGTCGCTTACGACTTCCCTTAGATAGTTGGTAAGCATGCAATGGCCACATATCCTTATATACCAAATTTTGTCCCTAGTAAAGCCATTACAAGCTTCTAGAGGAAGTGGACATCCCCCATGAACTACCATACTCCATTACCGCTTATGCCTAACCACTTTTGGAGAAGGAGGACCTGAAGACTTACTTCAAATCTAATAAGGGTGGGTTCCATTACTTTGGTTCCTCTCCAAGGAGTAAACCTTCAGAGGGATCCTAGTCCTAACCACTTAAGACCCAAATTAGATAAAAAAAAAGAGTCAGCCATTTAAGACCTTCTCAAGGTGTAGTAAACCTACCTATTTTCATTCACAACAGACTTATATATAGTTATATAAATACACACTAGACCTCTCACATTAAACCGTATGCATGTAGATGCTGGATATGCCTGGCGGTTCCGTGCAGGCTTCTACTACAAGTAGGTTTAACCACATGTCATAGTGTATTAAGTTTTTGAATGGACCATGGCACCTAGACATCTCACATTAGTTGGGCCTACTTGTGCTTGTTGGATTTGTCGGTCGGTTCCAGACAGACTTCTACCACAAATGGCAATTAACCTCGTGTCTATGTGTCACTACTTATATATATATATATATATATATATATATATATATATATGTAAAGCCATTCTATACGCACACACAAGCAATCATATATTTATAGGGACATTTCAAATTCAAATTCTAACCCAATCACATTTATTAACTTACGTTGATTACGTTTATATAAGTATAATAACTATAACACCTAAACAATGCTAATGTTTGTATAGAGAGAACGTTTCTAACGAGATAGCAATTATCAATTTGTCCAAATTAAGGTATGCAAGTTAATGTTTCCATATCTTTATCGCTACAATTTAGGTATGATGGCATAATAACAAAATAATGGATGGCAGTGAATGGAAAATATACATACATACAAATTTCAACTTGCATCCTAGGCTTGTTGGAATGATTTCAATACTAGATCTAGAATAGAGTATAACATACACATATAAAATATACATGTATGTTTATAATTTCCACTTTATCTAATTCACCCCTTTTTGGTGGTTTGCACATAAAAACGTTTATATTTGACATATTTCATGTATGAATACGTTTGGATTCAAAATAGAATCCAAACCTAGCCAAATCATGAAATAACCAAATTTAATCCCTTTTAGGTTTCAATCAAATGTTCACAAGGGTGGATTACACAAAGTAGAAATAACAATAATGCCCCTTTCATTTTAATTTAGTATTAAGATCAAAAATTCAGAAAACCCAAATAACATGACAATTCCTACACAAATATAAAATAGAGGATTTAGGGGTTTTTGTATTTATGTTATCGACTTCGATATCCTCCTAGGCATAGCTATCAACATGTCAATCTAATACAAATATGAATATGCCTAAGAACACAATATTCCACTCATAGATCTAAGGAAGAACAAATAGGATTTTGTTGTAGTCGATCTAGATCTGTGCTTTAATCTTCGTGACAAACGTTCTCCAATCCTCCTAATACATATATAAGAAACATACTTTAGAATTTTATATATATATATACATACCAAATTCCAGAATTCATACTAAACCTATTGAATTAGAATAAAGAGGAGATAAGAGTAAAGGTTGGAGGAATAAAAGAAATTTCTAACCTTTTTTCTCTGGAATTTAGTAATTGCATAAAGGCAACATGGAGGTAGGGATAAGAGAATGGCTAGGGTTCTATTATGTGATACGAGTGCCTATATATAGTTGCCTATGTAAGCGTAGGCCATTGGATTACTCATATTTAATCCAGGTCTTTTATTTATATATATATCCCTTTAGAAAACCCTAACCAACATATTTTTAATGGGCTCCTCAGCCGTCTGGCGGTCAACCGACGGTCGACACCCCTCTTAAGGGGGCGGTTGACCCCTGGTTGCTGAGATGCCCAATAAATGCGTGTTTGCTGAGGTGTTTATTTAATTAATACATTGCTTTGTTTCTCAATCTTATTCCTCATATAAAATATCCTCAGCCCCCATAATCTTATCCTCATTTCAAATTTAAATTTCTTCCTCTTATATATAAATATATGTTGGAAATATATATATATATATATATTACATAAATAGTTATTTATATATATTTTCTGCATTTTAGTGTCCAAATTCATCTGCTTATAACTTCTTCATACATTAACCATTTTCAGCATGTTATATATGAAAACAGTTCAGATTTTCACCGCGAATCCAAAAATAATAATTTCATAGCCAAATTTCTAAAGTTGCAAAATCTCATTTATTCCCAGCCTTATTGTTTAATTGCTCATTTTCATTTATTTATGTATTTTACGGGGTGTTACGTTCTTCCTCACTTAAAATAGATTTCGTCTCGAAATCTGTTTGAAGGGGCGTAAAACACAACTCGCTTGAACACATCCATGTTGGGTATCCATGTTATTTTTAATTCATCCATAAACATCCATGACTCGTAGTGGTTATGAACTGCAGACCCACCAAAGTGAGCTCTATCCTAGCATGTAGGTGCAATAAGTGATGCAATATGTATGCAAACAACCTAATTTTGCATGTATTTCTATATGAGTGTGCTTGTGCAATGGTATTGCATCCATTTCCTAACATCCAATGTAGCAATCACGATGCATCAATAAACGTTATTTTGAGGAAAAATTACTCGAGAAAAGCTCTGGGTGAGTCTGTCTCATCTTATCCTTGGTCTCCCATGTGCTTTCCGCAGGATCATTTTCCTATTGTACTCGGACAAGGCAAACGGTTTTGTCGCGAAGCCTCTTGATTCCGTGCTCTACAATCCTTGCGGTGGCATAGGGCACCCTGAATCCAATTCGAGTTTTTCTATGTCCCTAGTTTCATCAAGCTTGAGTCTGATAGCAAAATCATGAAGGCATTTCCTTAGATGAGATACATGAAAAAAAATATGGATTCCCAATAGACGCTCGGGGAGATCCACTCGATAAGCCAAAGATCATATCTTCTCGACGACACGAAAATACCCGATAAATCTATGAGCCAATTTCCTAGTCTTCCCAAACCAAACCATTTTCTTAAGAGGGAATACTTTTACGAACATCAAGTCTCCAACATTAAACTCAAGTTCCCTCCTTCACTTATCAGCATACGATTTCTGACGGTCTTGGGTTGCCTTTATCCTCTGCTTAATCAAGGATATCTTCTCCATGGAATCACGGACGAAGTCTGGTCTGAGTATGACCTTGTCAGTAGTTTCCCACCAACAAGTTGGCGATTTACATGGCCTCCCGTAAAGCGCGTCGAAAGGGGCCATACCAATCGTTGTTTTAAACTGTTGGTGCATGTGAACTCTACGAGTGGTAAGTGCTACTCCCATACTCCTCCAAAGTAGATGATGCAAGCTATGAGCAAGTCCTCCAAAATCCAATTTACTCTTTCCATCTGTCCATCGATCTGCAGATGATAGGTTGTTCTTAAGTTGAGGGTCATTCCCAATGCTTCTTGTAGGCTTCTCCAAAACTCGCTTGTTAATAAGGGATCTCTGTCACTCACAATACTTGATCGGATACCGTGTAGTCTGACTATCTTTTTGACATATAATTGGGCTAACAAGGCTATAGTCCTTATCTTCTTGACTGGTATAAAATGGGCATTTTTGGTTAAATGATCTACCATAACCCAAATGGACTCATTACCCTTTTGGCTTCTAGGAAGTCCATCTACAAAGTCTATGGAAATATGTTCCCACTTCCATGTGGGGATCTCTAAACGTAGTAATAACCCTCCGTGTTTCTCTTGCTCCGCTTTTGCTTTATGAAATGTCAATAATTTGGCTACAAACTCGGCTACATCTCTCTTCATACCTTCCCAATGGAGATTTGTTTTCATATCCTTGTACATTTTATCCCCACCGGGATGTATGGTCATCTTTGACCTATGGAACTCTTCTAAAATTTATTTTCTCAACCCTTCATCCTTAGGGACGTAAGGTCATCCATCCCAAAGTAAACTTCCATCATCGATGATCGAATACCTAACCAAATTGGGAAAGGTCTCCTTCTTTCCCACTTTTTCCTTTAAGCTCCTTAATTCCTCATCAAGGTCTGGTGCGCTTTGGATTCTCTCTCTTAGGGTAGGTCTAATTATCATAGTCCCAAGCAAACCATAAGAAGTGGTTGGTGAGGGTTGCAAATTAAAATTAGAGAGAAATTCTAATTGTTTCCATTTTGTCATCGCATTCAATGTCGCATGTTTCATACTTAAAGAATCCGCCACAACATTCCCCTTTCCCGGGGTACACCGAATCATAAAATCAAATGAGGCAATATATTCCATTTACCATTGTTGTCTCAAGTTTAGATCACGTTGAGAAAATAGATACTTAAGGGATTTATGGTCAGTAAAGAGTTCAAATTTCTCCCTTAAAAGAAAATAGCTCCACATTTTAAGCGCGAATACTACTGCGGCTAACTCAAGGTCATGAACTGGATATCTCCTCTCTGAATCCTTGAGTTGTCTACTAGCGTAGGCATTTACTCTTCCTTCTGGCGTAAGGACCGCTCCTAAAACGGTCCCACACGCATCGGTGTAAACTATAAACTATTTTGAACCATCGGGTATAATTAAGACTGGTGCGCTAGTAAATATTTCCTTTAATTTCTTAACGGTTATATCACATTTATTACTCCACGAGATCAACAAATTCTTCTTCATTAATTGGGTTAAAGGAGTAGTAGTCTTTGCAAAGTCTTAAATGAATACTATAATAACCGACCAATCCAAGGAAGCTTCTCACTTCCGTAGCATTTCGAGGTATCCTCCAACATTTGATTGCCTCGATCATTGTGGGGTCTATGACAAAGCCTTCACTTGACGTGATATGTCCAAAAAATCTAACTTCTTCCCTTTAGAAATGGCACTTCGAGAATTTTTCTTTCAACTGGTTCTTTCCTAATATCCCTAACACTTGCCTCAAGTGATTTTCATGCTTTTTACGATCTTTTTAGAATATAAGGATATCATCTACGAAGACTACCACAATTTTATTTAGAACGCCCCTAAACACTCTATTCATGAGATCAATAAAGAAAGCGGGTGCATTCGTTAGTTCGAAAGGCATAACTTTCTGTTGGAATAATCCACTTGACATCCTAAACGTAGTTTTGTCCTTACCGTCCTCCGTGATTCTTAACTGGTGAAATCCAGAAGCAAAGTCTAATTAGGAAAATACTCGGGTTCCTCCCAAGTGGTCAAAATGGTCATCGATTCTAGGTAGGGGGTAACTATTCATTTTGGTCAGTTTATTAAGTTCCCTATAGTCCACACAAAGCCTTAAAGATCTGTCTGCTTTGATGGCAAACACAACAGTGTTCCCCATTCTGAGGTACTTCGCTGAATGAAACCTTTTTGCAACAACTCCGAAATCTGCTTATCTAACTCCCTTCTTTCCTTAGACGCCATATGCCTTAAGGGTAGTGCTACAGGTCTAGCTTCCTTTTCCAGATCAATACGGAAATAGATTTCTCTGTGGGGTGGAAGTCCCGTGACTTCCTCAAAAACATCTAAGAACTCACAAAATATAGGGACCGAAGATGGTCCTTCAGAACTAGGTGACAAGGAATATAATAAGGCTTTATCCTTGTTCCTAACATTACAAGGAATATTTAGGCTACGTCGTCCTCGACTCTTAAGACGAACGATTCTCTTATCACAATCTAGGATGATCTTAAAAAACGATAGCCAGTACATACCTAAGAAAAGGTCAAAACGCATAAAATCCAATACATACGCTTCGCAATGGAACTCGACATTGTCGACCTCTAATACTAGGTCATTGAAAAATAGTTCAAGATACTTAAATCCTCCGATGAGGTTGGCCACCTCTATCAGACTATCAGAGATATATATGCATAGGTTCAACAGATTTACTAGTCTCTTAGAGATAAAAGAATGAGCCGCTCCAGAATCGACTAAATTATAATCAGAATTTCCTAAAACAAAAGGTATACCTTCCAATGTGAGTTGTCCTTGGTCTTTTGGGGTTAGTCTTTGAATTGGTGTTGCTTCTATTGCATAATTCTGGCCACTTTTGATAATTTATGGCTTTGGGCATGCCTTATACATGTGTCCTTCTTCATGGAAGTTGTAACACTTTCCTTTGAATTCCTTCTTCGCCAACGAGGTCCTACAATCTTTGGCCTCATGGCCCTTGCGATTGCACCTTACACAAGTCTTCGCCTCCTTTTTGAATTCGTTTCCTTTCTTCTTGTTTTTACACCATTCCTTCTTCTTATTTTTATTGGAACTTCCGTCTTCCTTCTCACCTTCTTTATCCTCCTTGGAACCTTCAGTCGTGCATGGGATAGTTATTTCTACTAGGGTTTCAGAAGTTGCCCCAAACGTTACTTGGGCTAATAAAGTTTCCTTCAACGGGGAGTTGAACCCTTTTACAAACCTCAAGGCTTTTTTCATGAGGGTGTCTACCAAACCTCTTCCAAACATACTTAACTCGATAAACTTGGCTATGTACTCTTGCAAGCTCAAGCTTCCTTGCTTGAGGGGGATGAATTTCTCTAACTGGATAGTCATTTATTCCCTTGGCAAAAACTTTTCTTCGAAACATGTTTTGAATTCAGCTCAGTTAAATATCTGTCCTTCGTTCTCCACAGACACTAAATTCCACCATTCAAAAGGTCTCATCTTTCAAGTGCCAGGCCACAATTCTCCTCTTCACTTCATCAGGCCAGCCAGTAGCTTCAAAAATCTTTCACAGTCCATTAGTCAAGATTGGGAATTAGTAAAACTTTCCTTCCCAGTGAATGATTTCCCTCCAAGATTCACAAAGGTATTATAGTAGCGAGAAAAGTCAAAGGCTATCTCAGCGGCAGGAGCTGCAGGTGCCGCGAGGGTAGTATTTTCAACAAGGACCTGTTCCACAATACCAAGATACTGTTGGAACCATTCTGGCAAGTATCGGGGCCTTGCCTGGTTACCCTGCTAAGTAGGATTATCAGCCATTCTACTATCTGAAAAGAATAGGAAGAATCCCTTAGTGGATACTCCTGAGATAGTATTTCAGCTGAAAAGGAAAGAAACGATAAGGATGCCTAGTGTAAATGCGTATGCCTATCGGGGTAAATATGTATTATATATGTGTATAGTTTGAAATACCTTTTTCAAATTACAAATACGCCTATCATACATATAATTCCCTTATAATTGGGTAACCTATGCTCTGATACCAAATGTAACAACCCGCCCGGAATAGGCCTAAATTTCGACCCAGAAAAGGCTCATCGAAACTTAGAACCATTCTAAATGGGTCATTGGTTCCTGTAAGGAATTACATTTGCACAGAATATTTATACACAGATACTTCAAATGGAAATCTCACAAGTGGAAAGAGAAAATATAATACTGAAGATAAGATTTACCACTTTATTTAAAACCACAGAGTTTCCAACACAATAGTCATAGTTACATTTGTTCCATGGGTACATTAAATAATTCATTCTCAAATGTTTCCAGTTCATACTATACTAGATCCGATTGCATTCAACTGGAATTCAGAAGAAAAAAAAATCTTGATGCCAAAGTAACTTTCATCAACTAAACTATTTTGATATGAACCCTTAGGAGTAATGGGTTAGATACATTGACTTTCTATTATAAAAATATTTGCCGACCGCCGGTATATACATGGATTTATACGAATATCATGTGTTCGCATGCATAACAGTTCTTTCATTTGTATTTGAAAAAAGGGTACATATCATACCGCATTACACTAAACAAATATCTATACTAAAAAATATATCTGGTTGGCCCCATCACGTCTAGACAATCTTATTTTTTTGTACATGAAGAAATAAAAAAGCCATTGCAATTGCCGGAAATACTAGGCCTACTAAAGTGACAAAAAAAGAAGGTAAGTAAAGATCTGTCATAGAATGGGTACCTTAATTTAATATTTGATTTCTCTTTTTTACATTCATCATTATTGTATTTATTCTTACCTTCATACTTAGATCGAGATATTCTATTGGACATAGAATGCCAATCTTTAAAATGTAAAAAAAGGAGTAATCAGCTGTGGCACGTTCACTAAAAAAAAACCTTTTGTAGCTAATCATTTATCAAGAAAAATTGACAAATTCAACATGAGGGAGGAGAAAGAAATAATAGTAACTTGGTCTCGGGCATATAAAGTAAAGCAACAACTACTAATAATAACATAATGACTTTGTCTTCGTCTTCAGCTCCTATCATGACTTCGTCCATGACTTTAACCCCATCTACTGACCTATTGGATATGTTAAGGAGAGGGGTCAGAACATAAAGTTCTGTGTGACTGAAATATGGTGTTAACTTAAAGTCCATACCGGATATTTTTAGCAGGTTACATATGTCAAGGTATGTCTACGCAACACACAACATTCATACAAACACCAAGTATCTAACTAATGAGTTGGATATCCAAGTCAATCGCTCATTAGTTTTTTTAGGGTAAAGACCCAATGAGGTGGGCATTATCGGTCACTTATGGCCCAAGTAAATATGGATTCTTATGATCCCTTATAACCCTGAGGCAGACCCCTAGCTTCTTAAGACCCGGTCCTATTACGTCAACATTCTAAAGTCTATACTCTCACTTGTAATATAAGAAGTAGTATTGCGAACATTACCACTTAACAGATATTATGCTAGAACAACTATGTCGCTTAAGACTTCCCTTAGACAGTTGGTGAGCATGTAATGACCACATATCTTTATATACCAAATTTTGTCCCTAGTTAAGCCCTTACAAGCTTCTAGAGGAAGTAGACATCCCCCGTGAACTACCATACTCCGTTACCGCTTATGCCTAACCACTTTTAGAGAAAGAGGACCCAAAGACTTACTTCAAATCAAATAAGGGTAGGTCCCATGACTTTGTTTCCTCACCAAGGAGTAAACCTTCGGAGGGATCCTAGTCCTAACCACTTAAGACCCAAATTAAATAAAAAAGAGAGTCAGCCACTTAAGACCTTCTCAAGGTGTAGTAAACCTACCTATTTTCACACACAACGGACTTATATATATAGTTATATATATACACACTTGACCTCTCACATTAAACCATATACCTATAGATGCTGGTTATGCCGGGCGGCTCCGGGCAGGCTTCTACTACAAGTAGGTTTAACCTCGTGTCATAGTGTACTAAGTTTTTGAATGGACCATGGCACCTAGACATCTCACATCAGTTGGGCCTACTTGCGGTTGCTGGATTTGTCAATCGGTTCCAGGCAGACTTATACCACAAATGACAACTAACCTCGTGTTTATGTGTCACTATTTATATATATGTAAAGCCATTCTATATGCACACAGAAGCAATCAATTATATATTTATGTGGATATTTCAAATTCAAACTCTAACCTAATCGCATTTATTACGTTAATTATGTTGATTATGTTTATATAAGTATAATAACTATAATGCCTAAATAACGCTAATGTTCATATAAACGAGAGAATGTTTCTAACGAGATATCAATTGTCAATTTGTCTAAATTAAGGTATACAAATTAATTTTTCCATATCTTTACCGCTACAATTTAGGCATGATGGCATAATAATGAAACAATAGATAGCGGTGAATGGAAAATATACACACATACAAATTTCAACTTGCCTTTTAGGCTTGTTGGAATGATTTCAATACTAGATCAAGAATAAAGTATAACATACACATGTAAAATATACATGTATGTTTATAATTTCCACTTTATCTAATTCACCCCTTTTTGGTGGTTTGCACATAAAAACGTTTATATTTGACATATTTCACGTATGAATACATTTGGATTCAAAATAGAATCCAAACCTAACCAAATCATGAAATAACCAAATTTAAACCCTTTTAGGTTTCAATCAAATGTTCACAAGGGTGGATTACACAAAGTAGAAATAACAACAACACCCCTTTCATCCTTAATCCAATATTAAGATCAAAAATCCACAAAGCCCAAATAACATGACAATTCCTACGCAAATATAGAATAGAGGATTTGGGGGTTTTAGTATTTATGTTATCGATTTCAATATCCTCCTAGGCATAGCTATCAACATGTCAATCTAATAAAAATATGAATTTGCCTAAGAACATGATATTCCATTCACAGATCTAAGAAAGAACAAATAGGATTTTGTTGTAGTATATCTAGATCTGTGCTTTAATTTTCACAACAAATATTCTCCAATCCTCCTAATACATATATAAGACATATATTTTAGAATCATATATATATATATGTATATACCAAATTCCAGAATTCATGCTAAACCTATATGAATTAAATAGAGAGGAGATAAGAATAAAGGTTGGAGGAATATAAGAAATTCCTACCCTTTTTTTTCTGGAATTTAGTAATGGCAGAAAGACAACATGGAAGCAGGGATAAGAGAATGTCTATTGTGTGATATGAGGGCAAATATATAGTTGCCCGTGTGAGCGTAGACCGTTGGATTACTTTGATTTAATCCAGGCCTTTTATTTATATATATCCCTTTAGAAAACCCTAACCAACATAGATTTATTTAGCTCCTCAGCCGTCAGGCGGTCAACCGGCAGTTGACACCCCACTTAAGGAGGCGATCGACCCCCCGGTCGCTGAGACACCCAATAAACGTGTGTTTGCTGAGGTGCTTATTTAATTAATACGTTGCTTTATTTCTCAATCTTATTCCTTATATAAATTATCCTTTGTCCCCATAATCTTATCCTCATTTCAAATTTCAAATTCTTCCTCTTATATTTAAATATATGTTGGACATATATATTACATAAATAATTATTTATATATATTTTCTACATTTTACTGTCCAAATTCATTTGCTTGTAACTTCTTCATACATTAACCATTTTCAACATATTATATGTGAAACCGATCCATAATTTCGCCACGAATCCAAATAAAATGATTTCGTAGCCAAATTCCTAAAGCTGGAAAATCTCATTTATTTCCAGTCTTATTATTTAATTGCTTATTTTTAATTATTTATTTATTATTAATATTTATATATTTTATGGGTGTTACATCACGCTAGGCTGCAAGGGGTAGGTCTGCAAAGAATCAGGATAGGATGGAAAATCGCATGTGGATGGGTTTAATTTAATTTGTACAAACATATACCATTATAAAATTATAGGCTGCCTACTTAGTACTCAAAACTTAGGGTGGAAGCTTTTATGAATTGCTTAGCACATAAGCATACATATATATATATATATATATATTATTATTCATTTGATATTCCATGTTCGTTTATTATATATACGATTATTTAAATCTAAGGCTATTTATCATTGTACGTTCTCAATTCGTACCGACATATACACATTCCAAACGAAATGAAACGAATGCACTACTATATCTTGACATTCCGGTTCTAATGAAAATTGTTTGGTCGAAAACCGACCCCGTTTGCAAAAATGGTGTTATTTTATTTCAAATTATTTTATCGGTCCACTTTTAAATTTCATGCGCCTGCAAAACAACCCTGATTGGCTCCAAACTGGAAATATAGCAATAACTAGCTATACATATTCCAATAAAATTTGTTTCATTAAAAACGGAAGTCGTTTGAAAAATAGCTATTTATAAGGCCTATAAATATTGATAAAATATAATTAAATCAAAAACAATTCTATTTAAATAATAAAAATATGACGGCCCGCTCCGCACCAGCCAACATTTCCATTGCAAGTGCGTTGTGCCAATGTCCAACCAGCACGGGACGGTCATCAAAGAAAGGAGAAAGAAAGGGAATTTGAACTAACAAGGAACCTATAGAATGTCTCACAGCGCATGGAATAAAATATAATAATAACATATTTGACATAAAACAGGTGAGACAGTGCATAAGCTGAAAACTAAACAATCATAGCAGCGGAAAATCCAAAAATACAGCTTATGTTCCACATCATCATTATTACAACTTTTGAAAATTGTCTCTAAAGCAAAATAAGGAAGGTACACTACTAATTCCCAAAGTAGTGACCAACAGCGACACAGGGAGAATACATATATATCATACATGGGAGTCTCCTGCTCGTCTCCGGATCAGCTACTCGTGCATAACCAGCTAAACTGTCTCTAGTCTTCCCATTTAAGAGCACCCAAAGTAATAAGAAGAGACATAAAATACTGGGTCAGATAAAAGTCTGGTATGAGCGATAAGTAGCAAAACAGAACAATAACAGGTATACTAAACCATACCTGAACCTGGACTTGCAACCAAAGAGTTAGCACAACAAGATGCACAATACTCTAAGGTGACACTAACATATGGTGTAAAGATGTGGGGGTGTGCATGTCATAGTGTTGTCTAACAATCAAGCATAGCAACCATCCTCACATCTCTCACTCAGTGCGTAAAGCATACGATATCCACCGCTTTGATCACCCAAATCCTTGCTATGATCACTCTACCCCATGGAGTCACGGCGACTCCATTGCACTGATCCATAGCCACTTGTCCTTGCTATGTCCACTCTGCCCCCATGAAGTCATGACGACTCCACTGCACTGGCTCATAGTCATGCTACGATCACTCTGCCCCATGGAGTAATAACTTCCCCGCTGCAATGATCTGTAACCTAACAATCGTCTCTCGGTGGTGAATCAAAGCTATGGACATTGGCAACTCCTTAGCACACGTCCCGCAGCAAAGCCCAACTCATGAAGTTAACTCGTTGGTTCCCATCTGGATCCGGAGTTCCACTTCCCATTTGGACTACCTTTGCATCTCGGGTTTTGGTCTCCTCCGGATCGGTTCGGAAACAAGCTTCTATTCGGATCGGTTCTCTTCACCTCGTTCAGTCCGTGGTCATCAACTCCGTTCGGGTCGGGTCATGGATCCCTCTCCAGATCGGGTCAGTTCGTGATCTTGACTCCAGAGCATCGTGTCGGTTTGAGTGTGCAAGCATGGTTCATGGTCCACCAGGCGGTTCGGATTGTGCTCAACCATCGGGTCAGGTCGGTTTCCCTATCCAGGTCGGTTCGTGATAGTCCACTCCGGGTCGGGTTGAGCTCCTCAATTCGTGGTAGTCCACTTGTGGTGCATCGGTTCGGTCGCGTGCTCTGGTTCATGATGCAGCAGTTCTGGGAGGATGTAATGACCCGGGTTTTTGGCGACCTTGGTTATCCGATATACAACACCTATCGAACATCCAAGGATCGAAAATACCGGTCATTAATGAAAGAAATTAGCGGGTGAGTAAAGATAAGATAGAAGCTTAGAATAGAAGAAGAAGAACACAACATCAGAGTAACACGAACCTCACAGCGGAACGAATAACATATATTATATATAACATAACTTGAAATATACATCTGTATTTGAATATACATCATTATCAAAGTACAACACTTACAACACAACGGAAATAACTATAGCTATATAATCCTGAATCCTCCTGCTCCAAGCTCTTCCAGTATATATGTAATTCCCGACTACTTGACTGCCCGTACAAAATTGGGCACCCAAGAGTTTAGGGAAAACAAAACAAAATAAACTCCGGGTCAGTCATGGGACTGGTATGAGTAAAACAGTTTAAAATAGTTCAAACTAGTAAACGATATCTCATAAGACCACGCCGTATCCCGTAATGGGTTTTTCCCTTATGAGAATCCAAAATATCTTTATATCAAAAACCTTTTGATATTATAATAATGTCTATCAACCACAGTATAATAATCATCTAGTAGAAACGCTTTCATCTCACGTTCTACATATATAGTATACAATCAAAACCGCAAGCACGTATTGGGTAATGGATTTCCAACTATGACAAGGTATGGAACCACCTTTCGCTAGTGTACCTCTAGAAAGGAATACACTGAGTTCAACAAGAACATCTTGCAACCCGGCCACACATGACCGACCACTCATTTCGCTTGAGTGTATCGAATGTATATCACCAACGGTTGGGATCAGCAACCGTTTCCCGAATGGGACAGCATCAACAATAGATTTTTAAAAGTAAATGAAACTCTAGATCAGGTGATTATACACCCTACTTCAGAGCGACCGACTTAGCCATGCTGCCTGCCCGATTTCTGTCATTTACCGGTTGATGAGGCTTGAGGTTACGCTTCATCATCACATCAGATTCACTTCGAATGCTACATTGTCAGATCCATCGAAAACCACTAATTGACATCTACAACAGTACATTACGTGTTAGCTAAAGAAGTTTCCTTCTCCGCTTCCACTCTTGGTACGGTTGAAGAGATCAATGTACATGACCTTTCCGGAAATACTCTGTCAGACATTCATCCAGGAACAGGATGAACCGAAGGCACTATTCAGTACATCCATCTTAGGCACTGTTATCTAAGACTTATACAATAGCCCTTGCACTTTACTCCGTCTTCAATTATCTTTGGCATATATGATTCGCAACGCTTATGCCAATACAGAGTGGTTCTTTGGATAATAATCCAACCGGTCTCTCCATATTAACAACATTAAAATGGTCAAAACTTCGATAGTCTGTGATTTAACTATCAAAGAAAAACACGTGTGCAAACAACAATATTATTTCCAGATGGAAATTCTATCAATCAAATCATCAGGCATATGTATATATATATATCTATATATATTCATATTTCCTTATTTTCTATGTTTAAAAAATATACGTTAACACTGGAAAACATTCCCATTTCTAATCCATATTTCCAATTTCAATATTTGATTACGTTTCTGATTCTATTTGGAAAACATTTCCAAATCTTCTTTACTTGGATTTAAACAGATGTTTAAATCAACATCGCGATGACAACTCGAACCACTATACTTATTTACTAAATTCACTTAACCACTTACACTCTCGAACCTTAACCATTTCTAAATTAAAACGAAGTCAATCAAGTTGGGGTATAACTACCTCTCATACCTTAACTGAACAACATTCAAATCTCGAAATAGGGTAAGTTCATCTTTTAACTCTTTAACACTTCCTTACGTAACTCTCGTTCGAATAAATCTCTATTCGATAACTCCTCCCTTCGAATAACTATATTTGATAATCTATCTTACGAATAACTAGATCCGATTAACCTTTCTTCAAATAAACTAAATTCGATTTACTCTATTTATCTAACCCTAATCGATTAACTCTTTTTACTTAACTCCTTTCGAATAACTAATTCGATAACTCCTTTTGATTAAACTATAATCGATAACTCCTTTCGATTAAACTATAATCGATAACTCCTTTCGATTAAACTATAATCGATAACTCCTTTTGATTAAACTATAGTCGATAACTCCTTTCGAATAACTAATTCAATAACTCTTATGTGTTTAACTCTATTCGAATAACTAATTCGAATAACTCTTATTTATTTAACTCTATTCGAATAACTAATTCGATTTGCTTACTTTCGAATACTATATTCGATTAACTCCCTTCGAATAAACTATTCATTTATAAAGATTTACTTTTAGTAACGGTTCTTCACTTTACGAATGATTTCCTTTTTAGTAACGTTTTCCTTTTTATAACATTTTCCTTTTTATAGCATCCTATTCAGTTATAAACAAATTTCCTTTTTAATTCTATTTGTAAATGGTTTTACAAATATCTCCTTTTCGATTTCATTTGTAAAGGTTTTACAAATATTCCTCTTTCGATTTCATTTGTAAATGGTTTACAAACATTTCTCTTTCTGATTGATTTGTAAATGGTTTACAAACCTTTCTCGTTCTAATCTATTTGCAAATGGTTTGCAAATAATTCCTTTAGGGTTTCATTCCTAAGTATTTTCTATTTATAAATAATCCATTTATAAATAAATTTCTATTTATAAATATTCCATTTATAAATAATTCCTTTTATAAAATCTTCTTTGATTTTGTACATAAATCTATTTCAATATTCATTTTGAAAATTTCCTTTTCACCATTCCGGTATGTTATGGTATTTAACACATCAAATCACGATGACCAATATCGTTCAAACACATATAATTGACAACAGATTATATATCACATCATATATTACAATATATGAATCACAGTAAAATAAATGTTGAGGAATCCAGTTGGATTCCTCCAACATGTCTCCCTGCATCCACAGATGTTACACAATAAAATCAACATCACTTTCAGTTCCATATGATATATTCTGTTAAATAGAATCAATATAGAAATTCAACTAACTGACTAGCAGTTCAATCAAACAGTCAACACACAGTCAATCCGCCAATATTTAATATCTCTAAAAATACAACTTGAAATTATAAACTGTTCAGAGTTAGTGAGATTTACTCACTTTGGCAGTTCATCGTTAAAGAACGATAAACTGTTGTTTGATCTGAATCAAACAGTTTATTTCGCCATAATTTCAAACGAGCTCCATTCCACTCCCAGTCAGTCCCATTGGGTAGTGTCCATCCATACGATCCCATCGGATCCTGTTTCGCTGAATTTCGAGGTCGTATGATAAAGATACGATAAAACAAAGTAAAACACACACTTAAATTTTAAATAAAACTTAACAAAAGGGTATCGGGCCTTAACTTGTTTTACCCGGCCCATCCCCTTACTAAAACCTGCTCCATAATATACCGTCTTCCCCAAACATCAGTCACGCTCTAGAAAATTCCCAAACCATTTCCATGATTTCAAACTCACACCACACCTCGTTTCTTCCACCGAAACTCAAACAAATACTACCATCAGCTCCCTCTTCAAAATCGCTACACACTGATACCCATTTTACCCCTCTCGAACACCCCCCTGATACTTCCGTCGAGCATCGGCTTCCGTGCTCTCAGCACCTCGATGACATTTCTTTGCACCGATCATCATAAAAATACACTCGCAGGTGCAGCTCGGCATCAAGAACTCAAAAACAAACTCAGTTTCGCCAACAGATGCTCTTAATTCGAGAACACCCCAACCCTAGGTGCAACGGTGAACTTCGGAACCCCAAAAATGAGCGTCAAACATGTCGTATGAAACACCCCACCTCCGTTAGGGTCACTCTCAAAGGGAATGCCCTAATTTTGGTGGAGATTTATAAGTATAAGTCACAGATACACAAGACAGATATAAATACACATATTTTTGAACAGCGGAAAACAACAACAATTTTTATTTCAATGAAATACGTGTTACACAAACCATGTCATAATTGTCTTACAATACTTCCAAAAACCATTACATTCTCATAACTTTCTTGATTTCATAACTTAAAGAAGCATAAAAACAAAAGTAAACTGCATAAGTCCCCATAGTTGCAATCCAAAGCCATAGTCCAAAACGAAAGAGATCCAAGCAATACATTCTTTCTCTTCAAGCTGGATGTGAAAACTGGTCAAGTTGCGGTATTCCCTCCCTGTGGACCTGGAGGGGGGGACGAAAGAAAAGAAGACGAAAGAAAAAGTAGAGTCAGACATAAAGCCTAAGTAAGCCTAGGACTATTCAGTCTAAGAATGAAGAATTGGGCATGATAAGTATAAACTGGAAATGGGAAAGCACCATAAACTAAGTTAAGTTGTCTAGAGTCGAATATACTTATCGTACCCCATATTAATCTCTGCATCCACATAAACCAGTTCCCAACAGGAACCCCATAATCAGGGTGAAGTGATCCATTTCTAATGATCGGCTCCTACTCGCATAGTTACATGTGTCTTACGGCCCCCGATGTTGTAGTTACCTATGCTGGTCCCACCAAGGGGTGTATCAGGTCCCATGGTGGCGGCCCGACACAACTCTAGAATGCACATGTGTACTACTGGTGCCTAGTACCTTATTTTTCTGCGCCGGAGTGTGTGCACGCCCGCACCCCGTTAGAACCTACACTGCCGCACCACCACCGTCGATTTGACCTCTTACAGTCAGCCCAGTAATCGTGCCTCACCCTGCCTAGTTCAGGGTATCCTGATACACCTTGTAGGGTTACTGCTGAAAAGGGTCCCCCCGCTACTAGGTTTTCTATTTCTAGCCAACATGCTAAGTTGGTTAAGTGTTTTGTAAACCTAACCCCCAATCAGTCTGTATAGTTTAGCATGTTCCATTTTGATTAAGTATTAATTCAATTTACTTAATCCTATCAATCCTGACTCAGCCTTAATTGTCTTATTAAAGCCTCGACCTCTCACGTTAGACAGATGTTGTTGTGGCTGCCTGTTGCCGGTTGGGTCCGGGCAGTCTTACGCCACAACTCAGTCTAACCTCGGGTCCTTATTGGGCTCCGTGTTTAACCACCCACATTGGATAGGTATTGTTGTGACTACTGGACAGCCGGGCGGTTCCGGGCAGGTTTACATCACAACTCAATCCAACCTCGGGTTAAACACATCGTATTTTCTAAATTTACATATTTTGTCTCTTTTCTTTTTATATGTAAATATTTGCGGCCCATTATTCAAATTCATCTTTATTGGGTGAAATTAATTTACCCCACTTAATTGTTTTTCAAGGTCGTTGGCATGCGTCAAACATGCCAACACATATGTTTTATATTTTAACCCAAACGTCACTACCCCCGTTTTATACGTTCGCTACAATATAACATATGTTGGGTTTAACATTTAAACCCAACTTAGCCACATGAAAAAGGGGAGGCTTAGAACATGGTGTTTATATATTCTAAGTAACATAAAAAGGGGAGTGTGAATGCATGAACTTGCAACATAGCGAACCAATTAACATAAATTTGGCACTTGTGAACTTGCATTGTAATAGCATATAATCATGGCATAAACATGCCTAAACATGAAATCATGGTTTTTGATCTATTCATATAATGATGGCATAAATATACCTAAACATGAAATCATGGTTTTTGATCTATTCATATAATCATGGCATAAATATACCTAAACATGAAATCATGGTTTTTAATTTATTCATGCAAACTTGCAATTGGAATGTAAATCTAACTTAGCTATGTGTCACATATATTATCATATGATTTTTGATAACAATATAGGCCTAAAACATGTTTTTCAATTAGGCATAACACCAAACATAGTCTAGTCATGTTCATAGAGTCAACATAAGTTCACAAAGATGCTTACTTTTGTCTCTAATACAAAAGTATGGTTTTACACTTGAATCATGATGCCAATTCCAACATAAATTCACATAAGTCATAATACCCAAATGGATCCAACTACACTAAAAGTGATTATAATATATATTATGTTGGCATAATAGTGAATCATATACTTGCATGAATCTCAAATAAACTACCACAAACATGTAGTTGTTAACTTTCAACATGAATCACATACTTGCAAATATCCAATCGTTATACCACAACATCCCAAATCGTTTAGAATCAAAGCAACATTCAAATATGAATTATTATCACCACAAATCAAATACAATTCTATTTCTCATTTTACACAAATCAAAACACAATTACTTATTCACATCGGAATAGCACTCTACTTACAACGTATGACGAATCTTCAATTCAGGAATCTGAATTCTGAATTTGGAGATGCTATCCTTTGTTGTAGGCGTTGTTTTGATTTAGTTGTCGATGATTTAAGCTTTTGAATTGTCTCTTAGGCTTGTTGGCTTGTCTCTAGGGTTTCTAATTGACGGCCATTCCTAGTTTCTCTCCAGCAGCATGACGGCTATTGTATTCTATTATTTGTGTGAGTTTAGGGTTAGGTTTGAGTTGTATTTATAGAATTTTAAATTGTTTTGAGCCGTCGGATGAAGATAGGAGGAATCTAGACCATACAAAGTTCAAAGAGCCACTCAAAAGGTGACACGTAAGCCCTAGTGACTCAGCCAAGCATCAGAATTCGACCAGACCCTGATCAGGCCAGCCAAGACCTGACCAGCAGGTCATTCTGTCCTGGGCGCACTTGGCAGGTGCGCCAGGCTAAAAATGTACTGGCGCACTTCCCAAGTGTGCCAGTTCATTTCTGTTCTGGCGCACTTCCCAAGTGTGCCAGTGCATTCTGACCCATTTTCTGGTTTTTCGCCCAACTTCGTTCGTCCATATCTTCTTCATACGATATCCGTTTTACGCAAACATGAGCTCTATCTCAAGCAGAATTTCGAGACGAACGCAATGGCGTAACCCATTTCCCTTGATTTCATCATTTATAATTAATTATACTTTAATTCGTGAAGCTTAACGTTATAGAATTCACGGGGTGTTACATTCTCCCCCACTTAAAAGGATTTCGTCCCCGAAATCTTCAAGTTAGGAAGAATGTATATCTTAACATCCAAACATCCATCTACTCATCCACCAAACACGAGCATCCATTGTCCTTAAAAGACTTCTAATGCTTCATGATCATATGCGAAGTGTGTGTACATGTACTTATCTAATGCAAAATCAGTCGGTCTACTGATTCAGTTGACCTCCTTAATGCAAATTATGTAAGTGTCATGAATCCATTATGTATGCAAATTTTCCTATTCATGATTTTACATGGGTGCACAATCATTCACATATAAATGCAACATCCATATGGCAACAAATTAAACTTCAACCATATACAAATATAAATACATATATGCACATGCAACATGAAGTGACTGAGCCGGTATATGCAACCACGTGCAACCACTAGCAATCACTTGCAACCACTTGCAACCATCATCCATAACATGTTTCAATTACATGTTTTCATCCAAAGAGTTTCTACCTAAAAGATAAGGTCGAGGAGATATACCTGAAAAGATAGATAAAAGCGCAACTTAAGGAAAAAGAAAGATCAAAGATGTACCCTTGAAAAGAAAAGGGTAGGCAGCGCGTATTCTAGCTTCAGTTTCCCAAGTTGCGCCTCCCTCGGCGTCGCTCCACTGAACTTTGACGAGCTTGACTTCGCGGTTGCGTGGCTTCTTCACTTCCGTTCCTAATATGCGGGTTGGAACTTTCCTCACGGTTGCTTCGCGTTCCACTTCAGCTTCTTCTAGGATATTTGGCTCTACCACTTCAGCAGATTCATGTAGACATTTTCGAAGGTGCGAAACGTGAAAGACGTTGTGAATTCCGGCCAGCTTTTCGGGTAACTCTAATCTATAGGCCATTTTCCCAATTTTCTCGATGATAGGAAATGGCCCTACGAAACTTGGTGCTAGCTTCCCTGTGGTTCCAAAACGAACAACGTTCCTTAGTGGAGATATCTTAAGAAAAACTCTGTCCCCAACCTCAAATTCAAGGTCGGTCCTTCTCTTGTCGGCGTAGGATTTTTGTCTGTCTTGGGCTGTCTTCATTCTTCTCCGTATTAAATCTACTTTTTCTGAAGTCTCTCGGATCATATCTGGCCCAAGTATGAATTTATCAGTAGACTCCCACCAACAAGTGGGCGATCGACACGGTCTTCCATATAAAGCTTCGAAGGGCGCCATTCCGATGGTGGCTTGGTAGTTGTTGTTGTACGCAAATTCCACCAAAGGAAGATGGTCTTCCCACGTCCCTCCGTAGTCAAGGACGCATAGTCTTAAAAGGTCCTCCAAAACTCTGTTCACTCTTTCTGTCTGGCCATCGGTTTGGGGGTGATAGGCTGTGCTCAAGCATAACTGTGTGCCTACCGCTTCTTGTAGACTCTGGCGTAGAAAAATAAGGCACTGGGCACCAGTAGTATACCTGTGCATTCTAGAGTTGTGTCGGGCCGCCACCATGGGACCTGATACACCCATGGTGGGACCAGCATAGGTAACTACAACATCGGGGGCCGTAGGACACATGTAACTAGGCGAGTAGGAGCCGATCATTAGAAACGGATCACTTCACCCTTATTATGGGGTGCCTGTTGGGAACCGGTTTATGTGGATGCAGAGATTAATATGGGGTACGATAAGTATATTCGACTCTAGACAACTTAACTTAGTTTATGGTTCTTTCCCATTTCCAGTTTATACTTATCATGCCCAATTCTTTATTCATAGACTGAATAGTCCTAGACTTACTCAGGCTTTATGTCTGACTCTACTTTTTCTTTCGTCTTCTTTTCTTTCGTCCCCCCTAGGTCCACAGGGAGGGAATACCGCAACTTGACCAGTTTTCACATCCAGCTTGAAGAGAAAGAATGTATTGCTTGGATCTCTTTCGTTTTGGACTATGGCTTTGGATTGCAACTATGGGGACTTATGCAGTTTACTTTTGTTTTTATGCTTCTTTAAGTTATGAAATCAAGACAGTTATGAGAATGTAATGGTTTTTGGAAGTATTGTAAGACAATTATGACATGGTTTGTGTAACACGTATTTCGTTGAAATAAAAATTGTTGTTGTTTTCCGCTGTTCAAAAATATGTGTATTTATATCTGTCTTGTGTATCTGTGACTTATACTTATAAACCTCCACCAAAATTAGGGCATTCCCTTTGAGAGTGACCCTAACGGAGGTGGGGTGTTTCACTTGGTATCAGAGCATAGGTTTACCAGATAAGATAAAAAGTTTTGAAAAATTCATTTCCAAAAAGAAAAATTTAAAGAAGCATTTTTAAAAATAAGATGTTATTTTATTTTAAAAAGGAAAAGTTCCCCCAAAGCCATAGGTACTATCTTTTATCCTTCGTTTTGAATCTATCCTTTTTGTTTCAGCATGTCCGAAGAACTTAACTTTCCAGAGGGTGTACCAATACATGGTTGGTTTAGACGATTCTTAGAAGCGAGGGCCACTCAGCCAGGTCCTACCGTTCCCCCTCCCCCAGCTGCGGGAAATCATCCAGCTGCAGCAGCACCTCTTCCTCCACCTCCTCCGCAGGGTAATACTTTTGCTAAGATATGTAAAGATTTCAAAGCTATGGGAGGAAAGGACTTTCATGGAACCGAGTCCTTCGTGGCAGCCAGGAATTGGATGAAGGAAACCGAGGACTTATTCGTCATCTTTGAGGTAGAAGATAGGCAGAAGGTACAACTGGCAGTATGGCTACTTAAAGGCGAGGCTTCCTACTGGTGGGAAGTCACCAATGCAGAAAGACCAGTGGAAACATGGGAGGACTTTAGGGCAAGGTTTGAGACTAAATTTCTCTCAGAAGCTGAAAGGAGTCTTCAGTTGGAAAAATTCTTATTTCTTAAGCAAGGGAATATGACAGTCAAAGAGTATGTTAATCAGTTCGATCAGCTGGCTAGGTTTGGACTGGACCTAGTCAACACTCCGCACAAGAAGGCTCTCCGCTTTGTCAAAGGATTGAATGAGCCATTACACAGTTTGGCCATGACCCATATACCCATGGGAGCTACGTATGAAAGGTTGTTGCAGATGGCATTGCTGAACGAAGAGGATAAGGGCAAGAAGGAGACAAAGGCAGAAAGCTCTCAAGTGAAGAAAGAGGGTTTACAGCCTAAGAAAACAAACTTCAAGAAGGGTGGGAAAGACAACAAAGAGAAGAGGAAGTATAATTTCTGTGGCAAAGTGGGGCACTTAGTGAAAGATTGCCGGAAAAAGAAAGCCAAGATGAATGGTGGGTGCTTTTCTTGCGGTGAGACAGGCCACATGGCTAAGGATTGTCCAAAGAAACGAGGGCAGGGGCAGAGGGCTGGATCCACCTCAGGGGCACAGGTTCATGTGCTAGAAGCGCCACCTCTGCAACAGCGAGGTATAAATACTTCTGTAGAAAGTGTAGTTTATCTTTATGATCACCCAGTTCGCACTTTATTTGATTCTGGCGCATCACACTCCTTTATTTCATCTGCTTTAGTAGAATCTCTGCACCTAGAAACTAGTATGGTAGAGGGCCCCTTAATTGTTTCAAATCCAATTGGGGGCCCAGCTAATCTGTCTATGATCTGTGTGGGATTGAAAATTCTATTCTAAGCGTAGAATTTAGATGTAGTGCCTTTGCTTTGGGCTTCTCGGGATATGGTTTGATTTTGGGCATGGATTGGCTATCCAGTAATGGTGCCATCCTTGATTGTGAGAAAAGGGTGGTTAGGCTTCTGACCCAACTCGTTAACACTCTGGAAATTACTTGTAATCCCTCGTATGCGGTTATGCTTAGTTATCTTGAATCGCTAGATGCCTCTGTTGAAAGTTTGCAATCGGTTAGAGTGGTCCGGGAGTACCCGGATGTCTTCGAAGAGGTGAAGGGCTTGCCTCCGAAGCGGGAGATAGACTTCCGCATATATCTTGTAGATAATGCAAAGCCCGTTGCGTTGCCCGTTAGACACATGGCTCCACGGAAAAGGAAGGAGCTCAGTAAACAGATTAAAGAGCTTCTAGAAAAGGGGTTCATTAGAAGGAGCATTTCAGAATGGGGCGCTCCAGTGGTGTTCGCTACAAAGGCGGATGGTTCACTCCGTCTGTGTGTTGATTATAGGGAGCTCAACAAGCTAACGAAAAAGAAAAGGCACCCTCTCCCCAGAATTGACGATCTGTTTGATCAGCTTGTAGGAGCGTCTGTTTTCTCCCAACTCGATTTGGTGACCGGTTTTCATCAGCTAAGGGTGGCTGAAGATAGCATCGATAAAACGACATTCAGAACCCCAGACGGCTTCTTTGAATGGCTTGTCATGCCTTTTGGCTTGACAAACGCACCTGCTTACTTCGTGGACCTGATGAGTAGGGTGTTCAGAGAATTCCTCAACAAGTTCGTGGTGGTCTTCGTAGACGATATCTTGATCTTCTCAAAAAATGAAGAAGAACAAGCTCAACACCTAAGGGCAATCATGGAAACTCTGCGAGTCCATCAGCTAAAAGCCAAATTCTCCAAATGCCACTTTTGGAGAGAGGAAGTAAGGTTTCTTGGGCACATAGTATCCAAAGAAGGGTTAGCTGTGGACCCTGCTAAGGTAGTAGCGGTGCAGGACTGGAAGACACCAAAGAACGCAAAAGAAGTCCGAAGCTTTCTCGGGCTAGCAGGCTTCTATCGGAAATTCATCAGAGACTTTGCTAAAATATCTTCTCCACTCACAAGGCTGACAAAGAAGAACCTAGTGTTCAATTGGGACTTGGATTGCGAGTTTGCTTTCCAACGGCTGAAAAGGGCTCTTACAACAGCCCCGGTTTTGACGTTGCCAGATGGAAGCAAGATGTTCACAGTTTATACAGATGCATGTGGGACAGGGCTAGGCGCTGTCTTAATGCAAGAAGGAAGTGTAGTAGCTTATGGCGGAAGACAATTGAAAGTTCATGAAAAGAACTACCCGACCCACGATCTTGAGTTAGCCGCCATCGTCTTTGCACTCAAGTCTTGGCGACACTATCTCCTAGGTGAGAAGTTTGAACTTTACACTGACCATAAATCGTTGAAATATCTTTTCTCGCAGAAAGATCTTAACTTAGGGCAACAGAGATGGATGGAGTTCCTTGCCTCGTACGATTTCGAGATCTCCTACACTCCGGGCAAAGGCAATGTAGTGGCAGACGCGTTGAGCCGAAAGAAACTAACCCTAAGCCCGCTGTTTGTTGAAAGACAAAGCCTAGAGTTTATAGCCAGCTTTGACTTTAGGCCCTCCTCCGATTTTGTACCGGGCTTGCTAGCATCTCTCGAAGTACGCCCGACTTTAGTGGACTCAATAGGGACAGCACAACGCGAAGACCCTCAGCTTGTGGAGACGATTGATAGGCTAATTAGGGGTGAGACTTCAAGTCACCTCAGCAGATACTCCATCGACGATAAGGGTTGGCTAAGGCGAGACGGAAGACTATGCGTCCCACAGACAAGGGATTTGGTAAAGACGGTTCTCGAGGAAGCACATCACTCCAGGATGACGATACACCCAGGAGGAGATAAAATGTACAAGGACATAAAGAGAACTTTCTTTTGGAACGGCATGAAGAAGGACGTGGCAGATTTCGTTTCTAAGTGTATGGTGTGCCAACAGGTTAAAGCGGAACAAAAAAAGCCTGGCGGTCTGCTCCATCCTCTAGAGGTCCCGCAGTGGAAGTGGGATAGCATCTCAATGGACTTCATTGATGGGCTGCCTAGGTCTAGAAGAGGCAACACTAGCATTTGGGTAATAGTGGATAGGCTTACTAAAAGCGCCCAATTTTTACCTGTCAAGGTAAAAGAACTGCCTCATCCCTAGCATCTCTTTACCTCAAGGAAATTGTTCGACTCCATGGAATACCCTCCAACATTGTTAGTGACCGAGACCCTATCTTCACAAGTGAGTTTTGGGTTAGGTTTGAGTTGTATTTATAGAATTTTAAATTGTTTTGAGCCATCGGATGAAGTTAGGAGGAATCTAGACCATACAAAGTTCAAAGAGCCACTCAAAAGGTGACCCGTAAGCCCTAGTGACTCAGCCAAGCATCAGAATTCGACCAGACCCTGATCAGGCCTGCCAAGACCTGACCAGCAGGTCATTCTGACCTGGGCGCACTTGGCAGGTGCGCCAGGCTAAAAATGTACTGGCGCACTTCCCAAGTGCGCCAGTTCATTTCTGTTCTGGCGCACTTCCCAAGTGCGCCAGTGCATTCTGACCCGTTTTCTGGTTTTTCGCCCAACTTCATTCGTCCATATCTTCTTCATACGATATTCGTTTTACGAAAACTTGAGCTCTATCTCAACCAGAATTTCGAGACGAACGCAATGGCGTAACCCATTTCCCTTGATTTCATCGTTTATAATTAATTATACTTTAATTCATGAAGCTTAACGTTATAGAATTCACGGGGTGTTACATCGTAACTCATACCAGATCGAAGCATATGGGTAGAGGAGTGCAATTATATAGGTTTCGAGATTTGTTGCTTTTTCTGGGATTTTACTTTGATTTTACAAAGAACGAAAATTTTACTGGAGAAATGAAAACCCGCGGTGGATATTTTGTTTGACTAAAGAGAATGAAGACTTAGGTTTAGGTTTAGAGGGTGGTTTTTTTATAGGGATTGTATATTACTTTTATATTGAATTTTATTGAACCGTTGCTTTTATTTGGCTTCTAAAAATCAATACGATCACATATGATACCCAAAAATCACGAAACTGGACATGCAGCTACAGTTTGACATTTCGAAGCCAACGAAACTGGTTTTGTCGAATTCCGACTTCGTTTGTAAAAGTGGCTATTTTTAAAGCTCTGGATGACCCATTTAAATATATAAATATATTTAAATATAATTAAATTAATATTTATAAATAAATATTATCGTATATACTCACAGTGGAATATCATACAGCTCTAGAATATTCCTATATGAATTTCTAACTTGATATTTCAAATCTGGGTCAACCCGATTTTCGATTTATATTGAAATTCCTTTTTAAAATATAAATAATTCCTTTATAAATTATAAAGGAATTCCACAGCGACTTTTCTAAAATTTGATTTGGACGTAAATCAAAATCTACACAATGAAATCCCGATTTTTCTCTTCCACTAGAAAGATATACTCCACCAGCTCCACATGGTTTCTTGTTTCATAGAAATCTGGCTTAAAACGAATCCTGTACATTCAGTTGAAGTTCAAATTGCCAATTTACGAACTACAACGCCATTTCGAGCTCGATTTTAATTATATTATAACTCTACGTTTAAACTGTCGTTTATATAATATATTCGTTATTCAAATTCAATTCCAAGCTGAATTAAATGTCACAGATGATTCCGTTCACACCATATTGTCATTTCATCCAATTCTAATTATTTCAGAATTAAATATATTATTTAATTATTATTTTAATTAAATATTCACCATTATTTAATTCCACGACCATTAAATCCTTTTATTTACTATTTAAATAATTAAATAAATTAATTATAATACCTCTGCAAATGCGGGTCATTACAGAGGAGGTTCGTGAGAAGGGGGTTCGCCACGAGCGGGTCGGGTTGCCCTCCACCGATCTGATCTGGTTCCTGCTCCATTTCCTGCAACTTTTCCAGCGACTGTTTTACGCCATACGACGGCGTTTTCGACCATTCTAACTTTGCTAAGCAATCACAAAACATCCCAAACAGTCATAGTAACATGTAGAATTGACCACAAACACCAAAACAACAATTTGATATGTCAAAACAGATCAAACATACCCAAAACCCATATTTTCCCCTAAAGCATGTTTAAGCAAATCTAATGATAGGATTAGCAAAACTTAACCAAATTAACCCAAACTTCTAACAGAGGCTTAAAATAATAGTTTAGAATTTTACAATTTTTTTTCCAGATTTTTCTGAGCCATAATTTCGCTAATTAACACTAATTACCCCCAATTAGCCGTAATTAGTGAAAAACGATGCAAATCACTCACCATGGCCATAAACAAACTATAGATCTGAAATATTATCTGTTTTGGTTCGAATACCAAGACAACATAGCAGCTCTTCTTCCAATCTGATGCTATTTCTCCCTTATTTAGCGTTGATTGGCTTAATCTTCAGTTAGAAAGCGATTAGGAGCGATTTGGGATGAAATTAGAAGGTAGAGGCCATGGCTAGGGTTAGAGAAATATTTTAGGCGGCTGAAAAATGAAATAAAAATTATTTTCCTATTATTCTCAGCCTCCCCATAACCCAATCCCGAAATGGGTTATGGGCCCTCTTGCTAATCACCCTAATTAGGCCCGGTTAACTGTTTTTCTCCTTCTAAACCTTATTTCAGCCATATCTCCCAAACGGTGAGTCAATTTGGCTAATGTGACCACTCTACGGAAAGGTAAACCATCATTCAAATCTAATGGGAGTGGTTTTAGGTCAAAACTCCTTACCAATCAAAAGTTATGGCCGAAACAAGATCAGCTAAGGGCAAAACGGTCATTTAAAAATCGGCAAAAATCATAAACATGGGAAATGACCACAATAGTCGTCTCTCAAAGTTACATGGCTATACGACTTCGCATGAGAAAGAAATAAATATTCTACGATCCCATGATGCGTAGAATGCGGGTCGTTACATTCTTCCCCCTTAAGAAATTTCGCCCCCGAAATTCATTTACTAAGAAACAAGTAAAAGGATCCCGCATGCTTACCAACCATTCACAACAATCAAACATACAAAACAACAAACAAATCTATCCTAGCATGCAGAAAACTAAATTGCAATTAAAATCTTACCAGGCAAAGAGTTCTGGATACGTCTTCCTAATGCTCTCCTTTGTCTCCCAAGTACAGTCATTCTCATTCTCGCCCCCACTGAACTTTGACTAGATTCACCGCTTTCCTTCGAAGTTGCTTCGTATCATGCTCGACAATACGAATCGGCTTGCGGTTCCCAACCGCCTCGGGTTCTACTTCGATATCATCCAACTGATCAGGTGAAATAGTCATATCAGGGTCGTGCACGAATTTCCTTAACTGGGAAACATGAAATACATTATGTACTCCTGTCATCTTCTCTGGTAATTCAACTTTATATGCCAAATTCCCAACTTGCTCGAGGATTGGGAATGGACCAACAAATCTTGGCGCCAGCTTTCCTCTCCTTCCAAATCGAATAACATTCTTTAATGGAGAGATCTTGACAAATACTAGGTCGCCAATGGAGAATTTCAAATCCTTTCGCCTCTTATCAGCATAACTCTTCTGCCTATCTTGGGCACCCTTCATTCGCTGTTGAATGATCTTAATCTTGTCTGAAGTTTCTCTTATCACATCTGGTCCAAGCACAAATTTATCACTAGTTTCTAACCAACATGACGGTGAGTTGCACGGTCTTCCGTACAAAGCTTCAAATGGAGCCATACCAATACTGGATTGATAACTATTATTATATGCAAACTCTACTAGATGCAAATGGTCATCCCATGATCCACTAAATTCCAATATGCAAGCTCTCAAGAGATCTTCTAATAATCGATTCACCCTCTCTGTCTGACCGTCGGTTTGAGGATGGTACGCAGTACTGTGATATAATTTTGACCCTAGAGCCTCTTGTAAGCTCTTCCAAAACCCACTAGTAAACAACGGGTCTCGGTCACTCACAATGCTTTTAGGTACTCCATGAAATCTCACTACCAGCTTCATATATAGTTCCTCTAACTTAGTTGTCATTCTATTCGACTTGATAGGTATAAATCTTGCACTCTTAGTCAATCGGTCTACAATCACCCAAATGCTATCATGGCCCGATCTAGTCCTTGGTAACCCATCAATGAAATCCATTGAGACTTGTTCCCATTTCCGTTCTGGAATTGCTAATGGTTGCAACAAACCACTAGGTTTCTTTTGCTCGGCTTTAACTAGCTGGCAATTCATACATTTGGATATAAACTTTCCAACATCTCTTTTCATCCCTTCCCAATAGTAGGTCTGCTTCATGTCTTGATACATTTTGTTACCACCGGGATGTATAGTCAGTTTTGAGTGATGACATTCTCTAAGCACTTCGTCTCTCAATCCATTGACATTGGGTACAACTAGTCTTCCATTCTTTCTAAGCCATCCATCTCGATCAAGCCCATACTTGTCCATCTCTTCGTCGATTACCATTTCTAAATTGGAGATGATTTCCAATAGGTTAGGATCGTCTCTCTGACTAGAACCAATCCGCTCAATCAAAGTGGGTCTGATCGTCAAACTTGCTAGCGTCTATGGATCCAATTCGCTTTTTGGTCTGAAATCGTACCCTGCGATATACTCTAGTTGCTTCCATTCTAGAAACATAGCCCCTAAATTGGCATGTCTCCTACTCAATGCATCAGCTACCGCATTGCCCTTTCCTAGTGTATATGCAATATTTAAATCATAGGAAGCCAAGAATTCCAACCATCTCTACTGTCGGAGATTTAGATCCTTCTGGGAGACCAATCACTCATAGAATCCAGACAGCGTCCAAAAGGTCGTTTTAGCTATACTCTCGGCTTCCACCCTAAGCTGATGAAAACCTGTCGCGAGATCCAACTGGGAGAACACTCTCGCGCCACTCAACTGATCAAACAAATCATCTATCTATGGTAGAGGATACTTATTCTTCCTCGTCACCTTATTAAACTCGCGGTAGTCCACACACAATCGAAGGGAACCATCTGCCTTGGTAGCAAACACAATTGGTGCTCCCTACTTAGAAACACTTCTCCTGATAAATCCCTTCTTCAAAAGATCGTTCACTTGCACCCCGAGCTCTCGCTGCTCCCTTGGCGCCATACGATGAAGTGGCACCACTATAGGTTTGGCATCTTTCACTAAATCAATACGAAACTCAATCTCTCGGTGTGGTGGAAGCCGGTCACTTCCTCGAAGACGTTCGGATATTGGCCAGCCACGGGCACATCTAACAACTCATCATGCAGGATGTCGAGGGAATTTAGAAAACTAGTCATTACCCCCATCACTAGGTAGACCAGGAAACACCACCCTCCGCCCATCATCCGCTCTAACTGTCACCAAAAAGCCCTCACAGTCTACCACCACCCCGTACCTTTGGAGCCAATCGATTCCCAAAATAAAGCCAAACCCGGTAAAGCTCAAAACAAAGCAATCACAAGAAAACATACATCCATGACTCGATAAGACCACATTACGACAAATCATACTAAGGCTTGTCGAACCGCCAATCGGGTTCGTCACTGGTAAAGGTCTATCGAATATCTCGGGTTCCAATCCCAACCTATCTACCTGGTCACTAGATATGAAGGAACGGGAAGCTCCAGTATCAAACAATACCCGAACAGGAACATCATAAACATGAAGCATACCTTGAATGATGACATTCTTTCCTTTCTCCGCCGCGGTTGGGGCATTCGATGAAGAAGGAACAACATTAAGAGCATATGTTTTCATAATCTGCTTCTATTTAGGGGGTTGCGGACACTTATCCTTGTGATGTCCCACTTGGCCGCAGTTGAAGCACTTCCTGTCCGCAGGCTTCGCTCGACATTCTTTAGCATTATGGCCCTTCTTGCCACAGCTAAAGCACTCAGTGTCTTTCTTATTCTTTTTCTTCTGGTCATCCTTAGTCTGATTCTGCTTTCTCTTATTCTGAGAACCATTCTTCCCTCCACCGCTTTCTTGCGGTTTTGGATCCTCTGCATATGCAACCTCAGTCATCGATTTAGGGTATAGACTCTCTGATCTCAAAGCTTTCCCCACAAACGATTCAAACGTCTCATCGATGTGGTTAATAAGTCTTTCCCCCAAGTACTGATCTAAGCCTGTTATGAACTTCTTGTTCATCTTCTCGGGAGTATCTATACGGGATAACCTATATTTCGATAAAGTATCGAACTCAGCAATATATTCCGAGACTGCCCTACCATTCTGCTTAAGCTCCAAGAACTTCCTAAACAACTTTGATTTCTGAGCAGCTGGGATAAACTTTGCACTGAATCGGGCCTTAAACTGATCCTAAGTAACTTGATCCTCTGGAGTAGCTGCCTTAATAGCATTTCACCAATTCATTGCCCGTTTTGCAGCTGACGGGATGCTAGCTTTCTCTTCGTCGCATCCTCGATACCCAAGTCTTCGAAGATACGCTCACAGCTATCCAACCAATCCTGAACTTTTGTAGCAGATTTCGTTCCATGGAATGGGTTCCCACCAAGGCTAGTGTAATCCTTGCATAGCTTGGTGAAATCGTCCCTAGGCGCCTGTACCGATGCACCACCACCTGTTCCAGCATTTGGAACTGCTCCTTGCACATTTCTAAGCATCTCTCTCATGAAGTCAGTGAACATCGTCCTCATATCAGGAGCATTCCCATTATTATCTCCTCTACCAGTACCCCTAGCATATCGGCTCATCGTTCATTCTGTAAGGAGAAAACGATTAACTATCTCTTCGGTGGTGTCAGTGCAGTGCAACTCCATCCTTAAATATACTAATAGTATAAATATATATAGCTTTTGAAAACCAAAATATCACAAATACGCGCTCTCATATACGTACTATCTCTCCCTGGTGTCTTTCCCTAGGTTAACTACGCAACCTAGAGCTCTGATACCAAATGTGACGGCCCGCCCCGCACCAGCCGGTTTCCAATGAAAGTGCGTTGTGCCAATGTCCAACCAGCACGGGACGGTCGTCAAAGAAAGGATAAAGAAAGGGAATTTGAACTAACAAGGAACCTGTAGAATATCTCACAGTGCATGGAATAAAATATAATAATAAAATATTTGACATAAAACAGGTGAGACAGTGCATAAGCTGAAAACTAAACAATCATAACAGCGGAAAATCCAAAAATACAGCTTATGTTCCACATCATCATTATTACAACTTTTGAAAACTGTCTCTAAAGCAAAATAAGGAAGGTACACTACTAATGCCCAAATCATGTCAAACAATCAAGCATAGCAACAATCCACACATCTCTCACTCAGTGCATAAAGCATATGATATCCACCGCTTTGATCACCCAAATCCTTGTTATGATCAGTCTGCCCCATGGAGTCATGATGGCTCCACTGCACTGATTCATAGCCACTAATTCCTTGCTATGTCCACTCTGCCACATAAAGTCATGACGACTCCACTGCACTGGCTCATAGCCATGCTACGATCACTCTGCCCCCATGGAGTAATAGCTACCCCACTATACTGATAGGTAGCCTAACAATCGTCTCACGGTGATGAATCAAAGCTATTGACATCGGCAACTCCTTAGCACATGTCCCGCAGCAAAGCCCAACTCATGAAGTTATCTCGTTGGTTCCCAACTAGATCCTGAGTTCTACTTGCTATCTGGACTACCTTTGCATCTCGGGTTTTGGTCTTCTCTGGATCGGTTCGGAAACAAGCTTCTATTCGGATCGGTTCTCTTCTCCTCGTTCAGTCCGTGGTCATCAACTCCATTCGGGTCGGGTCATGGATCCTCTCTAGGTCGGGTCAGTTCGTGATCCTGACTTCAGAGCATCGGGTCGGTTTGAGTGTGCAAGCATGGTTCGTGGTCCACCAGGCGGTTCGGATCGTGCTCAACCATCGGGTCGGGTCGGTTTCCCCATTCAGGTCGGTTCGTGACAGTCCACTCCGGGTCGGGTCAAGCTCCTCAATTCGTGGCAGTCCACTTGTGGTGCATCAGTTCGGTCGCGTGATCTGGTTCATGATGCAGCAGTTCTGGGAGGCTGTTCGTGAGAAGGAGGTTCCCCACGAGCGGGTCGGGTCGCCCTCCACCGATCCGATCTGGTTCCTGCTCCATTTCCTACAACTTTTCCAGCGACTGTTTTACGCTATAAGACGGCGTTTTCGACCATTCTAACTTTGTTAAGCAATCACAAAACATCCCAAACAGTCATAGCACCATGTATAATTGACCACAAACACCAAAACAACAATTTGATATGTCAAAACGGATCAAACATACCCAAAACCCATATTTCCCCTTAAGCATGTTTAAGCAAATCTAATGATAGGATTAGCAAAACTTAACCAAATTAACCCAAACTTCTAACAGAGGCTTAAAATAATATTTTAGAATTTTACAAAAAAAATTCCAGATTTTTCTGAGCCACCCAATTAGCCGTAATTAGTGAAAAACAATGCAAATCACTCACCTTGGCCACAAACAAACTATAGATATAAAATATTATCTGTTTTGGTTCGAATACCAAGACAATACAGCAACTCTTCTTCCAATCTGATGCTATTTATCCTTGATTTGGCGTAGATTGGCTTAATCTTCAATTAGAAAGCGATTAGGGGCGATTTGGGATGAAATTAGAAGGTGGAGGTCACGGCTAGGGTTAGAGAAATGTTTTAGCGGCTGAAAAATGAAATAAAAATCGTTTTTTTACTGTTCTCAGCCTCCCCATAACCCTAATCCCGAAATGGGTTATGGGCCCTCTTGCTAATCACCCTAATTAGGCCCGGTTAAGCTGTTTTTCACCTTTTAAACCTTGTTTCAGCCATATCTCCCAAACGGTGAGTCCGTTTGGCTATTGTGACTACTCTACGAAAAGGTAAACCATCATCCAAATCTAATGGAAGTGGTATCAGGTCAAAACTCCTTACCAATCAAAAGTTATGGTCGAAACAAGATCAACTAGGGGCAAAACGGTCATTTAAAATCGGCAAAAATCATGAACATGGGAAATGACCCCAATGCGTAGAATGTGGGTCGTTACAAAAAATAAATTATTATTACCATATATCTTTTAATGAAATCCCATACAACTTCAAGATAAACCAATATACATATTAAGCTCAATATTAAAATCCCGGGTTAAACGATATTCAAATGTAAATAAAAACCCTTAATATTTATTTAATAAACGTTATCGTTTATAAACGATTACCATAGCAACTATTCGAAAATTTGAATTGGACATAACTAATAATCTATAACATGAAATCTTAATTTTTCTCTTTCATTAGAAAATTAAAATCAACAAGATTCAAATGTTTCTTGTTTCACAGAATTCCAACTTAAAATAGATTCTGTATAGCCAATTGGAGTTCAAAACTCAATATTACGAATTACTGCGATATTACGAACTCGTTTATAATTAAATATAAATTATAACGTTTAAACTTTGTTTTATGAATGAATTTAATATTAAAAACTATTAATATTCCAAATATAATATTTAGAATAGATTTAAATATTCAAATTTAAATGACTAAAAAAATCTGGGTTGTTACAATTTCTGACACGATGGAACCGGTTTCGTCGAATTTCGAGATCGTTTGTAAAACTTCCTTTTTATTTCTTAACGTGAATCGATACACATTTATATTGCGCATGATCACAAAATAAACCCAATTGATACGAAATTGAAAATCTTGCTATAATAAATTATTGTGGATTTTATAAAATTCGTTTCGTTGAAATCTGAGATTATTTGAACATTGGTTATTCTCAAGTTCCATATTAAATCGATAAAATATCCATCGATTTCAAATAACAAATCTATTAATAATAAATTATCATTATAATCAATATTCAAATATGTTATATAACTTCCAAATAATCTAACTTTGAATTTTAAACCAAATGTTTTCAATTTCATGTTAAACCAATATTCAATTTGTTTAAAATCCCTTTTATTTTATTAAATAAATCGTTATGGTTCATAAATGATTTCATAGCAACTTTCTGAAAATTTGATTTGGACATAAATAAAAATCTACAATAAGAAATCTCGGTTTTTCACTTTTATTAGAAAAATTCCAACTTATATTGGATTGTGTACATTCATTCAAAGTTCAAAACGTAAAACTACAAACTACCATGACGTTGCGGGCTCGTTTTTAGTTAAATATAATTTATACGTTCAAACGTTGCTTTTCATTAATGAATTTCTTATAAAAAAACCTTTTATATTTCCATATTAACATGTAAAAACAATTTTAAATGTTCAAATTAAACGGTTAAAAATCTAGGTCGTTACAAGATATGATCATCAATCAATCAACATACTAGTCTCAATGTACCATTGTTGTTGTATTTACAACAAAACTTGACTAGGGACTTTTAAGAACTACAATACATATCATGCTATACAACCTCAAGTTCAAGTCACTTATTTGAACCGTATAATTTTCTGTATTATTATTCTAAGGACTTTTATCATGTTAATATTTATATATATTACGCAGTAAATATAACATATAAAATCATTTATTCAAAATAAAACATAACACCAATAATGTTATTCAATAACATCAAATAGATTGCCTTTAGGGCACAAACTCTAACGATCTCCCACTTGTACTAGAGCCAACCACTCATGTACCATATACCCATGAAACTAGTGTCACTATCATTCTTCTGCTGCGACAAAGCTTTAGTCAGTGGATCTGCAACATTATAATCCATTGGTACTTTGAAGATATGTATATCTCTTCTATCAACTATTTCACGGATGAGATGGTATCGCCTAAGTATATGTTTGGATCGACGATGAGATCTAGGTTACTTGGCCTGTGCAATGGCCTCATTGTTATCACAATACAGATCTATTTGATCAACAATGCATGGAACAACACTAAGTTCAATAATGAACTTCTTGATCCAAACAGCCTCCTTAGCAGCTTCAGAAGCAGCAACGTATTCAACCTCTATTGTGGAATCATCAACTGTCTCTTTCTTTGAACTTTTCCATCTTACGGTACCACCATTAAGGAAAAACACATAACCTGACTGTAACTTATAGTCATCTTTATCCGTCTGAAAACTAGCATCTGTGTAACCTTTTATCATCAATTCCTCTTCACCTCCATATATCAAGATTGAGTTTTTAGTCCTTTTAAGGTACTTAAGAATGTTCTTGACTGTTGTCCAGTGACTTTCACCAAGATCAGACTGGAACCTACTTGTCATACTTAAAGCATATGAGACATCTAGATGAGTGCATAACATTGCATACATGATTGATCCAATTACTAAAGCATAAAGGACCATTCTCATGCATTCCTTATCATCTATTGATTTAGGAGCATGTTATACCATGTGACATGGGTACATGTCCTCTATTTGCCTCTTACATGCCAAACCTTTTAAGCATCTTGTCAATATATGTACTCTGACTTAGGCTGATCAAATTTCTTGATCTACCTCTATAGATCTTATACCCAAGCTATAGGTTGCCTCACCTAAGCCTTTTATGGAGAAACTTTTTCCCAACCAAGTCTTCACCGCTTGCAATGAACTAACATCATTCGTAATAAGCAGTATATCATCAACATATGATACTAGGAATACAATGTTAGTTCCACTAACTTTCATGTATACACAAGGTTCATCTTAATTTTTAATGAAGCCAAACTCTTTGACTGTTTCATCAAAATGAAGATTCCAACTCCGAGATGCTTTCTTTAATCCATAAATAGTTCGTTGCAACTTACATACTTTTCTAGCATTTTTGAATTGACAAAACCCCTTAGGTTGTGTCATGTACACGTCCTCGATAAGATTTCTGTTAGGGAAGGCAGTTTTGACATCCACTTGCCAGATTTTTATAATTGTGAAAAGCTGCAATTACATGTATATTCTAATGGATTTAACCATTGCCACCAGTTGGCCTTTATAGGTTTGTACTTTACCATCCATGTTAGTTTTCTTCTTGAAAACTCATTTACACTCGATTGGTTTTACCCCGTTAGGTGGATCAACCAAAGTCCATACCTGGTTGGTGTACATGGAGTCCTTTTCAGATTTCATGGCTTCAAGTTATTTCTCAAATTCTGGTCCATTCATAGCTTCGTGGTAAGAGGTGGACTTATCTTGGTCTATGAGCATCGCATCCCCAATTTGAGTCATAAGAAATCTGAAATATCTGTTAGGCTCACGACGTATTCTACCAGATCTACGAATATCTTATGTAATTTGAGCAGGTTCAGTTTCCACAATAGTTTGTGGTTCCTGCTCAATTTCTAATTCATATTCAATGGTATCTTGTGGTTCTCAATCTCTTCGAGTTATACTTTATTCCCATCGATATTTTTATAGACTAGTTCTCTTTCTAGAAAAATACTAGTACAAACAGTAGATACTTTATTCTCAGAAGGTTTATAGAAATAACATCCTTTTGTTTCTTTTGGATACCCCACAAAATAACATATATCGGATTTGGGTCCAAGTTTGTCAGAAGCAAGACGTTTAACAAATGCCTCACATCCCCAAAACATCATAAAAGACACACTAGGACATTTCCCATTTCATATCTCACATGGCGTCTTCAGAACCGTTTTAGTAAGAACAATAAGTATAAATGTAGCTGTTTCAAGGGAATGATCCCAAAAGCTTATTAGAAGATCTATATGACTCATCATTGATCGTACCATATCTAATAAAGTGTGATTTCTCCTTTCGGACACACCATTCCATTGTGGTGTTCCAGGCGGAGTGAGTTATGGTATAATTCCATACTCTTTCAGACAGTCATTAAATTCTTGGCTTAAATATTCTCCTTTTCGTTGTTCGAAGAGTCTTTATATTTTTTTCCAAGTTGGTTTTCAACTTCATTTTTGAATTCTTTGAACTTTCCAAAAGACTCTGATTTGTGTTTCATAAGATACACATAACCATATTTATTAAAAGCATTAGTAAATGAAATGTAATAATAAAACCGACCTCTGGCTGATGTACTCATGGTCCACATACATCACAATGTACAAGGCCTAATACATCACTAGCATGTTCACTGTGTCCAGTGAAAGGTGCTCTAGTCATTTTGCCAAATAAACAAGATTTGCATTCTTCATATGATTCAAAATCAAATGAATTCAAAATTTCATCTTTATGAAGCTTTGATATGCATTTCTCATTTATATGGCCTAAACGACAATACTAAAGATATGTTGAATTTAAATCATTTGATTTAATTTGCTTAGTATAAAACAATCATATCAAAGTTAAAAATATAAAAACGTAAACAAATTGTGCATTTCTATTGAATATTTCATTTAAATAAAATGAATAACAACTGTTCTATATAAGAAATGAAAAACCAAGCTTGTCTAAAAAAGATACAAAAATAATATTTATTCTAATTGAAGACACATAATAACAATCTTTTAATTCTAAAACTAGTCAAGTGGGTTAAAAAAGAGGCAGCTTCCTGTGGCAAATGCAACAACTTTTGATCCGTTTCCAACTGAAAGTCCACTTCCCCTTTTGCCAAATTTATACACTTTTGCATTTTTTGTAAATTAACACAAATATGTGATCAACACCCAATATCTAATACCCAAGATGTAGAAGTAGACAAATTGACACTTGTAACATTTATAACTGATTCAGTTGAAGTCATACTGTTGGAGAATGGAACGTTGATCCCTTGTTTCAATCATTATCATTATTGATTATAAAATGTATACTAACACTTTTATCTGGAATATATATATATATATATGCAGGATTTATATGCAGGTAATAGATATTGAAGACTATACAGTTAAGATATTCAAGATTTCAAAGGAGAATCAAGACTCATGAGTATCAAGATATCAAGAGTCCAAGACTATCATGGTAAAAGAGTCTAGATATTATGAAAAACTCTGAATAGCAATCAAATTCTATTTTCAAATTATTTATTTTCAATTTGATTTTTTAAACTATTTTCAAATTAATTTCAAACTCCTTTCAAAATGATTTTTAATCATCTAAGGATTTCAAACTTATGATTTCAAATATATATTTCCTAATTTATAAGTTTCTTATTTTTATAGTTTTATATATTAATTCATTTATATAAATATTTTATACACTGAGCTTATATTTGATTATAATTTCAAATATTCTTATTTAAACTCTAAGTTTTCATAAAACCTTTTATGTGTATACAGTTTATATATATATATATACTTATAAATTCCTATATATATATATGTTTATAATTATAATATATAGTTTTTATATCAGTCATATATATACTTTTTAATCATATGTTTAAATCATATTTTATTATGTTTTTATACTTGAAAAATAATATTTTAACAACTAGTTTTATTTCAGGAATTTCCAGGATTAATATATTAGCTTAAATACTTTAAAAATCATTTAAAAATAAAATATAAAGGGAGTATGTCGACATACACCTTTATGTATGTCAACATATAACTTTAATATTTTTTAATTTTAGAAGTTGTGTCTTTTCATTTTAGAAACGTTTCAGAAATGGTTACACCCTTTGAAACACTATAAAAACGCCTTAAATTCAAAAAAAAAACTTATCATCATCTTCTTCCTCCCTTAACATACCACCATTATTATTCTCAAAATTCCAAGTTTGTACACTTGTACTCCGCCAATTTCAAGAAAAAATATATCATTCTTCTTCTATTTCCATTCTCTATCAAATACTATTTGTTTGGAAGTGCTACTCAAGAGTTCTAGGGTAATTTTAATTAGAAAAAGTGTAGAAAGGAGCAATCCGAACCAGTATAAAATCCGGTGTGTTCTTTCCTTTTTTGCACTTTACTTTTGTTTATATTTGTATCTATGATCATTTCTGTTATAATATTCATTCTGTGATCCATAAAGTATTTCGAGTAATTGACAATTGGTTAAGATTTCTATAAATTCTTCAAAACGCTATTCACCCCGTCTAGTGTTTGTTTTTTAATAAGATCCTAGATTCTTAACCCTAATAATTGGTATCAGAGCATAGGTTTTCAAAATTTAACCATCTGGATTTTGGAAATATTAAATGGCAAATTTTGAAATGATTTATAATACTAGTTTAAATTCATGCATTGCATCAGTATTAAAGGAGCCTGCATTCTATTCTATTTGAAAATCAAGTTATCTACTGAATTGTTGTTATATATAGGAAAAGGTGTGTTACATGGCTGTTGAAAATTCAAATCTTGATGGTCAAATGGTGGAATCAAAAAGGATAAATAGATATTGGATAGTGCCTGTTCAAGACTTATGACGGGAAAACTAGAACTACTGAACAATCTAGTATATGAAGACGGAGGAATGGTCAATTTCGGTGATAATTCTAAAGGATATGTGTTTGGCATCGGTAATTCGATAATTATGTAATGCCTACTATTTCTGATGTTTTATTAATATGGAATTTAAAACATAACTTACTAAGTATAATTCAACTATGTGATAAAGGCTATAAAATCAAATTTGAAAAAGATAAATGTTTTATAGAAGATAAAAACTCAAAAATAATGTTTGAAGGAGATAGAAAGAAAAATATCTATATACTAAGTACGAAAATTTCTAACAATAATTTATGTCTTCTGGTCAATACAATTGACCCTTGGATTTTGTAACACCCCGAAAATTCTATAACTGTGAAATTCATGAATTAAAGTATAATCAATTTCAAATCAAAGAACTAAGGGAAACGGGATACGCCATTGCGTTCGTCTCGGAAAAATACGCGAAATAGAGTCCGAGTTTTCGAAAAACGGAGTCCGTATGAAGAAGATATGGCCTTCGGAAGTTTTGAATTAAATTTAAAATTCAAACAGAATAAAATAATAATTTGAAATGGGGCCCAGTGGGCCAGGCGGATAAAACACCCGCCTAGCCACCCAGGTCGACTGGGCTGTCGACCTGGGCTACCCATGTCGACAGGGCTGTCGACAGCCCTGTCGACAGGGGTGTCGACCTGGTCGAGCCCAGTCAACCTGGCTGGCCAGGTCTGTGTTTGGTCGAATTTCTGTGGTCTGCTTTGTCATTAGGGCTAGGTGGCGGGTTTTTATTGGTCTCTCTTCCTAATGAATGGCTATGATCTAACCTAGCAACATCAAGGGTCCTAATCAATTCCTAACCTCTATATAAACAACCCTAGACTAAACCCTAATCTATTCATTCAAATTAAGAACATAGCCGCCATGTTGCTGAGGAACGACAAAGAATAGCCGCCAACTAGAGAGAGAATTAGGAGGAGAGTTCTAAAGCCTAAAGCAATTCAAGCAACCTAAAGCCAATCAATTCAACATAGGAATCATATCTCTTAATTAGAGAATTCGCCGCAACCATTGTAAGTAGAGTATTACTTTGGTATTAATAAACAACTGTGTTGATGTGTATGCTTGAATTGTGGCAATGGAAGTAATTCATATTTGTGCAAAATTATGTTATTCATTATAAAGAACTACATGCGGTAGTTCTATGCAAGTATACGTTTGGAATATTGCGCAAATTGTGTAATCTATATTGAAGCTACATGTATGTAGTTAATTGAAATTCATGCAAGTTTGGGGCTTTGTTATTATGCCATTATGATGTATATTTTTTGTGCATAAATCATTTTGCAAGTAATTGAAACAAGTTTGGTTATTATAGTTCATATGAAACTATGTGGAATTTTGACACCATAATCCATGTATTAAGTCATGCTTTTGCAAACGTATGAATATGGCTAGGAATGATATTTGGCATAATTGAAATCCGTTATTAAGTCTATCTTGTTTCAAAGGATTTTATGATGACATGGCTAGGTTGGACTCAAAAATCCTTTTTTTTTTGCAAGTTTAAAGCAAACACCATGTTTAGGAATATTTATGCATAAGTATGTTTATACCATCGTTATGTGATTAGGCTTAAATCATGATTAAGTTGAATTATGCTATGTTCATGCTAGAAGTATTTATGCCATGCTTATGTTTGACCATATGCCATGCCTATGCTAGAAGTATTTTATGCCATGCTTATGTTTGACAATATGTCATGCCTATGCAAGAAGTATTTTATGCCATGCTTATGTTTGACAATATGCCATGTTTATGCTAGAAGTATTTAGGCCATGCTTATGTTGACATTATGCCTAAATAAGAATATAGGTTCATGTTGTAGTTAAACCTATGCAAGTTTACATGCCTTGATTTATGTCACCTATGTTTTATGACCAAAATACATGTCACCACTATGCAAGTACACCAATTTCTATTATGTATTTTCCAACGTCATATGCAAGTTCATGCGCTCACTTTCCCCTCTTTGTGTATACGCCATAAGCCTCCCCTTTTCGCATGGCTAAATTGGGCTTTAAAAGGCTAAGCCCAATATATATAAACGGACGTGTAAAACGGGGGAAAATAACGTTGGGTTAAAAATTAATTAATGAATGAAAATATGAAATAGAAGGGCCCAAAGTCAAGTATGGGTTGGGCCCATGATTGGTGTAACCTTTACACCATTAACTTAATAATGGGCCGCAAATATTTACATATAAATAAAGAAGAATGACAAGATATGTAAATGTAGAACATACGATGTGTTTAACCCGAGGTTGGATTGAGTTGTGATGTAAACCTGCCCGGAACCGCCCGGCTGTCCAGTAGTCACAACAATACCTATCCAATGTGGGAGGTTAAACATGGAGCCCAGCAAGGACCCGAGGTTAGACTGAGTTGTGGCGTAAGACTGCCCGGAACCAACCGGCAACAGGCAGCCACAACAATACCTGTCTAATGTGAGAGGTCAGGGCCTTAATAAGACAATTAAGGCTGAGTCAGGATTGTTAGGATTAAGTGAACTAAAGACTTAATCAAAATGGAACATGCTAAACTAAACGGACTGGTGGGGTTAGGTTAGGAAACACTTAACCAACTTAGCATGTTGGCTAGAGATAGAAAACCTAGTAACGGGGGACCCTTTTCAGCAGTAACCCTAGAAGGTGTATCAGGATACCCTGAAACTAGGCAGGGTGGGGCACGATTACTGGGCTGATTGTAAGAGGTCAAATCGACGGCGGTGGTGTAGCAGTGTAGGTTCGAACGGTGTGCGGGCGTGCACGCACTCCGGCGCAGAAAAATAAAGCACTGGACACCAGTAGCATACCTTTGCACTCTAAGGTTGTGTCGGGTTGCCACTATGGGACTTGATACACCCCATGGTGGGACCAGCATAGGTAACTACAGACATCGGGGGCCGTAAGACACATGTAACTATGCGAGTAGGAGCCGATCATCATAGAATGGATCACATCACCCTGATTTTGGGGTACAAATTGGAAACTAGTTTATATGGGTTCAGAGATTAACATGGGGTACGATAGTATATTCGACCCTAGATAACTTAACCAAGTTTATAATGTTGCCCACTTCCTGTTTTACTTATCATACCCAGTTCTTTATTCATAGACAAAGTAGTACTAGACTTACTCAGGCTTTATGTCTGACTCTATTTTTCTTTCGTCTTCTTTCTTCCGTTTCCCCCCCCCCCAGGTCCTCAGGGAGGGAACACAGCAGCTTGACCTACCTCAACATCCAGCTTGAAGAAGAGAAATGTATTGCTTGGACTTTCCTGTTTTGAACTATGGCTTTGGACAATCCACTATGGGGCTTTGGCAGTTTGTCTATGTTTTATTTATGCTTCTTTAAAAATAATGTACTCAAGACAGATTATGAAGTGTTATGTTATGTTTTTGGAAAGGATGTTGTTGTAACACGTATTTGACTTTATGAAATAAAGTTTGTTGTTCTTCCGCTGTTTACAAATATGTGTTCTTATATCTGTCTTGTATATCTGTGACTTGTACTTATAAACCTCCACCAAAATTAGGGCATTCCCTTTGAGAGTGACCCTAACGGAGGTGGGGTGTTTCACTTGGTATCAGAGCATAGGTTTACCAGATAAGATAAAAAGTTTTGGAAAAAAATTATTTTCAAAAAGGAAATTTAAAGAAGCATTTTTAAAAGAAAAATATTATTTTATTTTAAAAAGGCAAAGTCCACTCCCCAAAGCCATAGGTATTATCTCTTATCCTTTGTTTTGAATCTATCCTTTTTGTTTCAGCATGTCCCAAGAACTTAACTTACCGGAAGGGGTGCCCATACCTGGTTGGTTTAGACGTTTCTTAGAAGCTAGGGCCACTCAGCCAGGTCCTACCATTTCTCCTCCCCCAGCGGAAGGAAATCATCCAGCTGCAGCAGCACCTTTTCCTCCACCTCCTCCTCGGGGAACCGCGTTTGCCAAGATATGTAAAGATTTTAAAGCTATGGGAGGAAGGGATTTCCATGGAACTGAGTCCTTCGTGGCAGCTAGAAATTGGCTGAAAGAAACGGAGGACCTATTCATCATTTTTGAGGTAGAGGATAGACAAAAGGTACAACTAGCGGTGTGGCTATTGAAGGGCGAGGCTTCCTACTGGTGGGAAGTCACTAATGCTGAAAGACCAGTGGAGACATGGGAGGACTTTAGGGCAAGGTTTGAGACCAAATTTCTCTCAGATGCGGAAAGAAGTTTGCAGTTGGAAAAATTCTTATTCCTTAAGCAAGGAGACAAGACAGTCAGAGAATATGTGAATCAGTTTGATGAGTTGGCTAGGTTCGGGCTTGACCTAGTCAACACCCCGCATAAGAAGGCTCTCCGTTTCGTCAAGGGGTTAAATGAGCCATTACATAGTTTGGCCATGACCCATATACCCATGGGAGCCACGTATGAAAGATTCGTGCAAATGGCATTGCTGAACGAAGAGGACAAGGGCAAGAAGGAGACCAAGGCAGAAAGCTCTCAAGGGAAGAAAGAGGGTTTGCAGCCTAAGAAGACAGACTTTAAGAAGGGCGGAAAAGGCAACAAAGAGAAGAGGAAGTGTAATTTCGGTGGCAAAGTGGGGCACTTAGTAAAGGACTGCCGGAAGAAGAAGGCTAAGGAGAATGGTGGGTGCTTTTCGTGCGGTCAGACAGGCCACAGGGCTAAGGACTGCCCAAGGAAACGAGGACAGGGGCAGGGCACTGGATCCACCCCAGGGCACAGGTCCATGTGCTAGAAGCGCCACCTTTGCAACAGCGAGGTACAAATACTTATGTAGAAAGTGTAATTTATCTTTATGATCACCCCGTTCGCACTTTATTTGATTCTGGCGCATCACACTCCTTTATCTCGTCTGCTTTAGTAGAATCTCTGCACCTAAAAACTAGCATGGTAGAGGACCCCTTAATTGTTTCGAACCCAATTGGGGGCCCAGCTCATTTGTCTATGATCTGTGTGGGATTGAAAATTTCTATTCTAAGTGTAGAATTTCAGTGTAGTGCCTTTGTTTTGGGCTTTTCGGGTTATGGTTTGATTTTGGGTATGGATTGGCTATCCAGTAATGGGGCCATCCTTGATTGTGAGAAAAGGGTTGTTAGGCTCCTAACCCAGCTCGGTAATACTTTGGAAATTTCTTGTAATCCCTCGAATGCGGTTATGCTTAGTTATCTTGAATCGCTAGATGCCTCTGTTGAAAATTTGAAATCAGTTAGAGTGGTCCGGGAATATCCGGATGTCTTCGAAGAGGTGAAGGGCTTACCTCCGAAGCGGGAAATAGACTTCCGCATATATCTGGTAGATAATGCAAAGCCCGTTGCGTTGCCCGTTAGACATATGGCTCCACGAGAAAGGAAAGAGCTCAGTAAACAGATTAAAGAGCTTCTAGAAAAGGGGTTCATTAGGAGGAGCATTTCAGAATGGGGCGCTCCGGTGGTGTTCGCTACAAAGGCGGATGGTTCACTCCGTCTATGTGTTGACTATAGGGAGCTCAACAAGCTAACGAAAAAGAATAGGCACCCTCTCCCTAGAATTGACGATTTATTTGACCAGCTTGTAGGAGCGTCTGTTTTCTCCCAACTCGATTTAGCAACCGGTTTTCATCAGCTAAGGGTGGCTGAAGATAGCATCGATAAAACGGCTTTCAGAACCCCAGACGACTTCTTTGAATGGCTTGTCATGCCTTTCGGCTTGACAAATGCACCTGTGTACTTCGTGGACCTGATGAGTAGGGTATTTAGAGATTTCCTCAACAAATTCGTAGTGGTCTTCGTAGATGATATCCTTATCTTCTCAAAGAGTGAAGAGGAACATGCTCAGCACTTAAGGGCAATCATGGAAACTTTGCGAGTCCATCAACTAAAAGCCAAGTTCTCCAAATGCCACTTTTGGAGAGAAGAGGTGAGGTTCCTTGGGCACATAGTATCCAAACAAGGGTTAGCGGTGGACCCTGCTAAGGTAGTGGCGGTACAAGATTGGAAGACACCAAGGAATGCAACTGAGGTCCGAAGCTTTTTAGGACTAGCAGGTTTCTATCGAAAATTCATAAGGGATTTTGCGAAAATCTCAGCTCCGCTCACGAAATTGACTAAGAAGAATCTAGTATTCAATTGGGACTTGGATTGCGAGTTTGCTTTCCAACGACTGAAAAGGGCTCTCACAACAGCCCCAGTTTTGACGCTGCCGGATGGGAGCAAGATGTTCACTGTTTATACGGATGCATGTGGGACAGGGCTAGGCGCCGTCTTAATGCAACAAGGAAGGGTAGTAGCTTATGGCGGGAGGCAGTTGAAAGTGCACGAAAAGAACTACCCAACCCACGATCTTGAGTTAGCCGCCATCGTCTTTGCACTCAAGTCTTGGCGACACTATCTCCTAGGTGAGAAGTTCGAACTTTACACTGACCATAAATCGTTGAAATATCTTTTCTCGTAGAAGGATCTTAACTTGAGGCAACAAAGATGGATGGAGTTTCTTGCCTCGTACGATTTCGAAATCTCCTACACTCCGGGCAAAGGCAACGTAGTGGCAGACGCGTTGAGCCGAAAGAAATTGACCCTAAGCCCGTTATTTGTTGAAAGACAAAGCCTAGAGTTTATAGCCAGCTTCGACTTTAGGCCTTCCTCCGATTTCGTACCGGGCCTGCTAGCATCTCTCGAAGTGCGCCCAACTTTAGTGGATTCAGTAGGGACAGCACAACGCGATGACCCTCAGCTTGTGGAAATAATTGATAGGCTAATTAGGGGTGAGACTTCAAGTCACCTCAACAGATACTCCATCGACGATAGGGGTTTGCTAAGGCGAGACAGAAGACTATGCGTCCCACAGACAAACGATTTAGTAAAGAAGGTTCTCGAGGAAGCACATCACTCCAAGATGACGATACACCCAGGCGGAGATAAAATGTACAAAGACATAAAAAGGACTTTCTTCTGGAACGGCATGAAAAAGGACGTGGCAGAATTCGTTTCTAAGTGTATGGTGTGCCAACAGGTTAAGGCGGAACAGAAAAAGCCTGGCGGACTGCTACATCCTCTGGAGGTCCCGCAGTGGAAGTGGGATAGCATCTCAATGGACTTCATCGATGGGCTGCCTAGGTCTAGGAGAGGCAACACTAGCATTTGGGTAATAGTGGATAGGCTTACTAAAAGCGCCCACTTTTTACCTGTCAAAAGTAAGAGAACTGCCTCATCCCTAGCATCACTTTACCTCAAGGAAATCGTGCGACTCCATGGAATACCATCTAGCATTGTTAGTGACCGAGACCCCATCTTCACCAGCGAGTTTTGGCGGAGTCTGCAAGAAGCAGCAGGAACGCAGTTATGCTTGAGCACAGCCTATCATCCCCAAACTGACGGCCAAACGGAGAGAGTGAACAGAGTTTTGGAAGACCTCTTAAGGCTATGCGTCCTTGACTTCGGAGGGACATGGGAAGACCACCTTCCTTTGGTGGAATTTGCCTACAACAACAGTTATCAAGCAACCATCGGAATGGCGCCCTTCGAAGCTTTATATGGAAGACCGTGCCGATCGCCAACTTGTTGGTGGGAGTCCACGGATAAGCTCATACTTGGACCAGATATGATCCGAGAGACCTCAGAGAAAGTAGACTTAATACGAAGAAGGATGAAGACGGCCCAAGACAGACAAAAGTCCTACGCCGACAAGAGGAGGACCGACCTTGAATTCGAGGTTGGAGACAGAGTTTTTCTCAAGGTATCACCGCTAAGGAACATTGTTCGTTTTGGAACCACAGGGAAGCTAGCACCAAGGTTCGTAGGGCCATTCCCTATCATCGAGAAGATTGGGAAAATGGCCTATAGATTAGAGCTACCCGAGAAGTTGGCTGGAGTCCACAACGTCTTTCACGTTTCACATCTCCGAAAATGTCTGCATGAGTCAGCTGAAGTGGTAGAGCCAAACATCCTCGAAGAGGCCGAAGTGGAACGCGAAGCAACCATAAGGAGAATTCCAACCCGCATCTTAGGAACGGAAGTGAAGAAGCTACGCAACCGCGAAGTCAAGCTCGTCAAAGTTCAGTGGAGCGACGCCGAGGAAGACGCAACTTGGGAAACTGAAGCTAGAATCCGCACTGCCTACCCTTTTCTGTTCGAGGGTATATCCTTGATCTTTCCTTTTTCCTTAAGTTGCGCTTTTATCTATCTTTTTAGGTATATTTCCTCGACCTTATCTTTTAGGTAGAATCTTTTTGGATGGAAACATGTAGTTGAAACATGTTATGTATGATGGTTGCAAGTGGTTGCAAGTGATTGCTAGTGGTTGTTCGTGGTTGCATATACACACACAATCTAGGTTTTAGATCGGCTCAGTCACTTCATATTGCATATGCATATATGTTTGTATTCGTATGTGGTTGAACTATAATGTGTTGTCATGTGGATGTTGCATTTGCATTGAATGATTGTGCACTCATGTAGAATCATGAATAGGAAAATTTGCATACATAATGGATTCATGGCACTTACATAATTCGCATTAAGGAGGTCAACTGAATCAGTAGACCGCCTGATTTTGCATTAGATAAGTACATGTACACACACACTTTGCATATGATCATGAAGCATTAGAAGTCTTTTAAGGACAATGGATGCTCGGGTTTGATGGATGAGTAGATGGATTATTGGATGTTAGGATTTACATTCCTCCTAACTTGAAGATTTCGGGGACGAAATCCTTTTAAGTGGGGGAGAATGTAACACCCCGAAAATTCTATAACTGTGAAATTCATGAATTAAAGTATAATCAATTTCAAATCAAAGAACTAAGGGAAACGGGATACGCCATTGCGTTCGTCTCGGAAAAATACGCGAAATAGAGTCCGAGTTTTCGAAAAACGGAGTCCGTATGAAGAAGATATGGCCTTCGGAAGTTTTGAATTAAATTTAAAATTCAAACAGAATAAAATAATAATTTGAAATGGGGCCCAGTGGGCCAGGCGGATAAAACACCCGCCTAGCCACCCAGGTCGACTGGGCTGTCGACCTGGGCTACCCATGTCGACAGGGCTGTCGACAGCCCTGTCGACAGGGGTGTCGACCTGGTCGAGCCCAGTCAACCTGGCTGGCCAGGTCTGTGTTTGGTCGAATTTCTGTGGTCTGCTTTGTCATTAGGGCTAGGTGGCGGGTTTTTATTGGTCTCTCTTCCTAATGAATGGCTATGATCTAACCTAGCAACATCAAGGGTCCTAATCAATTCCTAACCTCTATATAAACAACCCTAGACTAAACCCTAATCTATTCATTCAAATTAAGAACATAGCCGCCATGTTGCTGAGGAACGACAAAGAATAGCCGCCAACTAGAGAGAGAATTAGGAGGAGAGTTCTAAAGCCTAAAGCAATTCAAGCAACCTAAAGCCAATCAATTCAACATAGGAATCATATCTCTTAATTAGAGAATTCGCCGCAACCATTGTAAGTAGAGTATTACTTTGGTATTAATAAACAACTGTGTTGATGTGTATGCTTGAATTGTGGCAATGGAAGTAATTCATATTTGTGCAAAATTATGTTATTCATTATAAAGAACTACATGCGGTAGTTCTATGCAAGTATACGTTTGGAATATTGCGCAAATTGTGTAATCTATATTGAAGCTACATGTATGTAGTTAATTGAAATTCATGCAAGTTTGGGGCTTTGTTATTATGCCATTATGATGTATATTTTTTGTGCATAAATCATTTTGCAAGTAATTGAAACAAGTTTGGTTATTATAGTTCATATGAAACTATGTGGAATTTTGACACCATAATCCATGTATTAAGTCATGCTTTTGCAAACGTATGAATATGGCTAGGAATGATATTTGGCATAATTGAAATCCGTTATTAAGTCTATCTTGTTTCAAAGGATTTTATGATGACATGGCTAGGTTGGACTCAAAAATCCTTTTTTTTTTTGCAAGTTTAAAGCAAACACCATGTTTAGGAATATTTATGCATAAGTATGTTTATACCATCGTTATGTGATTAGGCTTAAATCATGATTAAGTTGAATTATGCTATGTTCATGCTAGAAGTATTTATGCCATGCTTATGTTTGACCATATGCCATGCCTATGCTAGAAGTATTTTATGCCATGCTTATGTTTGACAATATGCCATGCCTATGCAAGAAGTATTTTATGCCATGCTTATGTTTGACAATATGCCATGTTTATGCTAGAAGTATTTAGGCCATGCTTATGTTGACATTATGCCTAAATAAGAATATAGGTTCATGTTGTAGTTAAACCTATGCAAGTTTACATGCCTTGATTTATGTCACCTATGTTTTATGACCAAAATACATGTCACCACTATGCAAGTACACCAATTTCTATTATGTATTTTCCAACGTCATATGCAAGTTCATGCACTCACTTTCCCCTCTTTGTGTATACGCCATAAGCCTCCCCTTTTCGCATGGCTAAATTGGGCTTTAAAAGGCTAAGCCCAATATATATAAACGGACGTGTAAAACGGGGGAAAATAACGTTGGGTTAAAAATTAATTAATGAATGAAAATATGAAATAGAAGGGCCCAAAGTCAAGTATGGGTTGGGCCCATGATTGGTGTAACCTTTACACCATTAACTTAATAATGGGCCGCAAATATTTACATATAAATAAAGAAGAATGACAAGATATGTAAATGTAGAACATACGATGTGTTTAACCCGAGGTTGGATTGAGTTGTGATGTAAACCTGCCCGGAACCGCCCGGCTGTCCAGTAGTCACAACAATACCTATCCAATGTGGGAGGTTAAACATGGAGCCCAGCAAGGACCCGAGGTTAGACTGAGTTGTGGCGTAAGACTGCCCGGAACCAACCGGCAACAGGCAGCCACAACAATACCTGTCTAATGTGAGAGGTCAGGGCCTTAATAAGACAATTAAGGCTGAGTCAGGATTGTTAGGATTAAGTGAACTAAAGACTTAATCAAAATGGAACATGCTAAACTAAACGGACTGGTGGGGTTAGGTTAGGAAACACTTAACCAACTTAGCATGTTGGCTAGAGATAGAAAACCTAGTAACGGGGGACCCTTTTCAGCAGTAACCCTAGAAGGTGTATCAGGATACCCTGAAACTAGGCAGGGTGGGGCACGATTACTGGGCTGATTGTAAGAGGTCAAATCGACGGCGGTGGTGTAGCAGTGTAGGTTCGAACGGTGTGCGGGCGTGCACGCACTCCGGCGCAGAAAAATAAAGCACTGGACACCAGTAGCATACCTTTGCACTCTAAGGTTGTGTCGGGTTGCCACTATGGGACTTGATACACCCCATGGTGGGACCAGCATAGGTAACTACAGACATCGGGGGCCGTAAGACACATGTAACTATGCGAGTAGGAGCCGATCATCGTAGAATGGATCACATCACCCTGATTTTGGGGTACAAATTGGAAACTAGTTTATATGGGTTCAGAGATTAACATGGGGTACGATAGTATATTCGACCCTAGATAACTTAACCAAGTTTATAATGTTGCCCACTTCCTGTTTTACTTATCATACCCAGTTCTTTATTCATAGACAAAGTAGTACTAGACTTACTCAGGCTTTATGTCTGATTCTATTTTTCTTTCGTCTTCTTTCTTCCGTTTCCCCCCCCCCCCCCCCAGGTCCTCAGGGAGGGAACACAGCAGCTTGACCTACCTCAACATCCAGCTTGAAGAAGAGAAATGTATTGCTTGGACTTTCCTGTTTTGAACTATGGCTTTGGACAATCCACTATGGGGCTTTGGCAGTTTGTCTATGTTTTATTTATGCTTCTTTAAAAATAATGTACTCAAGACAGATTATGAAGTGTTATGTTATGTTTTTGGAAAGGATGTTGTTGTAACACGTATTTGACTTTATGAAATAAAGTTTGTTGTTCTTCCGCTGTTTACAAATATGTGTTCTTATATCTGTCTTGTATATCTGTGACTTGTACTTATAAACCTCCACCAAAATTAGGGCATTCCCTTTGAGAGTGACCCTAACGGAGGTGGGGTGTTTCAGATTTGGCATAAGAGATTCGGTCATATAAATTTAAAACATATTTCTAGAATTTCAAAATTAGAATCAGTTAGAGGTTTACCAAAAATTAATTTTAAAGTAAATAATTTATGTGACGCTTGTCAATTTAGAAAATTGAAAAGAAGTTTATTTAAATCAAAAGAAGAAATTACAACCTTAAAACCATTAGAATTAGTTCATATGGATCTATTCGGTCCATCCCAAACACAATCAATAAATCATAATAGATATGTTTATGTAATAATTGATGATTTCTTTAGATTCACTTTGACACTGTTTCTTAAAAATAAAAGTGATGCTTTTGATAAAACCTTTGCTAAAAGAATTCAAAATTTATTATCTTAAAAAATTAAAATGATACGTAGTGATCATGGTGGAGAGATAGAAAATGAAAATTTTGAAAAAAATTGTAATAAAATGGGGACTCATAATTTTTCTTTCCCCAAAACCCCTCAACAAAATGGAGTAGTTGAACATAAAAATAGGTCAATTCAAGAATGTGCGAGAACCATGTTATCATATAGTAACTTACCAAGAAAATTTTGGGTTAAGGCGGTTGCAATAGCTTGTTATATATTAAATAGAATTTTAATAAGTCCTTAACTCATAAAACACCATATGAATTTTTATACAATAAGAAACCAAAAGTATTGTATTTTAAAATATTTGAAAGTAAATGTTTTATTCTTAACACTAAAGAAAATTTAGACAAATTTGACTCTAAATCTGATAAAGGAATATTCATTTGATATTCAGAAAGACGTAATGCATATATAGTTTTTAATTTAAGAACTAATACTATAGAAGAGACATTAAATGTATCTTTTGATGGAAATTATAAGAATATAACACAATATAACGAAGGTGAATGTGAAAATGAGATCAATGAAATAAATAATGAAATTAATCAACCAAATAAAAGAGTTAGACTTCTAGAAAACAATTAAATAATATGAGTAATTTAGCCTTTATTTCAGCTGTTGAACCTAAGAATCCAAAGGAAGCATCATCCGATGATTCATGTATCCTGCTATGCAAGAGGAATTGAATCAATTCACCAAGAATGATGTATGGGAACTTGTTCCTGTACCAGAGGATAAGACTGTAAGTGGAACTAAATGGGTTTACAAAAATAAAATGAATGAACTCGGTGAGGCCGTAAGAAATAAAGCTCGATTAGTTACACAAGGATATAGTCAAAAAGAAGGAATAGATTATGATGAAACCTTTGCTCTCGTAGCAAGATTAGAAGCAATTAGAATTTTACTAGCCTCCGCTAATCATAATAATTTCAAACTATTTCAAATGGATGTTAAAAGTACTTTTTTAAAATCGATATGTTAAAGAAGACGTATATGTAGAACAACTTCCTCTTTTTGAAGACAAAAAATTTCCAAACCACGTTTATAAATTAAAGAAAGCATTATACATATTAAAATAACCTCCTAAAGTCTGGTATGATTGGTTAAGAACTTATTTATTACAATCTAACTTCGAAATTGGTAAAGTAGATAATACACTTTTCATTAAAAGAAATAAAGATGATATTCAATTAGTACAAATTTATTTTGACAATATAATTTTCGGATCAACAAATAATAAAATGAATAAAGAATTCTCAGATGTTATGACATGAGAATTTGAGATGAGTCATATGGGTGAACTTACAATCTTCTTAGGCTTACAAATAAGACAATTAAAGAATGGAATATTTATTAATCAAGAAAAATACACTAGAGATTTAATTAATAAATATAATTTAACTACAACTAATGGAAGACCTACACCTACGGCAAGTAATATATCCCTAAGTAAAGACGATACATCAAAAGATGTCGATCAAAAATTATATAGAGGAATGACAGGATCATTATTGTACATAACCGCTAATAGATCAAATATAATGCATTGTGTATGTCTCTGTGCAAGATATAAATCACAACCTCAAGAAAATCACTTAAAGGCCGTACGTAAAACATATTCTAAGATATGTAAAACATACATTAGATTTTGGATTATTTTATCCTAAAAGTGATTCGTTTGATTTAATCTCCTATTGTGACGCTGACTATGCGGGATGTAAATCGTCGTAAAAGCATTAGTGGAACGTGTCACTTCTTAGGTCATTCCTTAGTCTCCTGGTTTAGTAAAAAACAAAATCCAGTATTTTTATCAACAACTGAAGCAGAATATATATCTTCTGCTTTGGCCTATTCTCAGGTAATATATATGTAACAAACTCTAAGGGATTTCAGAATAAATATTAATAAATCACCAATCTACTGTGATAATACAAGTGCCATAAATATATCTAAAAATCCAACACATCATTCGAGAACTGAACATATTAGTACAAGACATCATTTCCTCAGAGATAACTTAAGTAAAGAAAATGTTTCATTAGAATTCATAGAAACAGAAAAACAAATAGTAGATATATTAAACAAACCTTTAAACGAAGCAACACTTACTAAATTTAGAAGAGAATTAGGCATTTGCTCTTTAATCGAAATAGAGTAATTAAATATATTAATATAAATATAGCATAAAATATAATAAAATTCTTAAAAATTAATTTTTTTTATATGTACGTCAACATACACAAAGTTGCATGTCGACATATAACTGCTAGTTTTAGAAAATGATTAACTCCCATCAAAAAGTAGTTATAACTTATATTTAAACTCTTAGTTTCGTAATTTACTCTTCTCCTCTTCATTTTCTTCCTGACTAAACTTTGAAATAAATTAAATAATGGCCTCCTCGCATAATACAAACCAAAATAACTCCCTTTCATTCCCTGGACCCTCCGATGGTCCATTCCAACGTACTACGTAGCAAGAGTGATGAAATTAGAAGGATCAATGAAGGATTTGTTGAAAATGATGACTGAGATTCAAGTTGTACAATTAAGGATGAATAGAGAACAAGACAAATAAGGAAGGACTATAAGGAATTTACAACGGTATGTGATGGATAATCAAAATAATCCTATTATCATTGAAGATGATAATCAAGCAAGTCAAATAGAAGAAGAAGAGGAAGTAGAAGTGGAAGAAGAAGAAGAGGAAGAGGCACTAGATGAAGAAATGGAAGAAGACGATCAAGTTATTTATGCAGGAGAGGTGTTTTCGATAAAGATGGGAATGTGATCGAACAAAATGGAAAACTCTATCTTCATTATCCCCATTGCCCAATTCAAAAATCTCCAATTGTGAAGAAACACTAATCGATTAGGATTTCGTTTATTCGTGTATCCGTTATACGTAAATACGTGTTAAGATTATTTTGTAAATATTGTCTGAATTGATTGTTGGGTTTAAATTATACAATGTCTGTATTACATTATATTGTTGTTGCAATAGAGTAGTCATTGATTTAGGAAGAGTTATAGAAAATTATAGATTTAGGGAAAATTATAGATTTATGGAGAGTTATATATAAAATTAGTCACTAGGATTATTCGACGTTTAGATAGATATACTTTTTGTTAATGACAAAGGGGGAGAAATTATTAAATAGGTATAGTTTAAGGGGGAGTTTGAAGAAATTCATGGTGAAAGGGGGAGTAATAGAAGAATTAGATTAACAGGTGGTATCAGGTATGAATATTTTATAAATCAAGGTTGTCATCATCAAAAAAGGGGAGATTGTTGGAGAAATGGAATGTTGATAATGTTTTGATGACAACAACCTTATTCAATCATTATCATTATTGATTATAAAATATAAGCTAACACTTTTATCCAGAATATATATATATATGCAGGATTTATATGCAGGCAATAGATAATGAAGATTGTACAGTTAAGAGATTCAAGACTTCAAAGGAGAATCAAAACTCATGAGTTTCAAGAACCAAGAGACCAAGACTATCAGGGTAATAGAGTCTAGATATAATGTAAAACTTTGAATAGCACTCAAACTCTCTTTTCAAAATATGTAATAACCCGAAAATCTGGGCCAGTTTAAAATTTTTATTTTGGCGATTTTAGCGAATTTTGAATATTTAAAATGAATTATTTTAAATAATATCGACGAGAAATTTATTTTGAATAGAATTCGACGTATATTTTATATACGTCGTCGTTAGAATATATAATATTTATATATAATTATAAATAGAATTGAAAATGGCGCGGTAGTTCGATAATTCGATTTCAAACTTCAATTGAATGTACCGGGTGCAAAACAATCCGGATTTTAGTGAAACCAAAAACAATAGGATCTAATTGACAATATCTTTCCAACGAATCCGAAAAATCAAAATTTCATAGCGGGAATCAAAAGATATGTCCAGTTGAAAATTCTGAATAGTCGCTATGGAATTCAGGCCCTTAAAAATGGAAATTTTGCAAATGACCTCGGATTTCGACGAAACCACTTTTGTTGGATCTGCAGTGTCAAATTATTGTTAGATTCCAAATTTCATAATTGTTCGAATCAGTATGTGAGCGTGGCAAAGGAAAACGCGTTTGACCGGTTTCAGTTGATTTTAATCGACTGGAAATTGACCATTTTTCAAAAGGTCTCAGAATTCAACGAAACTAGTTTTGTTAGGATCATATCGTCAATACGAAGCTAGAAAATATTTTTCTGGAATTTTTAGAGTTAGTATGTGACTCCGGTAATTTGAAATGTACGTTTAAAATTCAATAAAGTGATTTAAATGTAAATTCAACGGAAACTGATTCAAACGATCGATTCAGCCAACGATACATATCCCATTGTGTTCGGAATGGGGGTAATTAGCTATGGATGACAGACGGTGGGTCCCGTTTCGAGGTCGAAATAAAAAGTCAACTTTAATTAAATAATAAAATAAAATAAATAAATATATTTATATAACTTCCCTTATTCCCCCACTCCCCCTTTCACCATTCAGATAAGAAAAAGAAAAAAAGAAAAAGAAAAAATAAAAAATCGGATCTCGATCTCGTGCTCCACCAGGCAGCTCTCGCCGTCGCCGCCTCACCTTCCTCCACCGCCTCCATCCCCAGTCACACCCGCGCCTCCCTCCTTCTTCCCCGCCTGCTCCTCCCCTCCTCCGCAGCTCGAGCTCCCCCCCCCCCGTCATTTCAGAAATCGACTGCGTGCCCCCTCCCCCAATCGCACCGCCGCGCACCCCGACGTCGCCCACATCGCGCCGCCCCTTAGCCAAACTCCTCCCCCGCGCCATGACTGCTTCGGCGGCAACTCCAAACCCTAGGGTTGAAGGATGGTGCAGTTGCGTTCGGTCCTGTTCCAGTAATAACAGCAAAGGAAGAAAGGTGATTTTATTAAGTGAATTTTAATTATTTATTCTAGCTTAATTTAGTATAAATAACATTGCTAAAAATCTAATCTTTAATATGAAATTTAATTTGTAAAAATGTAATTTTTAAAAAGATAACTAAGTTATGGAGGAAAAAATGTGAAATAGAAAATAAAAATTAGCATTGTCTTTAGAAACAAAATAAAAATATCCTTTGTTTTGAAAAATAAAAATATCCTTTGTTTTGAAATATAAAAATATCCTTTGTTTTGAAATATAAAAATATCCTTTGTTTTGAAATATAAAAATATACTTTGTTTTGAAAAGGTAAAAATATACTTTGTTTTAAAAATGAAATTAACATATGGTTTTTATATCTTAGATAGAAAAGAATTTGATTTTTAATATATAGAAGTGATTATAAAAATATGATTCTTAAATTGAAAGTGAACAAATAAAAATGTGATTTTTATTTTAAAGACATCGAAATATAAAAATGTGTGATTTTTATATATATAGTGACTACGGGCAACGAAGATGACGAAGATGGGATAACGATGAAGATTTCTGTCGAAGAAGCGTCGTGAAGTTGGATAGCTATCGGTGAGAACTTCTCACCTTTCAATTTCTTTTTCTAGTTATATATATATACTAGGATGTAGACGGTGCTTAGTAGCACCCGACACCCGTCATCCACAGACCATGGATGGCTTGTTTGTTTAATTGTTTGGATGTGTAGTTGGTTAGTTCATTTGGTTTGAATTGAATAGTTTGGTGAAATGAAATTGATTTGATTGATGTGTGAATGGCGTGGGCCTTCACTAGACCGGGGATAAGGCTAGGCCTCGTCCCGTTTCTAGTATCGTGCCGTTATGCCGCCGAAATTTTCTAAAATATGTTAGAAAAATAAAAATATCATTTATTGAATAAATGAACTGAATAGAAATTCAAGTGTTAAAACAAAATGTTTATCGTTAAAAATATAATTTTTAACGTGAAAGTGAATAAATGAATATTTATAAACAAATCGGCCGATTTGTTTGTATACACTGATTTGACTGATATCGATTGGGTCGATAAATTTTACACGTCGCCCAACTGCACAAATAAAATCTGTGTTTGATTGTTTGAAACCCCACACGGGTGTTGGGATGAAATTTGAAGTCCACTCATCCTGATTGATTAAATATGTCGATCGATTGATTGACAGGCTGTTATAAGCGTTAGATATCTATATTTGATGCTTGTACAGTGTAGTGCACTTTGGTTGATGGTTGATTATTTTTCAATGCTATTATATACGTGTGATGTCTGAAAATCCATATAATTAACATTATATGGTGATTGATTGGGCCTCATTCCAATCGGGAAAATAATGAATATTATAAAAGAAAATTCATGTGTTGAATATAAAAATAGTCGTGTGTGGACGATGATTATGTGTTGAAACTATTCATGTGTTGAGTAAAATATTTTAAATAAAATAAATTACATCTTTATCATATTTAAAATTAGAACTACTTCCTAGTAGAAGTCTAATTAAAATCAAACGATAGATACCATAGTTTTATAAAATATTTTACATAACAAAAATAGTGATGGGTTGACAGTACTCATGTGTGGAGATTAGTCGTGTGTTGAAAAAAATATAGATTCATGTGTTGAATGGGAAAAATATTCATTTGTGAATAGAATAAAGAAGTTGTGAAAAATATAAAGCCGTGTTGATTAGTTTTGCGCCATTTTGACGCGAACGATATTTATATCGATTTTATTCAAATTGAAATGAATATTATAGCGAATTCGAATTGAAAAGAAAACGAATTTGAATTGAATATAAAAGGACTTCGAATGGAATTGAATATAAAACAAATTCAATTTGAATTGAAAACGAACTGAAATTTAATTGAATTCGAATCGAAATTAAATTGAAATCAATTTGAATTGAAACGAATTTGAATTTGAATTGAAACAAATTTGAATTCGAATTAAATAAAATAGAAATGAATTCGAGTTGAATTGAAATCAAATCGATTTGAAATTGAATGTAGAAGTTGAATTGTTTTAGAAACGAATTTAAAACGATTTATAAAATTCGTTTTAAATGGAAATCGACGAAATATATATTATATATATTATATATATAATATAATGGCCTGAATAGAACGCGCCGCGCCGCGGCAGTTCGTGAATTTCGACCATTTATTTCAAACGGACATTGCGGGAGATCCGACCGTCGGATTCTCCTAAAACCGGAACCGTTGGGTTCGTATCGAAAAGAGCTTTCCAATGAATATTAGAAATTTGAAATCTAACGGTTGGATTTGGAGTTATGTCCAAATCAAATTCGAAAAAGGTCGCTGTAAGTGCAGTTCGATGGCCGTTGTTGGAAATCGACTGTACGGGCCTTGATAAAATTATTAAAAATATCTATAATTTGTGTAAAATTATAATATGTGAATTGGGAAGAATTGAGCTGGAGAATTCCACATTTGAAAAGATAAAAATAGATTTTTATCGAAATGAACTAGTTTTGAGCTGGAATTAGAATCAATTTATTTTTGAAATAAATAAATTGAATTTGAAAGTGATTTTTAAAAATAATCAATATTCCCAATACGTGGATTGGACTGGAGTTGAATCGAAATTATCTTCGGGATATTTCGATGTTGGATTTCGTGACTATACAGATATTGTTATGGGAATTTGAAAGATATATTTTATATCGTTATTTCCAATACGATATATGTTGGTTTCAGAATTTGATATTGAATATAAGGCGATATATTTTCTATTCAGAGCCTTGTATTTAATATCAAATGTGATTTGGGTTTATCGTGAATCGTGTGTTAGAAGACATTGGTTCTTTAACCCAGTTAAAGGCAAGATATCGATTTTTGAGAAGATTAAAACTAAGTGGAGTTTTAATGAATCTTTAATTAGATTAAAATGTGAATTGATAATTTAAATTATCAAATCTGAAAAGTGATCGAGAGTGGAGTATCACCAGTTTTGCTCCAAAACGATAGTTAAATCTTTAATTAGATTTGAACGTGAAATGGTAATTAATTTTACCGATAACACCGTGGTGTTAGGAATGGAGTATCACCAGTTTCGCTCCATGGGATATAGGTTGGGATTGGGAAATAAAATAAATAATTACTTCGGTGTGGTTCGTTAATCCCGACTTGTTTGAAATGATATCCATAGGAGGATTAAAGAATAAATTTAGAAGAATTTATCTTGGATAAAATTAATGGGAACCTTTCCCTAAGAATGTGATTTTGTGAATAAAAGAATATTCTGAATTGGAATGAGGCGTTTGTTGTGCTTGTGTAACATTCGTTTATTATATACGTGGGTTATTCAGAAAGGCCGGGTTTATACCCATTCTGAATAACCGATTCGACGAGATGTCGAAGATGAAGACGGTGGTTGAAGACCGGAAGTCTTCACATCGTTTGGGTGATTACTGATGATCTTGATTGGGATGTACACCCAGGATGAGGGAATCAGTTGGTGATCGTCCAGACGTACTTGGAGATGGATGGATATGCGAGGAAAGTGCCTCCGGTTTCGTTCAGACCCAGAACGAACTTGTAAATGGATTGTGTGTCTGACATTGGATTTTATTCTGTGTTGATTGATCTCTATTAAATATACATCTGTTTGGCGGCGGAGAATTTATTCTCTTGCTTAACGCCCTTCTCTGAGACGTACGAGCTCAGAGGTTGTATATCGATGGACATCAGTCGCATGGACTGAATTGCTAGTGTGGCATACGTAAGTGGCAATTGATCAAGGCTTCTGTTGAAAAGCAAAGTCTTGTGGTTGATGATCAAAGCACGGCCTGTGTGGCATAGCTTTGTGTATAACGTGAATTCGCGAGCCTCACACCTCGGTATGAGTCAAAAACGGGATAGTGACTGCAGGGAGAGCACGACGTTTCTTTCTAGCTAGGGTGGTGTCAGTGACCTACCAGCCCTGACATTTATATACTTTTCACCTGTGTGGTTGTTGGATATGAGGCGCCTCGGATATAGGTCTGTAAGGACCGGGAAACGTGTGTTCAGGAATAACTAATCCTCAAAAGTAAGAGAGGACCGGCCCTGAAGATCCAAGGATCAGAGTGGGGTCCTGGGACATTTGCTAGAGTGTCTCGAACGCGGAGAGGAGCTTGCCCCTTGCCTCGGCTCATGACGGAAATCCAATTTCCAATACGTGATAGTGCGGTTTTATTTGTAGAACCTAGTATGGCGACATAGTGGTATGGGTCATTCATGCCGCCTATGATTGATATTTATGATTGAAATTGTTTTGACACTATACACCTATAATAGTATCAAATAATGTGTTTTAAACGTATCAAGCATGCTTTGGCTGTTATAAGGTAAAAACCCTATCCTCCGGCTTGCGTTGCATTGTGTGATGGGACCTGGGTCTTATAACAGCTTCATTTTTCTTTATTTAGCATTGCGCTGTTTGTTCTATGCACTGGTATTCTTGGGAGGAAACCCGTTCCGTGTTTTACGGCGTGGTCCCTTGAATTACTATCTATAAAGTAAAGTTTTAAATAACTGTTTTAGTTCTCACACCAGTCTCATGACTGACCTGGAGTTTATTGTTTTAACCTAAACTCTGGGTGCCCCTATTTTCCACACGGGCAGCTAGTAGTTTTGGTTTTGCAGATTTATATCCACAGGGTCCTGATTTACAGCTGGAACGATGCTCGGAAAGCTCTGTATCCGTGTATTACTTTCAGTTGTGTTTTGTATTATTTTCCGCTGCTATGTAATTTATTTTAATCTCTGATATTTGTCGAATGTAATTTATTCATTTATACTCTGTATATTCTTGTATCTGATGGAATTGTTGTAATAGCAATGAAATGTTCTTCCGTATGCGTCCTTTTGTGTGTTGTTCTCAAAGTATTCGTGCTTTCCTTCACGGGGAAGTTACGGGTCCTTACAGTGGTATCAGAGCTTTGGTTTACAGAGCTCGAGAACAAGACACGTTAGAACCATACGAAAGAATTCATCAGATATTGGATTAGTAATATCCAATTAGAATTACTCGTTAGAGATAGGATCAGTAGTATCCTAGAACGAGTGTGAAGAGTATATTTTTCAAATGAAAACAATTTTGTTTAAAATTTAAATCGCTTTATACGTATTTGAATAATTTATTTATTTTGAATATGGACAATCGAGTATATAAAGATTTCGCGTATACGCGTCATGAACGTATAGTCGAAGTTTTAATATACTGGATAGATATAGAGTCACATTCTAGACACCCGAAGATGATTCTGATGATTGTAGCTACATCATCAGTATTTATGTTCGTGTTTCGAAGGTGTGATTTCTGTATATTTCCATTAGACTGGTGTGAGAACCAAACTTATATAACTAGAACACATTGTTGTGAATTGGCATCAAAAACATGATTTTCTGTATATATATCAAAATTATGAATTTGAAACTCTAATTCACTAATTGATTGATGTTTGTGTTGTTTGTTTAATTGTTTGCTAATTTTTAACCATTTAGCCTAAATTGAATCACATATTGAATTGTATTGAAATTTGGTCGCATTTGCTTGCATACATGTATATCTATTGAACAGGTCATAGCAAGGAGGCTAGAGCCGAAGAATAAAATTTGTTTGCCCGACAAATAGGTACATGTTTACTACATAATTTACTGTTTTGTTTGGGTGATGATGATTTTATGAGCCTATTGGCTAGCCGCTTGGCTTTTTCTTTTTCTTTTTGAGATTAGAAGGACCGGGGAAGCTATTTGAAATTCCCCGATGCTCCCGGTGCAGGGGAGGTTATGGCGAAATTTTTCGAAAATTTAGGGTGTTAGCCAAATTTTTGAAGAATTTGGAAATTCTCAGAAACTGAAAAGTTGGAGAATGGAAGCCAAATCGAACGTAGAACTGATTAATCAAACCACTTTCGACTTTGTTCCTTTTCGGGGATGAAAAGTTTTAAGTGGGGGAGATTGTAATAACCCGAAAATCTGGGCCAGTTTAAAATTTTTATTTTGGCGATTTTAGCGAATTTTGAATATTTAAAATGAATTATTTTAAATAATATCGACGAGAAATTTATTTTGAATAGAATTCGACGTATATTTTATATACGTCGTCGTTAGAATATATAATATTTATATATAATTATAAATAGAATTGAAAATGGCGCGGTAGTTCGATAATTCGATTTCAAACTTCAATTGAATGTACCGGGTGCAAAACAATCCGGATTTTAGTGAAACCAAAAACAATAGGATCTAATTGACAATATCTTTCCAACGAATCCGAAAAATCAAAATTTCATAGCGGGAATCAAAAGATATGTCCAGTTGAAAATTCTGAATAGTCGCTATGGAATTCAGGCCCTTAAAAATGGAAATTTTGCAAACGACCTCGGATTTCGACGAAACCACTTTTGTTGGATCCGCAGTGTCAAATTATTGTTAGATTCCAAATTTCATAATTGTTCGAATCAGTATGTGAGCGTGGCAAAGGAAAACGCGTTTGACCGGTTTCAGTTGATTTTAATCGACTGGAAATTGGCCATTTTTCAAAAGGTCTCAGAATTCGACGAAACTAGTTTTGTTAGGATCATATCGTCAATACGAAGCTAGAAAATATTTTTCTGGAATTTTTAGAGTTAGTATGTGACTCCGGTAATTTGAAATGTACGTTTAAAATTCAATAAAGTGATTTAAATGTAAATTCAACGGAAACTGATTCAAACGATCGATTCAGCCAACGATACATATCCCATTGTGTTCGGAATGGGGGTAATTAGCTATGGATGACAGACGGTGGATCCCGTTTCGAGGTCGAAATAAAAAGTCAACTTTAATTGAATAATAAAATAAAATAAATAAATATATTTATATAACTTCCCTTATTCCCCCACTCCCCCTTTCACCATTCAGATAAGAAAAAGAAAAAAAAAGAAAATCGGATCTCGATCTCGTGCTCCACCAGGCAGCTCTCGCCGTCGCCGCCTCACCTTCCTCCACCGCCTCCATCCCCAGTCACACCCGCGCCTCCCTCCTTCTTCCCCGCCTGCTCCTCCCCTCCTCCGCAGCTCGAGCTCCCCCCCCCCCCCCCCCCGTCATTTCAGAAATCGACTGCGTGCCCCCTCCCCCAATCGCACCGCCGCGCACCCCGACGTCGCCCACATCGCGCCGCCCCTTAGCCAAACTCCTCCCCCGCGCCATGACTGCTTCGGCGGCAACTCCAAACCCTAGGGTTGAAGGATGGTGCAATTGCGTTCGGTCCTGTTCCAGTAATAACAGCAAAGGAAGAAAGGTGATTTTATTAAGTGAATTTTAATTATTTATTCTAGCTTAATTTAGTATAAATAACATTGCTAAAAATCTAATCTTTAATATGAAATTTAATTTGTAAAAATGTAATTTTTAAAAAGATAACTAAGTTATGGAGGAAAAAATGTGAAATAGAAAATAAAAATTAGCATTGTCTTTAGAAACAAAATAAAAATATCCTTTGTTTTGAAAAATAAAAATATCCTTTGTTTTGAAATATAAAAATATCCTTTGTTTTGAAATATAAAAATATCCTTTGTTTTGAAATATAAAAATATACTTTGTTTTGAAAAGGTAAAAATATACTTTGTTTTAAAAATGAAATTAACATATGGTTTTTATATCTTAGATAGAAAAGAATTTGATTTTTAATATATAGAAGTGATTATAAAAATATGATTCTTAAATTGAAAGTGAACAAATAAAAATGTGATTTTTATTTTAAAGACATCGAAATATAAAAATGTGTGATTTTTATATATATAGTGACTACGGGCAACGAAGATGACGAAGATGGGATAACGATGAAGATTTCTGTCGAAGAAGCGTCGTGAAGTTGGATAGCTATCGGTGAGAACTTCTCACCTTTCAATTTCTTTTTCTAGTTATATATATATATACTAGGATGTAGACGGTGCTTAGTAGCACCCGACACCCGTCATCCACAGACCATGGATGGCTTGTTTGTTTAATTGTTTGGATGTGTAGTTGGTTAGTTCATTTGGTTTGAATTGAATAGTTTGGTGAAATGAAATTGATTTGATTGATGTGTGAATGGCGTGGGCCTTCACTAGACCGGGGATAAGGCTAGGCCTCGTCCCGTTTCTAGTATCGTGCCGTTATGCCGCCGAAATTTTCTAAAATATGTTAGAAAAATAAAAATATCATTTATTGAATAAATGAACTGAATAGAAATTCAAGTGTTAAAACAAAATGTTTATCGTTAAAAATATAATTTTTAACGTGAAAGTGAATAAATGAATATTTATAAACAAATCGGCCGATTTGTTTGTATACACTGATTTGACTGATATCGATTGGGTCGATAAATTTTACACGTCGCCCAACTGCACAAATAAAATCTGTGTTTGATTGTTTGAAACCCCACACGGGTGTTGGGATGAAATTTGAAGTTCACTCATCCTGATTGATTAAATATGTCGATCGATTGATTGACAGGCTGTTATAAGCGTTAGATATCTATATTTGATGCTTGTACAGTGTAGTGCACTTTGGTTGATGGTTGATTATTTTTCAATGCTATTATATACGTGTGATGTCTGAAAATCCATATAATTAACATTATATGGTGATTGATTGGGCCTCATTCCAATCGGGAAAATAATGAATATTATAAAAGAAAATTCATGTGTTGAATATAAAAATAGTCGTGTGTGGACGATGATTATGTGTTGAAACTATTCATGTGTTGAGTAAAATATTTTAAATAAAATAAATTACATCTTTATCATATTTAAAATTAGAACTACTTCCTAGTAGAAGTCTAATTAAAATCAAACGATAGATACCATAGTTTTATAAAATATTTTACATAACAAAAATAGTGATGGGTTGACAGTACTCATGTGTGGAGATTAGTCGTGTGTTGAAAAAAATATAGATTCATGTGTTGAATGGGAAAAATATTCATTTGTGAATAGAATAAAGAAGTTGTGAAAAATATAAAGCCGTGTTGATTAGTTTTGCGCCATTTTGACGCGAACGATATTTATATCGATTTTATTCAAATTGAAATGAATATTATAGCGAATTCGAATTGAAAAGAAAACGAATTTGAATTGAATATAAAAGGACTTCGAATGGAATTGAATATAAAACAAATTCAAGTTGAATTGAAAACGAACTGAAATTTAATTGAATTCGAATCGAAATTAAATTGAAATCAATTTGAATTGAAACGAATTTGAATTTGAATTGAATTGAAACAAATTTGAATTCGAATTAAATAAAATAGAAATGAATTCGAGTTGAATTGAAATCAAATCGATTTGAAATTGAATGTAGAAGTTGAATTGTTTTAGAAACGAATTTAAAACGATTTATAAAATTCGTTTTAAATGGAAATCGACGAAATATATATTATATATATAATATAATGGCCTGAATAGAACGCGCCGCGCCGCGGCAGTTCGTGAATTTCGACCATTTATTTCAAACGGACATTGCGGGAGATCCGACCGTCGGATTCTCCTAAAACCGGAACCGTTGGGTTCGTATCGAAAAGAGCTTTCCAATGAATATTAGAAATTTGAAATCTAACGGTTGGATTTGGAGTTATGTCCAAATCAAATTCGAAAAAGGTCGCTGTGAGTGCAGTTCGATGGCCGTTGTTGGAAATCGACTGTACGGGCCTTGATAAAATTATTAAAAATATCTATAATTTGTGTAAAATTATAATATGTGAATTGGGAAGAATTGAGCTGGAGAATTCCACATTTGAAAAGATAAAAATAGATTTTTATCGAAATGAACTAGTTTTGAGCTGGAATTAGAATCAATTTATTTTTGAAATAAATAAATTGAATTTGAAAGTGATTTTTAAAAATAATCAATATTCCCAATACGTGGATTGGACTGGAGTTGAATCGAAATTATCTTCGGGATATTTCGATGTTGGATTTCGTGACTATACAGATATTGTTATGGGAATTTGAAAGATATATTTTATATCGTTTTTTCCAATACGATATATGTTGGTTTCAGAATTTGATATTGAATATAAGGCGATATATTTTCTATTCAGAGCCTTGTATTTAATATCAAATGTGATTTGGGTTTATCGTGAATCGTGTGTTAGAAGACATTGGTTCTTTAACCCAGTTAAAGGCAAGATATCGATTTTTGAGAAGATTAAAACTAAGTGGAGTTTTAATGAATCTTTAATTAGATTAAAATGTGAATTGATAATTTAAATTATCAAATCTGAAAAGTGATCGAGAGTGGAGTATCACCAGTTTTGCTCCAAAACGATAGTTAAATCTTTAATTAGATTTGAACGTGAAATGGTAATTAATTTTACCGATAACACCGTGGTGTTAGGAATGGAGTATCACCAGTTTCGCTCCATGGGATATAGGTTGGGATTGGGAAATAAAATAAATAATTACTTCGGTGTGGTTCGTTAATCCCGACTTGTTTGAAATGATATCCATAGGAGGATTAAAGAATAAATTTAGAAGAATTTATCTTGGATAAAATTAATGGGAACCTTTCCCTAAGAATGTGATTTTGTGAATAAAAGAATATTCTGAATTGGAATGAGGCGTTTGTTGTGCTTGTGTAACATTCGTTTATTATATACGTGGGTTATTCAGAAAGGCCGGGTTTATACCCATTCTGAATAACCGATTCGACGAGATGTCGAAGATGAAGACGGTGGTTGAAGACCGGAAGTCTTCACATCGTTTGGGTGATTACTGATGATCTTGATTGGGCTGTACACCCAGGATGAGGGAATCAGTTGGTGATCGTCCAGACGTACTTGGAGATGGATGGATATGCGAGGAAAGTGCCTCCGGTTTCGTTCAGACCCAGAACGAACTTGTAAATGGATTGTGTGTCTGACATTGGATTTTATTCTGTGTTGATTGATCTCTATTAAATATACATCTGTTTGGCGGCAGAGAATTTATTCTCTTGCTTAACGCCCTTCTCTGAGACGTACGAGCTCAGAGGTTGTATATCGATGGACATCAGTCGCATGGACTGAATTGCCAGTGTGGCATACGTAAGTGGCAATTGATCAAGGCTTCTGTTGAAAAGCAAAGTCTTGTGGTTGATGATCAAAGCACGGCCTGTGTGGCATAGCTTTGTGTATAACGTGAATTCGCGAGCCTCACACCTCGGTATGAGTCAAAAACGGGATAGTGACTGCAGGGAGAGCACGACGTTTCTTTCTAGCTAGGGTGGTGTCAGTGACCTACCAGCCCTGACATTTATATACTTTTCACCTGTGTGGTTGTTGGATATGAGGCGCCTCGGATATAGGTCTGTAAGGACCGGGAAACGTGTGTTCAGGAATAACTAATCCTCAAAAGTAAGAGAGGACCGGCCCTGAAGATCCAAGGATCAGAGTGGGGTCCTGGGACATTTGCTAGAGTGTCTCGAACGCGGAGAGGAGCTTGCCCCTTGCCTCGGCTCATGACGGAAATCCAATTTCCAATACGTGATAGTGCGGTTTTATTTGTAGAACCTAGTATGGCGACATAGTGGTATGGGTCATTCATGCCGCCTATGATTGATATTTATGATTGAAATTGTTTTGACACTATACACCTATAATAGTATCAAATAATGTGTTTTAAACGTATCAAGCATGCTTTGGCTGTTATAAGGTAAAAACCCTATCCTCCGGCTTGCGTTGCATTGTGTGATGGGACCTGGGTCTTATAACAGCTTCATTTTTCTTTATTTAGCATTGCGCTGTTTGTTCTATGCACTGGTATTCTTGGGAGGAAACCCGTTCCGTGTTTTACGGCGTGGTCCCTTGAATTACTATCTATAAAGTAAAGTTTTAAATAACTGTTTTAGTTCTCACACCAGTCCCATGACTGACCTGGAGTTTATTGTTTTAACCTAAACTCTGGGTGCCCCTATTTTCCACACGGGCAGCTAGTAGTTTTGGTTTTGCAGATTTATATCCACAGGGTCCTGATTTACAGCTGGAACGATGCTCGGAAAGCTCTGTATCCGTGTATTACTTTCAGTTGTGTTTTGTATTATTTTCCGCTGCTATGTAATTTATTTTAATCTCTGATATTTGTCGAATGTAATTTATTCATTTATACTCTGTATATTCTTGTATCTGATGGAATTGTTGTAATAGCAATGAAATGTTCTTCCGTATGCGTCCTTTTGTGTGTTGTTCTCAAAGTATTCGTGCTTTCCTTCACGGGGAAGTTACGGGTCCTTACAAAATATCTATTTTCAAATTGATTTCAAACTCCTATCAAAATGATTTTTAATCATCCAAGCATTTCAAACTTATGATTTCAAATATATATTTCCTAATTTATAAGTTTCTTATTTTTATAGTTTTATATATTAAATCATTTATAAAAATATTTTATATACTAAGTTTATATTTGATTATAATTTCAAATATTCTTATTTAAACTCTAAGTTTTCATAAAACCTTTTATGTTTATATAGTTTATATACATCTCTTTATAAATTCCTATATATATATGTTTATAATTATATTATATAGTTTATATATCACTTATATATATATAGTTTTTAATCATATGTTTAAATCATATTTTATTATGTTTCTATACTTGAAAAATAATATTTTAACAACTAGTTTTATTCCAAGAATTTCCAGGATAAATATATTAATTTAAATACTTTAAAAATCATTTAAAAATAAAATATAAAGGGGGTATGTCGACATACACCTTTATGTATGTCAACATATAACTGTAGTATTTTTTAATTTTAAAAGTTGTGCCTGTTCATTATAGAAACGTTTCAGAAATGGTTACACCCTTTGGAACACTATAAAAAGGCCTTATATTCAAAAAAATTTGTAACTTATCATCATCTTCTTCCTCCCTTAACATACCACCATTTATTATTCTCAAAATTTCAAGTTCATACACTTATACTCCGCCAATTTCAAGAAAAATTATATCATTCTCTATTAAATACTCTCTATTTGGAAGTGCTACTCAAGAGTTCTAGGGCAACTGTAATCAGAAAAAGTGTGGAAAGTTGTGGGTGTGTTCTTGTAGCCCTGAAATTAAGAAAGATGGGGGTGTGTTCATTGTAGCCCGTGAAATCAAGGAAAGGAGGGGTGTTAACCTTGTAGCCCGTGAAATCAAGGGTGTTGTAATTGGATATTGATATTAATAAAACTCTGCACAATCCAGTGCTGTGCGGGACTGGACGTAGGAGCAATCCGAACCAGTATAAAATCCGGTTTGTTTTTTCCTTTTCTGCACTTTACTTTTGTTTATATTTGTATCTGTGATCATTTCTGTTATAATATTCAATCTGTGATTCATATAGTAGTTTGAGTAATAGATAATTGGTTAAGATTTCTATAAATTCTTTAAAACAATATTCACCCCTCTAGTGTTTGTTTTGCCGTAAGATCCTTGATTCTCAACCCTAACACATACTTCCCCTTTTCTTTTTCAAATCTTATAATTATGCAAAACAATTGTGTTTCCAATGACCTAACTTCCTACAATAGTGACAATCACCTTCTTTTGGTATCCCTTCTTTAGGCTTTAGTACCTTTTTGAAATTGATCTTGGCAGTCATTTTATTAATTTTCTTTTTTGCCCTTACCCTTTACATTAGTAGCCCCTTTTTGTGCCATCGTCATGGCAACAGGTTCCGCCTTCTTCATATTGTTTTCAGTGGTTCTTAACATGCTTAATAACTCAGTCAAAGGTTTTTCTATTTCATTCCAGAGATAATTCATCATGAATTGAGAATAGTTACCGTTTAATGATTGTAAAACAAGATTGATTTGAGCTTTAGGTGTTGTGGAAAGCCCAACCATTCAAAAAACCCGATGTATCCAAACATATTCAACACATGTGGACCAATAGATTCTTTCTCTCCCATTTTGCAGTGATATAATGCCTTGCTTGTGTCATACGTTTCTTGTCGAGCATGCCTTTCGAACAGTTTCTTAAGGTGCTCAATCATCACATATGCCTCCGTCAACTCATGTTGCTTCTGGAACTCGGAGTCATGATTGTAAGCATTAGACAGCTAACATCAAGAGCATCATCTTGATGCTTCATTCAACTCTGCTCGAGCTACAGTACTTGTAGATGCCTCTAGAATAGGCCCATCCAGTACATATAATTTTCTTTCTTGTTGGAGGACAATCTTCAAATTTCGATGCCAGTCAAGGAAGTTAATTCCATTCTCCTTCTCCTTCTCAAGGACTGAGTTATTGGTGTTGCTTATTATTTAATATCTATAGAAGATAAATAATTATAAGTGCATGTTGATATAAATATCTACCAGATGTAACACCCCACGTCCATTAGTGTCACTCGCAAAGGGAATGCACTAAGTTCTGTGGAGCATTATGGGTAAAAGATGCAGATAAATTACAAGACAGACAAACAATTAACAGCGGAAAATAAAACTTTGCTTTATTGATAAAATAGATTGTACAAGATTGCTTTACAATATCAGAGTATCATCTGTCTTTACTAGATAAAGAAGCATAAAAATACATTTATATTCCCCAATGTAGCATAAGCCAGCCATAGCATCTGAAAGAGAATCCAAGGACAACTTCGTCAAATCTTCAAGCTGGGAAAGAGCAACGGTCAAATTTAATCCTGAGTTATACTATTCCCTCCTCAACTACCTGGGGGGGAACGGAAGAAAAGAAGCGAAAGAAAAACAGAGTCAGACATAAAGCCTGAGTAAGTCAGTAACTTCTAGCATGTGAACAGGGGAAACAGAACGACATGAACTAACTGAATACAAGATAATACCATGATGATAAGGCTAACAAGATAAGATTCACACAAGACATGCTAAGACAAGATAAACTGGATATACTACAACACTTTCTCCGCTTCGCTTTTACCGCGATATACTCGTTTCTATATCTCTGCACCACCTACTAGTGTTCCAACTAGTAACGATAACGTGATCCAAATCCCTGTAGTTTCCGTCGCCTTCAGGCATACCTTGATTATTTATTACCTAGATCTAGTCTAGGTTTTATATCAAGTGCTTTCTAGATTCAATTAGAGTTTACGCTATCTTTTGAACGCTTCTTGTATTCAGGATTTATGCCACCTAGTTCCAAACTAGGGATTATGCTACCTGTCGAACGATGCCCTTTAGTCTAGGACACACCACCTAGGGTGGTACATGTTCCTAGACTTTTCCCACGCATGTATCGCGAATCGTTATCGCTTGTCTAGATGCACATGTCCAGTAATGTGTGGTCCGAGTTCCGCTGTCAGGGCTACTCTAGAAATACGGAAATCGGTCGGGAGCTTTCAATATCTGCCGATGCAGATGCTAAGGTCTGTTTTTCCAGTGGCTATGGTCCCACTCGACCCCTCCCTCAACTAATGGAAGGCCACCCTTGTAAAATGAGAACTGTACGAAGGCCCCTATCTGCCCCACTAATTCTATGGCCAACAACACCCCGCAACCACAACTAGATAGCAAGTATGTGGTCCGTATGAGTCCTCCAGCCTTCCCGCTTCACGTGTCTCGCTTGACTGAAGATGGTAGGTAGACGACGAGTTGCTATCACAGGGCTTCCGTCTTCTCGCCGAATCACGCTGGTCCATCCTAGTCTTTTGGTTGCCATATATTGCAACCAAGGCATACCCTTGGCTCTTCTACCGCAGACCTTAACCTCTGTGCGCCCAGGCGGATCATCTGCAGCCTCACAGAGGGATACCAAGAGTACCCTTACGTCCCCTCGAAGCCTCGGGCTTCGTAACCCAATTCGTTGGAGCCTTCATAAAATCGGATGGATGTCCGCTCCCTCGTGTTATACTAAGAATTACTACTTAGTTCTACTAACTAAGGTTTACCACTTAGTTTCCAAATTCCTTGTTTTCTTAACTAAGTTTTACTACTTAGTCCCCTTTTCAACTGAGGTTTACTACTTAGTTTTCTTTCTCGCCAGGTTGGATTGGTTAAGTGTCTTTAGACGATTCAAGCTATCCTAACCCTCTTCCCTTATCCTGTTAAACTGGTTAAGTGTTATCCCTTTATGCTTTTTACTTAACCCTATTCATTTATCATATTCTGATGGTTAAGCGTTCAAGTTTACTTAACCCTATGGTCTAGTCCAGCTAACATATTCAATTGGCTAAGTGTATTACTTAACCCCAACCTCTAGTCTAATTAACATGTTAAATTGGCTAAGTGTATTAACTTTACTTATCCCCACCTTCTAGTCTAGTCAACATGTTAATTTGGCTAAGTATTCCCATGGACTTAACCCTCCCATTCTAGCTTTAACTGTGCTAGGTTGGTTAAGTGTTCCTTAACCTTCCCATTCTAGCTTATCTGTGTTAAGTTGGTTAAGTGTTCCTATGGACTTAACCTTCCCATTCTAGCTTAACTGTGTTAAGTTGGTTAAGTGTTTCTATGGACTTAACCCACCCATTCTTGCTTAACTGTGTTAAATTGGTTAAGTGTTTCTATGGACTTAACTCTCCCATTCTTGTTCTAGCTTTAATTAATAATTTAAAGCCGCAACCTCTCACATTAGACAGATATTGCTGCGGTTACTGGATGTGCCGGTCGGTTCCGGGCAGGTTTACACCGCAGCTCAGTCTAACCTCGGGTTAGGCATATTCATGTTTTCTAAGTTCAAAAGGTTTTTGATTAATTTCCAAATCTGGTTTTGAAAACAACCATCCCGTCCTTCGGATCAGTTAGGGATAGCCAGGGAGGGCAGGAAACTTGTATTTTCCAAACCCAAGCCTAGACACTATCCTCTCTGTCACCCTAGAACTTTCAGGTGTATGTGTTATTCAAAGAGAAAACCTTTCTTTTGTCCATATAAGAATTGTCAACAATTTATCTTCAAAGTCCATTTTCCCTTTTTAAATAAACTTGGCCTATACCATTTTCATTTTGTCCTGCCCACTAGTATACTTATATTCTAGGCCCAAGTCCTAACCCAACTTGCAGTTCAGGCCATTTCCTATTTCAATGCCAAAACTAGATTAAATATCCTAGTTTATAATTTATGGCCAAAACTTTACCTACATGCATGTTACATATTTTGTGGTAAATGAACAATTTATCATTTATGACAAATTCTATAAGTAAATTTACTCCTAATTTACTTATTTCATTATTACACTTTTAATGTACATTGTCACATTTATTATTATGGCCCGTTCCCTCTTATTTATCATATTTATACTTTTTGGTATGTAAATTATACCAAATTATGTGTCACTAACCATAATTTATTCTAAACATGACAATTTCTCACAATTATGGCTAAATTCAAAATTGTGCTAATATATTTATTCCAAATCTTTAATTAACACAATTTTGATTTAACATTCCTAATTCACAGTTTATGGTAAGACTAGAATTATTATTCTAGTTTACATTTCATGCCTAAAATTTAGCTTACTTGCTAATACTAAATTTAATATGTCAAACTTATCCAATTTGCATTCCTATGAACATGCCATAATACATATTCCCAATTTATGCCAATTTCCAAGCTTATAACTACATTTATGTTCATTTTCATATTTTCCCCAAATTGCATTCCCACCGTTCGTATAATCGTGATTTAACCTAGATTGTAAATAAATCTAGATTCGTAGAAAATAGGGAATGAACCAAAGATGCTATGAAAAGGGATAATAACTGGCATAAAAGGTTTGGATAACGACGTAGGTTCAAGAATATGGGTAGACCTAACTTAATAGGTAAATTCCCACGGTCTAAAACCAATAGATAGAATAGGTTCAAGAACATGGGTAGACCTAACTGAATAGTAAATTCCCACAGTCTAAAACCAAAGACAAACAAGGAACAGATAAAATAGATAATCGGGTTTAGACCCAATTTCATAGCCACAAAACTTAAGCAACAATTTTCCTAATTATGAATCATAGGCAAAGTTCATAGTTATAGGCAATGTTCATAGTCCAAAAGGGAAAATAATTCCCATAGTCATAAGTCATTGTCATAGGCAATGTCATAGTCATATGTTGTATGTCCCAAATCAAGGTTCATGTTCGTAATTCAAAGTCAATAGGTTCATGGTCATAGTTCTCATAATCATGATCATAGGCATAGGCATATCCTCTTTGTTCAATAGTCATAAGCTGTCAATCAAAGTCATAGTATGTTCTGGGCCATAGTCAAGAATTAGATCCAAAAACTTAAATAAACACAGATCCAAGTGAAGAGATTAGGCATTTTTCTTATATCCTTTTAATTTCATGTCACAAATAAAAATAAAACGTTCAAGTCTAGAAATAACCAACTTACAGAAATTAGATCTAGAATAGAAGAACGACGATGCTAAGATTCGTATGTCGTAGCTCGAGGTTTGTTGATTTAGCCTTTGAATTCTTCACTTTGATTTGAATCTTCTCTTGAACAGATTTGAGCAGCATCTCCATGTCTTGAATTTATATTTTATTTTAATTATTTAAGAAAATTTAGAGGAGGGGAAGAAGCCATGAATCTTAGCAGCATAAGGATAGAAGAGAATTGGTGCAAAGAGAATGAAGACTAGGGCTGTTTATATAGCTGCTCAAGACCTTATCGTACACGCAGCGCTGAGTCAGCATTGAACCCAGTTAAGAAAATAGTCCAGGTACATAGATGAATCTAGCCAAACCTTATCATACACGCAGTGCTGAGTCAGCATTGGGTCCCACAAGCTATTTTGGCGTAGAAATTTGAATTTCGAATGAATTGTTTTGGCGTAGAAGTTTGATTTTCGAACTTTTAAATTTCTAGAATTTATTTAACTGTTTTATTCACATGAAATATTCTTATATGTATACAATTCCTCTAACGACCATTTTACGCGTATATATATACGCACAACTTTCATTTTTTTTCAAAATTCAAATGATGTTGCCATATTTCATTGACTGTAGCCTTATCTTGAATTTTATCTTTCGTATACATATATTTTTGCATATATATATATATATATTTATATTCTCATATGTATATATATATATATATATTTTATTTCCTTATATGTACGTTCTTATCCTTTCAAATTTTGAATTTGTATATGTACATATATTTGCATGTTTAGTTGGCCCTCTCTAGAACAAAGATAAAAAATTATGCCGCCGCCGGGGTTCGAACCCCCGACCTCCATGCTACAAATCCAATGCCTTAACCAACTGAGCTACTGAGGCTTTTGTTAATAAGTCTTAGAACAATAATAATTATTGTTCTCTCCTTACTTTTTTTCATGTTAGTTACAATACTTAAATTAAACAACTGCATGGATCTTTTTCTTTTAAAAATTAATTATACTTTAATTTGAGAATCTTAATGTCACAGAATTACGGGGTGTTACATTCTCCCCCACTTAAAAGGATTTCGTCCCCGAAATCTTCAAGTTAGGGAGAATGTGTCCTACCATCCAATCACCCATCTACTCAACCATTCAATCACAGGCATTCATTTTCCTTAAAATATTTCTAATGCTTTCATGTTCATATGCATAGTGTGTGTATATGTCTCTATCTAATGCAAAATCAGGCGGTCTACTGATTCAGTTGACCTCCTTAATGCAAATCATGTTAGTGCCATGCGTCCAATCATGCATGCAAACATCCCTAGTCATGTAAATACTACATGCGTGCACAACCATTCATCCATATGCAACGTCCATATGATATCATATCAAGTTCAATTTATAAACAAATGCATATATGCAAATGCAATATGAGAGCGTCCGAACTTGATCTAGTGCCTAATACGTATGCATATGCATCCACGAGCAACCATTTGCAACCACTTGCAACCATTCAACCATAACATGTTTCAAATACATGTTTACATCCATTGGCTTCTACCTAAGGATCGCAGATACGACCTAGAGGATATACTTTGGAATGAGAGAAACAACTACGCGTAAAGCTCCTAAATAGAGAAATCAAGGATGCACCCTTAAGGAAAAGGGGCATGTTGCTAGTATCTAGCCTTCTTGAGCTTTACTCCACTGTATCTTAACCAATTTTTACTCCATGATTGTGAAGTTTCTAAGCTCCATCTTCAAAATGAACAGATGTCAACCAAGTGTATATACTAGGATGATCAGAGGTCTCTCCTCCTATCTTATCCATCATGCCATAATTATGAGGGTCAAAAGGTCACTACGCGCTTTTTAGAGCGCCTGCCACAACTATCCATCTCTCACGCAAACCATCCTAGTCGAACTCGACATTCCTCAAGTACAAGCCCCAAAGGCCTAAACCAATATCAGACAAGCACCCAAGGAATATCTCCTTTAGACAATCTATGTGATATGATATAAGCAAACTCGATAGCTATTCAAACCCCTACTAACCAAAAATAAACGGGTCGAACCACCCACTGGGTTTGAGACTGATTGGGATCTTCTTACTATACAAGTACTAAGGTGCAGAGACTCAACTATGGAAGCAAATATGAACAAATGCGAAGCGCTAAATCCGAACAGAAAAACTAGATTCTTCCAACAGAAACTTTTACCACCTATCTCTTAGGTACGCTCAGCATGTACTTGTGTAACAACCCGTATTTTTGAATAATATGTTATAACATAAATCAAGGCAGAATTAAACTGTAAAATCTGAATCAAGGGAAACGGACTATGCCATTGCGTTCGTCTCGGAAAAATACGCGAAATAGAGTCCGAGTTTTCGAAAATCGGAGTCCGTATGACCGAGATATGGCCTCACGAAGTTTCACGAAAAATTTCAATTTTCAGAAGTGGCGGGAAAATTCCCGCCAGACCCAGGGGGTCGACTGGGGAGTCGACCTCCCCACCAGGTCGACTGGGGAGTCGACCCTAGGGTCGACCTGGGGGTCGACCTCCCTGGTCGGCCAGGTCGGCCTGGTGCACTGAATTGGGCTGTTTTGACCTGTTTTGTTGGCTAGTGACGGGATTTGATGGCTTGGATTGGATCTAGGGTTAATCCTATGGCTAATACTATCCTAATCTTCTATAAAAAGACCCCTAAGCCTAGCCTAAATCACCATTATTCAATCCTACAACTAAACTATGTCAAATTTGTTCCTCTCATGGCCTCCACCCTCATGCTAAAATTTCTAAGTTTATTTATATGAGAGATTTTGAGTGCATACAAGTGTTTTCAAGCTTGTATGAGTGTTCTTAGTTTGCATTCAAGTCAAGTTGCAACATTTCTATTACAAAGCAAGGGTTTTTATTGATTTGGCTCAAGGGTTTTTCATTTGGAGCTTTCATATTTGGGTCTTTTTGGTGATTGCATAAGGGCTTCGTCTCAATCTTTATAATAAATATTCATTTGTGTCTTCATAGCATTGTAAGCCCTTTTCTACTTTCTTTTTATTGAACTCTAAAGTTAAATGAATGATGCAAGTTTGGGTTAATCATTATGATATGCAAGTTTGGTTGATCATTATGTTATGCAAGTTGGTTTAATCATTATGTATGACACATGTTGCTATGTTATGCAAGTTTGGGTTGATCATTATACACATGTTATCATGTTATGCAAGTTAAACTTGAGTTTGTGAGCTTAAAGCTTCAAGCTTTATATTAAAGGTTGCATTTTGGCAACATGGAAGTTATGATATCCCTTATGATAACTTGCATGTGAGGCTAAATGCGAACTTCTAGCAACTTCTACATGTCATTTATCACCATGTATCACTTATATGCTAAGTTTGGTTTTATGCATACTTTTGAAGCCTAATAATGCAATATGCAAGTACATGAACATATGTATATTTCATATGCCACCATGTTAAACTTGTGGCTTCAACACCTTTTTGTCATAATTATGCCAAGTTCCCTATTTTATCCTTTATGCGTTGTTGCGATTATGTAAACGATGGGATTACGTTGGGGTTGGGTAAAATTATGACATGAACATGATTTTTATAACATGATGTGATATGTTAGCTTGTAATTATGTTTTGGAAACATAATGGACATGACACTTAGAAAATATGAGTGTGGTCAACTCGAGGTTGGGTTGAGTTTGTAGCATAAATCTACCCGGACCCGCCCGGCTTAACTAGTGGCTACAAACAATAAGACCCAATGTGAGAAGTTGGTCATGTTGTGCTCGAACCCGAGGTTAGACCAAGTTGTGGTGTAAAGCTACCCGGACCCGCCCGGCTTAACTAGTAACCACAACAAGGTCTAATGTGAGAGGTTAAAGCACATTAAGTTAATTAATGCCTCCTGATTAGGGTTAAGTCATGGTCCACTTAATACTTAATCAATTTGGGCTTGATGGGTTAATCGGGGTTAAGTCATGAACCTTGGGTACACTTAACCAACTTAATCCACGTTTGGATCGGGTTAACCACATTTAACCCGTTAAGGAAACCCTACTTGTGTGGTCCTTTTCAGCAGTAACCCTCTTGATAGTATCATAAGACCCTAGGACTAGGCTAGGGTGGGGCACGATTACTGGGCTGACATGTAAGCGACCAAAACGACGGCTGAGTAGGTACGCCGGTGTAGGTCCAGGCGGACTATGGTTGTGCACATAGTCCGGAGTTGGAAAATCAGGCACGGGTACCAGTAGATCTAGACTGTGCATACTTGATTGGTGTCCGAGGTTGACACCCTAGAACTTGATACACCCTAGGGTGGACCTAGCGCAGTTTAACTACATTGCATGTTTGGGCCGTATGACACCGACACTTGACGAGTTAGGCTTATAGGGAGCCGATCAACTAGACCGTGTAGTTGGACCTTGATTTAGGTCACCTCATGATGTTGGGCCAAGCTTGGGCCAAGGGATCAATTCTTGTTTTTACTTGACATGTTAGAATGCTAGTACACCCGTGGTGCAAAACTTAACCTTGATTATGCGATGACACCTTTATCTATCTTGTTAGTTAATCATCATGTCAGTATGTTGTTATCCTTATGTTCATCTCAGCTTCTCATGCCAGTTAACTTTACTAGTTCATGAACAGATAGTGGTTAGGGCTTACCAGTCTTTTTGACTGACCTGTTTTCTTTCGCCTCTTTTCTTCCGTTCCCCCCCCCCCCTCAGATCCTCAGGGTGGGAACATTGGAGCTTAGCTTGGATCTTTATAGCTTGCTTACTGGATTTGCTCATGTACGCTTTTGGACATTGAGCTAGCTATGGTTTATCACTTCACTTTGGGGATAGTACTTTATGTATTTCAGTTTTTCAGTTTATGCTAGACTTTGTTTGTTGGAAAATAATGTTCAAGTATTTTGTTGTAACATGACTATGGTTTTGAAATGCTAGTTTGATTCGCTGCTTTATTTACTCTGTTTTTACTTATATGTTCTGTCTTGTGATATCTGCATGCATGTTTACCTTGTTTAACGCCCCTCCGAAGCTAGTGTGCTTGCAAGAGTTACCCTGGCGGAGGTGGGGTGTTACATTTGGTATCAGAGCATAAGGTTTACAAGATATGAGCAAAAGTGTTTTTAAAACTTACCTTTTGAAAAACTATTTTCAAAACCAATTAAGTATTTTCCAAGAAAAGTCTAGTTATTTTAAAAAGGCTATTCCCCAAAAGCCATAGCACTATCCTTCGTTTCTTCGTTCTGAATCTATCTTTTTCCTTTTTCAGTATGGCCGATCTTAACCTTCCCGAGGGAGTGACCATTCCCGGATGGTTCCGGAGGTACTTGGAAGCTAGGGCCAACGATGTGGGCCCAGCAAATACCCCCAATATAACTGAGGTTCCTCCTCCTCCTCCTCCTTAGAATCCGCAAGCAGATTTCGCTAAGATTTGCAAAGACTTTAAGGCGATGGGTGGCAAGAACTTTATTGGGATGGAGACTTTTGTGGAGGCAAGAAATTGGTTGAAAGAAACTGAAGATCTCTTCGCCATCTTTGATGTGCAAGATCATAGAAAGGTTTTATTGGCAGCATGGTTATTAAAAGAAGAAGCTGCTTATTGGTGGGAGGTCACCAATGCTACGAGGCCTATAGAGACTTGGGCCGACTTTAGGACGAGGTTTGGGCTTAAGTTTCTATCATCAGCTGAGGCAAATCTGCAATTGGAGAAGTTTATATCTTTGAAGCAAGGGGACATGACAATGAGGGAGTATGTGAATGAGTTTAACAAGCTCGCCCGATTCGGTTTGGACATGGTTAATACTCCCCAGAAGAAGGCTTTACGCTTTGCACGAGGGTTGAATGAGCCATTACAAGGTTTAGCCCTATCTCATATACCCATGGGGGCCACTTTTGAGGGACTAGTAGACATGGCATTGCTTCAAGGAGACGATAAGAATGGCAAGAAGGAAGTCAAGGCTAGCGAGACTCAAGCCAAGAAGACAGACTCCAAGTGGGGAGGAAATCAGAGCAATCAGAACAACAAAAACAACAAGAACAACAAGGGCAACAAGGCCAAGGCAAAGGATCCAAGAAAATGCCACTACTGTGGGAATGTTGGGCACATAGCTAAAGACTGTAAGAAAAGGAAGAGGAAGTCAGGCGAATGCTTTCATTGTGGAGAGACCGGACATTTTAGCAAGGATTGCCCCAAAAAGCAAGGGCAGAATCAGCGTGCAGGACCTTCTGGAGAGCAAGTACATGCTCTCAATGTTGCTCCAGTTCAGGACCGAGGTAGTATTTCTGTAGAAAGTCTTGTTTATATTTCTGATTTTCCTGTTCGCACCTTATTTGATTCTGGCGCATCGCATAGTTTTATTTCTTCTGACATTGTTGAAAGTTTGCACCTAAGTACTAGCCCAGTTGAGGATCCCGTTTGTGTTTCAAATCCAATTGGGGGTTCCGCCCATCTATCTATGATTTGTGTGGATTTGAAGATTTCTATCTTGACCATAGAATTCACGTGTAATGCTTATGTTCTCGGGTTCACGGGATACGGGTTGATCTTGGGCATGGATTGGTTGTCCAGTTATGGAGCCATTCTCGATTGTGAACATAGGGTGGTGAGGCTCATGACTCGCCTCGGTAATACCCTAGAAATTTCTTGTAACCCTAGAGGTCCCGTCATGTTATGTTATCTTGAATCTCTCGACTCGTCCATCGATGATCTGCAATCTGTAAGGGTGGTCCGAGACTATCCTGATGTCTTTGAAGAAGTTAAGGGGTTACCCCCTAAACGAGAGATAGATTTCCGCATTTATCTAGTCGATAATGCCAAGCCAATATCATTGCCCGTTAGGCACATGGCCCCACGAGAAAGGAGAGAGCTCAGTAAGCAAATCAAGGAGCTGCTTGAGAAGAATTTTATTAGACGAAGCATTTCTGAATGGGGTGCTCCAGTGGTATTCGCTACTAAGGCGGATGGTTCGCTTCGTCTATGTGTTGATTATCGGGAGTTGAACAAGCTGACAAAGAAGAATAGGCACCCTTTACCGAGGATTGATGATCTCTTTGATCAGCTGGTTGGCGCTTCTGTTTTCTCTCAGCTCGATCTAGCCACCGGATTCCATCATCTTAGAGTAGCTGAGGATAGCATTGATAAAACTGCGTTTAGGACTCCAGATGGATTCTTTGAATGGCTTGTCATGCCATTCGGATCGACTAATGCACCCGCCTACTTCGTAGACTTGATGAGTAGGGTGTTCAGGGAGTTCCTCGACAAGTTTGTTGTTGTCTTCGTGGATGATATTCTGATCTTCTCAAAGGATGAGGAAGAGCATGCTAGGCATCTCAAGGAAGTGATGGAGACGCTTAGAGCGCATCAGTTGAAAGCCAAGTTCTCCAAATGTCATTTCTGGAGAAGGGAAGTTCGGTTTCTTGGACATATAGTTTCTAAGCAAGGCATAGCGGTGGATCCCGCGAAAGTGGTTGTGGTTCAAGATTGGAAGACTCCTAGGAATGCAACCGAAGTAAGAAGCTTTCTCGGTCTGGCGGGCTACTATAGGAAGTTCATCAAGGACTTCGCTAAGATTTCGGCCCCTCTTACTAAGTTGACGAAGAAGAACTTAGTCTTTGCATGGGACTTGGAGTGTGAGCTTGCTTTTCAAAAGCTCAAAAGAGCCCTTACCTCAGCTCCAGTTTTGGCATTACCCGATAGTGGTAAGATGTTTACCGTGTACACAGATGCATGTGGCACGGGGTTAGGTGTTGTTATGATGCAAGAGGGAAGAGTGATATGTTATGGGGGTAGGCAACTTAAAGTTCATGAGAAGAACTATCCCACTCATGATTTAGAGTTGGCGGCGATTGTCTTTGCACTCAAATCCTGGCGCCACTATCTTCTAGGCGAAAGGTTTGAGTTGTATACTGATCACAAGTCACTCAAGTACCTCTTCTCGCAAAAATATCTGAATCTAAGGCAGCAAAGGTGGATGGAATTCTTGGCATCTTATGACTTCGAGATAGCTTATACCCCTGGCAAGGGTAATGTTGTGGCGGATGCACTAAGCAGAAGGAGATTGACTTTGAGCCCCTTGTTCATTGAGATGAAGAACTTAGAATTCTTGGCAACCTTTGATTTCACGACGGCTGTTGAGTCGATGACGGGTTCATTAGCATCCCTTGAGCTTAGACCCACACTTCTTGATCAAGTTGGGGCTTCGCAGAAGGAAGATCCACAGATAGTAGAGGTCACGGATAAGCTGATTCGTGGTGAGACGTCTAGTCACCTTGCTAGATATACTATTGATGATAAGGGTTGGTTAAGGCGTGATGGAAGGCTATGCATTCCACAAATATGGGACTTGGTGCATAAAGTTCTCGAAGAAGCACATCATTCGAAGATAACTATACATCCTGGAGGGGACAAGATGTATAGGGATATGAAGCGCATTTTCTTTTGGGATGAAATGAAGAAGGATGTAGCAGAGTATGTTTCAAGGTGCGTGGTGTGCCAACAAGTGAAAGCCGAGTCAAAGAAACCAGGTGGGCTATTACATCCATTGGAGGTCCCGCAATGGAAGTGGGAGAGTATTTCTATGAATTTTGTGGATGGATTGCCTAGGTCAAGGAGAGGGAACACAAGCATATGGGTCATAGTTGACAGACTTACGAAGAGTGCTCACTTCATCGCAGTAAAGAGCAAGAGGACCGCATCATGGCTAGCATCTATTTATCTTCGGGAGATAGTGCGGTTGCATGGAGTTCCTTCTAGCATAGTTAGCGATCGTGACCCAATTTTCACTAGCCAGTTCTGGAATAGTTTGCAAGAAGCAATGGGTACACGATTGAATCTGAGTACAGCCTATCACCCCCAGACAGATGGCCAAACCGAAAGGGTGAATAGAGTGCTAGAATATCTTTTGAGGCTCTGTGTTCTTGACTTTGGTGGTACTTGGGAAGATCACCTTCCTCTTGTAGAGTTTGCTTATAATAATAGCTATCAAGCCAGCATAGGGATGGCACCATTTGAAGCTTTGTATGGGAGGCCGTGTAGGTCACAATCTTGTTGGTGGGAGACAACAGATAGACTTATACTTGGGCCCGATATGATACGGGACACATCCGAGAAAGTTGAATTGGTGAGAAGACGGATGAAAGCGGCCCAAGACAGACAGAAATCCTATGCTGACAGACGAAGGGCAGATTTGGAATTCGAAGTGGGAGACATGGTTTTCGTGAAGGTTTCTCCTTTACGTAATGTGGTTCATTTTGGAGCAGTGGGGAAGCTGGCACCAAGGTTCGTGGGACCCTTCCCTATCATAGAGAGAATTGGAAAGATGGCCTATAAGGTGGAATTGCCCGAAAAGCTAGCCGGAGTGCATAATGTCTTTCATGTCTCGCATCTCCGAAAGTGCCTACATGAATCCGCTGAGGTGGTTGAACCAAGCATTCTTGAAGACATTGAGGTAGAGAAAGAGGCAACCTTGAGAAGAGCTCCGATTCGTATCTTGGGAACGGAGATCAAGAAACTAAGGAATCGAGAAGTCAAATTGGTGAAAGTTCAGTGGGGTGAAGCCGACGAAGATGCAACTTGGGAAACCGAGGAGAAGATGCGTGGGCTTTATCCATTCCTTTTTTAGGGTACATTCTCGATCTCTTTTCCTAATTAGCATATCTTTCTTTTTATCCTATTATCTCGTTAAACTTGTCATGAGAACCTTAGGTAGAAACCCTTTGGATGAAACATGTATTTGAAACATGTTATGCTTGATAGTTGCAAGTGGTTGCAAGTGTTTGCACATGGATACTCGTGGATGCATGATACACATTAGGCACTAAGATCGGCTCACACACTTTCATGTTGCATATGCATGGGTGTTTATACTTATTCATGGATGAAACTTGTTGTGCTATCACGTGGATGTTGCATATGGATGAATGTTATGTGCACTCATGTAGAGACTATGAGTTATGTTAGGAATTTGCATACATATGGACTCATTTCACTAACATACTTTGCATTAAGGAGGTTTACTGTATCAGTAACCGCCTGATTTTTGCATTAGATAAGTACATATACACACACCTTTGCATATGATCATACAGCATTTAGAATCCTTTAAGGACAATGACAGCACGTGGATGATGTTTTGAGTATATGGATGATGGATGGTAGGATACGTTCTTCCTAACTTGGAGATTTCGGGGACGAAATCCTTTATGGAGGGGAGAATGTAACAACCTGTATTTTTGAATAACATGTTATAACATAAATCAAGGCAGAATTAAACTGTAAAATCTGAATCAAGGGAAACGGGCTATGCCATTGCGTTCGTCTCGGAAAAATACGCGAAATAAAGTCTGAGTTTTCGAAAATCGGAGTCTGTATGACCGAGATATGGCCTCGCGAAGTTTCACGAAAAATTTCAATTTTTAGAAGTGGCGGGAAAATTCCCGCCAGACCCAGGGGGTCGACCTGGGGGTCGACTGGGGAGTCGACCTCCCCACCAGGTTGACTGGGGAGTCGACCCTAGGGTCGACCTGGGGGTCGACCTCCCTGGTCGGCCAGGTCGGCCTGGTGCACTGAATTGGGCTGTTTTGACCTGTTTTGTTGGCTAGTGACGGGATTTGATGGCTTGGATTGGATCTAGGGTTAATCCTATGGCTAATACTATCCTAATCTTCTATAAAAAGACCCCTAAGCCTAGCCTAAATCACCATTATTCAATCCTACAACTAAACTATGTCAAATTTGTTCCTCTCATGGCCTCCACCCTCATGCTAAAATTTCTAAGTTTATTTATATGAGAGATTTTGAGTGCATACAAGTGTTTTCAAGCTTGTATGAGTGTTCTTAGTTTGCATTCAAGTCAAGTTGCAACATTTCTATTACAAAGCAAGGGTTTTTATTGATTTGGCTCAAGGGTTTTTCATTTGGAGCTTTCATATTTGGGTCTTTTTGGTGATTGCATAAGGGCTTCGTCTCAATCTTTATAATAAATATTCATTTGTGTCTTCATAGCATTGTAAGCCCTTTTCTACTTTCTTTTTATTGAACTCTAAAGTTAAATGAATGATGCAAGTTTGGGTTAATCATTATGATATGCAAGTTTGGTTGATCATTATGTTATGCAAGTTGGTTTAATCATTATGTATGACACATGTTGCTATGTTATGCAAGTTTGGGTTGATCATTATACACATGTTACCATGTTATGCAAGTTAAACTTGAGTTTGTGAGCTTAAAGCTTCAAGCTTTATATTAAAGGTTGCATTTTGGCAACATGGAAGTTATGATATCCCTTATGATAACTTGCATGTGAGGCTAAATGCGAACTTCTAGCAACTCCTACATGTCATTTATCACCATGTATCACTTATATGCTAAGTTTGGTTTTATGCATACTTTTGAAGCCTAATAATGCAATATGCAAGTACATGAACATATGTATATTTCATATGCCACCATGTTAAACTTGTGGCTTCAACACCTTTTTGTCATAATTATGCCAAGTTCCCTATTTTATCCTTTATGCGTTGTTGCGATTATGTAAACGATGGGATTACGTTGGGGTTGGGTAAAATTATGACATGAACATGATTTTTATAACATGATGTGATATGTTAGCTTGTAATTATGTTTTGGAAACATAATGGACATGACACTTAGAAAATATGAGTGTGGCCAACTCGAGGTTGGGTTGAGTTTGTAGCATAAATCTACCCGGACCCGCCCGGCTTAACTAGTGGCTACAAACAATAAGACCCAATGTGAGAAGTTGGTCATGTTGTGCTCGAACCCGAGGTTAGACCAAGTTGTGGTGTAAAGCTACCCGGACCCGCCCGGCTTAACTAGTAACCACAACAAGGTCTAATGTGAGAGGTTAAAGCACATTAAGTTAATTAATGCCTCCTGATTAGAGTTAAGTCATGGTCCACTTAATTCTTAATCAATTTGGGCTTGATGGGTTAATCGGGGTTAAGTCATGAACCTTGGGTACACTTAACCAACTTAATCCACGTTTGGATCGGGTTAACCACATTTAACCCGTTAAGGAAACCCTAGTTGCGTGATCCTTTTCAGCAGTAGCCCTCTTGATAGTATCATAAGACCCTAGGACTAGGCTAGGGTGGGGCACGATTACTGGGCTGACATGTAAGCGACCAAAACGACGGCTGAGTAGGTACGCCGGTGTAGGTCCAGGCGGACTATGGTCGTGCACATAGTCCGGAGTTGGAAAATCAGGCACGGGTACCAGTAGATCTAGATTGTGCATACTTGATTGGTGTCCGAGGTTGACACCCTAGGACTTGATACACCCTAGGGTGGACCTAGCGCAGTTTAACTACATTGCATGTTTGGGCCGTATGACACCGACACTTGACGAGTTAGGCTTATAGGGAGCCGATCAACTAGACCGTGTAGTTGGACCTTGATTTAGGCCACCTCATGATGTTGGGCCAAGCTTGGGCCAAGGGATCAATTCTTGTTTTTACTTGACATGTTAGAATGCTAGTACACCCGTGGTGCAAAACTTAACCTTGATTATGCGATGACACCTTTATCTATCTTGTTAGTTAATCATCATGCCAGTATGTTGTTATCCTTATGTTCATCTCAGCTTCTCATGCCAGTTAACTTTACTAGTTCATGAACAGATAGTGGTTAGGGCTTACCAGTCTTTTTGACTGACCTGTTTTCTTTCGCCTCTTTTCTTCCGTTTCCCCCCCCCTCAGGTCCTCAGGGTGGGAACATTGGAGCTTAGCTTGGATCTTTATAGCTTGCTTACTGGATTTGCTCATGTACGCTTTTGGACATTGAGCTAGCTATGGTTTATCACTTCACTTTGGGGATAGTACTTTATGTATTTCAGTTTTTCAGTTTATGCTAGACTTTGTTTGTTGGAAAATAATGTTCAAGTATTTTGTTGTAACATGACTATGGTTTTGAAATGCTAGTTTGATCCGCTGCTTTATTTACTCTGTTTTTACTTATATGTTCTGTCTTGTGATATCTGCATGCATGTTTACCTTGTTTAACGCCCCTCCGAAGCTAGTGTGCTTGCAAGAGTTACCCTGGCGGAGGTGGGGTGTTACAACTTGCCCTTCTGAAAATCTTGTCCTTTTTTCTTACCCTCGTCCTTAATTATATGCCCTATCATACCCGAGTAAAGATACTTCCTCTTTTATAATTTCTTCCTCCTTCGTGAGGTAAACCTATCTCCATGAATTCCTCATCCTAGGGTTGTGCTCCTTTGCCAAACTCCTCACCTTTTTCTGTGTATAACCATGTTGGCAAATCCCTCGAAAGCTTCTTCCATCATACCGAAGACCCTACTAAGCTTGAAAGAAGACTGGCCGTAAGTGAAACAACTACGGCTATAGATGGAAGTCGGGCACTACTTCGCCCTTCGATGAGGTTATCTCCCAGAAAGCCAGGAGCCCCAGAGACTCAAGAAAGAAGGAGACAAGAATTCAAACAGAGGAAGAGGAGGCAATGCGTATGGCTTTGGGGAATATGCCTTTAAAACAAATCCTTTCTTTTAAAAATGCTTCTTTAAAAACCGTTTGAAAATAATTTTTTCAAATCTTTTATCTGATCCGATAACCTTCAGCTCTGATACCATGTGTAACACCCCACGTCCGTTAGTGTCACTCGCAAAGGGAATGCACTAAGTTCTGTGGAGCATTATGGGTAAAAGATGCAGATAAATTACAAGATAGACAAACAATTAACAGCGGAAAATAAAACTTTGCTTTATTGATAAAATAGATTGTACAAGATTGCTTTACAATATCAGAGTATCATCTGTCTTCACTAGATAAAGAAGCATAAAAATACATTTATATTCCCCAATGTAGCATAAGCCAGCCATAGCATCTGAAAGAGAATCCAAGGACAACTTCGTCAAATCTTCAAGTTGGGAAAGAGCAACGGTCAAATTTAATCCTGAGTTATACTATTCCCTCCTCAACTACCTGGGGGGGAACGGAAGAAAAGAAGCGAAAGAAAAACAGAGTCAGACATAAAGCCTGAGTAAGTCAGTAACTTCTAGCATGTGAACAGGGGAAACAGAACGACATGAATTAACTGAATACAAGATAATACCATGATGATAAGGCTAACAAGATAAGATTCACACAAGACATGCTAAGACAAGATAAACTGGATATACTACAACACTTTCTCCGCTTCGCTTTTACCGCGATATACTCGTTTCTATATCTCTGCACCACCTACTAGTGTTCCAACTAGTAACGATAACGTGATCCAAATCCCTGTAGTTTCCGTCGCCTTCAGGCATACCTTGATTATTTATTACCTAGATCTAGTCTAGGTTTTATATCAAGTGCTTTCTAGATTCAATTAGAGTTTACGCTATCTGTTGAACGCTTCTTGTATTCAGGATTTATGCCACCTAGTTCCAAACTAGGGATTATGCTACCTGTCGAACGATGCCCTTTAGTCTAGGACACACCACCTAGGGTGGTACATGTTCCTAGACTTTTCCCACGCATGTATCGCGAATCGTTATCGCTTGTCTAGATGCACATGTCCAGTAATGTGCGGTCCGAGTTCCGCTGTCAGGGCTACTCTAGAAATACGGAAATCGGTCGGGAGCTTTCAATATCTGCCGATGCAGATGCTAAGGTCTGTTTTTCCAGTGGCTATGGTCCCACTCGACCCCTCCCTCAACTAATGGAAGGCCACCCTTGTAAAATGAGAACTGTACGAAGGCCCCTATCTGCCCCACTAATTCTATGGCCAACAACACCCCGCAACCACAACTAGATAGCAAGTATGTGGTCCGTATGAGTCCTCCAGCCTTCCCGCTTCACGTGTCTCGCTTGACTGAAGATGGTAGGTAGACGACGAGTTGCTATCACAGGGCTTCCGTCTTCTCGCCGAATCACGCTGGTCCATCCTAGTCTTTTGGTTGCCATATATTGCAACCAAGGCATACCCTTGGCTCTTCTACCGCAGACCTTAACCTCTGTGCGCCCAGGCGGATCATCTGCAGCCTCACAGAGGGATACCAAGAGTACCCTTACGTCCCCTCGAAGCCTCGGGCTTCGTAACCCAATTCGTTGGAGCCTTCATAAAACCGGATGGATGTCCGCTCCTTCGTGTTATACTAAGAATTACTACTTAGTTCTACTAACTAAGGTTTACCACTTAGTTTCCAAATTCCTTGTTTTCTTAACTAAGTTTTACTACTTAGTCCCCTTTTCAACTGAGGTTTACTACTTAGTTTTCTTTCTCGCCAGGTTGGATTGGTTAAGTGTCTTTAGACGATTCAAGCTATCTTAACCCTCTTCCCTTATCATGTTAAACTGGTTAAGTGTTATCCCTTTATGCTTTTTACTTAACCCTATTCATTTATCATATTCTGATGGTTAAGCGTTCAAGTTTACTTAACCCTATGGTCTAGTCCAGCTAACATATTCAATTGGCTAAGTGTATTACTTAACCCCAACCTCTAGTCTAATTAACATGTTAAATTGGCTAAGTGTATTAACTTTACTTAACCCCACCTTCTAGTCTAGTCAACATGTTAATTTGGCTAAGTATTCCCATGGACTTAACCCTCCCATTCTAGCTTTAACTGTGCTAGGTTGGTTAAGTGTTCCTTAACCTTCCCATTCTAGCTTATCTGTGTTAAGTTGGTTAAGTGTTCCTATGGACTTAACCTTCCCATTCTAGCTTAACTGTGTTAAGTTGGTTAAGTGTTTCTATGGACTTAACCCACCCATTCTTGCTTAACTGTGTTAAATTGGTTAAGTGTTTCTATGGACTTAACTCTCCCATTCTTGTTCTAGCTTTAATTAATAATTTAAAGCCGCAACCTCTCACATTAGACAGATATTGCTGCGGTTACTGGATGTGTCGGTCGGTTCCGGGCAGGTTTACACCGCAGCTCAGTCTAATCTCGGGTTAGGCATATTCATGTTTTCTAAGTTCAAAGGGTTTTTGATTAATTTCCAAATCTGGTTTTGAAAACAACCATCCCGTCCTTCGGATCAGTTAGGGATAGCCAGGGAGGACAGGAAACTTGTATTTTCCAAACCCAAGCCTAGACACTATCCTCTCTGTCACCCTAGAACTTTCAGGTGTATGTGTTATTCAAAGAGAAAACCTTTCTTTTGTCCATATATAAATTGTCAACAATTTATCTTCAAAGTCCATTTTCCCTTTTTAAATAAACTTGGCCTATACCATTTTCATTTTGTCCTGCCCACTAGTATACTTATATTCTAGGCCCAAGTCCTAACCCAACTTGCAGTTCAGGCCATTTCCTATTTCAATGCCAAAACTAGATTAAATATCCTAGTTTATAATTTATGGCCAAAACTTTACCTACATGCATGTTACATATTTTGTGGTAAATGAACAATTTATCATTTATGACAAATTCTATAAGTAAATTTACTCCTAATTTACTTATTTCATTATTACACTTTTAATGTACATTGTCACATTTATTATTATGGCCCGTTCCCTCTTATTTATCATATTTATACTTTTTGGTATGTAAATTATACCAAATTAAGTGTCACTAACCATAATTTATTCTAAACATGACAATTTCTCACAATTATGGCTAAATTCAAAATTGTGCTAATATATTTATTCCAAATCTTTAATTAACACAATTTTGATTTAACATTCCTAATTCACAGTTTATGGTAAGACTAGAATTATTATTCTAGTTTACATTTCATGCCTAAAATTTAGCTTACTTGCTAATACTAAATTTAATATGTCAAACTTATCCAATTTGCATTCCTATGAACATGCCATAATACATATTCCCAATTTATGCCAATTTCCAAGCTTATAACTACATTTATGTTCATTTTCATATTTTCCCCAAATTGCATTCCCACCGTTCGTATAATCGTGATTTAACCTAGATTGTAAATAAATCTAGATTCGTAGAAAATAGGGAATGAACCAAAGATGCTATGAAAAGGGATAATAACTGGCATAAAAGGTTTGGATAACGACGTAGGTTCAAGAATATGGGTAGACCTAACTTAATAGGTAAATTCCCACGGTCTAAAACCAATAGATAGAATAGGTTCAAGAACATGGGTAGACCTAACTAAATAGGTAAATTCCCACAGTCTAAAACCAAAGAAAAACAAGGAACAGATAAAATAGATAATCGGGTTTAGACCCAATTTCATAGCCGCAAAACTTAAGCAACAATTTTCCTAATTATGAATCATAGGCAAAGTTCATAGTTATAGGCAATGTTCATAGTCCAAAAGGGAAAATAATTCCCATAGTCATAAGTCATTGTCATAGGCAATGTCATAGTCATATGTTGTATGTCCCAAATCAAGGTTCATGTTCGTAATTCAAAGGCAATAGGTTCATGGTCATAGTTCTCATAATCATGATCATAGGCATGGGCATATCCTCTTTGTTCAATAGTCATAAGCCGTCAATCAAAGTCATAGTATGTTCTGGGCCATAGTCAAGAATTAGATCCAAAAACTTAAATAAACACAGATCCAAGTGAAGAGATTAGGCATTTTTCTTATATCCTTTTAATTTCATGTCACAAATAAAAATAAAACGTTCAAGTCTAGAAATAACCAACTTACAGAAATTAGATCTAGAATAGAAGAACGGCGATGCTAAGTTTCGTATGTCGTTGCTCGAGGTTTGTTGATTTAGCCTTTGAATTCTTCACTTTGATTTGAATCTTCTCTTGAACAGATTTGAGCAGCATCTCCATGTCTTGAATTTATATTTTATTTTAATTATTTAAGAAAATTTAGAGGAGGGGAAGAAGCCATGAATCTTAGCAGCATAAGGATAGAAGAGAATTGGTGCAAAGAGAATGAAGACTAGGGCTGTTTATATAGCTGCTCAAGACCTTATCGTACACGCAGCGCTGAGTCAGCATTGAACCCAGTTAAGAAAATAGTCCAGGTACGTAGATGAATCTAGCCAAACCTTATCATACACGCAGTGCTGAGTCAGCATTGGGTCCCACAAGCTATTTTGGCGTAGAAATTTGAATTTCGAATGAATTGTTTTGGCGTAGAAGTTTGATTTTCGAACTTTTGAATTTTTGGAATTTATTTAACTGTTTTATTCACATGAAATATTCTTATATGTATATAATTCCTCTAACGACCATTTTACGCGTATATATATACGCACAACTTTCATTTTATTTTCAAAATTCAAATGATGTTGCCATATTTCATTGACTGTAGCCTTATCTTGAATTTTATCTTTCGTATACATATATTTTTGCATATATATATATATATATATTTATATTCTCATATGTATATATATATATTTTCTTTATTTCCTTATTATGTACGTTCTTATCCTTTCAAATTTTGAATTTGTATACGTACATATATTTGCATGTTCAGTTGGCCCTCTCTAGAACAAAGATAAAAAATTATGCCGCCGCCGGGGTTCGAACCCCCGACCTCCATGCTACAAATCCAATGCCTTAACCAACTGAGCTACTGAGGCTTTTGTTAATAAGTCTTAGAACAATAATAATTATTGTTCTCTCCTTACTTTTTTTCATGTTAGTTACAATACTTAAATTAAACAACTGCATGGATCTTTTTCTTTTAATTTTTCTTTTAAAAATTAATTATACTTTAATTTGAGAATCTTAATGTCACAGAATTACGGGGTGTTAAACCAGAGATATAATAACATATAAGTGCATGCTGGCACGTATATCTACAGGAGATATAAAAATATGAGTCGATGATGATATAAATATCTACAAGAGATAAAAAGATAACAAGTGACACTGTTGGACATATCTATATATATATATATATATATATATATGCTTGTACGCTATGATGTGATAAATACAGTCACATACAACCGCATGTCCATTCAAATGCATATAAATGCATGCTCATGCAAATATACACACGCACACACACATACACACACACATATACATATAAGTGCATGATTATACAAATAAATATAAAAGTGCATGCTGGTGCAAATATCTATAGGAGATATAAAACCATAATCGCATTCTGGCATAAAATTTTACATGAGATACAACAACATATAAGTGTAGAATAGCTTTGCCTAATCCCCAAAGCGCAATCTTTTAGGTAGACAACTTATTTCAATTATATCATATATGTGTATATATAACCCTTGGACAACATGATCAAAAAATTCTGTTCATTTCCAATTAATGGACATTTCATGCTTTACGTCTCTAAGCCCATAATTTTATTATGACAGCCTAGTAAAGTCATACCCAACTCTATACAGTTTTAGTATCACAGTTACTCTATCGCATATAACCATAATAAATAGTGTACTAATTCTTTGATATAACCTACATCTATTGATTATGACGTTGATGAGTGTAATTCTGTAACAACCCGGGAAATCCGAACCAATTTAAATTTTTTATTTTGGCAATTTTAATGAATTTTGAATATTTAAAATGAATTATTTTAAATAATAACGACGAGAAATTTATTTTGAATAGAATTAGAACTTATATATTTATTTGAATCGACGTTAGAATATAAATATTTATTTTTAATTATAAAAGGAATTGAAAATGGTGCGGTAGTTTGAAAATTCGATTTCAAAATTTAAATGAATGTACATGATTCAAAATAAACCGGATTTTGGCAAAACCAAAAATATTAGAATCTATTTGAGAATATCTTTTCAACGAACCCAAAAAATGGAAATTTCATAGCGGTAATAAAAAGTTATGCCCAGTTGAAATTTCAGAATAGTCGCTATGGAAAATATAGCCATTTAAAATGGAAATTTTGCAAACGACCTCCGTTTTCGACGAAACCACTTTTGTTGGATCCGGGATGTCGAATTATTTCTAGATTCCAAAATTCATGATTTTTTGAATCAATATGTGAGTGTGGCACAGTAAAACGTGTTTTGCCAGTTTTAGTCAATTTGGATCGACCAGAAAATGGCCATTTTTCAAACGGTCTCCAAATTTGATGAAATTAGTTTTGTTAGGACCGTATCGTCAATACGAAGCAAGAAAATATTTTTCGGAAATTTTTAGAGTCCGTATGTGGCCCCAGTAAATGGAAATGTGCGTTCAAAATCAATATATAGATTTATATTTTGATTTTGACGGAAACTGATCGAAACAGCCCAACTGGCTTATGAAACATATCCCATTGTGTTCAGAATGGGGGTATTACGCTAGGGATGATGGTCGTTGGGCCTCGTTTGGAGTTCGAAATAAAAAAGTAACTTTTGGAAATTTAAATTAAATAATATATATAATTATATATATCCCTCTCTCCTCTCCCACCACAAACGGTCAACGCCCTCAAAAAAAACCGCTAGCCCCGTTTCTCCCCAAATCGATAAGCACTGCCACCTTATCCCGCCGTCGCCCATCACCCCACAGCCGCCGTGATCACCAGAGATCCCCCCTTCTCTGATGCTCGCTCTCCTCCTTCCCCATTCGATCCCTGGAACCCGCGAGACCCACAAAACCCCTAGCTTCAGACTTCCACCTCCAGTCGCTATGAGGCCCCACCGCCTGAGCCGCCGCTCCCATACCTCCATCTCCGATCAGAGAAGCCCCGCCGCGCAGAAAATCCCTCCTCCTTGCTCGATTCGAAGTATGTATTCCAATTTGAATTTCATTCGCAGAATTTTAATGATTATATGATGATAAAAATCCAATTTTATGTGTTTATTGGTGAGATAAAAATTCGATTTTTATATGAATATATTTGGAATAAAAATTTGGATTTTTATTTATATAATAGAGATTTAAAAATGTAATCTTTATATATGTGGCGATGAAATAAAAATATGATCTTTATATTGTTTACATCGAAGGAAAAATACGATCTTTACAATGTAAACATCGTGTAAAAGATTAGATTTTTAAAATAGAAAAGGCGAGATTTTTAAAATTGAAAAGGCGAGATTTTTAAAATAGAAAAGGCGAGATTTTTAAAATAAAAAAGCGAGATTTTTAAAATAGAAAGGACGATATTTTTATATAAGAAGTAGAGAATAATTTTTATAGAAAGAAGCGATATTAAAAACATGATTTTTAATGTATACCGCGTGAAACAGATCTCGTTGGAAACACGGCGAAGATTTTCTACATATGAAGAGTCGTGGTGTTTAGTTAAGCTTATAGGTGAGAACTTCTCACTTTTATTTTTATTTTCTACTTAAAATATATACTAGGATGCAGACGGTGCTTAGCAGCGCCCAACACCCGTCGTCCACAGACCATGGACGACTTGTATGTTTGATTGTGTTGTGAAAATTGATTGTGTGATGTGGAATAGGATAAAATATTTTATAGTTAAAAAAATAATTTTTAACGTTAATGTGAATAAAATAAATATTCATCTACAAATCAGACGATTTGTTTATAAACACCCATTTTACTGATATTGAGTGGGACGATAAATTTTACACATCGCCCAATTGCACAAATAAATCTGTGTTTGTTGTTTGAAAACCCCACACGGGTATTGGGATGAAATTGGACATACACTAATCCCAATAATTAGCTGTATGTCGATCGATTGATTGACAAGCTGTTGTAAGCGTTAAATATTTATATTTGATGCTTATGCAGTGTAGAATGCGCTCTAGATGATGGTTGACTGTGTTTGATTGTTGTTATATACATGTATTGTATGAAATCCATATAATCACATTATATGGTAATTGACTGTGTCTGATTCCAGTCCAGAAAGAATAAATATTTTAAAATAACGAATATTTTAAAATAATGAATATTTTAAAATAATATTCAGTAAAAGATCAAAATCTGATTTTGATGTCCGATTTGGGATGGACACGAAAATATTTAAATATATAACGCCGTGTTGATTAAATTAGCGCCAATTTGACGTGAACAATATTTATATCGATTTTATTCATTTTTAGAATGAATATCGAAAAGGAATTGATTTCAAAATATAATGTTTAGAAAATAGTATCATTTATATATCGAGGATATTGAATATTCAATTTTGATTTGAAATTGAATATGAAGTCGAAATCGTTTTGAAAATGAATTTAAAATGATTTATAAAATACATTTTAAAAGGAAATCGACGAAATATATATTATATATATAATATAATGGCCTGAATATAACGAGCTGCGCCGCGGTAGTTCGTGAATTTCGACCATTGACTTCGAACGGACATTACGGGAGATCTAACCGTCGGATTCACCTAAAACCTAAACCATTGGGTTCGTATCGAAAAGATTTTTCTAACGAAGGTGAGAGATTTGAAATCTAAGGGTTGGATTTGGAATTATGTCCAAATCAAATTTGGAAAAGGTCGTTGTAAGTGCAGTTTGATGGCCGTTTATGGAAATCGACTGTACAGGCCTTGATAAAATTATTAAAAATATCAATAATTTGTGTAAAATCATAACAAATGATTTGGAAAGAATTGGGATGAAAAATTCCATATTTGAAAAGATAAAAATAGATTTTTATCGAAATGAACTAGTTTTGAACTAGAATTATAATCCCATTATTTTTAAAATAAATAAATTGGATTTGAAATGGTTTTAAAAATAACCGGAATTTCCAATATATGAATTGGAATGGATTTGAATCGAAATTATCTTCGAAATATTTCGATATTGGATCCAAGATTATACGGATATTATGGAGGAATTTGGAAGATATATATATCGTTATTCCAATACGGTATTTGTTGATTCCAGAATTTGATATTGAATATTAGCCGATATATTTTCTATTCAGAGCCTTGTATTTAATATTAAATGTGATTTTGGGTTTGTCGTGAATGGTGCCTTCATTAACACTGTTCTTGAACCCAGTTAAGAAAAGATTAAATCTTTTTATTTAGATTTAATGAAGTATACCAATTAATTGATATTTAATTTGAATTGAATTGAAATTGGTCTTTGGGTTTATTGTGAACGTTGTTTTAAATAACACTTGTTCTTTAACCAAATTAACATTGGAATAAGATTTTGGGTTGTCGTGAATGTTATCTTTAATAATACTGTTCATAGACCCAATGGAGTTAAGAAAATCAGAAACTGACTGGAGATTAGTTAAGTTGAATGGTTTCCTAGGGATTGATCTGGTGTTGGTTTCGGCCTTCGGGGTTAATACTTAGGAAATTGTTCACTTGCTAATTTACGGTTAAAGGCTAATGGAATGGAATGTGATTTTGGGTTTATCGTGAACCGTGTTTTAAAGGACATTGGTTCTTTAACCCAGTTAAAGACATGAATAAGATTTTGGGTTGTCCTAAATGGTATCTTTAATAATATTGTTCTTAGACCTAGTGGAGTTAAGAAAATCAGTAACTAACTGGAGATTAGTTTAGTTGAATAGTTTCCTGGGTATTGATCTGATGTTGGTTTCGGCCTTTGGGGTTAATACTTAGGGAATTGTTCACTTGCTAATTTACGGTTAAAGGCTGATGGAATGGAATGTGATTTTGGGTTTATCGTGAACCGTGTTTTAAATGACATTGGTTCTTTAACCCAGTTAAAGGCAGGATATGATTTCCCAAGTTAAACAATCGTTAATATTGATTTCTGGGAAAATTAAAATCAAGTGGAGTTTTAATGCATCTTTAATTAGATTGAATTGATATCCAAAGGAAGATTAAAGAATAAATTTAAAGAATTGATCTTTGATAAAATTAATGGGAACCTTTCCCGAAGTATATGAATATTTGGATAAAGAAATATTCTGGATTGGAATGAGGCATATGTTGTGTTTTTATATCACTTGTTTATTATATACGCGAGTTATTCAGAAACACCGAGTTTATCCCATTCTGAATAACTGATTCGACGATGTGTTAAGGATGAAGACGGTGGTTGAAGACCGGAGGTCTTCACATCATTTGGATGATTACTGATGTCTTGATTGGACTATACACCCAAGGCGAGGTAATAAGTGGTGATCGTCCAGACTTACATGGAGAGATCGACGGATATGCGAGGGCCTCTCCCCTGTATTGGACATATGGGGGATGAATAAGGTGCCTCTGGTTTCGTTCAGACCCCGAACGAACTTGTAAATGGATGTGTGTCTGACATCGGATTTCATTCTATGTGATTGATTGACATCGGTTGCATAGCGTGAATTGCCTGTGTGGCATGCTGAGATGCAAATGATCAAGGCTTCTGTTGAAAAGCAGAGTCTTGTGGATGATGATCAAAGCACGACTTTAATATAGCATAGCTTTGTGTAGCGTTAATTCACGAGCCTCACACACCGGTGTGAAACAGAAACGAGAGAGACCTCAGGGAGGGCATGCGTTTCCTTCTAGCTAGGAGTGGTGTCAGCGTTTTGCACGCCCTAGCATTTTACTTATGTGGATGATGGATAGGAGGCGCCTCAGTTATATCGGTCGATCCGGGGCCGATGGAGTCATTTGGCTCGTTGACGCCTCATGGGGGGAGGGGGAAACGCAGTGTTCAGGCATTTTAATCCAAATCGAGTGGACCGGCCCTGACGATCCAAAGGCTTGACTGAGTACTTGCCTGAGACACGGGCTAGAGCATCTCGAAGCGGTAAGGACGATCCCTTGCCTTGGTTCACAGATGGAAATCCAACTCCAAGTACGTGACTTTGCGGTTTTGATTGTAGAGCCTAGTATTGGCGACATGATATATGATACCCATGCCGTCTATGATTGATACATTTATATTAGTAGTTGTTTTATGCACTATGCACTTATAATAGTATCAAATGATTTGTTTTAACGTACCAAGCATGTTTGGCTATTATATGGGAAAACCCTATCCTCCGGCTTGCGTTGCATTGTGTGATGGGACCTGGGTCTTATAATAGCTTCATTGTTCTTTATTTAGCATTGCGCTGTTTGTTTTATGCACTGGTATTCTTGGGAGGAAACCCGTTCCGTGTTATACGGCATGGTCCCTAGATTTACCTAACTTTAAAATAAAGATTAATATCTGTTTTAGTTCTTACACCAGTCCTTGTTTGGCTTGCCTGGTAATAGGGTGCAGCATGATAGGGGGTTTTCGTCATGTGTTTGGTGGCGAACAGTGGGCTCTTACCCCTACATGTCCCTGTTTAGGGTTGGTTGTTGCAGTCGAAAAGCTGGCCGTAAAACAAGGCAAACTGGGGGATCAGGTGGGAGCCACGGTGGGTATTACCTGCTGCTATGAGGGATGAAGGGAAGGTTGCAAAGCCTACCGGATTTCGTTTGGCTATCTCAGTTTGGTATCAGAGTTCTGGTTTACAGAGCTCGAGAACAAGACACTTTGGAACCAAATGAAAGAATTCATCAGAGATTGGATTAGTAATATCCAATGAGAATGACTCGTTAGAGATAGGATCAGTAGTATCCTAGAACGAGTGTGAAGAGTGATATTTTTAAAATAAAGATGAAAGTTTTTGTTTTGAAAATTTAAAATCTGTTATACATATATGAATATTATTTTTATATTGATTTGGACAATCAAGTATATAAAGATTTTGCGTATACGTCTGATCCACGTGTATTTGAAGTTTTAATATACTGGATAGATATAGAATCGCACTTTAGTGGCCCGGAGATGGTTCTGATGATCGCTATAGTATGTACATCATCAGAATTTATGTTCGAGTTTCGAAAGTGGGATGTCTGTATGATTCCAATTGACTGGTGTGAGAACCAAAACTAGATAGGGCTTATTTGTTGTGACTTGGCATCAAAAACATGATTTTTGAATACGTCAAAGCTATAAATTTGAAATGTTAATCAACTAATTGATTGATGGTTGTGTTGTTTGATTATTAGTTTAACTAATGAGATTGGTTAAACTAATATGTACATGAAAAGTAAATTTAGCCAGATCAAGTCAAATTTGAACTGAATTGAAATTTATTGCATTGGCATATATGTACATGTATATACATTAAACAGGTCACAGCAGGGAAGCTAAGCAGAGGAATAAAATTGTTTGCCTGACAAATAGGTACATGTTTATTGTATTTCTTGGGTTTTTTTGATGATTTTATGATCCGATTGGCTAGCCGCTTGGCTGCTCCTTTTCCTTTTTGGATTGGAGAGGCTGTATGGTGATTTCGGGATTTTCCCGGTGCTACCGTGCAGGGGAGGTTATGACGAAAATTTTCGAAAATTTAGGGTGTTAGCCAAATTTTTGAAGAATTTGAAAAGTTCTTAGAACTGAAAAGTTGAAGAACTTAAGCCATAATAAAAGTTGAGTTGGTTTGTCAAACAACTTTCAACTCCGTTCCTTTTCGAAAACGAAAAGATTTTAAGTGGGGGAGAGTGTAACAACCCGGGAAATCCGAACCAATAAAAAAAATTTATTTTGGCAATTTAATGAATTTTGAATATTTAAAATGAATTATTTTAAATAATAATGACGAGAAATTTATTTTGAATTGAATTAGAACGTATATATTTATTTGAATCGACGTTAGAATATAAATATTTATTTTTAATTATAAAAGGAATTGAAAATGGCGCGGTAGTTTGAAAATTCGATTTCAAATTTCAAATGAATGTACAAGATTCAAAATAAACCGGATTTTGGCAAAACCAAAAATATTAGAATCTATTTGAGAATATCTTTCTAATGAATCCGAAAAATTGAAATTTCATAGCGGGAATAAAAAGTTATGCCCTGTTGAAATTTCAGAATAGTCGCTATAGAAAATATTGCCCTAAAAAATGAAAATTTTGCAAACGACCTCCGTTTTCGACAAAACCAATTTTGTTGGATCCGGGATGTCGAAATATTGCTAGATTCCAAAATTCATGTTTTTTCGAATCAATATGTGAGCATAGCATAGTAAAACGTGTTTTGGCAGTTTTAGTCAATTTGGATCGACCAGAAAATAGCCATTTTTCAAACGGTCTCCAAATTTGACGAAATTAGTTTTGTTAGGACCATATCGTCAATACGAAGCTAGAAAATATTTTTCGGGAATTTTTAGAGTCCGTATGTGGCCCCGGTAAATGGAAATGTGCGTTCAAAATCAATATATAGATTTATATTTTGATTTTGATAGAAACTGATCGAAACAGCCCAACTGGCTTACAAAACATATCCCATTTTGTTTGGAATGGAGGTATTACGCTAGGGATGATGGTCGTTGGGCCTCATTTGGAGATCGAAATAAAAAAGTAACTTTTGGAAATTTAAATTAAATAATATATATATATAATTATATATATCCCTCTCTCCTCTCCCACCACAAACGGTCAACGCCCTCAAAAAGAAATAAAACCCACTAGCCCTGTTTCTCCCCAAATCGATCAGCCCCGCCACCTTATCCCGCCGTCGCCCATCACCCCACAACCGCCGTGATCGCCGGAGACCCCCCCTTCTCCGACGCTCGCTCTCCTCCTCCCTCATTTGATCCCTGGAACCCGCGAGACCCCCAAAACCCCTCGCCCTAGCTTCATACTTCCGCCGCCAGTCGCCAGGAGGCCCCACCGCCTGAGCCGTCGCTCCCATACCTCCATCTCCGATCAGAGAAGCCCCGCCGCGCAGAAAATCCCTCCTCCTTGTTCGATTCGAAGTATGTATTCTAATTTGAATTTCATTCGCAGATTTTTAATTATTATATGATGATAAAAATCCGATTTTTATGTGTTTATTGGTGAGATAAAAATTCGATTTTATATGAATATATTTGGAATAAAAATTTGGATATTTTTTTATATAACAGAGATTTAAAAATGTAACCTTTATATATGTGGCGATGAAATAAAAATATGATCTTTATATTGTTTACATCGAAGGAAAAGTATGATCTTTACAATGTAAACATCGTGTAAAAGATTAGATTTTTAAAATAGAAAAGGCGTGATTTTTAAAATAGAAAAGGCGATATTTTTAAAATAGAAAAGGCGAGATTTTTAAAATATAAAAAGCGAGATTTTTAAAATAGAAAGGACGATATTTTTATATAAGAAGTAGAGAATAATTTTTATAGAAAGAAGCGATATTAAAAACATGATTTTTAACGTATACCGCGTGAAACAGATCTCGTTGGAAACACGGCGAAGATTTTCTACATAAGAAGAGTCGCGGTGTTTGGTTAAGCTTATAGGTGATAACTTCTCACTTTTATTTTATTTCTAGTTAAAATGTATACTAGGATGCAGACGGTGCTTAGCAGCACCCGACACCCGTCGTCCACAGACCATGGACGGCTTGTTTGTTTGTTTGATTGTGCTGTGAAAATTGATTGTGTGATGTGGAGTGGGACAAAATATTTTATAGTTAAAAATATAATTTTTAACGTTGATGTGAATAAAATAAATATTCATTTACAAATCAGACGATTTGTTTATGAACACCCATTTTACTGATATTGAGTGGGACGATAAATTTTACACATCGCCTAACTGCACAAATAAATCTGTGTTTGTTGTTCGAAAACCCCACACGGGTATTGGGATGAAATTAGACATACACTGATCCCAATAATTAGCTGTATGTCGATCGATTGATTGACAAGCTGTTGTAAGTGTTAAATATTTATATTTGATGCTTATGCAGTGTAGAATGCATTCTGAATGATGGTTGACCATGTTTGATTGTTGTTATATACGTGTATTGTATGAAATCCATATAATCACATTATATGGTAATTGACTGTGTCTAATTCCAATCCAGAAAGAATAAATATTTTAAAATAATGAATATTTTAAAATAATATTCAGTAAAAGATCAAAATCTAATTTTGTTGTCCGATTTAGGATGGACACGAAAATATTTAAATATATAAAGCCGTGTTGATTAGATTAACGCCATTTTGACGTGAACGATATTTATATCGATTTTATTCATTTTTAGAATGAATATCGAAAAGGAATTGATTTCACAATATAATGTTTTGAAAATAATATCATTTATATATCGATGATATGGAATATTCAATTTTTATTTGAAATTGAATATGAAGTTGAAATCATTTTGAAAATGAATTTAAAACGATTTATAAAATACGTTTTAAAAGGAAATCGATGAAATATATTATATATATATATATATATTAGATATAATATAATGGCCTGAATATAACGTGTCGCGCCGCGGTAGTTCGTGAATTTCGACCATTGACTTCGAACGGACATTACGGGAGATCTGACTGTTGGATTCTCCTAAGACAGGAACCGTTGGGTTCGTATCAAAAAGAGTTTTCTAACGAAGGTGATAGATTTGAAATCTAATGGTTGGATTTGTAATTATGTCCAAATCAAATTTGGAAAAGGTCGTTGTAAGTGCAGTTCGATGGCCGTTTATGGAAATCGACTGTACGGGCCTTGATAAAATTATTAAAAATATCAATAATTTGTGTAAAATCATAACAAATGATTTAGAAAGAATTGGGATGAAAAATTCTATTTTTGAAAAGATAAAAATAGATTTTTATCGAAATGAACTAGTTTTGAACTAGAATTATAATCCCTTTATTTTAAAAATAAATAAATTGACAGTCCCCAAAGTTTACATGGGCAGTGATAGTCATACAAAAACGAGCTTGGTCTATGCCATGGGGACAAGGAAATCCCTTTCTTTCACCTTCCGCCTTCTTCTTCTCTTAGTCACCCCTCTCTTCAGATCTCCTCTTTTCTGCTCCGCCTGTCTTCGCTGCTTCCTTCCTTGCTTTCTCTTATGTTTGTAAACTAAGCTCGTTTGCGTCTCTTTCTCTAAGCCTAACCTTTACTCCAGATCTAAGTTCTAAAACGCGATGTCTTTCTTTTGATGCTCTTGAGCCCACTAAACTGCTAGTTTTGGTGGTTCGGTAGTTTACCGAAGCGAAGTAGGACTTGTTGTTCCCTAAATTTGCGGATCTGGCATTCTGCTTAGTTGAGGAGACTTTGGCTCGCTTTTCTAACAGCCCGTTCTTCTTTTGTCAGTTTGAGATTCTAGGTTCTTGCTGAGACTTGTGGTGCTCCTGAGCCCTTCTCTTGGACAGCGTGGTGTCTATGCCTTCTTTGGTCGGAGTTCCGAATAGCAGTTCCTTGCCTGCTCTCTGAGTGAACGGCAACGAATAGATCGTTTTGCGATGCTGGTTGCTCCTCTACATAGTTGGTATGTTCTACTTAGTTGGTTCATAATTTGGTTTGACAGATTTGTCGACTCACCTGTTTCTTCAAGATTCTGGGTGTCTTTAACTGGACAATCCCCTTGGCTGTTGAAAGAAGCTCTGTGTCTTGCCATGATAATTTGCTTATGTAATTAACACGTCCAGTACTGGGTAATCAGAGTTTGGTTTGCTGGTAAATTTTGTTCACTGCTGATCCATGGTGATGCTCACGCGCACGTTATCACAGTGTAATCCTATCCTTCCTCTCTGTTTTGCTGTCAGTTTTGTGCGTGTAATGGAAAGTTCTTTGATGTGATTGGTGAGTACTTTCTGGTGCTTGCTGACTATTTTGGTACTGTGCTTTGTGTATGGTCTCCATTTCGTAAAGCTGTATACAGCCAATCCACTGCTATGTCCTTGAGTTCACTGTTCACGAAGGATTTTCAACGGCTAGTCATGCTCCAGTATGTCCTTGGTACTTGCTGAGCTTTCTAGCTAGGCTGAATTGTTTTGGAACTCAAGATGTAATTTAATAAAGTTATGTAATTCACCCTACGTGGTGAGTATGGAAATAGCGATGTAAGTTTGCCTTCCTGTGTGAAGTGCTAGGGAAATACATAGTGGACGGCCCACTATAAATGTCGTTAGCGGTGGACGGTCCACCTTAAAAACCGAACTATAGTTGATATGTATAGTGCATATCACCTGAACTTATTTGTACTTTTTATTTTGTAATAAATAAAAGATTGTTACGGAACACTATAAAAACTGGTCGGCCTTGCTAAAAAAAAATTTGGATTTGAAATGGTTTAAAAAAAACCGGAATTCCCAGTATATGAATTGGAATGGATTTGAATCGAAATTATCTTCGGAATATTTCGATATTGGATCCCGTGATTATACGGATATTGTGGAGGAATTTGGAAGATATATATATCGTTATTCCAATACGGTATTTGTTGATTCCAGAATTTGATATTGAATATAAGCCGATATATTTTCTATTCAGAGCCTTGTATTTAATATTAAATGTGATTTTGGGTTTGTCGTGAATGGTGTCTTCATTAACACTGTTCTTGAACCTAGTTGAGAAAAGATTAAATCTTTTTATTTAGATTTAATGAAGTATACCAATTAATTGATATTTAATTGGAATGGAATTGAAATTGGTGTTTGGTTTTATCATGAACGGTGTTTTAAATAACACTTGTTCTTTAACCCGATTAACAATGAAATAAGATTTTGGGTTGTCGCGAATGGTATCTTTAATAATACTGTTCATAGACCCAATGGAGTTAAGAAAATCAGAAACTAACTGGAGATTAGTTAAGTTGAATGGTTTCCTGGGTATTGATTTGATGTTGGTTCCGGCCTTTGGGGTTAATACTTAGGGAATTGTTCACTTGCCAATTTACGGTTAAAGGCTGATGGAACGGAGTGTGATTTTGGGTTTATCATGAACCGTGTTTTAAAGGACATTGGTTCTTTAACCCAGTTAAAGACAGGAATAAGATTTTGAGTTGTCCTGAATGGTATCTTTAATAATACTGTTCTTAGACCTAATGGAGTTAAGAAAATTAGAAACTAACTGGAGATTAGTTAAGTTGAATGGTTTCCTGGGTATTGATCTGATGTTAGTTTCGGCCTTCGGGGTTAATACTTAGGGAATTGTTCACTTGCTAATTTACGGTTAAAGGCTGATGGAATGGAATGTGATTTTGGGTTTATCGTGAACCGTGTTTTAAATGACATTGGTTCTTTAACCCAGTTAAAGGCAGGATATGATTTCCCAAGTTAAACAGTCGTTAATATTGAATTCTGGGAAGATTAAAACCAAGTGGAGTTTTAATGCATCTTTAATTAGATTGAATTGATATCAAAAGGAAGATTAAAGAATAAATTTAAAGAATTGATCTTTGATAAAATTAATGGGAACCTTTCCCGAAGTATATGAATATTTGGATAAAGAAATATTCTGGATTGGAATGAGGCGTATGTTGTGTTTTTATAGCACTTGTTTATTATATATGCGAGTTATTCAGAAAGACCGGGTTTATCCCATTTTGAATAACTGATTCGACGATGTGTCGAGGATGAAGACGGTGGTTGAAGACCGGAGGTCTTCACATCGTTTGGATGATTACTGATGTCTTGATTAGGCTGTGCACCCAAGGCGAGGTAATAAGTGGTGATCATCCAGACGTACTTGGAGAGATCGACGGATATGCGAGGGCCTCTCCCCTGTATTGGACATATGGGGGAGGAATAAGGTGCCTCCAGTTTCGTTCAGACTCCGAACGAACTTGTAAATTGATGTGTGTCTGACATCGGATTTCATTCTGTGTGATTGATAGACATCGGTTGCATAGCGTGAATTGCCTGTGTGGCATGCTGAGATGCAAATGATCAAGGCTTCTGTTGAAAAGCAGAGTCTTGTGGTTGATGATCAAAGCACGACTTTAATATAGCATAGCTTTGTGTAGCGTTAATTCGCGAGCCTCACACACCGGTGTGAACCAGAAAAGGGAGAGGACCTCAGGGAGGGCATGCGTTTCCTTCTAGCTAGGAGTGGTGTCAGCGTTTTGCACGCCCTGGCATTTTACTTATGTAGATGATGGATAGGAGGCGCCTTAGTTATATCGATCGATCCGGGGTCGATGGAGTCATTTGGCTCATTGACGCCCCATAGGGCGGGGAAACGCAGTGTTCAGGCATTTTAATCCACATCGAGTGGACCAGCCCTGACAATCCAAAGGCTTAACTGAGTACTTGCCTGAGACACGGGCTAGAGCGTCCCGAAGCGGTAAGGACGATCTCTTGCCTTGGTTCACAGATGGAAATCCAACTTCCAGTACGTGACTTTGCGGTTTTGATTGTAGAGCCTAGTATTGGCGATATGATATATGATACCCATGCCGTCTATGATTGATACATTTATATTTGAAGTTGTTTTATACACTATACACTTATAATAGTATCGAACGATTTGTTTTAACGTACCAAGCATGTTTGGCTATTATAAGGGAAACCCTATCCTCCGGCTTGTGTTGCATTGTGTGATGGGACCTGGGTCTTATAATAGCTTCATTGTTCTTTATTTAGCATTGCACTGTTTGTTTTATGCACTGGTATTCTTGGAAGGAAACCCGTTCCGTGTTATACGGCGTGGTCCCTAGATTTACCTAACTTAAAAATAAAGATTAATAACTGTTTTAGTTCTCACACCAGTCCTTGTTTAGCATGCCTGGTAAAAAGGTGCAGCATGATAGGGGGTTCTCGTCATGTGGTTTGGTGGCGAACAGTGGGCTCTTAACCCTACATGTCCCTGATTAGGGTTGGTTGTTGCAGTCGAGAGGCTGGCCGTGAAACAAGGCAGACTGGGGGATCAGGTGGGAGCCACGGTGGGTATTACCTGCTGCTATGAGGGATGAAGGGATGGTTGCAAAGCCTACTAGATTTTGTCTGGCTATCTCTGTTTGGTATCAGAGCTCTGGTTTACATAGCTCGAGAACAAGACACTTTGGAACCAAACGAAAGAATTCATCAGAGATTGAATTAGTAATATCCAATGAGAATGACTCGTTAGAGATAGGATCAGTAGTATCCTAGAACGAGTGTGAAGAGTGATATTTTTAAAAAAAGATGAAAATTTTTGTTTTGAAAATTTAAAATCTGTTATACGTATATAAATATTATTTTTATATTGATTTGGACAATCAAGTATATAAAGATTTTGCATATACGTCTGATCCACGTGTATTTGAAGTTTTAATATACTGGATAGATATAGAATCACACTCTAGTCGCACGGAGATGGTTCTGATGTTCGCTATAGTACGTACATCATCAGAATTTATGTTCGAGTTTCGAAAGTGGGATGTCTGTATGATTCCAATTGACTGGTGTGATAACCAAAACTAGATAGGGCTTATTTGTTGTGACTTGGCATCAAAAACATGATTTTTGAATACATCAAAGCTATAAATTTGAAATGTTAATCAACTAATTGATTGATCGTTGTGTTGTTTGATTATTAGTTTAACTAATGAGATTGTTGAAACTAATATGTACATGAAAGGTAAATTTAGCCAAATCAAGTAAAATTTGAATTGAATTGAAATTTATTGCATTGGCATATATGTACGTATATATATACAATGAACAGGTCATAGCAGGGAAGCTAAGCAGAGGAATAAAATTGTTTGTCCGACAAATAGGTACATGTTTATTGCATTTCTTGGGGTTTTTTTTGATGATTTTATGAGCCGATTGGCTGCTTCTTTTCCTTTTTGGATTGGAGAGGCCTGTATGGTGATTTATGGATTTTCCCCGTGCTCCCGTGCAGGGGATGTTATGGCAAAAAATTTCGAAAATTTAGGGTGTTAGCCAAATTTTTGAAGAATTTGAAAAGTTCTTAGAAACTGAAAAGTTGAAGAACTTAAGCCATAATGAAAATAATGAAAGTTGAGTCAGTTTGTAAAACAACTTTCAACTCCGTTCCTTTTCGAGGACGAAAAGATTTTAAGTGGGGGAGATTGTAACAACCCGGGAAATCCGAACCAATTTAAAATTTTTATTTTGGCAATTTTAATGAATTTTGAATATTTAAAATGAATTATTTTAAATAATAACGACGAGAAATTTATTTTGAATAGAATTAGAATGTATATATTTATTTGAATCGACATTAGAATATAATTATTTATTTCTAATTATAAAAGGAATTGAAAATGGCGCGGTAGTTTGGAAATTCGATTTCAAATTTCAAATGAATGTATAGGATTCAAAATAAACCAGATTTTGGCGAAACCAAAAATATTAGATTCTATTTGAGAATATCTTTTCAACGATTCCGAAAAATTGAAATTTCATAGCGGGAATAAAAAGTTATGCCCAGTTGAAATTTCAGAATAGTAGCTATGGAAAATATAGCCCTTAAAAATGGAAATTTTGCAAACGACCTCCGTTTTCGACGAAACCACTTTTGTTGGATCCGGGATGTTGAATTATTGCTAGATTCCAAAATTCATGATTTTTCGAATCAATATGTGAGTGTGGCACAGTAAAACGTGTTTTGTCAATTTAAGTCAATTTGGATCGACCACAAAATGGCCATTTTTCAAACGGTCTCCAAATTTAACAAAATTAGTTTTGTTAAGACCGTATCGTCAATACGAAGCTAGAAAATATTTTTCGGGAATTTTTAGAGTCCGTTTGTGGCTCCGGTAAATGGAAATGTGCGTTCAAAATCAATATATAGATTTATATTTTGATTTTGACGGAAACTGATCGAAACAGCCCAACTGGCTTACGAAACGTATCCCATTTTGTTCGGAATGGGGGTATTACGCGAGGGATGATGGTCGTTGGGCCTCTTTTGGAGTTCGAAATAAAAAAGTAACTTTTGGAAATTTAAATTAAATAATATATATATATAATTATAAATATCCCTCTCTCCCTCCACAAATGGTCAACGCCCTCAAAAAGAAATAAAACCTGCTAGCCCCGTTTCTCCCCAAATTGATCAGCGCCGCCACCTTATCCCGCCATGGCCAATCACCCCACATCCGCCGTGATCGCGGGAGACCCCCCCCCCCTTCTCCGACCCTCGCTCTCCTCCTTCCCCATTCGATCCCTGGAACCCACGAGACCCCCAAAACCCCTCGCCCTAGTTTCAGACTTCCGCCGCCAGTCGCCAGGAGGCCCCACCGCCTGAGCCATCGCTCCCATACCTCCATCCCCATTCAGAGAAGCCCCGCCGCGTAGAAAATCCCTCCTCCTTGCTCGATTCAAAGTATGTATTCCAATTTGAATTTCATTCGCAGACTTTTATTTATTATATGATGATAAAAATCCGATTTTTATGTGTTTATTGGTGAGATAAAAATTCGATTTTTATATGAATATATTTGGAATAAAAATTTGGATTTTTATTTATATAATAGAGATTTAAAAATGTAATCTTTATATATGTGGCGATGAAATAAAAATATGATCTTTATATTGTTTACATCGAAGGAAAAGTATGATCTTTACAATGTAAACATCGTGTAAAAGATTAGATTTTTAAAATAGAAAAGGTGAGATTTTTAAAATATAAAAGGCGAGATTTTTAAAATAGAAAAGGCGAGATTGTTAAAATAGAAAAAGCGAGATTTTTAAAATAGAAAGGACGACATTTTTATATAAGAAGTAGAGAATAATTTTTATAGAAAGAAGCGATATTAAAAACATGATGTTTAACGTATACCGCGTAAAATGGATCTCGTTGGAAATACGGCGAAGATTTTCCACATACAAAGAGTCGCGGTGTTTGGTTAAGCTTATAGGTGAGAACTTCTCACTTTTTTTTATTTCTAGTTAAAATATATACTAAGATGCAGACGGTGCTTAGCAGCACCCGACACCCGTCGTCCACAGACCATGGACGGCTTGTTTGTTTATTTGATTGTGTTACGAAAATTGATTGTGTGATGTGGAATGGGATAAAATATTTTATAGTTAAAAAATAATTTTTAACGTTGAAGTGAATAAAATAAATATTCATTTACAAATCAGACGATTTGTTTATGAACACCCATTTTACTGATATTGAGTGGGACGATAAATTTTACACATCGTCCAACTGCACAAATAAATATGTGTTTGTTGTTCGAAAACCCCACACGGGTATTGGGATGAAATTGGACATACACTAATCCCAATAATTAGCTGTATGTCGATCGATTGATTGACAAGCTGTTGTAAGCATTAAATATTTATATTTGATGCTTATGCAGTGTAGAATGCACTCTGGATGATGGTTGACTGTGTTTGAATTTTGTTATATACATGTATTGTATGATATCCATATAATCACAATAAATGGTAATTGACTGTGTCTGATTCCAGTCCAGAAAGAATAAATATTTTAAAATAACGAATATTTTAAAATAATGAATATTTTAAAATAATATTCAGTAAAAGATCAAAATCTGATTTTGATGTTCGATTTGGGATGGACACGAAAATATTTAAATATATAAAGCCGTGTTGATTAGATTAACGTCATTTTGACGTGAACGATATTTATATCGATTTTATTCATTTTTAGAATGTATATCGAAAAGGAATTGATTTCAAAATATAATGTTTTGAAAATAGTATCATTTATATATCGATGATATGGAATATTCAATTTTGATTTGAAATTGTTTTGAAAATGAATTTAAAACGATTTATAAAATACGTTTTAAAAGGAAATCGGCGAAATATATATTATATATATTATATATATAATATAATGGCCTGAATATAACGCGTCACGCCACGGTAGTTCATGAATTTCGACCATTGCCTTCGAACGGACATTATGGGAGATCTGACCGTCGGATTCTCCTAAAACCGAAACCGTTGGGTTCGTATCGAAAAGAGTTTTCTAAGAAGGTGAGAGATTTGAAATCTAACGGTTGGATTTGGAATTATGTCCAAATCAAATTTGGAAAAGGTCGCTGTAAGTGCAGTTCGATGGCCGTTTATGGAAATCGACTGTACGGGCCTTGATAAAAATATTAAAAATATCAATAATTTGTGTAAAATCATAACAAATGATTAAAAAGAATTGGGATGAAAAATTCCATATTTGAAAAGATAAATTGAACTAGAATTAAAATCCCATTATTTTTAAAATAAATAAATTGGATTTGAAATGGTTTTAAAAATAACCGGAATTTCCAATATATGAATTGGAATGGATTTGAATCGAAATTATCTTCGGAATATTTTGATATTGGATTCCAAGATTATACGGATATTGTGGAGGAATTTGGAAGATATATATGTATATATATATCGTTATTCCAGTACGGTATTTGTTGATTCCATAATTTGATATTGAATATAAGCCGATATATTTTCTATTCAGAGCCTTGTATTTAATATTAAATGTGATTTTGAGTTTGTCGTGAATGGTGTCTTCATTAACACTGTTCTTGAACCTTGTTGAGAAAAGACTAAATCATTTTATTTAGTTTTAATGAAGTATACCAATTAATTGATATTTAATTGGAATGGAATTGAAATTGGTCTTTGGGTTTATCGTGAACGGTGTTTTAAATAACACTTGTTCTTTAACCCGATTAACAATGGAATAAGATTTTGGATTGTCGTGAATGGTATCTTTAATAATACTGTTCATAGACCCAATGGAGTTAAGAAAATCAGAAACTGACGGGAGATCAGTTAAGTTGAATGGTTTCCTGGGTATTGATCTGATGTTGGTTTCGGCCTTCGGGGTTAATACTTAGGGAATTGTTCACTTGCTAATTTACGGTTAAAGGCTGGTGGAATGGAATGTGATTTTGGGTTTATCATGAACCGTGTTTTAAAGGACATTGGTTCTTTAACCCAGTTAAAGATAGGAATAAGATTTTGGGTTGTCCTAAATGGTATCTTTAATAATACTGTTCTTTGACCTAATGGAGTTAAGAAAATCAGAAACTAACTGGAGATTAGTTAAGTTGAATGGTTTCCTGGGTATTGATCTGATGTTGGTTTCGACCTTCGGGGTTAATACTTAGGGAATTGTTCACTTGCTAATTTACGGTTAAAGGCTGATGGAATGGAATGTGATTTTGGGTTTATCGTGAACCGTGTTTTAAATGACATTGGTTCTTTAACCCAATTAAAGGCAGGATATGATTTCCCAAGTTAAACAATCGTTAATATTGATTTCTGGGAAGATTAAAACCAAGTGGAGTTTTAATGCATCTTTAATTAGATTGAATTGATATCCAAAGAAAGATTAAAGAATTTATCTTTGATAAAATTAATGGGAACCTTTCCCAAAATATATGAATATTTGGATAAAGAAATATTCTGGATTGGAATGAGGCGTATGTTGTGTTTTTATAGCACTTGTTTATTATATACGCGAGTTATTCAGAAAGACCGGGTTTATCCCATTCTGAATAACTGATTCGACGATGTGTCGAGGATGAAGACGGTGGTTGAAGACCGGAGGTCTTCACATTGTTTGGAAGATTACTGATGTCTTGATTGGGTTGTACACCCAAGGCAAGGTAATAAGTGGTGATCTTCCAGACGTACTTGGAGAGATCGACGGATATGCGAGGGTCTCTCCCCTATATTGGACATATGGGGGAGGAATAAGGTGCCTCCGGTTTCGTTCAGACCCCGAACGAACTTGTAAATGGATGTGTGTCTAACATCGGATTTCATTCTGTGTGATTGATAGACATCGGTTGCATAGCGTGAATTGCCTGTGTGGCATGCTGAGATGCAAATGATCAAGGCTTCTGTTGAAAAGCAGAGTCTTGTGGTTGATGATCAAAGCACGGCTTTAATATAGCATAGCTTTGTGTAGCGTTAATTCACGAGCCTTACACACCGGTGTGAACCAGAAACGGGAGAGGACCTCAGGGAGGGCATGTGTTTCCTTCTAGCTAGGAGTGGTGTCAGCGTTTTGCACGCCCTGGCATTTTACTTATGTGAATGATGGATAGGAGGCGCCTCAGTTATATCGGTCGATCCGGGGCCGATGGAGTCATTTGGCTCATTGATGCCCCATGGGGGGAGGGGGAAACGCAGTGTTCAGACATTTTAATCCACATCGAGTGGACCGGCCCTGACGATCCAAAGGCTTGACTGAGTACTTGCCTAAGACACAGGCTAGAGCGTCTCGAAGAGGTAAGGACGATCCCTTGCCTTGGTTCACAGATGGAAATCCAACTTCCAGTACGTAACTTTGCGGTTTTGATTGTAGAACCTAGTATTGGCGACATGATATATGGTACCCATGCCGTCTATGATTGATACATTTATATTTGAAGTTGTTTTATACACTATGCACTTATAATAGTATCAAATGATTTGTTTTAACGTACCAAGCATGTTTGGCTATTATAAGGGAAAACTCTATCCTCCGGCTTGTGTTGCATTATGTGATGGGACCTGGGTCTTATAATAGCTTCATTGTTCTTTATTTAGCATTGCGCTGTTTGTTTTATGCACTGGTATTCTTGGAAGGAAACCCGTTCTGTGTTACACGGCGTAGTCCCTAGATTTACCTAACTTTAAAATAAAGATTAATAACTGTTTTAGTTCTCACACCAGTCACATGACTGACCTGGAGTTTATTGTTTTAACCTAAACTCTGGGTGCCCCTATTTTACACACGGACAGCTAGTAGTTTTGGTTTTGCAGATTTATATTCACAGGATACTGGTTTACAGCTGGAATGATATTCGAAAAGCACTGTATCCGTATATTCTTTTCAGTTGTGTTTTGTATTATTTTTCCGCTGCATTGTAACTTGTAAATCTCTGATATTTAGTAATGTGTAATATTTATTCATACTCTGCATATTCTTGTATTCTGATGTAAATTGTTGTAATAACAATGAAATGTTCTTCTGTCTGTGTTCTGATTCGTCTTGTCCTCAAGGCAATCCGTTCTTTCCTTCACGGGGAAGTCCGGGTCGTCTCAAATTCATTGGAAGACATATGTTTCAAACTTAATATATACAGTTTTAGAGGGATTTTATTGCTGGAAATGCACATTTGTATTATAGTACAATACAATTGTAACAAATCATATTTGTATTGATCAATGCATTTTTAAAAGTGTATTACAAGGGGAGTGTAACTGCATATCATATTTGCAGTATTCTGAAAGTGTTGTACACAAATAGTAATAGCAGTGAACTATGTGTTGTACAAGTGAGCATAGTATAAAAGTAATCAGCAAATCATATTTGTTGTTGTAAGTGCATTTCGAAATGTGTATTACAAGGAGAGTGTAAATGCAAATCATATTCGCAGTATACAAACATTATATACACACACACACAAGCAGTACACTAAAATGAAATGTATCTTATATAACTGATCAGGTACACAGCTTTAAGTTCGATCAATTACACAATTGTGAACCGAACATTGTTAATATTAGAACAAGAGGTCTCAACTATGTATAGGTAATCTAACTCAAATAAATAGATCTAATTCATTACACATAATCATTTTGATATGGAAAAACATAACGGAGTCAACTAATTCATGAGTGCCTATAATGGCTTGAAACTCATTTTATCATTCAGGTATCATGATCAATATCAAAGGAGAAACCATGTTTTTAAAGTAAATTCTCCGTATCAATTAGTTTATCAACTCAAACATCATTGAAAATAATATACCAGATTGGTCAATAACAGTGTTGATATATAATAAACATCTGATGAACATTCATCAAATCATGAGCTCTGTTCGAATATACATGTATGTATGTGTGTGTGTGTGTATCTCTGTATTATATATATATATATATATATATGTATATATATATATATGTATATATATATATATATATATGTATATATATATATATATATGTATGTATGTATGTATATGTATATTGTTTGCATGTTAATTTTCAGAGAATAACATTAAACATGACCGAACATATATCAAGCGTGTTCATTATTATTTTAAAATAAGAACTTTGTATCAGAAACGAATTCATATAACATGCATTTATATTCATGCACCTGTGTTCACAACATCAATTCAAAATAGAGAAAACATTGTGATTGTTTTTCAATAACAAGAATTGCTTTCGAAAAAGAAAAAAAATTCACAATACCAATTAATCCAGCATTACAGATGCAAAACCGAATACAAAACCAAACTCAATTAATCATTTTGCAAGTCGCACTGATACCATTGTTGGGTTTTATCAATCGAATTAGCAACGAAATCAAATAATCAAAACTCATAATTCAAGATCCAAGCAAAAACAAATCGATAAAAACATACCAATTTCGATTTTGTAGATAAACCCGATAATGTTGAACTCCTGAATTCGAAAAATCCTTGAACACTACCCTGATGGATGACGTCTCTACGGTATCCACACGAACGCCCCTTCAATCGTCACACGGATCTAAGGTGGAAAACGAGGTACTAGCCAAGAATACCGGCATTTTCTTTCCTTTGATTTGGGTTTCGCTTATCTGCCAAAGAGAAAGAGAGTGCCCCACTTTTTAAATAAACGAAAACCAGAATAAAGAAAGCAAAACGTGGTATACCAATTCTTTCGCGATTTTGAAATATCAACCGCTTGATATTTTTAGTCGTTCAAAATTAGTCCCTCCATTTTAACATTCTTAGTGTGTGACCCTATAAGCTATTATAATGTTAGCAATAATTTTAAATTACATTTAAAATTATAAACACTGAGCGACATCTAGTAATGCATCACTGTTACTCAAATTATAATAAAATCAATGATTCGATACAACCTTGTTTGTGACCAATGTCTGATTGTAATTGTTGTCTTATTTACAACAACACTTTACTAGGGACTTTTAAGAACTACAATACATATCATGTTATACAATTTCATGTTTAAGTCACTTACTTGAACCATATAATTATGTATTATTATAAGGACATTTATCATGTTAATATTTATACATATCACGCAGCAAATATAACATAATAAAATCATTTATTCTAAATAAAACATAACATCAATAATGTTATTCATTCACATCAAATAGATTGCCTCTAGGGTACAAACTCACTAGCACACGCGCGCGCGCGCACACACACACACATATGTATGTATGTATGTATGTATATATGTATATATATATATATATATATTTATGTGTGTGTGTATGTTAGGTCAAATCTACTTGAAAATAAATAAGTGTGGTATGTGCACGGTGATGAAATCTGAACGACTTAAATAAAACCTAATACAGCAAGATGGTAAGTAATTAGTATATGATAATGTTATGTGTAGAGTGTATAATTTACCAATCACTAAAACAATTTTTCTGACCACCTCCTCGAAACAACCCACAGATTAGGTAGAAGACAGGTATTGATAACATGGGCATGATAAAAATAAAAATATTTATTATACGTGTTATTTGGAGTTATTTGAATTTAGTACAAAAAAATTATCATTTCTTCATATAGAATTCTATCCAAATCAAATTGAAAACTTTGGTATTATTAAATAGACTTGAATTAAAAGTGCGGATATTATGGTCAATATTTATTTATTATTGTATTTTAAATTACTCCGCCATCAATTATTTACTTGAGTTCTGATGAATAACTTTGTTTATTTGTAAGATACCAAACAATCGATTCGCGTTTCAAACGATTTGGATTTTCGTTTTTTGTGAATATTCAAAACCACTGAGGTACGGGTTATCACAATGCTCCTCAACCCAATCAGCTTAGCATATTCCATTTCAAACCCGACCCGTACACACTCTAGTAACAACCCACCCCGACCGCAAATCACTTCCCTACTCCTTAAGAAAAAGAACACATTGAGGAGGACTAAAATGCAAATTCCTTTTATTTTAGTATTTCCGTCTATTTAAAACCAGACACTCCCTGCTTCAAAAAAGAAACCCGAGACTTGCTCCTCATATACGTGCACGTTGCACGACAACCCCCTCCACCAATTGTCGAGCTCTTTCGCAAACCCAACTTCCCCGCCTCTCTAGGACACAGCCATCACAACCAAGCTTGACATCGCCTATCAACATCTCACTTGCTACCCTAGAACTTGCAACAACGCAAAGTCGCATTCCCTAAAAGTGGCTCATGCTTCACCAAACTCCTCCCATAGTTGCTAAACTACACGATAAACGAGAATCCAAGCTCCGATTCACCTAAGCACAAACTGAAATCTTAGCTAACGCCAGCTAACGAACCTTACTGCGAACCTTGACCGCACACCACAAAATCATGCCAAAATGAAGGTCTGGACTATATGAATCTAACGAAATTTACTTTACAACTTTTAGTTAAGAAATGCATTTGATTTTGAATCTTGAATTTTACTTAAACATAGAAGAAAAAAAACGATAAGGAAGCGAACAAATTAATTCCTTTGGTTGAGTTTTAATGTGATTGATTTTATAAAGAAAAGAAATTTACTTTAACTTACAAATTAAACAAACTTTTCAAGCAACCCTTCGTATCAAAGATCAAGTCAACATTGATAGACTATATTAAAAAAAATCAAATTTGATTTTATTGGTTTTTTGAAAATGGAAGTTTGGTAAGAATTGTTTTTGGTATTCTGCTCCACAACATCTCGTTCGCGTACGAATCGCGAATGATAAAAATAAGATACGATTGTGTATGAAAACGCAACCTGATCAAAAAACAAAATTTATTAAAAAAAAATCTATTTCATATATACCTCGGTTTGCTGGAAAATATATCAAACGAAAATTTATTACTCTTCATATTAAAAATTACGAAAAATTATATAAATTAAATTAAAAACACATCACCAAAAGTCGAATAATTATTTGAAACATATATTTTATTATTTTAAATCAAATCGAAATAATGAAATAAATTAAATATTTAAATTTATTGGACATCAAAATTATGAGTCATTGTGCCGCACCTCAACATAATCTCAAATCGTACATCCTACCAAACAATGGTACCCTGGAGTGTTCAAACATTTGCTACCTAGATGAATATTTCCATTCAATAGGTTCATATTTGGTTAGATTGGACTCAATATCAATTATTTATCTTTGAAACCATTACCATACACATATTTGTGTGTGACAACGGAAAATTCATATCATTACTAACCAGAGTAGTCACTAAATTGATACTTTGGTTTGTGGTTGGTGACTATTAATAAATGTTGTTGATGAGTTTTCTTTTTTCTTTTTTTCATTACAAATACGGTAACTAGTTGTCTACAATTTTCCACGTTAAAAGAGTAAATACCAAAATTAGTTATTTTTATTTTATGATTATCAATCAGTTTAATTATGTAATTAAACATTAAAAAAAATATTGTACAAAAAGTTAAAAAAAATTATACGAAATCATTTTTTAATAACATCACTCATCTGATATCACAATAGTTTCTCTAATACGTCGAATACGTCCAATCCTGGCTTCGTGGTTCAAAAATCAAACTAATCAAAGGGCATTGATGCCCTTGATTGATGATATAGCATGAACGTTTAAGCCAGTCGTAGCTAGGTTTATGAACCGCTATACACATTCACATTATTTTATAACAAGATAAAGGATGCCATGTAACACGTGAAAATGACACTTGCAACAATCAACTTTACCTAAATTCCAACGATGATAACCACCCATAGTCATAACTCTCCTCGCTTCATGGTACATTCCAATTCCCACCTCTTGTTTCATCACTATTTCTTGTACATTCAAAAGGCCACCAACATAGCTTTTGCAAATATTCCCAGATCTAAAGACAAAATAAAGAAGAACGAAGAACTGAAGATGACTTGCTACTTTCTTCTTCTATTTTTCCTCTACATTGAAGGTTATTACTTGTTCCCTCCATTGTTAACTTTGATAGTTGCACATGTAACAAGACGATCGATAACTAATTAACTACTCACTGTCATGCAGCAAAGCAAGCGCATTGCGCTACATTCACAATTGCAAACAAATGCAGCCAAACCATATGGCCTGGAATACTGTCAAATGCCGGAAGCGATCCATCCATATCTACAGGTTTCGTTCTTCCCACAGGCAGTGAACTGACACTGAGAGCTCCTGTAGGCTGGGCGGGGCGCATGTGGGCCAGGACTGGATGTACATTCAATGAGCCGGGCCAAGGCAATTGTTCTACTGGGGACTGTGGGTCGAATCAGATCGAGTGCAATGGTGCAGGCGCTGCACCTCCTGCGACTCTGGTTGAGTTTAAGCTTGATGGAACAGAGGGCAAGGATTTCTATGATGTCAGCCTTGTTGATGGGTACTTGCTTTATATATACATATAAAATCCTCATCCTTTACCTGCACCTAAATGTGCGGAAAAGAATTTATGTTACCTTTCAAAATATCAAGTACTCTCAAATATATATGTATGTATACTGATATTTGTTAGCAGATATAATGTGCCAGTGCTGGTTGAAGCCAAAGGAGGGACCGGCTCATGCAGCACAACTGGATGCACATCAGACCTTATACAGAGATGTCCTAATGAGTTAAAATCAACATATGGAGAAGGATGTCTAAGTGCTTGCGAAGCATTCGGAAAACCTGAATACTGCTGCAGAGGGGAGTATGCAAATCCTAATACATGCAAGCCTTCGGTGTATTCTCAGATATTCAAATCCACATGCCCAAGATCTTACAGTTATGCATTCGATGATTCTACATCTACTTTCACTTGCAGTGGAGCAGACTACTTGGTTACATTTTGTCCCGAATCTGAACCAGGGTAAGGATAACGGTAAACTAAGCGTGTTTCTCATTTGTAAATAAAGCTAGAAATACCAGCTAGAGAATATAAGTGATTGCCACTAGATTACGAAGTAGAAAATATTCAGTTGAAATAGTGAAGAAACAAGTAGGAGGATATATTCGTCTCCTTCAAGCATTTTCCTCTTTGCTTTATTCCTTTACCACCAAAAAAGGTTAGAATTCCAATTTTCGGACTTTAAAAAGTCGGCATGCACTAATACGCTACCTATTAGATTCCTAATTCTTATTGATTGTACCATTCACGAATAATCATCCTCTTTTTTACATGACTAAGAGTTATATTTCCTTCTAGCATCAATGGCATTATACTAGGATTTACTGTATTTCTTCAGAACATCAACAAATGTTCCTGCATATCAAGGAATGATTCTACAGGATGATTCATGGATTGCTAACCTTGCCATAGGAGATGCAAGCTCTATCACGATAAAGCCAAAATTTTGCTTTATCCAAAAATATGCACTGGTTATTTTAATTACTATATTTTATGTAATCATTCCTTATCTATAAAGGTAATACATAAAATACTTGAAAGTTTTGAGTTTTGTCAATTCACGTTGTGTCTTGTCATTTAGTTTTCTTTTTTGCTGTTGCTTTATTCTTATGGAAAAAGCATAGCATCAGATTGTCTGGGATGGGAATAAAAAGTTGTATTCAGCCGAAGGGAATGAATTAAAGTTTACAGAAGCGACACCTACAACTTTAAAAAGATCCATCAGTTTCCCCTAAGCTTTTATCCTTAATGAAAAGATATAACTTTTTGGAAACTTCTCTCCGTGGAATCTACTTGCTTTGAGAAAAGTTAGCTCAAAAAAGGGAATATTATCTCCAACAGTCATTCTCATATGTACCGTTAATTTGTTTCTTTAAAATAATCGATAACGATAATGTTGAAGAAATTATTCTAGCAGTTGCGAATGTGATGCATGAATACATATGGAATCACGTATGCATACCTTACATAACTTTGCCAGCGCCAGTATTTATGTCTTTCCTTTTGTTACTATGATAAATATAGTGCAGTTTTAAGTTGTCCCCGACATATCTAAATTCATGCTTCGTTTAGCTTATTTAGCTCCAAAGATATGTGATTAAGGAAATAAAAAAGAAACTCCCTTCTATCTATTTGAATATTAGTGTCCAATATAATATTAAATACCGATCACTGATATTATAAAGTTACCTTTTCATGCCACTGCCACAAAGATACAACAACGTTGTTATCTTTTTTTATTGACATACTTTCTCAAACATCAGTCTGCTTCATAATCATGATCTTAAATGGTTGGAAACTATCATGTTCAAATTGACCTGCACAAGGGAAAAAACTAGGAAGTGGTACAATATCACATGTAATACAAACCAAATCAACTGAAAGAAACAAACCTGATCACTATGATCCCGACATCTGCATTGATGACAGCAAAACGTCTCATGTGTACACATCTAAAATTGCATATTCACAAAATCAAATCGATATACATCTTCTGACTATTAGTACAAAAACACACTAAAAAAAAGAAGAAAAACACTGAATCTAACAGTATACAAAGATTTTTATTCTTTGCTATAAGCACTGTTATATACTATTACACTCGTTGATTTTACCAATTCAGATGCAGGAAGTACTTGCTGCCGAAACCATGGGCTTTCTCTCCCTGTTGGGTTTATATTATTTAGCTCTCTTATAGCTTTATTTCTTTCTGAACATGTATTCTCCTTACTGATATGTATAATTGCTGTCCTTGCAATTTTTATTTCACCAAACAATCCTTACACTAATTCGCATTGCTGTTTATGGTCCTATAGTACTGTTTCAATTGTACAAAGGCTGTTTGCAACCTGCAAAGTTTCAGACTCACGGATACATATCAAACAATAAAAATTAAGATGTAGATCAAAAGTGAATTGACCAAAAAAAGAAGAAGAAGAAAATGAAGCAATAGAATAATAGAAAGAAAAGAATGCGGTGATTGACTAGATAGTCATATAATCAATTAAATTCAAGAAGTCCAAACAATCATGGGATGCATTTATCAACACGCTAAGAGAGTCATCAAATTATAACGAGGTTCACTGTGTTGTGCATTTGTAAACGTGAAAGTTATTTGATGAGTCCATCCCCTTTGAGATAAATTTTATATGGACTTCTCAAAACATATTGCAACAATAGTCTTACCTCAAACCTAATTGTGAAAATAAGCCTCCTTTTGTGAACCAGTATGCAAAGCTTGCACAATTTGAATTTGTGCAAGCACGAAACTAGTTTATAGCTTGCGTAACTACAACTGCACAACCAATAACTAGTTAAATGCTAGGTTTCTACTAGCACAATTTGAATTACGAGTGGTATTTTGAACTAGAAAAATAGCTGGCTACTTTCCACCAGGTTCATCTTCCAAACCAATTCTACCTCCATTCTTTACCATTTTGCCATTTTCTTTCTCGATCCTTCATTCCAGTTCATCTCAAAATCTGATTAAAACAATTAGTAAATTTCTTGTTATCAAAAAGAAAGACTCGTCATCATCTTCACAAGTTGGAGATAATTTTTTGAATTTGACCCTAATTTGAAATAGAAGTTATTCTCACACTTAACTAATTTCACAGATTGTAGTGTTAATTGATTGATAAGCTATTGATATGTTACTTATTTGATAACTGGAAAAGGAAATCCAAAATTTAAATTTGTACAGTACATGACTGGGTACATTTTAGGGATTAGTGGCTATGTATTAATTGCACTTTTATAGAACACACCCGGACCAGGTGATAGAAGTGATTTTTATCTTCAGCACAAATACAGGTGTGAAAATGAATCATTTATGGTGGTATTTATAAGATTGTTGGTTAAAGAAAATATATTATAAAACATTGATCCATATTGATTGTTACAAATCAGTGTTTGAATAGTTTATTCTATAGATCATTCAAGTAGGATTAAAAATATAATATAAAGATTCTAGACCTGAAGAAAAATTTAAAACAACCAGTTTTTGGCAAGCAATAAATTGAATACATTAGATTACAGCATCATCTTATTACGGCATTATGTGATCAATGGAGGTAAGAAACAAGCACTTTCCATTTTAAATTAGGAAAAATGGCCATCACTTTACGGGACGTTCATTCTTTATTAGGCTTACCCACAGATAGTTCACCAATTCATCTTGAGATATGGCTGATTATTTGGAACTTTTTCATGCTTCAGTAGCTATATTTCCTTCTTAAACTGCTATAAAATGTAAAAGAGAAGTTAAGAAAAGAATTTCAAAATCCACTTAGAGAATATGTGATGGACATCGACATACTTCATCATAGTAGTATTGTAATCATGTACTTCTTAATCTCTTGACATTGGGTCATCATCATTCTCCACATCAATACTGGATGAACCTCATCTCTGACTCATTTGGCTGCTAGCTTTGAATCATACTCAAGTGGATTGAATTTTGTCACTTTTAAAACACATTGTTTGAGCTCTCTAAAACTACAATACATTTTAATTTTCGATCTTTTTCATTTGTCATCGATATATCTAAAATTATCATCTTCATCAACCAACAATTCTCAGTCATTATAAAAGATATTTGGAACCTTGATATTAGCTACAGAATCAAAGAAATATTCATACGCTAAGAATTATTACTAGCAAAAACAATAACTATAGCTTAACGTAAAACTAAATTAACAATTTACCTACTAAGTCAATCAAATAATATTTTGGGAAAAAACCTAAAGTCAAAGATTATACATGATACAATGATTTAAGAAGAAAATGTTGTATCTTTCGAAAATCTTCAAGCAAAATTACTCCTATTTTAACAAAAAAATGATAATGATAAGAACTTTTGAAGATCAGAAGAAGCTACAGGAAGAGGAAATTGGGTTTTTTGTTAAACTACAAAGATGGATAAAAATGAATCCATGAATCAGCCATTTTGTTTTGTTGAAGCTTAAAATCCTACTTGAGCAATTTTAAATTGCGCAAGTAGAATACCTATTATAGAAAGAAAGAAAAAATAGTCTGTGAAATTCGTAATTGCATAGAATATGAACAAGTTTTGTGCTTGCACAATTTCAGATTGCACAGGTTATATATACTGGGTTCACAAAAATGATGCCTGTTTATGCAGTTAGTAGAAGCCTATTGTTGCAACATGGCTTTCTTGAAAGCCAAAATCAAAGTTTGCTTTCCCCTTTGAGCTTATTTGACTCAGCAACAACACACACACACACACACACGCACGCACACACGCAGCCAAAATCAAAGTTTGTTTCCCCCTTTGAGCTTATTTGATTCAGAAACAACACACACACGCACCCACACACGCACACGCACGCACGCGTGCATGCATGCACACACACACACACGGAGAGCAGCATTCAAAAGCACCCAAACAGTGTTGCACCCCATTAGCCCCCGGTTTCCACCACCCATTTCCCTTTCTCTCTCCTCCTTCCACTAACTACCTCCCCTCCCTTTAACTTATTTTAATATAAATGGGTGGTTGAAATTAAGGGACTAATCGGGTGCTGCACTAACAGGGGGTGTGTGTGTGTGTGTGTGTATAAAGCCTATTTAGACACAGAATGGTGACAGAGATTTAGACACAAGCAATCTCAACCATTAGATCTTCCCGTGATTTCCATCTTCCATATAAAAATAAACAAATCCAATGGTTTAGAATTTGTATATCTTATTTTGTGTTACAATAGCTGTGTGTGTGTATATGTGTGTGTGTGTGTGTGTGTGTGTGTGTATATATATATATATAACTTACTCGATTTATATACATAAAGTCTATTTAGACAGAAAATGGTGACAGGGATTTAGACACAAGCAATCTCAACCAATAGATTCTTCCCATGAATTTCATCTTCCATATAAAAACAAACAAATCCAATGGTTCAGAATTTGTATATCTTATTTTGTGTTACAATAGCCGCATATATATATATATATATATATATATATATATATATATATATATATATAATATCTTACTCGATTTTGATGCCCTTCTAAGTTTGGACGAGAACTTATGACTTATCAACTCATACATGAAATGTGAAATGAGCAAACTTAACATCTACTCTTTTTCTTGCTATATAGCTGCTTTTGAAATCGAGTTGTGCAGACTCACAAAATCATCTAGAGTTAGCTCTTCAGGTCTTGCCTGAAACAAATTATACGGTCAACTCTGAAGAACGCATCATGTATTACCTAGAACAAGACAAGTAGAAATAAAACGAAAATATCGTCTCACTTACTGTAACGGGAAGGTCTACAGTCTTAAGTGCAAATTCAATATCCTGGGAAGCACAGAGATGCTGTAGAGTTTTTCTTAACATTTTACGCTTTCCATTGAATGCGGAATTCACCTAAAGAAAAGCGTGTCAATATCGGATCCATGCCAGCAGTAGAATAAGCATAGTTGACATCAGGTCAGAAGATTTAATACCACAAAGTATACCCAAGGTTATTCACGAGTCATGAGTGGAAATTGGACTCTACTAGCACATATACCAAGACGATGGTAACAACTCATTATGTTGGAACATTAAACTACTCTTTCCACTTGTTATGTTGAATATTTAGTCTAGAAGAAAATGCAAAGCTTGGCAGTTATGGAAGGCATACTGAATATTAGTAGAGACTACCAAGGACTGGGCTTAAAAAACACCTGTTACTTTCGATAGTCATAATGGAACATTCATAATGGAATCAACAAACTTAAGTTATAACAATTAGTTTGGTGCGTCGTAAATGTTTACATCAGGCAGGAACAACTGACCAATAGGTCCAATACATGCAACAAGTTACCATTGAAAAGAAGCCTTTTACAGAAGAAACAGGTGGGAATTCTGAATTTTTCTTCAATTTAAATCTAACAACAGCTGCATCAACCTGGAAAATATAAATTGTTTAAATCAACTACGCTGTTTATACTTTATATAGACAAAGTGACTACAGGTCAATGACCTCTAGCTCGAGTGATTAGGGGTACAATATTTTAGGCAAAGGTTGTAGAGGTCATGGTTACGAGCCTTGGGACATCATAATAAGTGCTTTGTTCGAATAAAGTATCACTCTTGCTATATTAGAAACAAATGGGGAAAGTTCAGTAAAAGAGGAATATATTTTTTGTTGCGAAATGAGTGAAAAAGGGGAACGATTGTTTGCATTTATTTTTATTTGTTTTAAGTATTTTTTGTAATGTTAGTGTTATTGTAGTATAGTTTTTTTTTTTTTTTTTCTTTTTCTTTTTGAAACTGGATACTCAAAATGGTAATACATATCAGTATACAAGTCTCAAATAGTAGACAACATACTACGTTACAATATATACTCGACTGTTCAAACCACGCTATGCAAGTTTCAAACATGTGGCCTCTCATACTAAATTCGGAGTGTCTAACCACTGGAACATTGAGGTTGG